>JAREYC010000008.1:26005000-26730000 GCA_030015325.1 Cryptoblepharus egeriae
CCTACCTACCTACCTATCTAATTATCATATGTATGTATCTATCTACCCCTGTACCCATCTACCTACTTACCTATCTACCTATCTACCTACCTACCTATCTATCATATGTATGTATCTATCTACCTTCCAACCTACCTACCTACCTACGTATGTATGTATGTATGTATGTATGTATGTATGTATGTATGTATGTATGTATGTATGTATGTACATACGTACAGTAAAATTCCCTGTATGGCATCCCCCCATCATTCCCCCACGCACATCAACCCCCCATGCACATTCACCCCATGCGTATCATCCCCCTATGCACATGTATGTATGTATGTATGTATGTATGTATGTATGTATCTACCTACCTATCTAATGCACATGTATGTATGTATGTATGTATCTACCTACCTATCTAATGCACATGTAGGTATGTATGTATGTATCTACATACGTACCTACCTACCTTTGTACCTATCTACCTATCACCACCGCAGGAGTCCCAACTGCCTGGTAGGCCCAGCCATGGAGCTGCTCCCCCGACCAGTTCCGCAGCCCTGCCCAGCCCAGCCCAGGCTCTGAGGCACAGGGCGCCGGAGCTCCCTGCTGCCTGCATGGCCTCACGTGGAGTGGGGAGCCTCTGGACAGGCACGGGGAGCTCGGGGGGGTGCTGTGTGGACCATGCTGCCTGGATAACCTGGAGGCAGGGAGGGCAGGGAAGCCGGGCGTCCCGGAGCGGGGTCCTCTGGAGAGGGCTTGGGGAGTCCCTGCCTGGCTGTGGGTCTCCCTGATGGGGGCTCAGCACACTGAGGTGGCAGAGGCTGGAGAGATAGGCAGAAAGGGCAGCTGGGGAGGGTTGGGAGCCACCGCCTGGTTGCCTGAAGGGGGCCGCCTGGGAGTGCCTGGCTCTGCTCTGCTCCGCCTGCCTGGCCACTGTCAACTGCCAGGCTCAGCAGGTCAGGGTTCTGATCTGCTGCGTTGACAACCACACAACAACACCCTCAGGGGGAGGGTCTTTGTTGCGTCATCGCACTGCAGGGAGGGGGTGGGGAGAGCACTGCTGATTGGCCGGGAGGCTGCCCTAGACGTTTTCTCCTCTGGGGTCCCCAAACCCTGGGCCTGGGGCCAGATGGGGCCCTTGGATGGTCATCCTCCATCCAGCCCTTCATGTTAGCAGATTTAGGGTGCAATCCTAATCATGTCTACTCAGAGTCAGAAGTAAGTCCCATTGCACTCTTTGGGACTTACTCTCAGGAAAATGTGTATAGGATTGCAGCCTCAACTTTGCATACGTTGTCTTGATGGAAATGCAGGTTTGGAATAGGATGATTGGCAGTGATGCAGCCAGGGCCTCCAAGAGAAATTTTTTAAGGCGGTACAAAACCCATTTGGGGCCCCTAAGAATTGCAAAATTATTTTGAAATTAAAAAATTGAGGCTAATTAATGCGCAACAAACTTCCACAAGTGCTCATTTATTGTTCATACTAGTTCATACTAGTAGTTCATACTACTAGTTCATAAAGCATACCCGCGTTGCGGGAGTAAAATTCCCCGTACAGCATCCCCCCATCAATCCCCCATGCACATCAACCCCCCATGCACATCCACCCCATGCACATCACCACCCCTATGCACATCCACCCCATGCACATCACCACCCCTATGCACATCAACCCCCATGCTCATCAAACCCCCATGCACATCAACCCCCCATGCACATCCACCCCATGCACATCACCACCCCTATGCACATCATCTCCCCATGTGCATCAAACCCCCATGCGCATCACCCCATGAGCATCAACCCCCATGTGCAACATCCCCAATATGCAACATTTCCCCATGCGCAACATCTCTGCATGTGCTTCAATCTCCACTGCTCAACATTCCTCATGCGCAACATAATCCCCCCACACGCATAATTCCCCCATGCGCAACATTCCCTATGCTCATCATCCCCCTATGCGTATGGGGGTTTAACCCCATGCATATCAAACTCCCATGCGCATCAAACCCCCACGTGCAACATCTCCACATGCACAACATCTCCCCATGCGCAACATTTCCCCATGCACAACATAATTCCCCCATGTGCAACATAATTCCCTCATGCTTATCATAATTCCCCATTCTCATCATCTCCCTACACGCATCACCCCCTACGTGCATCATTCTCCTATGCTCATCATCTCTAGGCCTGGCAATTTTGGCAGGGCGTTGATGAGTCAGTCAGTGAGTCAGTCAGTGAGTCAGTCAGTGACTTTTCTCATATATATATAACATTATGTTAAAACTTACCGGTATTCAAGTAATGTGACAATATAAAATACTAAAATCTTATCAAGGAAAAATTTAGAAAATATTTAACTGTTTAATAAGTGCTTTTTTGGCTTTCTTATGTGCAAAACCTCTAATAACGCTATCAAAATCAACTTGTCTGGCAATGCTATACTCAATGCTGAGCCTTGCTAGGTCAACAAGTCGAGTTTGTGACATAGTAGACTGCAAATAATTTTTTATAAGTTTAAGCTTACTGAAAGATCTTTTAACAGATGCTTTATGGTTTGACTGTAAAACAAAAGTAAAAAAACTTGTGTTTGAAATTGTATGTATGTATGCGTGTATATGTCCTTCAGATGATCCTCAAATAGTCCTTCAGTCATGGGCCCCTCTGTAGCTCTCGGGCCCCGGAACAATGTACCTGCTGGACCCCCCGTCTCACAGGTCCTGCTCAGAAGTAAGTCCAGTGGTGGATTTCAGGGGGTTCTCACAGGTTCTATAGAACCCTTTGCTAATGAGTGCCTGGTTTTGAGGACCGTTACTAATGGGACATAAAACCTGTTGTTAATTTACCGTATTTCACGGCTTATTACATGCACCGGACCATGAGACGCACCAAAGTTTAGAGGAGCAAAACAAGAAAAAAATATTCTGAACCAAATGGTGTACTAATATATTTAAGAAAATATAGCAGAATAATTTTTCAACCATGTAAAGTCAACAGTGGTATTAAGAACCATCATCCCTGTCATTAACAAATGAGGAAAGACTTTAAGCTTCAACTCTAGTGTCAGTGATTTGCAACTTTTGCACAAATCTCATTGCAAATGATCAGACAACATTTTGCACAATCTCATTATAAATAGTCCAGGAAGGCAGGTAAGTTGGGGGGGGGGTTCTTTTGGGGGGTAGGTAGGGAAAGGTGAGGGGATCTAGATAGATAGGGAAGAGTGAGGGAGGCAGAGGCATGGAGCAGGAGGGACCTGGTCTTGTGCATGTCTACTTTGGAGCAAGTCTCCAAGCCAGGGAAGGCTGCTTAGGATTGCAACTGTGCCAGGGTGACTAGATGCCAAACCCAAAATTCCTGAACCCCAAGGCCAAAATTCCTACCCTCCCAAGCCCAAATTTCTACCCGCTTAAAAAAAATTGCCAAAAAATGTATTTTTTTGTTTTTATATTTTTGATTTTTACTTTTTTGGCCATACCTTTTGATAGGAAGGAGATATATCAAAACTGATTGTTGCATTGGATTGTGCTCTTCAATACGAATCCAACAACATATGACATGATGGGGTGAGGTGCTCCAGGATTGGCCCTATCACTCTATCAGACGCACAGACATTCCCCCCCCCTTTGGGGAGGAAAAAAAGTGAGTCTTATAAACCGGGAAATATGGTAGGTTATTAGGACATAGAACCTGTTGTTAATTTATTTGAATCCCACCACTAAGTTTCATTGTGTTCAATAATAATTACTCTCAGAAAAGTGTGGTTAGGATTGTAGTCTTACCTAACTAGCTAGGTCACCTAGTTTGTCATGCACCCAAAAACCAAATGCCTGGGAAAGCTGGGACATTTGGGGGGTCCCATCCCATATGGCTAGTTCCAAATCCCAGTTTGGACTCAGTTGGAGAGATGAGAGGGTATGCAGGTGGCAAGCCAGGTAGAGGGCCAGGGAAGGAAGCGCCAATACAGGCGCATGTTCCTGGGAGTAAGCCCCATTCACTATAATGGGGCTTACATCTGAGTAGACATGCACAGAATTGTACCCCACACCCAAGGCTCTGACCCAGTTTTGTCCCAGTTTGCAGCAGTTTTGTACTGATCCAGTCTGTGGAAGGGAATGTGATGGGATTCAAAGAAATTAACAACCGGTTCTATGCCCATCTGGCAGCCACTTTTAAATGGATATTTTTAAACTTTATATGTCCTATCTTTGGTTCTATAGAGTAGGTGTGAACCTGCTGGAGCCCACCACTGATCAACCCCCCAAGCATATCGACCCCATGCGCATCATTACTCCTATGCACATCAACCCAGCATGCACAACAACCCCCATGCACAACATTCCCCATGCGCAACGTCCGCCCATGTGCATCAGTTCCCCATGCGCATCATCTCCCCATGTGCATCAAACCCCCATGCAAATAAACCCCCTATGCTCACCAACCCCCATGCGCAACATCCCCAATGTGCAACATTTCCCCATGCGCAACATTTCTGCATGTGCTTCAACCCTCAATGCGCAACATTCCCCATTTGCAACATAATCCCCCATGCACATAATTTCCCCATGCGCAACATGCCCTATGCTCATCATCCCCCTACATCAGGGGAGTTATGTTGTGTTTTGGGTGTGTGTGTGTGGGGGGGGGGGGGTTGGTTTGTGTGTGGGACAGGGTGTCCAGATGACCAGAAATGCCAGACTCCTCTGGAAAATGCGGACCCAGGGGGGGGAAAAGGGGAAAAAGACCCTTCTCTCCAGGATTTCAGGCATTCCTGCTGGTCCTCTCATTCATACTTGGTTGAAATGAGCCGATCTGGGAAAGAAATAGTTTCCATAACTCTCGTGTATACTAGCCTCAACTGAGCATGCATACTGGCCTCACATTTGTGTGTGTGTATGGGTGTGTGCTTGAGTGTGTGTATGTATGAGTATGTGCTTGTTTGTGTGCTAGTATTTTTCTGGGTCTGAACCACATAACTTGGAGTCACTGTCTTGTGTTATGCTACCACAAACTGACTTAAATGTCAGTTTCTTAAATGTGTTACGCTTGTGTCATGATACTACAAACTGTCTCTGAAATGTGTGGGTCTGAATCATGCATTTTACAAAGTTCTCAATTCTAAAAGCGTTGAACTTAAGTCCAGGAAAGCAGTATGAATATGTTTGCTGTATTTTAACATGTCCTACATGTGTCCTACTTTTTTGGGGTGTCCTACAATTTTTTTAAGCGGGTAGGAATTTTGACTTGGGGAGGTAGGAATGTTGGCCTTGGGGTTCAGGAATTTTGCGTTTGGCATCTGGTCAGCCAGGGCCATCCCTAAGACCAAGACCCTTGTCTGTCTTCCAGTATCTCTGCCTTGTGTGCCTTAAATCTCTCATCCAGACAATGACAAAGGCAGCCCATTCTGACTTCTTCATACCCATCCACTCTGACCTGCTGATCATGCTGACATTAAAGACTCTGGCCAGTTTTCCTTCAATAGGTCTTTATTGTGATAGAAGATCAAAAATGGTGATTCTACCCTTCCAAGATAGTATGTCCTGCCCTGCATGTTTGCCAGATTCTAGATCAGAATTCCTGCTTGCAGCAACAACCTCAAGGATAGGTGTGCCATCAGCACTGTCCTGTGACACAGTCCTGGTTTCTTGGGCAGCTTGGTTCTCTGTCTTCCCCTTTCCTGCAGCCGAACATAGGATAGGTGCTATAGAGGGGACTGAGATTATCATGTTGGAGTCAGTCAATTGAGTTGATGCACTTAAGTTCCTTTGCCAGGCATCGGCAGCATCATACCTCAAAACGTGAAAATAGTGGCATGATGGGGAGCGGACTCCTATGGACCAGCGATCAGCTTTTGGGAACTGGATTTGACACAGGTTGGAGCTGCTCATGCCAACCCTCAGCTCAATTAACAGGACTGATAGCCATGTCTTGTGTCATCAATGCTGTCCTGTTACGCAGTTCTGGTTTCTTGGTAAAGAAAGTTTGGCTTTCTTGCCTTTTCGTGCCTTTCCTGCAACCCAACATGTGGTAGGTGCCAAGTGACTACTGTGATTACCGTGCTGGTAAGTGAGATGGGGCTGTGGGTGGCGCAAGTGGCTAAGACACTGTGCCTATTAACCAGCAGGCCAGGGTTCGATTCCCAGGCCGGCCCCACAAGACAGGTTGAGCTCCTGTCCTTAGCCCAGCTCTGCAACGCCAGCTGGATCCAATCGTATTGGCTCTGCCTTTCAGTGGCGTGGAGAGGGGGGATTTGCTGCTTGGGTAACAGCCTATCCTCCATCACAATCTAACCCAGGCTTTCGTGCTTCGCATGCAGTGTATGCAGCGCTGAGCACGATACCATAGTCTTCCAAGACTGACGGAGGTCTGCTTTTTGAAGTGAGATGATGCACTTCAGTTTTTGGCAGGCATTGAACCATCTTACCAGTGTATACGGAGACATTGGCATTCTGGGAGAGTGAATGCCTGTGGGCTAAAGACCAGCATCTCGGAGTTGGAGTTGACACAGAGAGGTACACGGCATGCCAAATTCTCCCCTGGTTTGACAGTAGAAGTAGCCATGTAGCCATACCATGAGTCGTCAACATTGTCCGGTTAGGCAGTTCTGCTTTTCTTGGCAGCTTGACTCTGGATGAAGCCGTACAAGTGACTTCAGGTGAAGAAGCTTTCTCTTTGGTTTTGCTCACTTTTCCAGGCTCTGTTTCCTGCAGCCCAGCAGAGGTAAGTGCTCAGGGGCTACTGTGATTACCACAACGCTAAGCCAGTTGTGGCACTTGAGTTCACTTGCCAAGCACTGCACCATCTTATAGGTGCACGTGGAGACATTGGCACGATGCGGAGCAAAGTCCTCTAGGCCTGTGGTCTTACCCTGGGAGTTGAAGTTGACTAGACAGAAGCTGGGGATGCCAGGTTCTCCCCTGGGTTGTCTACAGACGGAGATATCCATTCTATGTGCCATCAATACTGTGCTTTCAGGCAGTTCTGGTTTCTTGGGCAGTTTGATCTAGTTGAAGAACTGACAGTAGCTGAAGAAACCTTCTTCTTGGTTTTGTGCTCTTCCCAAGGTGCAACTGGGTATGTTATCTTCCCATCTCCTGGAGTCCATCATGCGATAGATATTGGGGGGCCCCTGTGATCACCAACCCAGTTGACACTTAAGCCAGTGAGGCACTTGAGTTCCTTTGCCAGGCATAGCACCATCACAGCATTGCACTTGGAGACACTGGCATGATCAGGAGTGGACTTCTGTGGGTCTGCAGTCAGCCTCTGGGAGTTGGATTTGATACAGAGAGGAGCCGCTTGCCAACTTCTCCCAAGCTGTGGGCCTTCAACACCATCCTGTGAGGCAGTTCTGGTTTTGGTGGGGCAGTTTGACTCCTCTTGAAGTTGAAGAAGTCACTTTAGCTGAAGAAGCCTTCTCTTTGGTTTGTTCTCCTTCCCAGGGCAACAGGCTGGTGTCTTCCTTCTTCAGGCAGGGGCTCAGGCGTTACTGTGAAGACCATGCCGAGAAGTCACTTTAGAAGCCTGGGGCTGCTTTGGGCCACCCTTGTTCTTTGTAGGTCCTCTGAGGTTTCCTGATGGTGGAGGTCTCCTGATGGTGGAGCCTTCTACCCAAAGGCTCATGCCAACACACTGGATCCTCCACGCGTCCTGAGGAAAAGAGAGAAGCAGGGTGAGAAACTGAAGCAGAGCTGAAAGGAAGCAGAGATTCCCAAGACCCTCGGCTTGTGTTAAGTGCCCAAAGACCTGCTGAAGCTGCTGGGTGAGTTGCTTGAGAATAAGCTGGAGGACCTGAAGAATATTTTAGCAGAGCACCAGCCACAACTGAATGTAACTTGGGCCTGAAACAAGATACCCAGCAAGCCACACACTGTGTGAGGCACACACACAAGTAGAAATCTTTAGTGTATTAAAGATAAGCAGGTGGAAGTTTTCTATTCCAGTCTGAACTGGGACACCCCAGAAGTTATTTGGAGGTGCATGAACAGCATGGGCTGTGTCTACTCCGTCTTTCCCCATCCCTGAAAGGTGGGCTGCATCAACTTCAAGAGATCATCATGGAGACCAAAGCAGGGAAATGCGTCCCCCTTTCCCAGAACCAGTCTCTCACAAGCAGGGTGACCATTGATCAGACAAAAGACGATAAGTGTTTCCCAAAACTTAGGACGCACAAGAAAAATGTAGGACATTGGAAAATAAAAGCTATATATTGTACTTCTTTGAATAGAACTCTCACATTTTCCAGCCAAATTCAGTCTCCAAAATCAGGGAGAATCAGGGAGTGCTTTCGATTCAATGGTTAATTAGAGTTTAGTAAATGCAATATATTGCTTTCTTCTGATTAATTTATATTAATTATTATATTCATTAATTTTATATCAATTAATTACTTATTATATAAATTATGCGCAAGTGGTTAAGACACTGTGCCTGTTAACCAGGGTTTGAGACCCAGGTCAGCCCCACAAGACAGGGTGAGCTGCTGTCCTTAGCCCAGCTGTGCGACGCCAGCTGGATCCAATTGTATTGGCTCTGCCTTTCCACTGGACTAATTCAGTGGCGTGGAGAGGGGGGATTTGCTGCTTGGGTTACAGCCTATCCTCCCTAACAATCTAACCCAGCATATGCAGTGCTGAGCACGATACATAGTCTTTCAAGACTGACGGAGGCCTGCTATTAAATTATTGCATTATATGATTATTAAATTTAAAATGATTGCATATAATTTATTTGATTCATTAATTATGGGAAGGTTACATGCCTCCTGCTCACAAGGAAATGGAGGACAATGAAGATTTTTCACCAGGACACAAGGCTAAAAAGAGGATATGTCCTGGAAAAGAAAGATATGAAAAGAGGAGATATGTTCCCCTTGTTCACTGAACGTATTTCTTAAGCAAATGCAAGCACATCAGGGCTAATCATGGCAATATATAGCGTGGGATAAAGAAAACACTCCCCCACATATGTTCCAACATCAGCCCTGGCCTCTAAACAGACTCAGCAGCCCTCAGACACCTACCCCAAGTTGGGCTGCAGGGGTCTTGGCGGTGACTTTCTCAGGATTGAGGCAAGATCTGGAATGGGGAGTTTTCTCCAGTCTCTGCATCCTGAGTGTGCTGAGCCTGCTGCTGCTGCTGGCGTCTTTGGAGCAGTGGTTCTCAAGCATTTCAACCCGGGGACCCCCTCCAGAGAATGACAAATCTGTCCAGGACCCTCCAGAAGAGGGTCTTTGATAGAAGAGACATCAGACAGGAAGGGGCATCAGTGTGATGCCAGAGCTCCTCCTCCGTGTCTGCACCGAGAAATAGCTTGTGTTCAATGAGACTTACTCCCAGGAAAGCATACCCAGTGCCACGTTGCAAGACGGTGGCACCCAGTGCCAGATTTCCAAATGGCAACACCCAACTTTGTGCGACTCCCTGAAATGAAGTTGAACCCCCCCCAGGGGGTCCCATCTCTCACTTTGAGAACCACTGCCTAGGGGATGAGGACAGAGACCCAGAGCCAGGAAGGAGCTCTCTGAGTGGTCCGGGTTCCCTGTCCTACCTGCCTCCAGGGTGTCTAGGCAAGCATGACTCATGCAGCGCCCACTCGAGTTCCCTGCGCTTGTACAGAGGCCACGCCACTCCGCGTGAGGCCATACAGGCAGCAGGGAGGTTCGGCTACCCTGCACCCCAGAGCCTGGACTGGGTGGGCAGAGCCACGGGCAGTGGCTGGAGAAGCGGGTCCACAGCTGAGCATGCCAGGCGTGCTGGAGCATCTATCTATCTATCTATCTATCTATCTATCTATCTATCTATCTATCTATCTATCTATCTATCTATCTATCTATCTATCTATCTATCTGTCTGTCTGTCTGTCTGTCTGTCTGTCTGTCCGTCTGTCTACCCATCTGTCTATCTATCTACCCACATACCCACCTACCTACCTACCTACCTAACTATCATATGTATGTATCTATCTACCCATCTACAAACTTACCTACCTACCTATCTACCTACCTACCTATCTATCATATGTATGTATCTATCTACCTTCCAACCTACCTACCTACCTATGTATGTATGTATGTATGTATGTATGTATCTACCTACCTATCTAATGCACATGTATGTATGTATGTATGTATGTATGTATGTATGTAAGTACCTACCTACCTATCTAATGAACATGTATGTATGTATGTATGTATGTATCTACCTACCTATCTAATGCACATGTAGGTATGTATGTATGTATCTACCTACCTACCTACCTTCCTTTGTACCTATCTACCTATCACCACCACAGGAGCCCCAACTGCCTGGTAGGCCCAGCCATGGAGCTGCTCCCCCGACCAGTTCCGCAGCCCTGCCCAGCCCAGCCCAGGCTCTGAGGCACAGGGCGCCGGAGCTCCCTGCTGCCTGCATGGCCTCACGTGGAGTGGGGAGCCTCTGGACAGGCACGGGGAGCTCGGGGGGGTGCTGTGTGGACCATGCTGCCTGGATAACCTGGAGGCAGGGAGGGCAGGGAAGCCGGGCGTCCCGGAGCGGGGTCCTCTGGAGAGGGCTTGGGGAGTCCCTGCCTGGCTGTGGGTCTCCCTGATGGGGGCTCAGCACACTGAGGTGGCAGAGGCTGGAGAGATAGGCAGAAAGGGCAGCTGGGGAGGGTTGGGAGCCACCGCCTGGTTGCCTGAAGGGGGCCGCCTGGGAGTGCCTGGCTCTGCTCTGCTCCGCCTGCCTGGCCACTGTCAACTGCCAGGCTCAGCAGGTCAGGGTTCTGATCTGCTGCGTTGACAACCACACAACAACACCCTCAGGGGGAGGGTCTTTGTTGCGTCATCGCACTGCAGGGAGGGGGTGGGGAGAGCACTGCTGATTGGCCGGGAGGCTGCCCTAGACGTTTTCTCCTCTGGGGTCCCCAAACCCTGGGCCTGGGGCCAGATGGGGCCCTTGGATGGTGATCCTCCATCCAGCCCTTCATGTTAGCAGATTTAGGGTGCAATCCTAATCATGTCTACTCAGAGTCAGAAGTAAGTCCCATTGTACTCTTTGGGACTTACTCTCAGGAAAATGTGTATAGGATTGCAGCCTCAACTTTGCATACGTTGTCTTGATGGAAATGCAGGTTTGGAATAGGATGATTGGCAGTGATGCAGCCAGGGCCTCCAAGAGAAATTTTTTAAGGCGCTACAAAACCCATTTGGGGCCCCTAAGAATTGCAAAATTATTTTGAAATTAAAAAATTGAGGCTAATTAATGCGCAACAAACTTCCACAAGTGCTCATTTATTGTTCATACTAGCGAAAAGCGTACCCGCGTTGCAGGAGTAAAATTCCCCGTACAGCATCCCCCCATCAATCCCCCATGCACATCAACCCCCCATGCACATCCACCCCATGCACATCACCACCCCTATGCACATCAACCCCCATGCTCATCAAACCCCCATGCACAACAACCCCCATGCATAACATTCCTAATGCGCATCAGTTCCCCATGCGCATCATCACCCCATGTGCATCAAACCCCCATGCGCATCACCCCATGCGCATCACCACCCCTATGCACATCAACCCCCATGCTCATCAAACCCCCATGCACAACAACCCCCATGCATAACATTCCCAATGCGCATCAGTTCCCCATGCGCATCATCTCCCCATGTGCATCAAACCCCCATGCGCATCACCCCATGAGCATCAACCCCTTTGTGCAACATCCCCAATATGCAACATTTCCCCATGCGCAACATCTCTGCATGTGCTTCAACCTCCACTGCACAACATTCCTCATGCGCAACGTAATCCCCCCACACGCATAATTCCCCCATGCGCAACATTCCCTATGCTCATCATCCCCCTATGCGCATGGGGGTTTAACCCCATGCATATCAAACTCCCATGCGCATCAAACCCCCACGTGCAACATCTCCACATGCACAACATCTCCCCATGCGTAACATGTCCCCATGCACAACATAATTCCCCCATGTGCAACATAATTCCCTCATGCTTACCATAATTCCCCATGCTCATCATCTCCCTACACGCATCATCCCCCTACGTGCATCATTCTCCTATGCTCATCATCTCTAGGCCTGGCAATTTTGGCAGGGCGTTGATGAGTCAGTCAGTGAGTCAGTCAGTGAGTCAGTCAGTGACTTTTCTCATATATATATATATAGAAGAAGCTGACGGAACATACAAAGATCCAGGTCTATAGAGCTTGCGTCCTGAGCACACTCTTGTACTGCAGTGAGTCTTGGACCCTTTATGTATGGCAGGAGAGGAAGCTGAACACCTTCCATATGCGCTGTCTCCGACATATTCTTGGAATCACCTGGCATGACAAAGTCTCAAATGACACAGTATTGGAACGTGCTGGAATCTCTAGCATGTTCACACTTCTGAAACAGCGGCGTCTACGCTGGCTTGGGCATGTCGTGAGAATGGCTGATGGTCAGATTCCAAAAGATCTCTTATATGGAGAATTAGTGCAGGGAAAGCGCCCAAGAAGGAGACCACAGCTGCGATACAAGGACATCTGCAAGAGGGATCTAAAGGCCTTGGGAATATATATATATATATGTGTGTGTGTGTGTTTGTGTGTGTTGCTAATGCAAAAATCATGATAGCAGCAAAACTCTAGCAGGCGTTGGCCGTTTTCATTCATCTTCCCGATGCCAAAACGACCTAGACAAGCGGGCCAAGAACTATGGTCAGATCCAACTCTTGCATTAAAATCACCAAGGGTAAACAATGGTTCTTTCTCAGGGATTTTCTTGATAGTGGCAGCCAGATCATCATAGAATTTGTCTTTGGATTCTGCTGAAGATGATAGTGTTGGTGCATATGCACTAATAAGAGTGACCAGCCCTAATGATGTCTTCAGCTGCAGAGACAGAATTCTTTCACTTCCTCCAGTAGGTGGGATAATGGATCCAAGTAGGGTGTTTCTAACTGCAAAGCCAACTCCATATTCCCTAGTCTCACTTGATGGCTTTCCCTGCCAGAAGAATGAGAAATTTCTCTCCTTAATAGATCCTGAGTCTGGCAGCCTTGTCTCTTGAAGGGCAACTATGTCCATCTGCAGTCTGTTCAGCTCCATATCAATGACAGCTGTCTTACGGACATCATCCAATTCTCGCAAGTCGTCAGAAAAGCCAGGGGTCATTGTCCGAACGTTCCAGGTGCCCAACTTAAGGGCTGAAGTTTCCTTATGTTTGTTGCATGGTGCTGAGTTGTCGATCTGCTTGTCGGTTTTCACCCTAAACCCCACGCACCCAGTGAGGTTAACAGACCGTGGCGAGGCAGCATCCTACTGGCTGGGGGCTGCCCAGCTTAAGGCGGGCGATAGCTGCCCAATGAGGCACGATGACTTCTCCCACCGTCGGAAGTAGCCCCTGGCGTCAAGCTCTTCGCCAATCTAGCAGCTACTTATAACCAGTAACTGCCACTTCCCGTGTTGTTTCCACGCTGTATGCGAGGCTGGAGTTCCTCTCCAGAGCACGAAGGCCTGGGTAGGTTTTTATGGGGGATAGGCTGTTACCCAAGCAGAGGATCCCCCCTCTCCACGCCACTGAAATAGTCCAATGGAAAGGCAGAGCCAATACGATTGGTTCCAGCTGCGTCGCAGGAGTTACCAGAACATGACTGTAACACAGTCACGAACTGCTTTCGGGACTCCGGCTCTGGATTTTTCCTCGAGGTTTTCTCCTGAAGCCTTTCCCATGAATGGGTATAGCCACAAGGCAGCGGAGGTTTAGTGGGAGTTTTCCTTCTCCTAGGTAGGTTTGATAAGGACTCACTCTCATGATTTACACAGTTGCATGATTGATCCTCACATCACACTCAGTCTCATGCTCCACTACCAGAGGCAATGCAGATCTCCCCTCCCGTACAAGCAACCAGCAGGGTAAGACCCAGTGCACTGCTCCAATTCCAAACAAAGTCTGCAAACATTGAGGCATACCAGAGACCTCCTCCCACTCAAAAGAGAAGGAAAAAGAAAGAAAAAAAAGGAAAACCAGCACCATGAGTCCCATTCTTTAACACAAAGCCTCAACACAGAGTGTCTTGGCAACACCCTAGATCGAAGCATTGGCATCAGCTTGATTTGATCCTCACCAAGTGCTCCAGCCTTCCCGACATTAAGATCACACGTAGCTATCAGAGTGCTGATTGCGATACTGACCACTCCTTGGTGTGCAGCAGAGTAGAACTGCAAGCAAAGAGGCTGCATCACTTAAAGAAGGAAGGAAGACCACGAATTAACATCAGCAAGACCCGCAGTCTGGAAAAAGTGTTGGAATTTGACCATGCACTCAAGGAAATTCTCCCAGGCCCGGCTGAAGGAAACGCTTCTGAACAGTGGGAACATTTCAAGAATGTTGTTTATACTACCGCCTTGTCAGTTTTTGGTAAGCAGGTTAGAAAGACAGCAGACTGGTTTGAAGCCCACTCGGAGGAGCTGACACCAGCCCTTGAGGAAAAGAGGAGAGCTATAACTGCATATAAAGCCTATTCTAATGAGCGCAACCTTCAAGCCCTGTGAGTCGCCCGTAGCAAAGTCCAACAGATTGCCAGGAGATGTGCTAACAATTATTGGCTGCAGCTTTGCTCTCAGATCCAGGTAGCAGCTGACACAGGCAACATCAAGGGGATGTATGATGGCATCAGGCAGGCCTTAGGTCCAACAGTGAGGAAATCTGCCCCGCTTAAGTCCGCTACAGGTGAGGTCATCCAGGACCAAGCACAACAGATGGCACGCTGGGTGCAGCACTACTCTGAGCTATACTCCAGAGAAAATGTAGTAACTGAAGAAGCATTAAACAACATTGAGTGCCTGCCTGTCTTGGAGGAGCTCGACAGTGAACCAACTTTAGAAGAACTAAACGAAGCCCTGGATTCCCTTGCTTTTGGCAAAGCACCCGGGAAAGATAACATCCCTGCTGAAGTTCTGAGGTGCTGTAGAGGGACCATTTCCACTGAACTGTACAAGATATTCTGCCTTTGTTGGAGGGAAGGTGGAGTACCACAGGACATGAAGGATGCTAATATTGTCATACTGTACAAGAACAAAGGCGACAGGGGTGACTGCAACAACTACCGTGGCATCTCTCTTCTTAGTGTTGTAGGGAAGCTGCTTGCCCGTGTCATACTGAAGAGGCTTCAGGTGCTTGCAGAGAGAATCTATCCTGAATCACAGTGTGGATTTCGAGCCAACAGGTCCACCACTGATATGGTATTTTCCCTTCGACAGTTGCAAGAGAAATGTAGGGAACAAAGACAGCCACTCTTTGTAGCCTTCATAGACCTTACAAAGGCTTTTGATTTGGTTAGTAGGGATGGCCTTTTTAAAATCCTCCCCAAGATTGGATGCCCACCTCAGCTCCTCAACATCATCAGGTCCTTTCACGAGGACATGAACGGCACTGTAGTTTTTGATGGCTTAACATCAGACTCCTTTCACATCCGAAGTGGAGTGAAGCAGGGCTGCGTCCTCGCACCAACTTTATTTGGGATCTTTTTTGCAGTCATGCTGAAGCATGCTTTTGGAAACGCAACAGAGGGAATCTATCTCTGGACCAGATCCGATGGAAAACTCTATAATCCAGACTAAGAGCAAAGTCCAAAGTCCAGCTGAAATGCTTGCATGAGTTCCTCTTCGCCGATGACGCTGCTGTTACTGCTCACTCTGCCGAAGACCTTCAACGACTTATGGACCGTTTTAGCAAAGCCTGCCAAGACTTTGGACTAACAATCAGCCTGAAGAAAACACAAGTCATGGGTCAGGGTGTGGATCCACCTCCCTGTATCACAATCTCTGAACATGAACTGGAGGTTGTCCATGACTTTGTGTACCTTGGCTCAACTATCTCTGACACTCTCTCCTTAGACTCTGAGCTGAATAAACGCATTGATAAAGCGGCTACTACATTCTCCAGGCTTACAAAGAGAGTATGGCTTAATAAGAAGCTGATGGAACATACAAAGATCCAGGTCTATAGAGCTTGCGTCCTGAGCACACTCTTGTACTTCAATGAGTCTTGGACCCTTTATGCATGGCAGGAGAGGAAGCTGAACACCTTCCACATGCGCTGTCTCCGACGTATTCTTGAAATCACCTGGCGTGACAAAGTCTCAAATGATACAGTATTGGAACGTGCTGGACTCTCTAGCATGTTCACACTTCTGAAACAGCGGCCTCTACGCTGGCTTGGGCATGTCGTGAGAATGGCTGATGGTCGGATTCCAAAAGATCTCTTATATGGAGAATTAGTGCAGGGAAAGCGCCCAAGAAGGAGACCACAGCTGCGATACAAGGACATCTGCAAGAGGGATCTAAAGGCCTTGGGAATGGACATCAACAGCTGGGAAACCTTGACCTCTGACCGTTCAGCGTGGAGGCAAAAGACCCAGCATGTCCTTCTCCAACTGGAAGAGACACTTGTTCGGCAGGCTGAAGCAAAGAGACAGACCCGAAAGCAGCGAAACCTGGGACCTGGGCAGGGGACGGAATTTATTTGTCCTCAGTGTGGAAGGGATTGCCTCTCACATTGGCCTCTTTAGCCACACTAGATGTTGTTTCAGGACCTCCAATCAGAGCACGATACCATAGTCTTTCGAGACTGAAGGATGCCAATAATATATATATAAAAAACATTATGTTAAAACTTACCGGTATTCAAGTAATGTGACAATATAAAATACTAAAATCTTATCAAGGAAAAAATTAGAAAAAAATTTAACTGTTTAATAAGTGCTTTTTTGGCTTTCTTATGTGCAAAACTTCTAATAACGCTATCAAAATCAACTTGTCTGGCAATGCGATACTCAATGCTTGGTCTTGCTAGGTCAACAAGTCGAGTTTGTGACATAGTAGACTGCAAATAATTTTTTATAAGTTTAAGCTTACTGAAAGATCTTTTAACAGATGCTTTATGGTTTGACTGTAAAACAAAAGTAAAAAAACTTGTGTTTGAAATTGTATGTATGTATGCGTGTATATGTCCTTCAGATGATCCTCAAATAGTCCTTCAGTCATGGGCCCCTCTGTAGCTCTTGTGCCCCGGAACAATGTACCTGCTGGACCCCCCCTCTCATAGGTCCTGCTCAGAAGTAAGTCCAGTGGTGGATTTCAGGGGGTTCTCACAGGTTCTATAGAACCCTTTGCTAATGAGTGCCTGGTTTTGAGGACCGTTACTAATGGGACATAAAACCTGTTGTTAATTTACCGTATTTCGCGGCTTATTACATGCACCGGACCATGAGACGCACCAAAGTTGAGAGGAGCAAAACAAGAAAAAAAAGTATTCTGAACCAAATGGTGTACTAATATATTTAATAAAATATAGCAGAATAATTTTTCAACCATGTAAAGTCAACAGTGGTATTAAGAACCATCATCCCTGTCATTAACAAATGAGGAAAGACTTTAAGCTTCAACTCTAGTGTCAGTGATTTGCAACTTTTGCAGAAATCTCATTGCAAATGATCAGACAGCATTTTGCACAATCTCATTCTAAATAGTCCAGGAAGGCAGGTAAGTTGGGGGGGGGGGTTCTTTTGGGGGCAGGTAGGGAAAGGTGAGGGGATCTAGATAGGTAGGAAAGAGTGAGGGAGGCACAGGCATGGAGCAGGAGGGACCCGGTCTTGTGCATGTCTACTTTGGAGCAAGTCTCCAAGCCAGGGAAGGCTGCTTAGGATTGCAACTGTGCCAGGGTGACTAGATGCCAAACCCAAAATTCCTGAACCCCAAGGCCAAAATTCCTACCCTCCCAAGCCCAAATTTCTACCCGCTTAAAAAAAATTGCCAAAAAATGTATTTTTTTTGTTTTTATATTTTTGATTTTTACTTTTTTGGCCATAATTTTTGATAGGAAGGAGATATATCAAAACTGATTGTTGCATTGGATTCTGCTCTTCAATACGAATCCAACAACATATGACATGATGGGGTGAGGTGCTCCAGGATTGGCCCTATCACTCTATCAGATGCACAGACATTCCCCCCCCTTTGGGGAGGAAAAAAAGTGCGTCTTATAAACCGGGAAATATGGTAGGTTATTAGGACATAGAACCTGTTGTTAATTTATTTGCATCCCACCTCTAAGTTTCATTGTGTTCAATAATAATTACTCTCAGAAAAGTGTGGTTAGGATTGTAGTCTTACCTAACTAGCTAGGTCACCTAGTTTGTCATGCACCCAAAAACCAAATGCCTGGGAAAGGTGGGACATTTGGGGGGTCCCATCCCATATGGCTAGTTCCAAATCCCAGTTTGGACTCAGTTGGAGAGAAGAGAGGGTATGCAGGTGGCAAGCCAGGAATAGAGGGCAAGAGAAGGAAGCGCCAATACAGGCGCATGTTACTGGGAGTAAGCCCCATTCACTATAATGGGGCTTACATCTGAGTAGACATGCACAGAATTGTACCCCACACCCAAGGCTCTGACCCAGTTTTGTCCCAGTTTGCAGCAGTTTTGTACTGATCCAGTCTGTGGAAGGGAACGTGATGGGATTCAAAGAAATTAACAACCGGTTCTATGCCCATCTGGCAGCCACTTTTAAATGGATATTTTTAAACTTTATATGTCCTATCTCTGGTTCTATAGAGTAGGTGTGAACCTGCTGGAGCCCACCACTGATCAACCCCCCATGCATATCCACCCCATGCGCATCATTACCCCTATGCACATCAACCCAGCATGCACAACAACCCAGCATGCACAACATTCCCCCTGCGCAACGTCCCCCCATGTGCAACATCCCCACATGTGCAACATCCACCCAGGCGCAACATCCCCCCAGGCGCATCAAATCCATGCGCATCAGTCCCCCATGTGCATCAGTTCCCCATGCGCATCATCTCCCCATGTGCATCAAACCCCCATGCAAATAAACCCCCTATGTTCACCAACCCCCATGCGCAACATCCCCAATGTGCAACATTTCCCCATGCGCAACATTTCCGCATGTGCTTCAACCCTCAATGCGCAACATTCCCCATTTGCAACATAATCCCCCATGCACATAATTTCCCCATGCGCAACATGCCCTATGCTCATCATCCCCCTACATCAGGGGAGTTATGTTGTGTTTTGGGTGTGTGTGTGTGTGGGGGGGGGGTTGGTTTGTGTGTGGGACAGGGTGTCCAGATGACCAGAAATGCCAGACTCCTCTGGAAAAGGCGGACCCAGGGGGGGGGAAGGGGAAAAAGACCCTTCTCTCCAGGATTTCAGGCATTCCTGCTGGTCCTCTCATTCATACTTGGTTGAAATGAGCCGATATGGGGAAAAAATAGTTTCCATAACTCTCGTGTATACTAGCCTCAACTGAGCATGCATAGTGGCCTCACATTTGTGTGTGTGTATGGGTGTGTGCTTGTGTGTGTGTATGTATGAGTATGTGCTTGTTTGTGTGCTAGTATTTGTCTGGGTCTGAACCACATAACTTGGAGTCACTGGCTTGTGTTATGATACTACAAACTGTCTCTTAATGGCTTGTGTTATGCTACCACAAACTGACTTAAATGTCAGTTTCTTAAATGTGTTACGCTTGTGTCATGATACTACAAACTGTCTCTTAAATGTGTGGGTCTGAATCATGCATTTTACAAAGTTCTCAATTCTAAAAGCGTTGAACTTAAGTCCAGGAAAGCAGTATGAATATGTTTGCTGTATTTTAACATGTCCTACATGTGTCCTACTTTTTTGGGGTGTCCTACAATTTTTTTAAGAGGGTAGGAATTTTGACTTGGGGATGTAGGAATGTTGGCCTTGGGGTTCAGGAATTTTGCGTTTGGCATCTGGTCAGCCAGGGCCATCCCTAAGACCAAGACCCTTGTCTATCTTCCAGTATCTCTGCCTTGTGTGCCTTAAATCTCTCATCCATACAGTGACAAAGGCAGCCCATTCTGACTTCTCCCTACCCATCCACTCTGACCTGCTGATCATGCTGACATTAAAGACTCTGGCCAGTTTTCCTTCAATAGGTCTTTATTGTGATAGAAGATCAAAAATGGTGATTCTACCCTTCCAAGATAGTATGTCCTGCCCTGCATGTTTGCCAGATTCTAGATCAGAATTCCTGCTTGCAGCAACAACCTCAAGGATAGGTGTGCCATCAGCACTGTCCTGTTACACAGTCCTGGTTTCTTGGGCAGCTTGGTTCTCTGTCTTCCCCTTTCCTGCAGCCGAACATAGGATAGGTGCTATAGAGGGGAGTGAGATTATCATGTTGGAGTCAGTCAATTGAGTTGATGCACTTAAGTTCCTTTGCCAGGCATCGGCAGCATCATACCTCAAAACGTGAAAATAGTGGCATGATGGGGAGCGGACTCCTATGGACCAGCGATCAGCTTTTGGGAACTGGATTTGACACAGGTTGGAGCTGCTCATGCCAACCCTCAGCTCAATTAACAGGACTGATAGCCATGTCTTGTGTCATCAATGCTGTCCTGTTACGCAGTTCTGGTTTCTTGGTAAAGAAAGTTTGGCTTTCTTGCCTTTTCGTGCCTTTCCTGCAACCCAACATGTGGTAGGAGACAAGTGACTACTGTGATTACCGTGCTGGTCAGTGAGATGGGGCTGTGGGTGGCGCAAGTGGCTAAGACACTGTGCCTATTAACCAGCAGGCCAGGATTCGATTCCCAGGTCGGCCCCACAAGACAGGTTGAGCTCCTGTCCTTAGCCCAGCTCTGCGACGCCAACTGGATCCAGTCGTATTGGCTCTGCCTTTCCATTGGACTAATTCAGTGGCGTGGAGAGGGGGGATTTGCTGCTTGGGTAACAGCATATCCTCCATCACAATCTAACCCAGGCTTTCGTGCTTCGCATGCAGTGTATGCAGCGCTGAGCACGATACCATAGTCTTCCAAGACTGACGGAGGTCTGCTTTTTTAAGTGAGATGATGCACTTCAGTTTTTGACAGGCATTGAACCATCTTACCAGTGTATACGGAGACATTGGCATTCTGGGAGAGTGAATGCCTGTGGGCTAAAGACCAGCATCTCGGAGTTGGAGTTGACACAGAGAGGTACACGGCATGCCAAATTCTCCCCTGGTTTGACAGTAGAAGTAGCCATGTAGCCATACCATGAGTCATCAACATTGTCCGGTTAGGCAGTTCTGCTTTTCTTGGCAGCTTGACTCTGGATGAAGCCGTACAAGTGACTTCAGGTGAAGAAGCTTTCTCTTTGGTTTTGCTCACTTTTCCAGGCTCTGTTTCCTGCAGCCCAGCAGAGGTAAGTGCTCAGGGGCTACTGTGATTACCACAACGCTAAGCCAGTTGTGGCACTTGAGTTCACTTGCCAAGCACTGCACCATCTTATAGGTGCACGTGGAGACATTGGCACGATGCGGAGCAAAGTCCTCTAGGCCTGTGGTCTTACCCTGGGAGTTGAAATTGACTAGACAGAGGCTGGGGATGCCAGGTTCTCCCCTGGGTTGTCTACAGACGGAGATATCCATTCTATGTGCCATCAACACTGTGCTTTCAGGCAGTTCTGGTTTCTTGGGCAGTTTGATCTAGTTGAAGAACTGACCGTAGCTGAAGAAACCTTCTTCTTGGTTTTGTGCTCTTCCCAAGGTGCAACTGGGTACGTTATCTTCCCATCTGCTGGAGTCCAGCATGCGATAGATACTGGGGGGCCCCTGTGATCACCAACCCAGTTGACACTTAAGCCAGTGAGGCACTTGAGTTCCTTTGCCAGGCATTGCACCATCACAGCATTGCACTTGGAGACACTGGCATGATCAGGAGTGGACTTCTGTGGGTCTGCAGTCAGCCTCTGGGAGTTGGATTTGATACAGAGAGGAGCCGCTTGCCAACTTCTCCCAAGCTGTGGGCCTTCAACACCATCCTGTGAGGCAGTTCTGGTTTTGGTGGGGCAGTTTGACTCCTCTTGAAGTTGAAGAAGTCACTTTAGCTGAAGAAGCCTTCTCTTTGGTTTGTTCTCCTTCCCAGGGCAACAGGCTGGTGTCTTCCTTCTTCAGGCAGGGGCTCAGGCGTTACTGTGAAGACCATGCCGAGAAGTCACTTTAGAAGCCTGGGGCTGCTTTGGGCCACCCTTGTTCTTTGTAGGTCCTCTGAGGCTTCCTGATGGTGGAGGTCTCCTGATAGTGGAGCCTTCTACCCAAAGGCTCATGCCAACACACTGGATCCTCCACGCGTCCTGAGGAAAAGAGAGAAGCAGGGTGAGAAACTGAAGCAGAGCTGAAAGGAAGCAGAGATTCCCAAGACCCTCGGCTTGTGTTAAGTGCCCAAAGACCTGCTGAAGCTGCTGGGTGAGTTGCTTGAGAATAAGCCGGAGGACCTGAAGAATATTTTAGCAGAGCACCAGCCACAACTGACTGTAACTTGGGCCTGAAACAAGATACCCAGCAAGCCACACACTGTGTGAGGCACACACACAAGTAGAAATCTTTAGTGTATTAAAGATAAGCAGGTGGAAGTTTTCTATTCCAGTCTGAACTGGGACACCCCAGAAGTTATTTGGAGGTGCATGAACAGCATGGGCTCCATCTTTGGACAGATGTCTACTCCGTCTTTCCCCATCCCTGAAAGGTGGGCTCCATCAACTTCAAGAGATCATCATGGAGACCAAAGCAGGGAAATGCGTCCCCCTTTCCCAGAACCAGTCTCTCACAAGCAGGGTGACCATTGATCAGACAAAAGACGATAAGTGTTTCCCAAAACTTAGGACGCACAAGAAAAATGTAGGACATTGGAAAAGAAAAGCTATATACTGTACTTCTTTGAATAGAACTCTCACATTTTCCAGCCAAATTCAGTCTCCAAAATCAGGGAGAATCAGGGAGTGCTTTCGATTCAATGGTTAATTAGAGTTTAGTAAATGCAATATATTGCTTTCTTCTGATTAATTTATATTAATTATTATATTCATTAATTTTATATCAATTAATTACTTATTATATAAATTATGCGCAAGTGGTTAAGACACTGTGCCTGTTAACCAGGGTTTGAGACCCAGGTCAGCCCCACAAGACAGGGTGAACTCCTGTCCTTAGCCCAGCTCTGCGACGCCAGCTGGATCCAATTGTATTGGCTCTGCCTTTCCACTGGACTAATTCAGTGGCGTGGAGAGGGGGGATTTGCTGCTTGGGTTACAGCCTATCCTCCCTAACAATCTAACCCAGCATATGCAGTGCTGAGCACGATACATAGTCTTTCAAGACTGACGGAGGCCTGCTATTAAATTATTGCATTATATTATTATTAAATTTAAAATGATTGCATATAATTTATTTGATTCATTAATTATGGGAAGGTTACATGCCTCCTGCTCACAAGGAAATGGAGGACAATGAAGATTTTTCACCAGGACACAAGGCTAAAAAGAGGATATGTCCTGGAAAAGAAAGATATGAAAAGAGGAGATATGTTCCCCTTGTTCACTGAACGTATTTCTTAAGCAAATACAAGCACATCAGGGCTAATCATGGCAATATATAGCGTGGGATAAAGAAAACACTCCCCCACATATGTTCCAACGTCAGCCCTGGCCTCTAAACAGACTCAGCAGCCCTCAGACACCTACCCCAAGTTGGGCTGCAGGGGTCTTGGCGGTGACTTTCTCAGGATTGAGGCAAGATCTGGAATGGGGAGTTTTCTCCAGTCTCTGCATCATGAGTGTGCTGAGCCTGCTGCTGCTGCTGGCGTCTTTGGAGCAGTGGTTCTCAAGCATTTCAACCCGGGGACCCCCTCCAGAGAATGACAAATCTGTCCAGGACCCTCCAGAAGAGGGTCTTTGATAGAACAGACATCAGACAGGAAGGGGCGTCAGTGTGATGCCAGAGCTCCTCCTCCATGTCTGCACCGAGAAATAGCTTGTGTTCAATGAGACTTACTCCCAGGAAAGCATCCCCAGTGCCCCATTGCAAGACGGTGGCACCCAGTGCCAGATTTCCAAATGGCAACACCCAACTTTGTGCGACTCCCTGAAATGAAGTTGAACCCCCCCCAGGGGGTCCCATCTCTCACTTTGAGAACCACTGCCTAGGGGATGAGGACAGAGACCCAGAGCCAGGAAGGAGCTCTCTGAGTGGTCCGGGTTCCCTGTCCTACCTGCCTCCAGGGTGTCTAGGCAAGCATGACTCATGCAGCGCCCACTCGAGTTCCCTGCGCTTGTACAGAGGCCACCCCACTCCGCGTGAGGCCATCAGGCAGCAGGGAGGTCTGGCTACCCTGCACCCCAGAGCCTGGAGTGGGTGGGCAGAGCCACGGGCAGTGGCCGGAGAAGCGGGTCCACAGCTGAGCATGCAAGGCATGCTGGAGCATCTATCTATCTATCTATCTATCTATCTATCTATCTATCTATCTATCTATCTATCTATCTATCTATCTATCTTATCTATCTATCTATCTAACTGTCTGTCTGTCTGTCTGTCTGTCTGTCTCTCTGTCTGTCCGTCCGTCCGTCCGTCCGTCCGTCTACCCATCTACCTATCTACCTACCCATCTACCTATCTATCTTCCCACCTACCTACCTACCTATCATATGTATGTATCTATCTACCCATCTACCTACTTACCTATCTACCTACCTACCTACCTACCTATCTATCATATGTATGTATTTATCTACCTTCCAACCTACCTACCTACCTATGTATGTATGTATGTATGCATGCATGCATGCATGTATGTATGTACAGACGTACAGTAAAATTCCCTGTATGGCATCCCCCCATCAATCCCCCACGCACATCAACCCCCCATGCACATTCACCCCATGCGTATCATCCCCCTATGCACATGTATGTATGTATGTATGTATGTATGTATGTATGTATGTATGTATGTAAGTATCTACCTACCTATCTAGTGCACAAGTATGTATGTATGTATGTATGTATGTATCTACCTACCTACCTACCTACCTTCCTTTGTACCTATCTACCTATCCCCACCGCAGGAGCCCCAACTGCCTGGTAGGCCCAGCCATGGAGCTGCTCCCCCGACCAGTTCCGCAGCCCTGCCCAGCCCAGCCCAGGCTCTGAGGCACAGGGCGCCGGAGCTCCCTGCTGCCTGCATGGCCTCACGTGGAGTGGGGAGCCTCTGGACAGGCACGGGGAGCTCGGGGGGGTGCTGTGTGGACCATGCTGCCTGGATAACCTGGAGGCAGGGAGGGCAGGGAAGCCGGGCGTCCCGGAGCGGGGTCCTCTGGAGAGGGCTTGGGGAGTCCCTGCCTGGCTGTGGGTCTCCCTGATGGGGGCTCAGCACACTGAGGTGGCAGAGGCTGGAGAGATAGGCAGAAAGGGCAGCTGGGGAGGGTTGGGAGCCACCGCCTGGTTGCCTGAAGGGGGCCGCCTGGGAGTGCCTGGCTCTGCTCTGCTCCGCCTGCCTGGCCACTGTCAACTGCCAGGCTCAGCAGGTCAGGGTTCTGGTCTGCTGCGTTGACAACCACACAACAACACCCTCAGGGGGAGGGTCTTTGTTGCGTCATCGCACTGCAGGGAGGGGGTGGGGAGAGCACTGCTGATTGGCCGGGAGGCTGCCCTAGACGTTTTCTCCTCTGGGGTCCCCAAACCCTGGGCCTGGGGCCAGATGGGGCCCTTGGATGGTGATCCTCCATCCAGCCCTTCATGTTAGCAGATTTAGGGTGCAATCCTAATCATGTCTACTCAGAGTCAGAAGTAAGTCCCATTGTACTCTTTGGGACTTACTCTCAGGAAAATGTGTATAGGATTGCAGCCTCAACTTTGCATACGTTGTCTTGATGGAAATGCAGGTTTGGAATAGGATGATTGGCAGTGATGCAGCCAGGGCCTCCAAGAGAAATTTTTTAAGGCGGTACAAAACCCATTTGGGGCCCCTAAGAATTGCAAAATTATTTTGAAATTAAAAAATTGAGGCTAATTAATGCGCAACAAACTTCCACAAGTGCTCATTTATTGTTCATACTAGCGAAAAGCGTACCCGCGTTGCGGGAGTAAAATTCCCCGTACAGCATCCCCCCATCAATCCCCCATGCACATCAACCCCCCATGCAGATCCACCCCATGCACATCAACCCCCATGCTCATCAAACCCCCATGCACAACAACCCCCATGCATAACATTCCCAATGCGCATCAGTTCCCCATGCGCATCATCTCCCCATGTGCATCAAACCCCTATGCGCATCACCCCATGAGCATCAACCCCATGTGCAACATCCCCAATATGCAACATTTCCCCATGCGCAACATCTCTGCATGTGCTTCAACCTCCACTGCACAACATTCCTCATGTGCAACATAATCCCCCCACACGCATAATTCCCCCATGCGCAACATTCCCTATGCTCATCATCCCCCTATGCGCATGGGGGTTTAACCCCATGCATATCAAACTCCCATGCGCATCAAACCCCCACGTGCAACATCTCCACATGCACAACATCTCCCCATGCGCAACATTTCCCCATGCACAACATAATTCCCCCATGTGCAACATAATTCCCTCATGCTTATCATAATTCCCCTTGCTCATCATCTCCCTACACGCATCATCCCCCTACGTGCATCATTCTCCTATGCTCATCATCTCTAGGCCTGGCAATTTTGGCAGGGCGTTGATGAGTCAGTCAGTGAGTCAGTCAGTGAGTCAGT
The DNA here is from genome assembly GCA_030015325.1 of Cryptoblepharus egeriae. Lineage (NCBI taxonomy): Eukaryota > Metazoa > Chordata > Lepidosauria > Squamata > Scincidae > Cryptoblepharus > Cryptoblepharus egeriae. The sequence continues at coordinate 26,031,600 of JAREYC010000008.1, forward strand.
CAGTGACTTTTCTCATATATATATAACATTATGTTAAAACTTACCGGTATTCAAGTAATGTGACAATATAAAATACTAAAATCTTACCAAGGAAAAATTTAGAAAAAACTTAGCTGGTTAATAATTGCTTTTTTGGCTTTCTTATGTGCAAAACTTCTAATAACGCTATCAAAATCAACTTGTCTGGCAATGCTATACTCAATGCTGAGTCTTGCTAGGTCAACAAGTCGAGTTTGTGACATAGTAGACTGCAAATAATTTTTTATAAGTTTAAGCTTACTGAAAGATCTTTTAACAGATGCTTTATGGTTTGACTGTAAAACAAAAGTAAAAAAACTTGTGTTTGAAATTGTATGTATGTATGCGTGTGTATGTCCTTCAGATGATCCTCAAATAGTCCTTCAGTCATGGGCCCCTCTGTAGCTCTTGGGCCCCGGAACAATGTACCTGCTGGACCCCCCCTCTCATAGGTCCTGCTCAGAAGTAAGTCCAGTGGTGGATTTCAGGGGGTTCTCACAGGTTCTATAGAACCCTTTGCTAATGAGTGCCTGGTTTTGAGGACCGTTACTAATGGGACATAAAACCTGTTGTTAATTTACCGTATTTCACGGCTTATTACATGCACCGGACCATGAGACGCACCAAAGTTTAGAGGAGCAAAACAAGAAAAAAAAAATATTCTGAACGAAATGGTGTACTAATATATTTAATAAAATATAGCAGAATAATTTTTCAACCATGTAAAGTCAACAGTGGTATTAAGAACCATCATCCCTGTCATTAACAAATGAGGAAAGACTTTAAGCTTCAACTCTAGTGTCAGTGATTTGCAACTTTTGCACAAATCTCATTGCAAATGATCAGACAGCATTTTGCACAATCTCATTATAAATAGTCCAGGAAGGCAGGTAAGTTGGGGGGGGGGAGTTCTTTTGGGGGGTAGGTAGGGAAAGGTGAGGGGATCTAGATAGATAGGGAAGAGTGAGGGAGGCACAGGCATGGAGCAGGAGGGACCTGGTCTTGTGCATGTCTACTTTGGAGCAAGTCTCCAAGCCAGGGAAGGCTGCTTAGGATTGCAACTGTGCCAGGGTGACTAGATGCCAAACCCAAAATTCCTGAACTCCAAGGCCAAAATTCCTACCCTCCCAAGCCCAAATTTCTACCCGCTTAAAAAAAATTGCCCAAAAATGTATTTTTTGGTTTTTATATTTTTGATTTTTACTTTTTTGGCCATAACTTTTGATAGGAAGGAGATATATCAAAACTGATTGTTGCATTGGATTCTGCTCCTCAATACGAAACATATGACATGATGGGGTAAGGTGCTCCAGGATTGGCCCTATCACTCTATCAGACGCACAGACATTCCCCCCCCCCTTTGGGGAGGAAAAAAATCTTATAAACAGGGAAATATGGTAGGTTATTAGGACATAGAACCTGTTGTTAATTTATTTGAATCCCACCACTAAGTTTCATTGTGTTCAATAATAATTACTCCCAGAAAAGTGTGGTTAGGATTGTAGTCTTACCTAACTAGCTAGGTCACCTAGTTTGTCATGCACCCAAAAACTATATGCCTGGGAAAGCTGGGACATTTGGGGGGTCCCATCCCATATGGCTAGTTCCAAATCCCAGTTTGGACTCAGTTGGAGAGAAGAGAGGGTATGCAGGTGGCAAGCCAGGAATAGAGGGCCAGGGAAGGAAGCGCCAATACAGGCGCATGTTCCTGGGAGTAAGCCCCATTCACTATAATGGGGCTTACATCTGAGTAGACATGCACAGACTTGTACCCCACACCCACGGCTCTGACCCAGTTTTGTCCCAGTTTGCAGCAGTTTTGTACTGATCCAGTTTGTGGAAGGGAATGTGATGGGATTCAAAGAAATTAACAACCGGTTCTATGCCCATCTGGCAGCCACTTTTAAATGGATATTTTTAAACTTTATATGTCCTATCTCTGGTTCTATAGAGTAGGTGTGAACCTGCTGGAGCCCACCACTGGAATCATGCCAACCCTATATCCAGTGGGCTAACTTTATCCATGAGTCTGGAATCCATAGATTTCACTATACATGAATGTTGCAGATGCTGGGCATTCACTTAAAAATGCTTTTAAAATCAAAAGTTAGAAAAAGGCATTCTTATTATAACTCTGCAAAACTGTGCTGCAGGGCACTCAGTGGCTCTCTAGGAGCCATTTCCAAGATGTGCTGGGGTGTATCAGGATTGATGGAAGCCGTCATATGAACCATCTGTAGTTTCTGAAGTGCCATTGAATGCCCTGAAAGCATCACAGTTTTACAGTGTTTGTAGCCAGAAAGGCTACTTTCTGATATGACATGCAAGCCTATGCCTATCCATTCAGAAGTAGGTCTCATTAAATTCAATGGGGCTTATTCCCAGGAAAGTGTGTTTAGGATTGCACCCTTATTTTGACTTTTAAAAACTTAATAAAACTTTGTTTTTAAAAAAATGTTTAAAAACCTTTTTTCAAAGTAGTTCCCAACCTCCATGGATCTCTCTATAGGGGGAGATGTGGAGAAGAACAGAATATATACCAATGGCTGACTGTAGTTCTATTTTTTAATTTTATTTGTGTTCTGTCCTTCATTTTTCCAGATATTGCGTCAACCCAGAATTCCTTAGTTTCAAAGACCAACTACACAAGGATTGACCCAGAGCCAACAAAATACCTCGAGACACCAAAGGCAGAACATCAAATGCAGCCCATTAACCAGTGATGTGCCAGGGTCCTCCCACTGTCCTGTACACCAGCTCAGCACTCTCTTTCCTTCTGCATTACCTCTTCTTCTCTTCCCTCCTTCCTTTTCCAAACAAGGAGTTAGAAGGAAGCAGAAAGCTGGTAGTGATGGGTGCCAACTGATTTCATGGGAGGGCTAACTTTAGATGGATCTTCCATGGGTTTGGTGCAGCAACCCCCACATTTAGATGGAGAAGCATGACCACAGCGGTCCTGTGTCCCCCTTCTCTCTGCTCGCCTCTGTCAGCAGAAGCAATCTCCTCTGCATTACCTTAAAGAGTCTAGTTGTGCAACTGCTCAAGCTCCTTGTGTGGTTTCCTTGCATGTGATATCTGTATATTTAAGCAATTAATGAAAAGACATCCACTCAGCGAAAATTTTTCAGTCTTAATGCTGTTGATGTCATGTTGATATAATCAGGACTGAACTACAAAGGCAATGCTAGAGACCATCCCGGTTTTTATGGGGCTGTGTGTCTTAACTCCAGAATCAAATGCCCATCCTTTTAATGTATGCAAATCCTTCTATAAATCGAAACAGCCAGGCTCCAGAGCACCATCTCTTAATTACAGACACAGGAAAGCATGAAGAGAACAGCCTCTCAATGGAAAAGTTCATATAAAATTATGCAGAGGTAGGAAGTTTAGTGAAAAGACTCAGATTCAAATTGCAAAAAATTCAATTTTTCAAGTCACTTGATGACTCTGGAGTAATGGAGTAAAACACTTAAGTCAGAACCCCCTGACTTGAGTCACCAAGAGCACAAGCCTAACCATGTCCACTCAAAAGTAAGCGCCATTGTGTTCTATGGGTCTTACTCCCAGGAAAGTGTCTTTAGGATTGCAGCCCAAGTCTCCTGTGTCTGGGTGGGAGTCCTTGCTTAGATTATTTGGGAGCACTCGACCGGTCAAGTGTAGAGTTGAGCTGACTTGAGTTGAGTTGATTCAAGTGTTTTTGACTCCAGATTTAGGGACAATTCACCCCTTTCACCTGCTCTCATGCGCCCAGATGAAATAAGAAAATGTGGGATCCAAAAAATTTTGGATCAACTTATCCCTTTACCTTCATTTAACACTGCTTTCTTTTGCTTCTTTATTTAGAGAAGGACTGAATTGCAACCATTTTTTGTCAGCATTGTAAACTTTACCTCTTTTAAATCTTCATGGCTGAATTTTGTAATAGGGATTTTTTTAAAACTTTAAATGTAATTGCAGCATTAATCTGTTAAGAATGATTATCTGATTTAAAACAACAGCTTAGGGAAGGTAATTTTTGCTTTGATGTTTCCCAAGATCTGCACTGCCTGTTCCAAGCATCAAGTGGTATATCAGGTCAAAGAAATTAACGTTTTTTTCAAATAAGAATAACTCAGCAACAGAAACTTGTAATCCTGTAAAGAACTTAAGAAGCTTCCTTTACAAACACAACACATACAAATTCCCACTGAGCCGTAAACATGCGCTTTTGGTATCATTTAAGCACACTAAATGTGCCTTGCTTTTAGTACTCCTCGCAGATGAAGTTGACTTTGCTGCTCCTAGAACTTGAAGTCCTGGAATGATTAATTAAGCGTAAATAGAGGGTGCACAAACACACACTGCTATAATTTATTTCAGGACATGAGAAATATTGTGATTGAAATTCCGATCAGCCACTGAAGTTGAGACAGGAGAGACGAGGGATGCATCTGAGAGAGTTAATTTTAATAAAATCCATGATTTAAGAGTGAATAATACAGTTTTTGTCCTTGTAGGCTTGAGAAAAGTGCAAGCTTTCATCAGGAATTATGATTACAGCAGGGGTATCATATATAAGGTATATAAGCTCCTTATCGGCATAACACCTGTGACAGTTGGGCTGTCCCCAACACAACCGTTAGCTGCTCCCAAGGTTGAGCTGTTCAGTGATGCATCAGCACAAGCAACACTGCTTAAAGGGTGGTGCTGGGAGAACCCGATTATAATGTGGGCCACCCTTTCAGCAGCACTACTTCTGATGTTGCTCTAGGAGGGAGAAGCCTATCCTCTGCTGAGATATTTATAAATAAAGCAAACATATCTGAAATGCCACAAATCCAAAGGAATTAAATATCCAAGTACTGCTGGAATTTCTTGTCCATTGCGAAATGGGAGAGTACAAAATTAAATCATTAAATATAAACAGGGATATGAGCACACATGTTTTGCTCTCTCTCCTGGTAGTCTGTTCCCAAAATAGTGTATGCAATAGGTGTGGTTCAGCAGATCCCAACCTTCTCAATGATTCCAAGAAAAAATACCATAATATTGAAATGACATGTAGGAAAGCTGCGTGGAGGAACTGTCCCTTTATATAATTCATATAAAAACTGTCCCTTCATTATAATTCATATAATGCAGCAATGAATGGCATGCCATGGCCCTATTGTGTATGGAACATGCCAGCTTAGATACACTGCATGAACCATCCATTAAGATTGTTTTTTGTCAGACCTCAGATCCTGATCAGGCATAGCATGAAGCAAGCATCTGATACTCTGAGGGTGCAATCCTAACCTAAGCTGGCACAACTCATTAGTCTTACCATTCCCATGATGATGTAGGTAATGTAGGGAGGCAAGTGCATGTCTGTGGACTGGCCTGGACTAACCCTTCCCCAGGAGTGGCACAGAAGTGTCTTATGTGCAGCACAGATCTTACGCTGTGGCTTAGGCCAGCCTAACTGGAGCTTATGATTGCAACCGAAGACTTGTTTTCTCTTGGATCTATTTTCTAATATTTCATAATGTTTTTTAGCTTCTACTGTTGTCACAACCTTTAGTTAACAGGATTGCTCTATACTTATGGCCTTATCCGAATCCACCAGTGAAAGAGTGCAGTTGGGTCTACAGATAGGGCCTCCATGTCCGTGGATTATGCATTCACAATTCTGGCCCAACATGTATCCCTGAGACCGGTGCACGGTCAGACGTGGACCCACTTGAGCCCTCTGGAGGCAATTGGATCTCTGTCCTGGTCACCTGTGGAGGGCCAATTGCAGATTTGTTGATCCAGGAAATTTGGCAATCAATGGATGCCAAACAGATCCTCTGTTTTCTGTGTGCTGCCATTTTGGATCATGTGGGAATTCACATGGTCTATGATGTGGCTACAGAGGCCCCACTTTTTTATATTCAGCACATCTTGCTTTGTACTTACTAATTCCTTCTCCTATTTAAGCAGATACAGCAGATCCTGTTTATTGGATTCAAGGTGAGGCTTTAATCCTCCTCAAGTGTTCTGTTTTGAAGCCTGAATATTCTATTTGTCATAACATCCACACAATTTGTCCTATCCATACAAAATTTGGCTCAGAGGATCTGCTTTGAGATACATTGTATGACCAAATTTCCAATCAATCTATTGAATACTGGCCAAGGCATAACAGTTCTCAAAATTCTGCTCTTAAACAGAATCTTTACCCTATTTGTAGTTGGATTTTTGTCCACCCAAAATGTATTTTTAGAGCACCCCCTTCAGTTTTGCCACTGGTGCCAAGCCTTTACTGCTCACACATTGTGGAATTGAAGCTGTCCACATATCTGTGTTTTATGGAGTGCGAGTGAAAAAAAAACCTGAAACTGCCTTAAATATCACCCTTAATTGAAGATTTGTGTTGTTTGGTCCTCATCTGGCCAGAGGTTTCCACTGTGACTTTTCATATATGGAATACTGCGCTGCCACAGATGAACTAACTAAATCTAGTTTTAAAAAATTAATTTGGAGAAAAATAGATGGCGTTGAGTGCACATTACAACACAAAGGCGCAAAATAAGCAAACAGAGAGGTTTTTCCATGTGTCCTCATTTCAACCTTATACTATTTAAAGTAATGTAATTCATATTTGCGGTTTTCCGCCCACCCACTCAAAACCCAGTGTCATTTAGAAAGCAGGACTCAAGCTATATTACTCTTTCCACTGACAAAATGTTTCTACCAAATACGCATGCTACAGTCAGGCCATTCTAGATATGCATGGGACAATCATATAATTACCTTTCCACTTCTTTAAACCACCATAACATTTTTTTCAGAAAAACAACTACTTGGGAAAGACATGCCTGAACAGCTTCAAAATTTGCACAGGGTTGTGCTGAGTGGAAAACTCAATGCAATTCCAAGCAAAACGTGGGCAAAATGGGAATTGAGTCCAGCTTATTTAGAAGTGTTCACAAAACGCAGAATCCAGTGGAACCTTATTCTACTGAAATTGTCCTGTTTCCTATGGTCTATGACAGTGGTGCCCAAACTCTGTACTGATGCACCTTAGGTTGTTGCAGTACACTAATAGGGCCATTACCCCTGTGGTTCCTCCTGCCAGCTTCGCTGGGTGCCACCATCTTGGGTTGGGTGAAATCTCATGTGAAACTGACTAGATACATCCAAATCTCACAAAATTAGGGCACCCTCATCTTGGGTCTTATGAGATTTGCATGCTGCCATTTTGGATCATGTGGGAATTCACATGGTCTATAATGCAGTGCCCATCTGATCAAGGAGGAAGTCTATATATGTTGCATTACACAGAACCTGATAGCGACACAGGGATGTTTATCCCCCCTCTGAAGCATTTTGCTATGCATTTTGAGAACAAACCATGTTGTCTAGTTCCGTTTCATGAATTTCCATTTGTGTAAACTGCGGCAACACTTAAAATGTTTGATTGTGATGGCAAATAGCAGTGGAACAGTTCAATTCTAAGAAAACATGGAAACATAACAAACACAAGATGAGGAAATAAATGTAAATGATTAAAATCTGAGACTGGGGTGGTCTCTTTGGGTGCGTCTTAAGTGAATCCCTTCTGGACTCACTTTTAATCTCAGTGATAATTAGATTTAGTAATGTTGAGGTTTGCAAAATTGAAGCCTGGCCTTAACTGATTCATGCCATCTGATGCTGAGCTTGAACACAGCTTTCTGATTAGGAAGAAAGATGGACCGTTAAGGGACCTTTTTCATTTATGAAATTGAAATTTAACATTCTGCCAGATGACCATGTAAGGAGATCTGGTTGAGTAATTGACAAAAGATACTATGAAGCTTACAGTGAAGAGGAGGAGGAGAGGGAACAAGGAAGCGATTCACTGGAAAAAGTCTTCAAAATATAATTATGGAATAAAATATTTCATATGACCTAGAGGTTTCTCAAAAGGAAGCTTTATATCTCATTGGTTTAGCTTGTGAGATGATATACGAGACTGCTGTTTTTTTACTATGGTGGATCCATTGTAGGATCTTCCATGTGTATGCAAATGATACATGAATCCATGGCCATTCCTGATTTGGCAAGCAAGTGGTTTTCACATGCCATCCACGGTAAGTCTAAACTGCAGGTTCTGGATCTGCAGACACCCTGGGGGACATTATAATGTATCAGGACAAAACTATCTAGTTAATGGCTAGCTGAAAGTGGGTTTCCTCCAGTATACACAGCAGTTCTGGTGAACCAAATTCTCACCTAGTAATCTACTCCATATCTATAAAACTGAAAAGTCACTGAGTGACTGACTTGACTCACTGACTGACTCATTGACTGATTCACTCAATCACTCATCAATGCCCATCCAAAACTGCTGAGCCTAGAAGCATGAAATTTTGGGAGGGTGTTCCTTCCATGATGGAGGCACCCACTAAGTACTGGTTTTCAGAAATTCCAACCAGAAGGCGGTGAAATGGGGTGCAACGCATTTTCCTCCTGATACTTTCCATTGAGAATCCCTGATTCATCACTGACCAGTCCTAACCCCTGGACCTAGAAGCATGAAATTTGGGGAGGGTGTTCCTTCTGTGACATCAACACCCACCAAAAATCAATGTAGAGAAATTTAACCCTTAAGAGGCTTAAGAGGGGTGCAACATATTTTGTCCTATACTTAACATGGAAGAATGAATGATCAACATCCAGAGAATTTGGTGCCCAGTGCCTGAAGACCTGGGAGGGAGGGATGTTGCCCATGTGGGGTGTTGCACACCGGGGTTGCACATGGAAGGGGTGTTGTGCATGAGGATGTTGCGCATGGGGGTGATGCGCATGGGGGTGATGTGCATGGGGATGATGCACATGGAGGGGTTTTGCGCATGGGTATTTTACTCCCACAGCATGGGTACATTTTGCTAGTGGTTACTAATAAAAACCATGATTGTTCTCAACTGTTGTCCCCTGGATCATAAACTGGGGCAATATTCCTCTTCTTCCTCCCTTGCTCCTGCTTTTTTGGGGAAAATGCATGCATTAATTTCCATACATTAATGGAAATACACTTACTTTGCCTTTAAGTATAAGAATACCAACAGCTCTGCATTGTTACCAACAGCTCTGTAAGAATACCAACAGCTCTGTATTAAAACAGGCCAGTATTATTATTTCTATACAATATATAAGAGGAAGGTGAGCCAGACTGTTGCCCCAGGCAGTGTTCAGCTCAGTGCAATTGCTACTCCTTTACCCCCTCCAGGTATGCCACTGATCAGGGACAACAAACATAAGGTTCATAGGCAGCCTGCATGATAACTAGGCTCTCCCATATCTTGGAAATATGATCAAAATGTGTATATTTTCCTCTTCTGTCGTTTGGAGGAGTTCCTAAGTGAAAAGAATGAGCTTATTACTGATCATGACCTGCTTAGTGACATCATATCCTGCTTTATGACATCACTCTGGCCTTCATCAGACATCATGCGTGATATTCAGACCTCTGTATTAAATGAATCTGACAGCCTGGGTCAGATCTACCTAAGTACTTGAAACTGCTATTGCAAATCAAACATTCCTCAACGAATAAGTGCCAACAGCGTACAGGAGGTTAACTTTACAGTTTCTGAACACTTATAATTATTCAAAGCGGGACAGGCTTTTGAATTTGCAAAGATGGAGATCAACATTCGATCTCACGTGCCCAATATTTCATAGATTTCCACCACCCTGCAATGCCTAAAGTTTTTCAACCTTGAAATTAAGCAACATATTGATTTTGCTCATTTATTTTGAACGATAACGAATCTGCAATTTATCAAACAGAGGCTCAAGCTAAAAAAAAGACGGGGGAAAAAAATCAATGCTAATATTCCAGTGATCTGCCTGCTTTACAGACCAGGACACATTCCCAGAGCGGCATGGTTGGTTTCACATTATGCTGATTTTGAGTGGAGTTGTATTAGCAAAGGGTGGGCCAGCCAGGCAGCTTTTTCCCCTTTTAATTTGCCCTCCACGTTTACACAAATCTTATTAACCCAATGACAGAGAAAAGTAAATGGCAGAATATGATTAACTTCCAGGGCTCCCATCTGTACTTTGTATTCCACCAAACTTTGAAGGTTGTTCTGTAATGACTTATTAATCACATTCAGTCTAATAGCTGGATCCAACTCTGTAACTGTTAGTAAAATGCATGTTGTTTTATCTCAGTGATTTTCAACCAGTTTGCCTCCTTTCCCAAGCAATAGAGAGCATCCTCTGGCTGCCTGGTTTTGTTTTGCCTTCAAAGTAGACCCATTGGGGCTACAGAAACCTTACATGGGAGAAAGGGAGAAGGTATGGCACAGGCTAAGCCAGGCTGATCCAGCATGTTATGATTGTGCTGTCAATTAAAAATGCTATTTTTTGTGAACCTTCATTTACCTCCTGCTCTCTCCCCTGGGAGCCCTGCTGGACTCCCTGACCCCATCTTCATCTCTGCTTCGGACACTTCCAGGCCTCCATATCTCTGGATTGTGCTCTGATGTGCTCTGATGTGTCTTCGGTACCAAGATGATCCATCAGGAGCTGTTCTTCTACTGTGATGAAATTTCTTGAGAAGTTGCTGACTAAGGAGTAGCTCTCAAGATGAGTCAAGGATAGTGCTTCTTTATCTCCATTAATTCTGTACTAAGGCTTGGCAAACTCTGTTGATGACTGTGTGTGCGTTGGGAGGGTAGTAGATTGTGGTTAAAAACCCCTGTTCTTCTTTGTCCTGAGGATTGTTTCACACACAGAAATAAGAAAAAGTAACACTACAACACAAACATTGTTTATGTTGAATTATTTGATGCGTCTTCTTAGACAATTCAGAAGTGCTGATTCCGATAGTAATCTTAGTTTTTTTTAAAAATATCATCACAACTTTTTCGTTATATCTTATATTTGTATTTATATTAATTTTCTTGCCTAATGTATTTTACATGCATTATAAATATATGGAACAGAGTCAGGACACACCAAAACAGATTGCTTCTCCAAATGGAATTTTTTAAATGATTTTGAAATAGAGCCCTTATCTGATTACTGATGTTTTCAGCGTTTTTGTGGTTCTGTTTTTTATCACGTAGCATCTGTGATGGTAAGAGATTGGACCTTATGACACGTATACAAACTCATTTAGTACAAAATTGTGCAGAGAAGAGGCAATGATATGTTAAAGGACAGATGCCTCATTAGGGATGATTGATTTGGATCACCTTTTCAGTGGGAGGCCATTTGTCCCTCTTCGGAGTCAGCACCTCCTCACCCCAGCTGAACCATGAACTTCTCTTGAGGATGCAGAAATAAACAATGCTCATTGGAATGTTCAGGCCACATCAGGCCTGTGATATGTGGCCATATCATCATGGTATGATGATATCATGATAAAATCTATATCACAGATTTTGGAGAACATGGCGGATATGGGGACAGCACTACTTCCCAATAAGTGGACAAGTCCCTGGACCACTGGGGTGCCATGATCATCATTGCAGCACTGGCACAGCAGTCATTCCTTGGGCATACACCTTAAGAAGGAATTACCGCCATCTGGTTCCCCTGCTGGGTCATGGCCCACCAGTTTGGGAAGCATTGTTCTCAAGCATTCCATCACGTGCCTCCACTTGACAATCACCAGTGAGGGAGAATCTACCATCTGCCTCAGTTGAACCATCTCTAACACCAGGCATTTCTTGTTATAAACAAGGGGTTTCCAAACACAGGGCAGGGATCATAGGCAAACCTTGGCATATGTCTGACCTGCGGCCAGCCTCTAGAACCCTGCAAGCTTCTGGCCCATTTGACTGAACACAACCAGAGCAGTTCTCTGGTTAGATCTGCAGGATGTTTCGAGGGAAATATCACTTTCTAGTTTTGCCCCAAACCAGAGGCAAAGGCCTTAGAAAGTGCTTGGGGGTTTCCAGAATGGGAGTTCATTTGTGTATGTGATTTCTTTCTGTGATGTGTGTTGCTTGGAGAAAGTCTGGAAAATTTACCCCATTCATTAACCAATTTATTCATTCATCTATGTTTTATCTCTAATGTATTTACCTGAATTTTATATTTAAACTATCTGTTGTAGGAGTAAAAACTCTCCACGCATCATCCCTCCGTGCATCATCCCCCTGTGTACCATTCCCCCATGCAGCATCCCCATGTGCAGCATCCTCCCTGACAGCATCCCTCTGTGCAACATTTTGAAGACATGAATGACAGTAGTCTGAGCTAGCCCAGTGGTTTCCAAACTGTAGGTCAGGACCCACTGTTGGTTTGCAACTTGATTTTTGATGGTTCACCAAAGGGTGATGAAAAGATCATAAGATAATTAATTGCCTCAACCCCTGAAAAAATAACTTACTATTGCTGCTAATTACTAAGCAAAGAGTTATATTCCTGCAGTTTGCAAGCTTTTATAGAGTGAGTATGTATGCATTGTATCTATACAGAAAAAAATTTTGAGAGTCACTTTTTTCCTGATTATTACCTATAAACAAATAAAATCTTTCTAGAGCTGCAATCCTAACGACACTTTCTTGGGTGTAAGACCCATTAAACATAGTGGGGCTTACTTTTGAGTAGACATGGTTAGGATTGTGTGTAACTCTCCTTAAAAAGTCTGTTAAAATTAGGTGGGAATGTATAGAGTGGGTCCTTCTGCTAAAATGTTTGGGATCCACTGATCTAGAGGAATCAGATCATGGGAAGCAAGCATGTGCTTTTCTGAGCTGGAGATCCTAAAGGACAGTGCCCCATCAACAATTAACAGGTTGGTTACTCCTGACATCTACATATATAAAACTGAAAAGTCACTGACTGACTCACTGACTCACTCACTCAGTCACTCACTCAATCACTCATCAATGCCCAGCCAATACTGCCAGGCCTAGAAGCATAAAATTGGTATGGGTATTCCTTCCTTGATGGAGGTGCCTGCTAAGAACTGGTTTTTGGAAATTCCAACCAGAAGAGGGTGAAAATGGGTGCAATGTGTTTTCCTCCCTATACTTTCCGTTGAAGAATTGGTGGCTGATCACTGCCCTGTCCCAACCCCTGGACTAGAAGCGTGAAATTTGGGGAGGGTGTTCCTTCTGTGACATCAACAACTACCAAAAACCAATGTTGAGAAATTTAACTGTTAAGGGGCAGAAAAGGGGTGCCACATGTTTTTGTCCTATACTTAACATGGAAGATTGATGAGCAACATCCAGCCAATTTGGTGCTCGGTGCCTGGTGCACTGGGGGGATGTTGTTTGGGGGAGTGGTGCTGTGCATGTGGGGGTTGCACTGGGGAGGATGCTGCACATGGGGGGATGTTGCGCATGGGGGATGCTGTGCATTGAAAGGTGGTTGATGCACATGGAGTTGACGAGCATGGGGGATATTGCGCATGGGGGATGATGTGCATGGGGAGGTGATGTGCATGGGGGTGTTGCGCATGGGGTAGTGTTGCGCATGGAGAGGTGATGCACATGGGGATGATGCACATTGGGGGTTGATGTGGATGGAGGTTGATGCGCATGAAGGGATGATGCGCATGGAGGGATGATGCACATGGAGGGATAATGCGCATGGGTCTTGATGCACATGGGGGTTGATGCGCATTGGGGATGATGCACATGTGGAGATGTTGTGCATGGGGTGGATGCGCATGAGGGAATGATGAGCATGGGGAATGATGCACATTTGCAGATGATGCACATTTGCAGATGATGCACAAGGGGGGTTGATACGCAGTGGAGGGATGGCATACAGGGTAATTTTACTCCCGCAACATGGGTCCATTTTCGCAGGTTCTGTTTATAAAGACTTTTAATTGCCATATTTGTATGAAACACAATGGAGGGGAAATAATGACATTGAAAAAGGCTACCTATCACTGAATTTCAAAGAAATCTAATTAGAGCACAATCCTAACCATGTCTACTCAAAAATAAGCCCCGTTGTGTTCAATGGGTCTTACTCCCAGGAAAGTGTCTTTAGGATTGTAGCCTAATTCTCTCTTAATTAAAATCTTTCCCTGGAGGGATTCCTTTCTTCTGTCACGTTGCTCATAAGTTTAGACTGGAATTATCTTTCTTGGCAATGGTTAAACCAAATGCCATCAATACAGTTGCCTTATGGTGAATATGTTTATCTCTGTGTGGGACTGAGTCTCTTGTGACATGATCACAACTATCATGTTTCCATTCTTCAAAGACAACCATGAGAGCTAAGGTTACTGCTTATATCTTCTATTATAATGTGAACAGTTGATTTCTTTTTTCTCTTCCTACGGAACAAATTGTGCTGTCGAGTTATTATTATGTTATTTAATTGACACTGGGATACCCAAATCTATATTGGCCTCCATGTGGTATTTCTGCCTAGCAGCTACAGCTATGAATATATGTAAGAACATTAGATGTATTAATGGAAAGAACAAGATAATACTTGGCTGGCTACACAGATACATGATAGGTTAGTTATTATTTATTTGTAATCTGGAATAGCTCACAGATTCACTAAGAAAACAACCATGAACCTAATACTTAACTCAGAATTAAACAGCTGAAAAGCTGCAGAACAAATCACAAAACAGCGGTTAAAGTAGAGTTGTCAACCTAGGGTTGCCATATGTCCCACTAAACAGGGACAATCTCAATTTGGGGGAATTGTCCCACATACTGGCAAGTGGGATAGTGGATCCTGTCCCGATTTTGTGGAAGAGAATTATGGCAACCCTATATCAACCCCTATGTTGTCCCCTTCTTAAGGGGACAAAAAGCAACAGAGCAAGCAAAATAAAATAAAGGGGTTCCACTGTGATCAGGATACCAACAATGAGGAGGGGCAATCTGATCACCAGTGGCAGAGAGTTCCACATGCCCCGATCCATCACAGAGATAGCCATCTCACTTGCCACCAAATATTGAATACTTCTGTGGTCAGAAACTGATAATGAGTGGGACCAGTTTGATCCCCAGAGGCAGGGAGTTTGGCATACTGGATGCTGTTACAGAAAAGGCCCTTTCCCTTGCACTTCCAGCCGAACTTCCATGGAATAGTCAATCGGATCTAGAATAATTCTAAACTATTTTTTAATGTGATTTACAGAGGAACGCAGGAAGTGGGGTCAAATCACTGGTCCATCCAGATCAGCGTAAACAAACCTGGCATTAACTGTCCATATAAGAAGCAAGCATAAAAGCAATAAAATTCAACTGAGGTATAACATAAGATTAATCTGAGTAAGATTAAAAGAAGACATGCCTGGGCAAAGAAGCCAAACCTTTGCCTGCTACTGAAACAGCAACAAATGTAGCACTGCAGGCTAGTTTTCCTTGTAAGGGCTTTCCAGAAAACCACAATATTATTGTTGCTGTTTTTATGGCCCAATCCTATTATTTGGTCCACTGGGGGACCTTGTGGTGTGCTGAGACATTGAGGTCTACCGGTATGCTTAGAGCACAACCCTAACCATGTCTACTCAGAAGTAAGCTCCTTTGATCTCAGTGGGTCTTACTCCCAGGAAAGTATGTTTAGGGTTGCAGCCTGAGATTTTTGCTGTTGCAAAATTCAGGGCTTGGTTGGCAGCCATTTTGGAAACACTGGCGCAAGAGGCAGTAGCGCATCACGAGCATCAGCAGAGAAATTGATACCTGCTGGAGCAGGTAAGGCAGCAAGTGGGGGCAGAGATGAGATGAAATGGGGCAAGGAAGGGATATGATAGTGTTCATGCCAGGATGGGTGCCATGAAAAGTACCTTTCTGTTCTGTGAGTCGAGCTATCCCTCTCCTCTCCTCAAATACATGCCAAACAAAAGAGCTAGTACAGGTCTGAGGAGACCCATTGCAGTTTGGGAGGTTTACACTAGGTTTTCTCGAAGAGTCAGACATAACTGAATGACTAAAGAACAAACAAGGGGGTTGAATCCCCCATCCCTGCTGAAGCCTCCTGATTCCCCCCACTGGATACACCATTGGTATAACTGAACCAGCCAAAAGGACAATAGGATTGGGATCATGGTATATTTATAATCTGATTTAAATTTTAATTGTTCTGAATATTAACCAACCTGTGATCTATGATATGAAAAGTTGGGATATAAATGTGTACAAAATTAAATATATTTTAAATTGAACAAAACTTAATTGAACTTTTTTTTCTGTGCAACTAGCGCCATTTCTTGAGCTGGTCACTGGGATGAGCATGCAATTATTTTTGGACCCATTCTGTTTACTTATGATCTGTTAGTTGGATGCATGATTTGCCACATTATTTCAGAATTAATTAGCCTGGCTTGGCACAGAAGTCAACCTGGTGACATTCCAACATCACATACTGTGCAAAATAAACCCCCAATGATCTATAAAGGCAGATAGTGCAAATTTCCCACACTCCAAAAAGTACTCCATAAGCATACTATTGACAAGCTTGGAACATCAAAGGTTGATTCAAAGTGTACTGTGAAGCTCCCAAGGGTTTTTTAGTGTTCAGAGTAGGACGGTGCCTGTGGATGGGGGACCTTTTCGTTTGCATAATCTTCTCAGGAGACTACAACCACTAATTTGGTGATTAATTATCCATATTACACACTGTTTATTTGACCATGCCTAGATTAATTTCTCTTTTCAAGCAAATCACATTTAGGGATGGATTTGCATATCTTGATTACAGATTAAGGTCCTGGCAAGCATTATGCTGTCTGTGGGAGCTTCAATCAGATTAGAGATGAGCGCTCACGCAACGGAAAGAGAACCCTTTTCACGGCATTTGCAAAGTATAATACTGGATGGACATTGTCCGTGCCTTTGTTTGAATAAAGAATAAGCTTGTCAAAGTATCCAACACATCATAGACTTTTTACTTGATTAAATATTCCAATAAAGGAAATTTGGCAGGGGGAATTAAGAAAAAATCTGAATTTATTCTACCTAAAAACCTCACACCTCAAGCCTCATTTGGATTGGTCACATATTTAAACTGCATCTGGCTGCACAGGTACAGTGGGACCTTGGTAGATATGGGTTTCCATTCCAGAACTACCCGTGGATACCAAGATCTTTGGGTGCCACAGTTCTGGTGTAAATATGTCTCAACTGAAGAAATCCCATTGCTGTCTTAGTGGTCTATGGAGAAGTACTTCCTAATAACTGCACCATCCATCTACCACATGAAATTCATAGGTTTTAAAAAATTCCATATGTTTTTAATTCCATAGAGTTTAATTCCATAGGTTTTCTGAAGTAATCTATTCTCCCCTGGAAATGGGTTGGGGCTGATTCTATGGGACAGACTCATATGATCAGCCTCAATATCATGTAGCAACATCACTAGGGATGCAGGCCACATTGTGTGATGTGCACGGGGCGGGGGGGGGCGGAAACCTCTGTTGGCAAAAACTGTTAAAATAGTGAATTTTAGGAATAATACCATCATGTCATATACCATTTGATGCATTATTTCATGTGTGATGTAATGAAACTGGACTGAAATATCTACTCTATCAAACAATATAATGCCATTCCCACTTGGGCATGGGGCATGGAGGTCAATCATGAAGGGGGGGGGCATGCTGGGTTCCTGTACTGGGTGATGCAAACCTGAGTGACACCATTGCTCATGTGGAAGGGTAATTTTAATGTTCCTCTACATTCTGCATTGGCATCCATCAGTCTCGAAAAGACTATGGTATTGTGCTCAACACTGTATGTGAAACACAAAGGCTTGGGTAGATTAATATGGAGGATAGGCTGTTACCCAAGCAGCAATTCCCCCCTTCCCTGCCACTGAAATAGTCCAATGGAATAGCAAGGCCGATACCCAGTGTGGGAATTCTTCACAGATTATCTCCCCATTTGGCTGGGAGAATGGCTGCAAGGCACTCTCACTACTCAGGCATTTGCTCCTGGTAATTAATCCACCTTTCCAGATACATATTTTTTTTAAAGTTGAAGCCTCAGTTTCATGGAAACTCCCTGTAGTAGTCTTGATATATAACTATATTTTCTTTTTATGATGGGAATCATCTCCAGACCCTAGAAATTGCATAGTGCAAACAGAGCACCACATGCCACAATTAAAAATATGTGCAGTTGCAATTTCTTCCATGATGCGGAGCTTTGAGATAAAAACAGAAGAGCACATTTGGTTCTAGAAATGTAAGCCAAAATGGGATGGAGGTCACAGGGACAAATTTGACACAGGATTTTGTTGTACACACAGACACGGACACAAGACACAAGACACAGACACAGACACACAGACACACACACACACACACACACACACACACACACACACAGAGAGAGAGAGAGAGAGAGAGAGAGAGAGAGAGAGAGAGAGGTAAAATGCTCCTTTTACTAGCCAAAGTCTGATGAGATCAGTCCAGTAAAATAGAGAAAGCTAACCAGCTATGAACTAACAGTTAAATATAATCCATGAGACTATATTCTGATCCTCCCCACACACAAATACGCGTTCTCATATATATACAAATATATGTGTGTGTTCTAAGATTATATAAACCTATTTAGGATGATTAATGGGTAAACTGTTAGCTATAGGAGTTTCAGATTATATTTTACTGTCTTCATAGGAAAAAAATAGAGTCAGACACTATAATTTGACAGTGTGTTATACAAACAAGAAGCACTTGAGGACCTAAGTATTCCTCTTACAAATTATAGGGTGGGTGAAAGTTTGTGAGACTTGCTAAGCAGTGGACCGGTTATCTAAAATGCAGACTGATCAATCTTTCTCTCTGTTCATCATTAGCAATATATATGTATTTATTCCACAGTGAACCTCTTCAACTCAACAAAATGAATCATCGTGTGGGAATCGTCTTCTGGCATGAGAAACCTAACCCAGGCTTTCAGGACTTGTGACTCACTAAACAAAATGTACTCTACTAGCCTGGCAGCCCACGGATCTACTCAGAGGAGAAAAGGGACTAGTAGGCCAACACCATTTTCAATGAGTAAAATTGGGCAGGCAACAACAACCCTCTTTAAAGCAGACTCCCTGTCCTTACTCTGCTCATACAGCCCACAATATACAAGTGTTGCCAAACTTGTCCTAAATTCTACCTTCACTACCGGCTTAACTCCACTTTTAAATCCAGGCTTGGAGGATCTGATCTCATTAAAGGCGCTGTGCCTGTCAGCCTGAAGATCGGCAGATCAGTGGTTCAAGATCTGAGTACTGCAAGATGAAGTGAGATACCATCCTTAGCTCCTGCCAACCTAGCAGTTGAAAAGCATGTAAATGCAAGTAGATAAATAGGGACTCCTTGGTGGGAAGGTCACAGTGTTCTGTGTGCATGTGGGCCACACGTCCAAGGAGGTGTCTTCAGACTATGCCGGCTCTATGGCTCTAGAAACAGAGTTGAGCACAGCACCCTAGAGTTGGTCATGACTAGCAGGGCAACTTGCAGGGAACACCTCTCTCAGTGATGGGCTTCAGAGGGTTCTTACATGTTCTGTAGAACCCTTTGCTAATGAGCGCCTGGTTCTGAGAACCAGTTACTAATGGGACATAGATCCTGTTGTTAATTTAGGTTATTAGGACTAGCCCTACAATCCAGAGTAACTATGGGAGCACATAAGAGACATTACATGTACCCATAGTTACTGCACCACCTAGTGAAAACCTATGGGAAATTCATATTGCAATCCAGAGCAAATTGTTCTTACACTGGAGCAAGGACTCCCCATGGTTATTCTGGGTTGTGCCCATAGAATCTGTTGTTAATTTATTTGAATCCCACCACTGTCTTTACCTAATGACCCTACCCCAGTGACAGTGGGGTACTCCTATCTTTTGGTTGCTGAAGACCCTGTACAGTAAGATTAAACTATGGGACCTTGACAAATGGTGGGATTCCATTCCAGAATACTCAGTGGTTACTAAAATCAGTGGATACAAAAATCAGCGGAGACCATGTATACAGAAGCTTACAAAGTATAGGCACTATACCATATTTTTATGTTTTATATTGTTAGCTGCCTTGAGTACTTTTTGGTGTTGGAGAAAGTTGGAATAAAAATACTATGAATAAATGAGATTCCATTATCTAGTGGTGTAATGTAATATAGAATCTTTACCAATGTATTCGGGATGGGGGGACGATGGAGGAGCAAGAAACCTGGAAGTTTAAAGCTATCTGTAACCCTGAGAAGCTTGTAGCTGATTACAAGCCATGATGAGCATGTGCAATACCCTGGTTTTAGAAGCACGCTACATCAGAATGCCTGGTGCAATGAAGGACACCAGGCTGCAAGTATTTTGTGCTCTTGTGTGTGCCTTGAGGTACCTTATGGGCCACTGGGTGAAATAGGAAGCTGGGCTAGATGGACCTTTGGCCTGATCCAGTGGAGGCTCTTCTTAGTTCTTCTGATTCTATGGGGCTCTTCTTAGGTTCAAATGATCATCATATTTCTTTCCTCTTCATTACTGTGATTCTTCGCAACACTGGAGGATGAACAACATGGATTGAGCTTGTCTCAACTGTCTACCCACCCTCTCTCAGCAAGTATGATGAGAACTGGAAAGTTGATTGAAGAAGTTCAATGGTGGTTGGCCAGAGATGATGACAGGCAAACACTATGTGCCATACCTCCCTTATCAGTTCACTATTTCCCCAAACTCATTATTTCCCCCACGGGAAGCAGCTCCTGGGCCGGTTCTGGGTTGAGGCTTGGAGAGTGATCCTTATAGGGGTATTTTACAGGCTTGTTCCTATTTTCATCTGGAAGTGAGGGAAGGTATGTTGGCGTATTGGAATACCACATCCATGGATGCTGGGCTGGTTTTTGCCTTGGCGACGACAAGTTTGGCAAGTTTAAAATAAACATGCAACACATCTCCCAAAATTAGAGGCCAGAAATCAAAGATCGGATATTTTAAATCAGTACATGCAAGTCAGCCCCTTTTTTACAATCTTTTATTTATAAATTATGTTTAAAGAACAACCAACATACACATGTATATTAAATTGCTACCATGTCAAGGAAAGAAAGTGCACAAGATCTACAAGCAAAATGGACAATGCAAAAGAAGCAGAGTAAATAATGCATAACCCAACAAACAAGAACGGAGACCCTCTGCTGATCCTACCACCTCACAGGATCTGATCTTGTTGAGTGTTGACAAGGCAATACTGTTGTTGGACTGAATCCAAGTCCTCTCTTGCACAGGCTTTAAAAGTTTGTCATTCCCCCAAATCCCCCAAATCCCCCAAAGCACTTAAGAGACATTACGTGCACCCGTAGTTACTGCACCACCTAGTGAAAACCTATGGGAAATTCATATTGCAATCTAGAGAAAGCTGTTCTTACAGTGGAGCAAGGACTCCCCATAAGTTACTCTGGATTTTGCCCACAATCTCCCACAAAATGAGGCTTTGTGATCTTATTAGGGTCACAACCCATGGGCTCCATTTTGCTCCCTCTGACTCCAAAGGGACGGGCCACTTCTTTGCCCTAGCAAGGCTCCCTCAGACACTGAGTGCTTCACTCCACTTCTAACTACTATATGCCACTGCGGTGAAGATTTGAATTGGGAAAGTGATTTTAATAGGAAAGGAGAGAGAAAAGAGGGACAATTTGGTGCTCTTTTTTCATACAGCAAATGTTGCGGTTTCCTTTCTTTGACCAGGAACTGAATGAAAATGGGTCCTAATATCTTTGTTCTGAGAGGTTGGCGAGTATTGTTAATGCGTGATAGAGTTCCATTTCAAATCATGAATATTTATTATTAATAATATTGCTCTCGTATATAGTGCTTCCCCCCTGCCCTTTTCTGCCTTCTCCATTTTCCCTAAAAATTTAAAGGAATTAAAAAGATTAAGGGTAAAATGGATTTTGATGTTGTGTTCATTCAATGTTGGCAGCTTTGGTTTTTCCTGTTTAAATGCTTGCAGAGAAAGGCTGAATGGACGTAATTAATGTGTCTAAAATTATGTGCTGTATTTCAATTGCTATAAACAAACGGTCTTGCATGTATTAATATAAAAAGCTATGCAAATGGCTGCTCTTTTGACTGGAGAACTATCAGAAAATTAAAGTAATGATACACTGTGATTAATTGATTCAGGATTGGTTTTGTTGAGTAATTTTGTATTTAATGAGTTTCCATCAATTTAATTTTGCTATCCATTTTTACTTGTGCATATGAAAATGCACATATTTTGACAAAGCAATATATAGCTTTTAAAAATATGTATTAGCAATGGGGAGCTTTTTCTCATCATCTACCTTTTCAGTATATTTTGTTAAAAGGGGAAAGGTGTCACCCACAGATTGCCTTGCTAGTTGTGACCGACTCTAAAGGCTGTTTGGAAGAGTAGGGCAGAGAGAAAGATCAAGTATTAATGATTTTAATTAAAGAAATATTAAAGAGAGAAAGATCAAGTATTAGAATCATTCATGTTGGGATATAATAGTGTCTCTGATGCTCTGTAGCCCATTAGTTCTCACACAGTGATACCAACTAGGGCAGGAGTCTCTAAACTTTTTTTGCCAAAGGGCCACATCAAATATCTGGCACAGTGTCCAGAGCCATCAATTTAAAATAATAAAAAATATTTAAAATATATAAAAAATTAAATATAAAATTTAAATAGATTTAAATAAAGAGATGGAACTTATATTAATGAGCTCAAATTTCCAGAATTTCTGCAAGCACAGAAGTAAAGCACATACATGGACACCCACATCCTCCATCCTACCATCACACCTCCAGTTGTGTTTGGGTCAGAAGCTCATAAGGGATCAGATATTGGCTGTGGGCTGAGTAGAGGCTTGCCACGGACCACATCTGCCCCCATAACTGGCGTTTGGAGACCCCAAGCACAAGGTGGTAGTGATACAATTTTTGGTGGTGGCACAACTAACAGGGTGGCATATGTATGTACCTGCCACTGCTTGGGAGGGAGCACTGTTGCCCAATGACTGCTTAAGTTGAAAGCCCTCATGGAAAGCCCTGTCATGACTGCTAAGCATTGGAAGAGATCACAAAGCAGAGGGAGGAAAGGAAGTAGCAAAAGAGAAACAGATGAGTGAGCAAATGTAGCTATGCACACTTCTGGCCTAAATCCATGTGATACTAAAGAAATTAGTGCATAATTCCGGATTTAACGGCTGCTCTTCCACTGCTGGAAGGAGTGTTCTGGCAGCTGTAGATGCTTTATGGCTGTCACAAATGGCAGAAAGAGGAGTTGAGCGCTTCTGGACCACTGCAGGATTGGGCTCCCTATGGCAGCAGGGAAAATCACATACTGTATATACTTTTCATGCTATGTACCTGCTGAAAACCAAAGATGATCTTTGGGTATGGGGGGGACTAAAGCTGACTATAGTCAATACAGGGGGCAGAATGGGGAGGGACAGTGCAAGATGTATCAAAGATGAGGGCAAGGGTATTCAGTGCTGTCCTCTGTGGAAGCAGCCAACTCTCCATGTTTTATCGCCTTGGACCTGTACCAGTTAAAGCGTTGAGGTGTCCCATTGACAGTTGGGAGGCTTACAGAGGAGTAAAGGAAATATTTTCCATTTCCTTTGTAAACGTTTTAGTTGAAAAGTGGTATATAAATACTGTAGATACTATAGATAGATATTTTGATGCACATGGATGCTAGGGGAGGAATACAATTGGGCTCTTGGTTTATACAAGAGTAGTAAAGGTTTACTTGAGAATTAACCTCAATGTTTACCTCAATTTACCACAATTTACCTCAGAATTGGATAGCAGTGACTCCGTTAGCGAAAGTGAAAGTCATCCTACAAAATCCCTTTTCTCTCTTGTCTCCTTTAAACCAGCCATGAAGGTTTTCAAAGGTACAGTACAGTTCAGTACTATACAGTATTTATTATAGTGTTTATTTATTACAGTGCTTTGTGTTTCTGTCTATTACAGTGTTTTGTATTAGATTACAGTGTTCTGTATTAGATTACAGTGTTTTGTAATAATTTTTATGTACAGTTAATATTTTTGTTTGTAGAATCAACGGTGTGTGTTTCCATTATTTCCTATGGGAAATTCTGCTTTGGATTACAAGCATTTTGAATTACAAGCATGTTTCCGGAACTAATTATGCTCGTAAATCAAGACACCACTGTATGTTTAATTAAAAACAACAACAACAACAGCAGTGGTAGGCTCTATCACAGAACGAGTATATCTGTGTGATCTTCCAAGTCTATTCAGTCTAATTAAATCTTCTCAGTAGGTCCACTTAGTCATGTGAAATAAAACTATCTCTGTTGGCCCCTTTTCAGATTCTGTGCAATCAAAGGGCAAAGTCACCTTGGCTTTCTAACGGCATGGATAAATTTGTCCTCTCGTTTTATCCTGACAGAAAATCGCTGCCCTCTGCATCGCTTCAGCTATCACATGCGCCGTGGCTTCACAGCCGTCCAGCGGGAGATTGATTTCGGCAAATGGAATAGGGCCTGATGGCAGATGGAAGTCATACCACCCCGAACCGAATCGCACTCCTCTGTGTAAGTGATCTTTCTCACATGTGGAAGCACATTAGCTGGGTGAGGACAATGGGGAATTGAATCATGACATAATCCGGGGATATCTTCGGTATGGAGAGGAAGCGGCCGGGGCTAATGGATGGATTGATGAAGGTAAAGAAACCACAAATGAATATAAGAGATGTGGAATTAAAAGCCAAATTCGATTCACAGACTGAAGTCATGCTTAGCTCACACGTACATGATCTCACTCAAACAGGCTAAAGTCAGGAAGTCCTTCAGGCAAGGAAATTATCTGGGTCTGACTTTTTCTGGCTTGGTTTGGAAATATTAATGTGATTAAAACGCAGGGTTTCATCTTTAATTTTTCTAATGTAGTATTCCAGGGCTCAAAAGCTAGGAACAAAAGCAAAATTACACTGAAATAAATTTTACAGTTAAATCATGAAATACTCATTTTTAAAAATATTCCCAGTTGAGGCAATGGACTGTGAAATGTACAATGGCAGGGTGATCATATGACCGGAAATTTCCAGATTTGTTCTCTTTTTTAGCCTTCTATCCTAGTGTCCTCCAAAAGGGTAACATTGTCCTCAATTTTGGCTTCATTTTGGAACTTTGCAATGGTGTGCATCATGTCATACATCGTTGGATTCGTATTGAAGAACAGAATCCAAGGCAAGAATCACTTTTGAAATATCTCCTTCCCAACAAAGGTCATGTCCAAAAAACTAAAAATAAAAAAATCTATTGAGGGAATCTGTGGGAAAGTGAAAGTGCCCAATATTGCAGCTTTACTCATGAGTAGGAAAATGTGCCATTGTTTGCTGGAAAGGCCAGGCTGAGAGGAATCCAAGATCATGTCCTCCTTTTGCAGTTCGGGTTTCTGGTCACCTGATGCAATGGCAACAAAATGGCTCTTATTGCATCATCGGGATGGGGAGGGAGTTTCAATTGTTGCAATTGTTCCTTTACCTGTAAGCTTCTATAGTGTAGGGGAGACCATTAGCTAAATAGCTAGCATAAGTCTGCGTGGATCCACACTGTGAGATCATGCTCATAGAGGAGTTAGGATTTGTTGATTGCCACTGCAGCCAAACTCACCCCACTCTACACCTGCTCTGCCCATACCTTTCTCCTGTTGCTGCCTCATTAAAACCTCCTGTTGATTCATTGCTTTGCTGTCCCAAACCTATTCCAACTTACACACTTTCTCCAATGTACTTTCAGTGGTAGGTGGTTCTGGATCCTTTGGCCGTGGTGGGAAGACTCTGACCTTCCCACCAGCATTCCCGGCAGCGCGCCACTGAGCATGCTGATGAAACACATTTTATGACTTGCACAGATTGCTCTATAACAGCGCCATTGCCAAGTGCTGACATTGCCAAGCCTGGATAGGATGAGGCGTAAGTAAAGCATAATACACTTCATTCTGTGTAGGTGGGGAGTAGCATATCTAAAGTCTCTCCTTATGTAAAAACAAAAGTAGCTTGCTTAAATAGAAAGTGATATCAATGATAAAACCTGGCTACAATCCCCTGTTGTCACGTGCCGAATGTACATGGACATTGTGGAGCAGTCAATCACAGAATTCTCATTTGCTTTCTAAAGCCATTGCATTCACGTTTGCTGTAGCATGTAATTTTTTCCTGAATGTGATATTCCAAATGAATTCAATTTCCAATCTGGAATAATTAACTTTTGAAAATGTATCATGGCGTGAGCCGGAATTTCACAGTTATCATCTCAAATCTGGCAGCAACAATGGGAAATTACAGGTACCAGTTCCATCTCCAGAAGCGGAAGACTTGACACTTTGGCACTTAACACTGAAAGAGACAAATTACGGTGTGATTGTATCTCACAGGAGAGTTACGGCTAATCACTATTGTCCTTTTCCATTTAAGGATGTCACTGTTCATTGGCAGATTAGCAATTTTTCAGTATTTGACAAAAGCAGGCAAATTTCCTGCCACTGTGACTTCTGAACTTGTTTGTCAATGATGTTAATAACCTCCATGAGTGCGAATGCAATGGGACAAGGAGAGAAGTTGCATTTTATTTTACAGTGATGCACCTAGTGAGCAAAGTTCAGCTATAGGAATGACGGTTTAGATCCATTTCTATTTCATCAAACACTTGACCACTTGATTAACCAGCAATCAGTAATCAGATTAAGTAATAATTTGGCCCATTGCCAAACAAAACTTTTGGGATCTTGAAGAGTCTTGCCTTTTGGACTTCACCAAACAGGTAGATAGAATATAAATAATTTCATTCTTGGAACAGAATATTTTCTTTTTCAGGAGTTTCTAAAGGTGACATCATTAAGGTTTTGCAATGCATTTAAATGTAAAATAATTGAATTACGTTTTGGTGTAGTTTTGACTTTAATTGTTGTAAGCCATGCCTTCTTCAGCAGGGCACGTGTAATTTCTAACCCCAGAAATTTTAAATTGTTTCAGTGATCTATTACTCCTTCATGCTTCTAACACCCCTGTTGTTGTTTATATACCAAGACCATAAATGGAACACTCATGAGGTTCACCTCAAGCAGCAGGTAAGGGAGGCAAAGAATGAGCAGGGGACTTCTCATATCTTATACCAGTAGTTCCCAAACTTAGAGTCATTGCACCACTGCCTGAGCTGTAAGCATAGAGCTTGGCACCTGCTTAGTAGTTGGATATTACGCTTAGTAGTTGGATATTACGCTACGACCAATTATTTCTGGATTGTGAGCATGCAATGTGATCCATAAAATGGTGGTAAGAAGCTTGTTGGGCTCTTCAAGCAATAAACTTTTTGCATGTGGAGCTCTGTCCACCGAGCTTAACCTCTTACTGCCATTTTCTAGGTCACAACACATGTTTGCTGTCAAGAGGTGGGTGTCTTGCAATGCTCCTGCATGGTCATTGCCCTTCCCGTAGGTGCCACAATAACCTTTTGGGAATCCTCTGCCCTATATTCGTTGGCTGTCTGGTCCACCCAGCTTCTGCCTCATATTCTAATAATGCTACATCAGACATGGAGAAGTAACAGGGATGGAGACTGAAATCTTGTTGCTGATAGGTTTACAAAAGGCCCCCAAAACAGGGACAATCCCAATTTTGGGGGATTGTGTTTACATATTGGCAAATGGCACAGAAGGTCCTATCCCAATTTTGTGGAAGAGAATTATGTTAACCCTAGTTGTCGGTCACTCTCCAGCAAACAGGAAGTGCATTTCTGCCACTCCTTGCCAACTCCTTTGCCAAAACATCACTGTTCTGAAGGTGTGGAAGTTTATGGAGAAGGTACAGAACAGAAGTTGGGTGAAATCAGGTACTGCTTGAAGTACCTCCTTGGCTCAGGTCAATCCTAAAGACTACCAATTTATCAGTGATAGCATCAGAAAGGATTTATTCAAATGAAAGAGGCATTTAGCACAAGACTTGCAGAAACAACTTGTACATTGGCCTGGGGAGATAAGAGCAATCGAAGCTGCAGGAAAGGAGAGGAGATTAGGTATTAATAAATTTGAAGCCTAATACCCAAGGAGAAGAAACAAATACATGGGTAGGAAATGGGCACATGTAACCAAGCAACCACAACCACCGGCAAACTCCCCCACATCATTTCCTCAAATACGCTTCATAATGTTTTGCTGGATGATGGGGTTGCTTAAGTTAGCATAAGGAAGTTAATCCGTTCAGGTGGAGGAAGCAGCCCTTTCTTGTCTGGCCCAGAGCTTTGTCTAAATGTCACATAATGACGTTCAGCTCTCTCTTTTAGCCTCGTTGAAGATGGTGTGCCAACTTTTTTTGCAGGGAGAGTCCACTTTCTTTTGTTTGACTGAGCTCATCTGAAATGTCACAGCAGTAGACTTTGGTTCTTATGCCTCTTAGAGAAGACATGCCTTTCTAAAGGCACAGGCGACAGGCTTGCATAAAACAGGACAGCCCAATGGGGTCAACCGGCATTTTTAACGTACTGTAATCAATGCTCAATTTTTGACTTTTTTCATTCGTCCTTGCCGCCTGCAATCTCAATAGCCACCTCGTAATAGCACTGTGTTATTTATGGTTGGTTAAAAGCACTAGTAAGTTCTGGAATGATGTGTTATATTGACGTTTACTGGTTAAAAAAAAGACAGAAGATGATTCACAGGTCTTGAACGCACACAAGCACAACATCCTGATTGCAACAAAATTTTCAGTGTGCACAAATTGACAGCACTTTCTGACATCTGGGTTCTTCCATCTCGATGTTCTTGACATATCACAAATCTCATCTTTCGGGATTGTTGCAGTGCTGGTCATCAATAGTGAATTGCCACATAAAACCTCAACCCTAAAGCACATTTGATGTGCTCTTTGAATTATATTGAAAAGAAGGCTATTAAATTGGATCATTCATTTTTAGTCTAGAATAGGGGTGTACAAATTTTTTGGCAGGAGGGCCACATCATGTCTCTCACACCGTGTCAGGGGCCATAAAAATGATTTACATTTCAAATTTCAATAAATTTAGATAAATGTAAATATATGAGTATATTAGATACATTAAAAGGCTTGTCCATGGGCCAGATGGCATGGTCCTGCTGCAGGCCACACTGAGGCTTTCTGCAGGCAGCGTCTGATCCCAGGGCTGGGGTTTGGAGACCCCTGGTCCAGAACAGAGGTCTCCAAACCTTGGCCCAGGGCCCAGATATGGCCCGCAGCAAGCCTCTAACTTTTGTCCTCTAAGAGCCTCTGACCCAGTTGAACAAACTAAACTGGAGCTACGATGGTGTGGTAGGAAAATGGGGATCCATCAATCCCCATTTATGGGGATTCATTAAATAATGTGCTTTATTTCCATGCTGTGTGTTAGTGCCTGCAGAAAACCTGGAAATTTGAGTCCATTTATTTATTAATCTATCTCTATTGTTTTTAATTTTATTTTTAAAATATTTTATCTGGCACTCAACACTGTGCCAGATATTTGATGTGGCCCTTTGACTGAAAAATTTAGAGACCCTTGGTTTAGACCACTCTGCAGTAGGTTCCTATTAAATAATTTTAATGAATGGGCAAACATGATAAGAATGGCTTATGGTTATACAAACATGGTGCAAGAATTGAGCTATAGCTTAGCCTTTATGGGTTGCAAGTGTAAGCCCATATTACAAAGCTGGTCATGCTGAGGAGATGGGACAGAACTGCTGGGGGCACATTAAAGCCTAGTTCAGCCCAGAACAAGCCCTAGTAAAAACTGTCAATTTGCACACAAAGCCTTCTTTGAAAAGGAGCTGACCAGAAAATCAGGATTATCAAGCTATGCTTACCAATACTGGGTGATAGGTTGGGGTGAATAAACTGGTAGGAGGTGTGGGAAGATGAAAAACACAAGTAACACCCTGGAAAATAACATGAAATGCCAGTGAATGAAGATGTCCTCATGACTTATTCTGAAGGTGAATAATGTATAGGAAAAAATTTCAGCCGTCAGACAGACATATAATAAAGTTGGTGAAAAGGTAGAAGGCCTCTCCCACAAACCATACCTTTTGGTTCAGTGAACTCTCCCATCACTGATTTTAATATATAACTTTAAAGAATAAAGTTATATAAACTTTAATTTTAACTTAGGCTGAAATCCTAACCACACTTTCCTGGGAGTAAGTGCTACTGAACACAATGGGTCTTACATCTGAGTAGACCTGCTTAGGGTTGCACTGTTAAAATTATAAGTTTTAACTTATAAGTTATATTTAATGTATAATAACAGTAGTAGTAGTAGTAGTAGTAGTAGTAGTAGTAATAAACCCATTTCACACCTAGTTTAGCCTTGAGACTCTCTAGTTTTAATTAAGATACACTGAACATATTTTGCTTCGGAAGGGAGGAGAAGAGGAATAATAGATGGAAAGCACCAAGCAGCTATATGAAAATAGTTGCTCTCTTCTGGGAAGTTTGCTAGATTTGTTGAAATACCATCTAGTTAGTTACTCTGAAATGTATTCCGTTTAGGGCTTCATTTCTGTCTCATGCAAAACACATGCTGAAATATCATTCATTAGGGTGCCAGCAGGGCCTTCCAAGAATATTAACAACAGCATCGAAAAGAAATGGGGTGTTGCGTTGTTCCCAGAGATTTGAGAGGGAGATTGAAAGAGTTCTCTTTGCCTTCCTTTTCTATCTCATCAAAACGATTTGCTGGCTCTTCCCGAGACCTCCCATCTCGCCACCCAGGCTTCATAAAGCACAATTTGGAGATAATGAAAGAAATGCAGGACACAACATGTTTCAGGCTGATAATATTGATTCCAGGCTGTCTCCTGGAGCATTAATGCACCCATATGTTCCAGCTGCAATGCCACTTCCCGCTTCCATGGCTGCCTGTTGAAACAATTCCTCAGATCTCACATCACAGATCAAAGCTAATTGCAAATCCCACACTAATTGCTTCAGTGCTGAGAGCGGAGGACATATCGGAGGCAAATGCAGGTTCACTCGGGCACCTGATTGTCACAATTCACTTAATGGAGCAGTTACTGGGGAAAATATGCAAATGGAGCAGAGATTGAAGCCTGGTGGACACATGCTGAATAATGAGAAGGGAAATGTTGACGTGGTAGAACCACTTCAGACTCCCAATGGGTGTACAATGGTTTAATAGGATCCTGCATTTCAAAACGCCTTGTAAATGGAAAACAAATGAAACAGGCCCAGGGCTGAGCTAGGACCTTTCTCTGGTATGCTTTACATAATTTCAAGGTTTTCACTTGGCTCATTCCACATGGGTCAAATTTAGAAATGTGTTCATTTCGGAAATGAATTCTGCTCTAAAAGGACTCATCCTGTTTCACAACCACTTCACAGAGACTTCAAAATGAAATGCTGTCCCTTGAAGAAAAGCCATTTGAAGGGACTGGGAAATTCATCAGAGGCTAGTTTCTTCATGTGGGGGGGGCGGGGAGGTTGTGTTCTTTGTGTAGTTTGGAGATTGCTTACTGAACCACCTCTGCTGACATGTGATGCATTACACAGGAACAAGAATGTGTTGTCCCTCCATTCCAGGTCTGGCTTGCATTTTAGTGATTGCACATGATGAGATAGTTCATCCAAGCCACTCTTTCCCTTTCCTGAAATTAGTAACACTGGAGTATGTGGCAAAGGGGAAACAGACTTGTTCATTCTGTTCCACTGTTCGGCAGTGGAACAGATTGCCAAGGGAGGTGGTGAACTCTCTCTCACTGGGGGTCTTCAAGCAGAGGCTTGACGAGCACCTGTCGGGGATGATCTAGGAGGATCAGGATGATTTCCTGCTGTAGGCAGGGGGTTGGACTAGATGACCTATTAGGTACCTTTCAACTTTATGATTCTATGATTCTATGACATCACAGGTAAGAACTTAAAAAAAGGTCTGTGGAATCAGGCCAAGGGACATTCTAGCCCAACTTCCTGTATATCTCAGGGACCCACCAGATGGCTCAGTGGACATACAACAAAATACTTATATCCACAGGTGGGCCCAGGCCGGTTCGCACCAGTTCTGTAGAACTGGTTGTTAAATTGGGCCCGACGCTAGTGAACCGGTTGTTAGCGTCAGGCCCAATTCCCGGCGTCCACCAATTCCGGCTAGCTTGGGCGCGGAGCAGTAGCCAGAAGCTGCTGCTCTGTCTTAGAGCTAGCTAGAATGGTGCTGTGTGCAAAGACGCACTGCGCATGTCCAAGACTTTGGACATGCACAGTGTGTCTCTGTGCACCCATTGGGCCTTGCTCCGGGGGGGGGCAGCTGCTCCACCTCTGGAGCAAGGCCCAATGGCTGCGCAGATGCACTGCGCATGTCCAAAGTCTCGGACATGCACAGTGCATCCCTCTGCGGGGCCATTTGGCCTCGCTAGGAAGGCAAAGCGGCAAGTGCCGCTCCGCCTCTCTAGCTAGGCCAAATGACCCCGCAGAGGTGCAGACCTCCTCCTCTCCAAGGAGGAGCCGGTGGCTCCTCTTTGGAGAGGAGGAAGTCTAAGACTGCGCAGGTGCCAAGGTTGGCACTTGCACAGTGCATCTTCTGATGCCAACTGGCACCAGAAGACGCACTGCGCATGCGCCAACCTTGGGCATGTGCGCAGTGTGTCTTCTGGCGCCAGTTGACGTCAGAAGATCACTCTGCATGCGCTAAGGTTGGCGCATGTGCAGGTCAGTGGTGGGCTGTGAATCGGTTGTTAACTGGTTTGCCGCCCATCACTGCTTATATCCTATTCTCCCTTACATTTGGCATTCAGAGCAAGCCTACTTCTAGAGCCAAGAGACTGCATTTACCCATTGAGGAAACAACTGTAACCAATTTAGGCCAGCGCAACTCACCTGTCTCCCCAAACCCAAGGTGGCATGGCAATGCAGGTGCATGTCTGTGAATAGTCCTAACCTCCAGGAGTGACACAGAAACGCCTTACAGCACTTTTGCAACACCCCAGGCCATCATGGGACTTATGCTGGCCTAGCCAGAGGTTTGGATTATGCAGCATAATTTGTAACCAATGATGGACCTTTCCTCCATAATTTGCGATTGGATCTTTCTTCCATTTTCCTCTTCCAGGTCAGTATAGCAAGACAGATAAGAATCAACCGAACTAGCCCTCTATCTCTAACTTACTTTCCATATGTAATGTGGCTTTCAATCTGTTTGTGAGAAGAAAGAGTGGCCAAGCAAGAGGGCACAATGTCCAGTTGCTCCTGGGTGAATATTTCAGCATCTATTTGGATGGGGAAGGCTACCCCCTTAATGGATTTCATTAGCTTCTGTAAATCAATCAATCAGTTAATAGTGAATTATTGGAGCAAACCTATTGAAATAAATGAGAAAGATTCCAAGAGGACTCAACATTAACATGAAGCAACAGTCCACATTGACATGAATCAAACCAGCAAAGAAAGCAACAAAATGAAAAGCTAAAATGGTTTTTTAATGTTCCCTATAAAGGTTTAAAATGTGCACCACTTCCTTGCAGTCTGAAGTGCTATAGTCTCACCACTGATTCACAGTGCTATTACAGTTCCTGAGATACTCTGGGGTAAGCATTGGTTCCAACTCTGAGCTCCCAAGTTTCCAATGTTCAGGAAGAGGTATATGGATCTCAGTCCTAAGTCATGAATTGTTGGCAGAAGAGAAAAGAACCACTGTGTTAGGCTAGCTCCATCAACTTGGTTAGGACTATCACCTGGTTCCTTCCCTCCAAGTTGATTTGAAACCATTCCACCTGGCTATTGTTTGTTATTCAACTTGAGGTCCTTCTAAAAAAGTAGGATAAAAATACCCTTTAAATGCCCTTTAAAAATAAACAATTTAGATGTTTATTTAGGTGTTTAAATACATGCACACTCACACACATATACACACTCACTCACCTTCAGGCGGCCAGAGGGAATCAGAAGCGGCATGGCGGAGGTGGTATGGGAGACCCAGCTGGCTGGCCAGTGATGCTGCAGAGTTGCTGCGGCCAGCTGGAGAGGGGGAAGCATGGCTATCACAGTGGCCGTGGGAGACAGGGGCTGGCTGCTAAGGCCCCAAATGTGGTGCAGCCAGCTTGAGAGGGAGGGAGGAGGTGCAGGGGACCTGGGCTAAAGTGCCAGCAGAGGCAGCGCAGTGGCCACAGGAGAGGGAGGGCTGGCTGGTGAGGCTGCAGTGTGTGTAGAGGGCGCTGCAGGGGCCGGGGAGGCCCCAGAGAAGCTGCAGCAGAGACATGCTGCTACTGGCCAAGAGGCAGAGGAGGACCTTCCTCCTTGTCCCACCTCAGTTTGTTCCTGCTCTGTGGGACTCCAGGGTCCCAATTTAAAAAGAAAGGCTGCTGATAATTTTTACAAAAGGCTGCCGGCTAGGCACGAATCCCGAAGAATGGGGGGGGGGGGGGTTCATACTCAAGGGAGACCCTCTATTTTACCAGAGGTATCCCAGTCAAACGGTCAGCCTGTCAGTATTGTGCAATCAAGCCCTTATCCGAATGATCTCCATATTCATTGTCTCTTCTGATATACCACTATAAGCAAATATTTCTTCTTGGCATTTCTAAATCTTATTGTTAATTGGATTTGATATGAAAGTTGAGCTACCTTGTAATTTGTCAGAAAAAACCTTATTTTTAAAAAAAGACAGATCCTGAGTGTCTCCCTTCACCACGGCTACCATAATGAGATGATATGGGAAAGGTGCAACCATCTATCTTCAGTCAAATAACTATTCTAAAAATGAAGACTGAGATGGTTTGGCCACATTTGCAGAATGAACACCAACTGGCTGCCTCATCAGCTCCTCTGGAGAGAGACCTGTACACTGGAGAGTTCAACAAGAATCACCAAAGAAGATGTGGCTCGAGCTGTTCAGCAAGACCTAAAGAACCAGTGGCTGACCACCGATGAGGCTAAAAACATCACCAGCAATTTAAAGAATGGAAACACATAGTGGCACAAAGTCCAGTGGTACCTACAGCAGCGTATTAGTTGAGAGGACAACGCCCTCCCTGATTGCCAGCTAAGGACTAAAAAAGAAGAAAGAAGATTGAGGAAAAAAAGTAGTTCAAAGGAAGTAATGTAAAATTTTTACTTCTTTTTAAACATGACTAGATAAAGGATCAAATATTACTCTAAAGTTTAGGATTGCAGGAAAGAAGAAAACAAATATTAATATGCAACAGAGCAGCCAAATATGGTATAGTTCTTGGACTTTGGAGCTGGTATCTTTTTTCCCATTTCTGTGCCTCTACTGTGAATCTCACACCCCTGCTCTTTGTATCTAAGCCAAATGGAAGTGGCAGTCATCACAGGCTGATTTCACACTCCATAGTTTCATGCAGTTTTGCCCTTGCTGTCTTTTTTGTGTTTTCCTTTTTCAGCATTAATTCTCAAAAGGGCTACTTACTTCAAATGGGTTCTTGTAAAATAAATGAAAATAATTGCTGCATATTTGAAAACTGCTTGCTCTGCAAAGTCTGCCTTGAAATGGGTGTCGTTTTCTGCATAGTGATGATGTTGCTTGCAAAAGAAGATCTCATTTCTATTTACATCTTTTTTGGGTATGGACAGTGAATAGCTGAGGTGGGACACCTGTACACAGGTGTGGTTACTACCTTCTCACCTTGGCAGTAACTACCATATACCTATCCTAAGATAGGGGGAATTGTATTGACTAGGTAAAATGACAGAAAGCTTTGGACACTAGCAAAATCCAACTAGTACAGTCGCTGGAGAGGGATGAAATGGTAAATACTGTAGGCACCACGATGTGCTATGTATGTGGCCCACTTACTCTCAGAGCCATGTTGGGCAGTGATGGCAATGTTGTTGCCATCTTCTACATGTTGATGTTGCTTCCCAGAATTGCTCTGACGATGCTGAGGAAGGATTGCTTACACAGCGCTTTATGGCAGTATTTTTCATTTTGTGCCCTATAGCTACACTACAGAGTTCAACTCAGTTACTATCAGTGTAATCCTAAGCATGTCTACTCAGAAGTAAGATCCATTGTGTTCAATAGTATTTACTCCCAGGAAAGTGTGGTTAGAGTTGCACCCATATTATGTCTTCATTTGGAGTGGAGAGTTAGTGACAATTTTGCTATTTAGAAAATCTGAGCTGTTAGAATAGTGATTTTTGAACTTTTTCATCTCCTGACACACTGACCATGTGCTAAAATTGTCAAGGCATATTATCAAACTTTGGACAATTGACAAGGCACAGCATGCTGTTGGTGGAGGATTTAATTGCTCAATAATCCTATTAATAAAAGATGTTTATTTAATAAATAAATTTGCCAAACTGTAACACAAACCACTGTGTTAGAACAAAGCAGTGTTTGTGTGTGTGCATGTCTCTCTCTCTCTCTCTCTCTCTCTCTCTCTCTCTGTGTGTGTGTGTGTGTGTGTGTGTGTGAGAGAGAGAGAGAGAGAGAGAGAGAGAGGCAGCTGCCTGTATTGATGGATGGAGGAGATTGTGCTATTATTGACTCCAAAGCTCAAAGTCTATTAAAAACATGCTGTGGCTGGTTCACTGACATCTCTGATTGACTTTACTTAATGTTCGGGCCTGTTAATATATTTAGTTACTTTGACCGACGTGATGAGCTACAATGAAAAGGCGATCGAAAAAGTTGGATGGTATGTTATAATGCGCTACAGACGGGGGGAGAATTAACTCCCAGCAGGAAGGCAGGAACACACACACACACACACACACACACACACACACAGAGAGAGAGAGAGAGAGAGAGAGAGAGAGAGAGAGAGAGAGAGAGAGAGAGAAGGCCAATAAAAAAAAGATAATCCATACCTGACAGTGAACAAAGTTATTAATATCTATTTTTTCTAACAGGCACCAATACAGAGACAACAGAAATCACTAATAACTGAATGAAATATGAACTAGCAAAAACTCATTATGCCATACTGAACCAAAGAATGTTCATATATAATAACTACTAACAGTGCGCAGTTGTCACTAGCAAAGGTACAATATAACATCATTCATCTGTTTAAATTGCCAGGACTATGGCAATAGAGCCCTCAGCCTGCTTGATTGACAGGGAAAATGCAGACACAATAACACAATGGTCAAAGCTCTTATGTAGATATAGAAGATTAAACATCTTACAGCCAAGCCTGCCACTCCCTGAAATATGTAGTAGGATGAGTTTTACAGTACCAAACTCAAAGGTACCTGTTGGCCAAACTACATTTGATAGGGCAGTCCTAACCCCAGGTAGCTGCCTTTGGAATTTCCCCTTTAGGAAGAATTGTTTGTTAAACAAACAAACAAATAGGCTGGCACAAGACCGGGCATTTCTTCTGTGCTAGCTTGGGGGTGTTGCAAAAGTGCCAAAAGGCATTTCTATGCCACTCCTGGGGGCAGGGCCTATGAGAGGGGGTCTAGCAGGTACATTGTTCCAGGGCCCAAGAGGTACGGAGGGGTCCATGACTGAAGGACCATTTGAGTGTTTGTTACTAACAAATTAATATGGTATATGTGCACACACACATATACGTACACACGCATGCACACATCCATCCATCCTTACACACACATACATTGTAGACAATTCCAGCTACAGTCATCTGCTGAAAGATCTTCCAGTAAGCTTAAACTTATAAAAAATTATTTGCGGTCTACTATGTCACAAACTTGACTTGACCTAGCAAGACTAAGCATTGGGTCTAGAATTGCCATACAAGTTGATTTTGAAGCGTTATTAGAAATTTTGCGCATAAGAAAGCCAGAAAAGCACTTATTAAATAGTTAAATTTTTTTCTAATTTTTTCCTTGATAAGATTTTAGTATTTTATATTGCCGCATTACTTGAATATTGGTATGTTTTAACAATGTTTTATATGATCAATAAATGAACACTTATTGAAGTTTGTTTCTCATTAATTAGCCTCAATTTTTTTTATTTTGAAATAATTTTGCAAGTCTTAGGGGCCCCAAATGGGTTTTGTACCACCTTAAAAAATTTCTCTTGGAGGCCCTGCCTGGGGGAATTAGGCTAGTGCATAGATATACACTGACCTCTCCACAGCAGAATGGTAACAGGTAGATAGGTGAGTTGTTCTGGCCTTAATTAGTTAGGAAGGGATCCTACGTTTTTAGAAAAGAGCATGCACTTTTTCCAAAAGTGTGCTTGCAATAATGATGTGGACACTATTTGACAACAGACTCCTAATTCTGAAAATACATTCATATGAAAACATAGCATTCGGCTCCTTACAGTTGATTCTGAACACAATATTCCACTTACCCCAAAACATGTCACTAGTGTTGTTATTGTATGATTTCCAAGGATCCACAACCTAACTTTGAGCCATGGTGTATTAGATTGTATTAGATTAACCAAAATATCTTGTATTAGATTAACCAAAAAGTCTTCACATCAGTGCCGAAGGCGAAATACTAAATACATCAACAGCCACCATCACAATTCTGTTGTACTGATTCTTTCCCTCTGCAAGGTATTGGGTGGCAAGCCAGGTAGGTTGTTGATCAATATATAGGATCAATCAATTTGTCCCACAGAAGCATCTTCAAACTTCTCACTGATTTTGCAGACTTTTCCATTTTCCATTTCATGCTTCTAGTGGCCTTCATCTTAAATTCATTGATTACCTCCCTTTTATATTTTACCTCTTTCATTACCAGGATTTGCTGCACACAATGCCCTCTTCAGAGGAAGTGTTTTTGCAATCCTGTAAGTAGCATTAAACTAATCCCCTTTTTGTGTAGCAAACCAAAAATATCTTCTTTCTTTCCAATCGCCATTTTCTTTTTTAAAGATAAATTACTCCAGCATCACGAAAGTTCATTCGGTAAAAATTGTTTTTCACAATACAGTTGCTCCTTGTATTCATTGGTCAAGCTGATCTCAGTGGTTTTGAAATGAGGGATGAAATCCAATTTCATGCACAACCAATCCTGTATATGGCAATTTCAGGTTGTAGTGCACTTGTAAGAGGTATCTTCAGCAAACTCTAATGTAGAGACAGTAACTGCAGTTAAAGCTGTGGCAGAATCATGGCAAAATGGACATAGCTCTGGTGCTTGTGAAATAGAGAAAGGGCATTACTATATACACATCTACCTACGCAGCATAGGGACATTATCTCCATATGCGCTTATCCAGTGACTTTCGGTACAGACTTCTTTAGCATGGAAGGTTTAAACATATGAAATTGCTTTCTTGTGAGTCAGGTCATATAGGATGTTCTGGGCTTTTTCTATGACCTGACTCACTAGAAAGCAATTTTATAGATTAAATTAGAAAGCAATTTCATAGGATAGATTCAGAATAGCATCAGATCTTCAGGCTTCAAAGATCTTTACCAGCTTAGCTCCTTAAACCAGGATGACCATATATCATAAACAAAAAAGAGGACAAGGTCCCCCAAATTGTAGGACGCCCATGAAAAATGTAGGACATGACAAAATAAAAACAAAAAGCCACTCATATATATATATATAGGTTTCATATGATTAATTTAAACACAATATTGCACATTAAATTTTAAACAATTACATATAATTGCAAGAAGGCTACATGCTCCCTGCTTACAAGGAAAATGAAGTCAATGAAGTTTTTTCCCAGGACACAAGGTTGAAAAAGAAGACATATTCTGAAAAATACAACATATGGTCCCTGCCATAGGTCCTTTAACTAGAAATGTTAGAGATGGATCACAGCCCTATTCTGTGCAAAATATGTGATGAGTAGTTCCAAACTTTTTTTTCTTTTAAATATCAACCCACCCCACTCTGAATGTTCCCTAGTAGAGATGAGATTTGCCAGTTGTACCTGTCTGAAGATAATTCATTCTCTTCTGAATTATGCCAATATTTCATTACACTTCCATAGTAACTAATTTTATGGGTGCAATTATTTTTATTCCGTGGGTAGCACAATCCTAACTTGTGGTGGAACAGGCTGCACTGTATCCAGCATGAGTTATGGGGCTGTTTCCATGCTACTGTGCTACAGCTGTGCTTTTCTCCTTCCTTGTGGAAAGGCTGCAGCAGCTCCAATGTGTGTACTCAGATCTGCCCCACCTCTAGAGGTGGCACAAATCTGAGCAGATGGGAGCATCCTTTGGATGATCTGCACCACTTGGAGAAGCAGGTTGGGATCTGGCATACTGCTGGCTCTCCTAACTGGCATAAAAGAGGTTTTCCCAAAAGAGTGTTCTCAAGTTTTTTGGTGTCCTGAGCTGTCTACACTCCTGAACAAGTTTTAGAAAATCCCACTAGAGTTACGGAGTCTTGGAGAGCCTCAGAGCAAAGGCATACGTCCACAGTGGCACATCACTGTGCACATAGTGGTCATTTATGGTATGCTTGAGATGCCTTTAAGAGGTCTCATAAGAACATAAGTAAAGCTCCTCTGGATCAGACCAAAGGCCCATCTACTCCAGCATCCTGTATCTCACAATAGCCTACCAGATGGCTCAGTGTACACAGAAGAGACCTCAAGGAGCTCCATGGCTCCTTGAAACATACTTGGAGAAATGTTGGCCTAGATCAAAGATGTCCAACCCCTGGGGGCCAGGTGCAGCCCGTGGTGAGTCTCAATGGAGTCCATGGTAAGACCCCTCCTTTGGCCACAGGCAAGCCTTGTAATCCTCCGGATCTGTCTCTAATAGACACTTAGGCTGCAATCCTAAAAACACTTTCCTCGGAGTCAGACCCACTGAACACAATGGGACTTACTTCTGAGTAGACATGGTTAAGATTGTGATCTTATACGTATAGTTACATAAATTATTCAAATTTGAAATGTAAATTTTTCTGGCCCCAAATACAGTGTTAAAAAGATATTGTGATGGAGATGCTTCTTCCTTTGCTTTCTGACTTTTCAAGGAGTGAATTCACCAGTGACCTTCTATGCTGCTTTGATGGCATTTTCTAAGCTGTCAAAAAAAAAAAAATTGTGGGAACACTTCCACCTGTTGTGTTACCTCATTTACCTCATGGTTTCCAAAATGTCTTCACAGAGATATCTTCATCTTCCATGCAGCTACTTATCAAAATTACTATGTCGAGGCCTATCAAAATTGCTTAGCGAGGCCTATCAAAATTGCAGCTGCCATTGTTTTCTGTTTTACACCAACACTGTATTTTCTTTTATTCTCCAAGTCTCTTTACAGCTTTGTTTTAAGTCACCCATACAAAATATCAATAACATGCCCTGTAGGTTCAGGCCTTGTTTCTGTTTTTCTGTGATTATCATGGTGTCCTTTCATCTCTCATCATTAACTATAGATTCAGCAACACAGAATTATCTACTATTTATTGTCATTGACCGGATTGTGAGTGGCGCAAGCAGTTAAGACACTGTGCCTGTTAAGCAGCAGGCCAGGGTTTGAGACCCGGGTCAGCCCCACAAGGCAGGGTGAGCTCCTGTCCTTAGCCTAGCTCTGCGACGCCAGCTGGATCCAATCGTATTGGCTCTGCCTTTCCATTGGACTAATTCAGTGGCGTGGAGAGGGGAGATTTGCTGCTTGGGTAACAGCCTATCCTCCATAACAATCCAACCCAGGCTTTCATGCTTCGCATGCAGCGTATGCAGCGCCGAGCACGATACCATAGTCTTCCAAGACTGATGGAGGCCTGAGCTATTGTCATTGACTCTTGAGTGCATATTCTTCCCATCTACTAACAAATGTCAGTAAAGCAAATTCTCCTCAGGCACTTTTTTCAAATGTTAGTGATGACATCAACAAAGTTAGGACTGTACAGAAGCTTGATAGAAGTTTGGATTGTACAAACATTTCTCTGGATATATTCTCCACTTCCAATTTTTTTTAAATTTAAAATGGAGACTTTTAAAAATGTCCCTCATGGCAAAATCTAAGTAGCACTTTGGATGATGTCAGCCCATTAAACATTATTCTCACCTCACCTTCCCAATTAAAGTGCCTCAGCCAAAACCTTATGATGGTATGCAGCAGTGTTCCTACTAGTGCTATTTGTTGCAAATGAATGTTTTCAAAATGAAAATAATGATACTGACAAGAAAAATTATCAAGGAAATCTTGCTTTACACTTGGGTGCAACAAGATGTGACCTAGATAATTTTGAAGAAGCAATGGAGTGTTTCTTCACTGGTCTGACACAGAGAAAAAAGTTTAATCTCAGTGGCATCCACTCTCTGGGGTTTTTATATCTCAGATATTAGTCCTTCCTTATTTCTTCTGAGGAAGAGACAGCTTTGAACCTCAAAAAGGAATTCTCATTTTATGTTCTCTTCACCCAGTTATTTTCAACCACTGTGCCATGGCAAACTGGTGTGCCACAGAGGGTCTGCAGGTGTGTCGGAAGACTTTGAGGAGATCATTTGAGCCCCCTTCCAGCAGCATGGTGTGCCTTGTCAATGGTAAAAATATTGATGGTGTGCCGTGACTATTTTCGAACTTGTCAGTGTGTCGTGTGAGGAAAAAGTTTGAAAATTGCTGCCTTAACCCAAGCATGCCAACAACATCCTCATGGGATACAGTGACACCAAGTTGGTGCCACTACAAACAATATTCACAGTGGGTCTACCATGTATATAGATGTTAAACCCCTTTATAAATTTCATTGATTAACATCAATGAAACCTGCTTGGCTTCCCTTGAGAATTTTCTTGGAAAGAACCCTGAAAATCCACTTTTTCCAAATAACATTGTACACTCAAATGTTAGAGTAGAATTTATGTATAGCTGTGAAGCCAAGCAGAAGATAAAAGAAACTGATGTTTCATTTCCTGCTGTGTTACAAGTAGCTTTAAAATTATATGCAACAAAGAATCCACAGCTCTCTTTGCTTCAACACAAATACTGTATTGCTCCGTTAACATGGATAACATCTGGAGCAATTCTTGACCTTCTGAACAAGGAGAGTGGATTTCCATTAAGGTCAGCCAAACTCTATTCAAATCAAGACAGTAAAGAATCGGAACACCAGGCACAGAGTATTAACCACTTGTGCCACTATAGCCCTATAGCACTATATAGACAACTCTCTCTCTCTCTCTATATATATATATAGAATTGACTCCATTCACACCATATAGTCTGCAACCTATCCAGAAGCATATCATAGACGTGGTGATGACATTATGAGCATGCATCTCCTCCTAGAGGCCATTGAAGATGTCTGTTTGAGGGTAGGAAAAATACTAAGTAGATTATTTAGAGAATTATGGTGATCTATTCTGGAAATCCACCACATCTCCTACCTCTCATCTACAAGGCTGTGTTCTTATTTGATTGATAGTTGATTGACATCAGCTCTAAAATTAGAAGAAATACTGAAAACATTTACTTC
Source organism: Cryptoblepharus egeriae (assembly GCA_030015325.1). NCBI lineage: Eukaryota > Metazoa > Chordata > Lepidosauria > Squamata > Scincidae > Cryptoblepharus > Cryptoblepharus egeriae. The sequence goes on from JAREYC010000008.1 coordinate 26,074,858, forward strand.
ATAGCAGTTATTTTTTCCTGCACTTTTTAAGCCTGAATGCCAAATTTCACCCCAATACCAGCTATGACCCTATTAGTGCCTATTACCCCTCTTTAAAGGTTATGAATTTCCTGGTTTAAATATCACTACATCCACCCCTTCACTTGTGGCCCAAAGTGTTGGCCCAAAGCACTCTTCCACTACTTTCAGATGCTATCTAACAATACAATGTGGAGCCTACCTTTCCACATGACCAACCTGCCTGCGCTGGCATAGGTCTCTGAAGACCATTCCAGAGCTCTTCTTATGTTCTTATGTTATATTCTTAAGTTCCCCTTACCCTTCCAAAGCCTCCCATTTTCCCCATTCCCTACTGGAGACAACATATTTTTGGCACAGCTGCAGCATCAGGGGAGAGAAAGAATAGGACTGGGCACTCAGGACACAATCCTAACCAATTTAGGCCAGCACAACTCACCTGTCTCCCCATTCCTGTGGTGGTGTGGGACAGGGTGACCAGATGTCAAATGAGGACAGGTGAGGACAAAGTCTTGGGTTCCTCTCAGCCTGGTTTTTCTGACAGACAATGGCATGTTTGCCTACTCATGAGTAAGGCTGCTATATTGGGCACTTTCCATTTCTCATAGAGTTAAATGCTTTTATTTTATTTTCAGTTTTTTGGCCATAAATTTTGAGAGGAAGGAGATATTTGAAAACCGATTTTTGCATTGAATTCTGCTCTTCAATACAAATCCAATGAAATATGACATGATGGGGTACTGCACACCACTGCAATATTCCAAAATGAAGCCAAAATGGAGCCCTTTTGGCGGATACCCGGACAGAAGGCTAAAATCTGGTATATATATATATATATATGCCTATTAACCAGCAGGCCAGGGTTTGAGATCTGGGTCCCCACATGATGAGGATTTCCTGCTACAGACAGGGGGTTGGACTAGATGATCCACTGGGTCCCTTCCAACTCTATAATTCTAAGAGGAAAAATCCAGAAAAGATCTGGTCATATGATTGCGCTGGTTTTAGGGAGTCTATCACATACCTATGGACTGGCCTAATCCCCTTGCCCCCAAGTGTGGAGCAGAAATGTGTTACTGCACTTTTGTGACACCTCCAGGCGAACCTGTGTTGGGACTTATGCTGGCCTAAATGTGGTTTAGGATTGCAGCTTAAGTGTGCACTACATTTCAGTTTTGTCATTTGTTGTTGCCTTCACATTATTGACACCAGCCTCAATGAATTCTAATATTTTTGCAGTGGGAAGCACATAACCATGGCAGGGGATGTACAGGGTGAGTAGCCCAGAGAAACAAACATAGCCTTGGAAGCTATACTGAACCGAATTCATTTTCGTGAGGCTTGCGCATCCCACCCTCCTTGTTCCCTTTTCAACATGTGGCTCCAAATGCATTCCAGCTTCCCTGCTTTTCTAACATCTTGGTGATAAAGTTTTAACTGTTGTGTTAATAAGATGTCTGGCAGGCACTGAAGTGTGAGAAAGCATTTTGGCGAAGGAATGTACAAACACCCTTGAGACTCTCACTGAGGACTCCAGCCACCTGGAAAAGAAGGGATGACTGAATCTGTATTCATAATCAGCTATGGGGTGACCATGTAAAAGCTATGTCAAAGAAGTGGTTTATTGAGCTCGGACTCACATCATATGCCAAGCTAGAGAAACTCACAGAATGTAGTAGACATATTAATTTAAGTATTGTGTTTAGAATGGTGCTTAACCTGGTATTTTTTCTGGAATGGAAAGTCACAGGCTGAGCCAGGATCTGCCATCAGAAAACGTTCCCTTGCTAGTTTTGCCTGTCTGGAGAATGATTGCTGTTCAGTTCTGCTAGGAGGCTAATGGGTGACATGGAAAAGAATAAGGAAATAGCATGTTGCAGTCTATTTCACTGATGGAAAACTTTTTTTTGAAAGTGACAGCTCACACCTATCTTACCTTCTCGGATGATGCAGCAGGGCCAACACAGCTTGGGCTGAATCCAATGTGGAGATTGCCCATGCTGCTTTGCAGGTCATTTGTCCCGAAGTCTCAGTGTAAGCCCCTGAGTGGGGAAGGGGCAACTTTGATCTGCACAAACTCTGCAACTGGTGCCAGCACACATTGCCCCATGTTGGCAGATTTGGTCCAAGGAAGGGAACAGGAGCATTCATATGTAACTGGTGCTAATCCCACCCTATCTTGGGACCCCACCGTTCCCCACTATCTTTGTGCCCTGTTACATCTTCTCCCTGTCCTTCAACTGCTCCCATGCTGTTCAGAACAGAATGGACCAGGTCTGCCATGGACCAGGTCTGCCATGCAATGGGTCTTCTGCCAGTGTGCTGAGGCCAGTGGCAGCCTCTGTTCTGGCCTTATCAACTGCTATGTTGTGGCTAAAGCTGCAATCCTAAGCTCCAGTTAGACCAGCCTAAGCCCTGGCGTAAGTCCTGTGCTGACCTGAGTGTGTCACAAAAGAACCACTTCTGCTCCACTTCTAGGGGAAGATTAGTCCAGTGCACAGACATACACTTGCCTCCCTACATCACCATGCGAATGGGATGACTGCTGAGTTGTGCCAGCCTAAGGCTGCAATCCTAAAGATACTTTCCTGGGAGTAAGATCCATTGAACACAATGGGGCTTACTTCTGAGTAGACCTGGTTAGGATTGTGCTCTAAGTTAGTATTTACCCTAAGTGCTTTACATCATTTTTGCAATGGCTTGCACTGGCACAGCATGTTCAGGATTAGGCCATGAATCATCAAACATGGGTCATTTCAAATAGGGCCAGAGGTGAAGAAAAGTAAGACTTACTAAGACCCCGACCTGTTCATAAATACATTCAAAGTTGCAAAAAACAAGTTTACCTTTTTTAAAAAGCAGTATTTTAAGATATGATTACTTTTAAAATAACATTTTTTGCTTTTCATATACCTTCTGTATAATTCATATTTACATAAACAAATATTTAAGCAGAAAGTACTTGAATTGGGAGGTCAGGAGAGATCCGAATATGTAGTAAATACACTAAATACTGAATTGGATGATTGAAATTCTACCTGACATAAAATCATAGGAGGTGGTATGGGTCCATTTGAAACAAGTCCAAAAATCAAATGAAGTTAATAACCTTTATTATGAACAATTAAAATATCACAATATGGCTGCAATCCTAAAGACACTTTCCTGGGAGTAAGACCCATTAAATATAATGGGCCTTACCTTTGAGTAGACATGGTTAGGATTGTGGTCTTATGTGAACAGCTTCTCTTCCTTAGGTGAACCTTTGCAATTTCACTGTTTCCACTGCAGATCCAATTAATTTTCAGCTTTGAATTCAAGGATGATCCTAATTTTAAAGCTTTTCTTAGTATTAGAGCCCAATAGATACTCGGGAGCAAGTTGTATAACTAAACCTTGGGCTTGATGTGAAAAAATTCTAATTCCAGTTTCAGAATATCCTTGGGCCAGTAATAAAATAGGACAGGAGGCAATCTAGACATGTGTTTACAGTGCAGATCTCAACATGTTTTGCAAAAATTATGGCTTCCTTGTTCACAGCATATTCAGTACAGGTGTGCACTCTTATTTTTGGCATACCTGTTTAGATAGCTAAAACTGCAGATATGGGCAAATGCTTGGAGGACTTCCTCAATGCCTTCCTTAATGACTTACAAGTCATTAAAAGTATCTCCATGAAACAGAAAGTTGCAATTATTTTTTAGCCTCTGCGCTCAGTCTGAGCATGGCAGAGGCTAGAGAGAGATGCCTGCAGCATTAGCTGAGCATAGAGAGCCCTCTGGAAAGGTATGGAGTTGAACTCCCCTTGCTTCCGGAGGAAGTGCATGCAGGGGTGTGTATGCTGTGGTGGCAGATCTTATTACTGAAAAGTGAATCCACGAATATCGGATCCATGGATACAAGGGCCCCCTTCTATATGCACTGGTTTAAACCGCTGGTGTCCATAATGGAGAGACTGCTGCATAACATGAAAGGTGTCCCCTGCACAACATGCTTGCTCTTTTGCGGGGCAGTTGTCCTTTGCTGCTTCTGATCTCCCCTAAACAGTGCTCTAGCCACTGCATCTGCTCAAAAATTGTGGTGCAGTGGCTGGTGAAACCTGGAAGTGACATGCCGGGTGCTCAGTTTGGGGGAGATTGGTGGCAGGAAAGGATGGTTCCTCCACAGAATGGTAAGCACCATTCATGCAGGGGAAGAAAAAGGCAGGGTGCCAGATCTGGTCCACAGCTGGAGTCTGGAAAGTCTGGAGCCCTGGTTTAAACCAAGATGTAATAGTTAAGAAACATCATTCAGAGTGCTACACTGCTGAAAGTTCTCAAAACTACAAAAATGAAAGTGACAATTGGTAATAACTCTTCCATAACTTCAAGAATAATGGATCTTCAGGATCTTGGTGTTTTGTGAGTGAAACAGTCAGACAAACCACAATTAATCTATTCAAGTAAAATTGTCATAGCCAAATGCAAGAATAACACCATATGGAGCTTTATGCTAATGTGCTATCACACTAATTAATTTTTATATTACTCATCTACAGAGGTAACAAACAGAACCTGCTGAAAAGTATTTTTAAAAAAGTGCTTACATTGTTTTCCTCTTCATGCCAGTATAAACTATCTTCATATAAAAGAATCATATGGCGAAAAATCACATTGAAAAAGTGTTTATAGAACCTTTTTTACACAGGTCATAATATATGAGTGTTTTATTTGCTAGTACCAGAAGTGTGAAAGCCAGGATGATAAATTATTATTCTAATACCTGACATTAAAAATGATATATATATATATATAGTGTTCATTCTGGAAATGTGGTGGAACATTGAAAATCAGTGGGGTACAATTATTCCTGGATAGCAAAATGTTCCTATTGCAGAGGCATCACAAGGGGTGTTTTTTACCACACTAGGTAGTGTACTCAGGCTGCAATCCTAAGCCCCAGTCAGGCCAGCATAAATCCTGGCACAAATCCTGTGCTGGCCTGGGAGTATTGAAAAAGTGCAGTATGGCACTTCTGCACCACTCCTGTGAAGGGGAGGAGATGTCGACCAATATTCAGACACACACCAGCCTCCCCACACCACCATGGGAACAGGGAGCAGGTAATTGTGCTAACCTAAATTGGTTAGGATTGCATCCCCAGTGACACCACTATCGGTCAAAATTGTAAAAATCAAAGACTTTTTGAATAGTACCATCATTCAATGTTGTAATTTAATGCAAAATGCAGTGAAACAATGTTAAAATACTGTAAATTTTCTTATGCTGACATAAGAGCTCCTGTAGTTACTCTGGATTGTGCTGTAAGTGGATTTAAAACTAACCAATGAAAGTGATGGTTCTGAGAGCCAATAAGATGTTACTATGAGACAGCAGACAACCAATAATGTGGTAGAATCAGTAGATGTAGCAGTGCAGGGGTGGGAAATGGGAAGCATTGGTGGTGAGCCACATACAGTCACCGGAAGGGGGTGGGACTCATGTGGGTCTCCAGCCTGTGTTGGGGCAGGAGGTCAAAGGGGAATAGTACATTTGCAGGTGTAATCTGTCCACTTGCCACCCCCATAGCCACCCTGCTCCACACCATTAACAGAATGGAAAGTGGGATGGAAGGCTGCTATGGGGAGACAGAGGGGTAGGACAGAAACCCCAGTTTGAGGCATGGTTGATGACACTGTCCTTGTCACAATTTGGTGTTGCTTGTAACTTCAGAAGGGGTTCTTATAGATTCAAGCACCTCAAATTCAAATCTATCACCCTACAGTACAATCATTATCTTTTTACCTCTTGTATATAATTGTTTTCCTAGTCAGAGGCGATATGTCAAACATTGTTACATTCCTTAATTACCTCCTTGCTATCTGACATATTTTGTGTCATTTATCCAAATGTACATGAAATTGCGTTAAGCAATAAATTCAGTTTGGCATTCCATTTTAACAGGGCCACTTTCATAAGTCAGAGATCTGATATATACACTCCCAGTGAAAGATAGCCAATTTTCATAAAGACCCTTACAGTTCCTGTAAATATCCTAAACATTATTCTAGGCAAATAATCTAGGCAAGAATGCCCTTTATTTGGGGATGTAACAGTATGTGTGGTTCATTTACTCATACAAACTAGTGATATGGGATCCTTTACAATGTACAGCAAAGGTTTAAACAGGAGCATTTTAATATTTGTTTATTTGGGGCAAAATGGCATTAATAGGAGATGGTGCATAGGAAAAAAAAATTGGGACAGTTGGTCGATGATCCTCATAGTGTTGACTACGTAGAAAATCCCATTCCGATTGATTGATTTGAACTGATTTTTTTTCCCTGTCCCTTCCACTAATGGAGCAAGCTTGGAACCTACTCTCATCATTATATTTTGAACGTACTCTCAATATGTCATCTCCTGAACTATTTGTTCAGGGATTGATTGGCTCATTGAAAGATTGGGACAAGAAGAGTTAACTACAGCACATGCAAAACCGGTGTACATTTTGTGAGTTTCAGTTTTGTGATGTATGTTCAGAGTGTTGAAAATGTATAAGATATTGAGCATCTTAAAAAGGAACTCACAGCCCTCTCCTAACCAGCACTGGTGCAATGAGGATCTGTGCCTGTTAAATAACTGGTCCAAATCTGAGCTGCCCCATGTCAGGCTTTCAGGCCTGGAAAGGAGGATCAGATTTGGGATGAGACCAGAGGATCTCCCTCTCCTTAGAGTGAACTGCCTTGTTTCTGCCTTTATTCCACCTGGTTACACCCTTCCCTGCCCTCCCTACTTTATCCCAATCCTTGAGCTGCCTGGCATGTCTTTTACTGCTCTGTCAAGTGCTCTTTGAGGCTATAGTGCCTAGTGGGAAGAGGGAAGCCTATGGGAAGACTAGAAAGGTTGTTCTCCTGACTAATGTTTTGGAGGTTAGTCCCCAACTGAGACTATTTGCCTTCCTTAAAAAATTGACTTGTTTATAAGAATTATTACTTAGGATTTCTGAAGAAGAGTTACAACCTCAAAACAGAATAGGTTTCTCAGGACTACTTATCAACCTTGAAAAACTTAAAATAACAATACTTGGAAATATCTTTGATCTTGTGATGACACTTGAATCTTGGACGAACTTGGAAAAACCTTGCAATAACAAACTTGGATAAAGGTTTGATCTTTGTTAGAATATTTGAATTTATGAAATCAAATTATGAATATAAGTTTGTTTTTGTAAATTATGTTTAGCCCATGCATAAACTTTGATATCCTTGTATAAATGCATATATTAATATAAACAATTGAGTGCAAAGAACAGTAGCAGATTGTAATTTGTTTTGGTTCTGTGGGAAGTCTTGTGCAAAAGTCGTTGAGAAAGAGGAACAGACAATTTGTTACTAAAGACAGTTGCCATAAAAGCAGAGTTGCCGAACCTGGAAGAGTCTCCCAGAACCCAGAAGAGACATCACAAGAGATGAGAATATTGCTGAGCTAGGTCTATTTGGAATGGAAACTCAGGAACTTCACCCAGCATTCTTTGTGAATAAAGTGTTGTAGGAACCACAATGTTACAAAGCCTTCTTGGCAGCTCAACCCTTTCCTAGAAGTGAGTCCTGTTGAACACAATGGGATTTAGTTCTGAGGAACTTTGCACAAGACTGTTCTGTTAAAATTCAACACTTCTGGAGCTGAGAAAAAAAGTGCTCATAGCGGGGTAGCTGTCTTTTCATGCTCTCAAAGGAAATAGAAAGTGCTTCATTAAAATCATCAGGAAACTATGATGAAGCTTGAAAAAAATCTCTCTGCCCTGTTATTTGCTGAAACTGGTTTTCTTGGAATATTCAGAGGGGAAAGCTTTTGTTGATTGTACCCACTGAGACTTCCTTTGCTCCAGAAAAATAAAAAGTGAGCGCTTTTGTGTGTGTGTGTGTGTGTGTGTGTGTGTGTGTGTGTGCGTATTGTACAAGCAGCTTCGTACATAAATCCAAACCCATGTTCATTGAAATAAATTGAAAGACAGCTATTTGTCACTTGCCTTTTGACCAAGTCAATAGGCAAGGCTTTTCTAAACCTTAATTCATCAAGGTTGGGTGACACATTCTTTTCAAATAAGACAAATTACCTTGCTGAACCATGGTTTAGATTTTTCAGATTACCCATAAAATGCTCCTGCCACTTACTAGTACATAAACTGCTATGCGTATGATATAGACAAAGTGTCAATATTTGTTACACTGTGCGTGGACAATGGTGAGCACCTTTGTGGGCTTGAACTAGGAATTTCAAGCAAATTCCTCACTTTTCAAATGTTATGCTGGATCTAGCGGTTCCCACGTGTGTTGTCCTAGTCATGGCATGGCTTATCATGGACAGTTGGGCAGCTGGGACATCAAGCTTAAGATTGCCATATGAGCCTGAAAACTGGGACAGTCCCTGGTTTTCGGGGATTGCATTCACAAACTGGCAAGTTTGACAGGGGGTCCCGGTTTTGAGGAAGAGAATTGTGGCAAGCCTAATTTGGCTTCCAGGGTCATAACTCTGGATGCTTCACTCTGGAAGTACCAGATCTGGAAGTAATTGTGGTGATGTGATGATGTTGTTACCAATTACTACCAATTACTTATGACATTCTCATAGCAGGCTGGCAACCCCCCCCCCCCCAAGGCATGGCAACCAATCTCCTGATGCAATGTATTTCCCAGTGGTAACAGATACATAAGAATGTAAGAGCCTCTGCTGGATCAGGTGAAGGCCCATCTAGTCCAGTTTCCTATATCTCACAGCGGCCCACCACATTCCTCAGGGAGCACATGTGATACTTGCATACTGGTGTCCTCCCTGCATCTGGCATTTTGAGGTTTCCCACATCTATATCTATCTGCGCACATACACACACACTCCCATCATGGCTTGTAACCTGTGATTGTCCTTACCTCTAGGAATTTGTCCAATCCCTTCTTAAAGGCATTGAGGCTAGATGCCATCACCATACCTGTGGCAGGGAGTTCCACAGACCAACTACATGCTGAGTAAAGAAATATTTTCTTTTGTCTGTCCTAACACAACATTCAATTTTAGTGGTGTTACGTGAAAGGGAAAAGAGCATCTCTCTATCCACTCTATCCATCCTATGCATAATTTTGTACATTTCCATCATGTCTTCCTTCAAGCATCTCTTTTCTAGATTGAAAATACAATGTACTTCACTGCCCCCTCTTAGCTCAATGGACCTAACAATGTCTAATGAAGCCTAAAGAATAGCTCCTATTTTTCATGGTTTAAATCACTAAATTTTGGAGAATGTTAGAGGGATGGTAAGAAGGGAGTGGGGTGGAGAAGAAGGAATACAGCTGTAGGAGTAGGTGGGAACCGTGAAAGGCTGCCAGGGACCCATTTGGAATGGGCCAGGTTCTTCCAGACTTCAGAGAACTCTTGGAATTTGCCCAACCTCTTTAATAGGATGCTGTAACAAAAGCTTGGAACGAACAAGCATGGACTGGATCACGCTGGGGGACTTTGCCTAGCTTTAATTACAACTGGCTCCAACATGCATTGAAATGTGTTTTTCCCCCTCCTTTCTGAGGCAAGACTTTTGTTTAGCAGTCCGAAGGGACCCTCTTCTACTAAATATCCAAATGGAATATTTGTGATTGACAAAACAATTAATTTGCAAGTTGCACAGGACTCTGAATCATCTGCTGGAATTGACTACATAATTAAGGCCTGGTGAGGAGGCATGCAGACATGTATTATACCAATAAATAATGTCAAGATCTTCAGTGACACGCATACAAATTGGCCTTGTCCCATTTCTTGAATGCTATTTTTTCCCCACCAAACGGAGATATTTTAGGACAGCTCTACAAACCTGCACTGCAAATGAAGTTTAACAATGTTCATTTTCCTGGAAAGAATGATGAAGAGAGAGAAAAATCTGGCAATTAGCAAAAAGTAGATGGGCTGGAAGATAAAAACAAAGCATCTTATATCTGATCAGGAACATATACGTATTGGACAAAGATGGGAAAAGAGCTCTTTTTTATTGTTACATATTAACAATATGTGGAGTCAATTCAAATGCTCCAGATTTGGCCCTAAGTTTCCGGTTAAGATACAGGAAGATTATCCCTCTTCCCTGAAATTTTCAATCTGTTTTGTCTCATGGCAAACAGACAAGGACCTAAAATGGTCATGGCATACAATTAGTGTTTAGTTTTATAAAGAACTAGCAAAAAGAGTACCCACGTTGCAGGAGTAACATTTCCCCATATGCCATCCCCCCACGGTGCATCAACACCCCATGTGCATCAACACCCCATGCGCAACTTCCCCCATGCGCAACTTCCCTCATGTGCAACTTTGTCATGTGCAACTTCCCCCATGCGCAACTTCCCCACATGCGCAACTTCCCCACATGCACATCAACCCCCAATGCACAACCTTCCCCCATGCGCAACTTCCCCCAGGCGCATCAACCCCCATGTGCATCATCCCCCATGTGCATCAACCCCCATGCGCATCAACCCCCAATGCACAACTTTCCCCATGCGCAACTTTCCCCAGGCGCATCAACCTCCATGCGCATCATTCCCCCATGTGCATCAATTCCCATGCGCATCAACCCCCATGCACAACTTTTCCCCATGCGCAACTTTTCCCCATGTGCCACTTCCCCCATGCTCAACTTTCCACATGCGCATTGTCGCCCCATGCGCAACTTCCCCCCAGCGCAACTTTCCCCCATGCACAACTTTCCCCATTCACAGCATCCTCGCCAGTGCAACCTCTTCCACCGAATAACTTCCCCAGGCACATCAACCCCCATGCGCATCATCCCCCCTTCCGCATCATGCCCCCATGCGCATTAAGCACCATGCATATCAAGCACCATGCGCATCAACCCCCATGCACAACTTTTCCCCATGCGCAACTTTTCCCCATGCACAACTCCCCCATGCGCAACTTTCCCCATGCGCAATATTCCCCATGTGCATCATCCCCCATGTGCAACTTCCCCATGTGCAACTTTCCCCCATGCACAACTTCCCCCCATGAACATCATCCCCCATGAGCAACTTCCCCCATGCACAACTTTCCCCATGCACAATTTTTCCCATGCGCATCATCCCCATGTGCAACTTCCACCCATGCGCAACTTTCCCCCATTCACAACTTTCCCCATGCACAGCATCATCGCCAGTGCAACCTCTTCCACCGAACAACTTCCCCAGGCACATCAACCCCCATGCGCATCATCCCCCCTTCCGCATCATGCCCCCATGCGCATTAAGCACCATGCATATCAAGCACCATGCGCATCAACCCCCATGCACAACTTTTCCCCATGCGCAACTTTTCCCCATGCACAACTCCCCCATGCGCAACTTTCCCCATGCGCAATATTCCCCATGCGCATTAACCCCCATGTGCAACTTCCCCATGTGCAACTTTCCCCCATGCACAACTTCCCCCCATGCGCAACTTCCCCCCTGAACATCATCCCCCATGCACAACTTTCCCCATGCACAACTTTCCCCATGCACAATTTTTCCCATGCGCATCACCCCCCACGTGCAACTTCCCCATGTGCAACTTCCCCCATGCGCAACTTCCCTCCATGCGCAACATCCCCCATGCGCAACTTCCTCCTATATGCAACTTCCCCCCATGCGCAGCATCCTCACCAGTACAACCTCTTCCTCCGATCAACATCCCCCCCACTTCACCAGGCACCGAGCACCAAATTGGCTGGATGTTGGTCAGTCTTCCATTGTTAGTAATAGTAATAATAATAGTAACCTTTATTGGCATTGTAACAAACATCCATAAATAAAACAAAAAGACAAACACAGCTCTACCAGACATAGCAAGTAACACGTCCATCAAAAATGAGATAAGTTAACTTTGATAATAGTATCTAAATATCGAGCCAGCTGTTTAGTGAAATCATCTTGTATTTTGAAAAGCCGTTTGATGTTCCACTTGTCTTCCATTGTTAAGTATAGGACAAAAAAAATGTTGCACCCCTTTTCAGTCCCTTAAGGGTTAAATTTCTCCACATGGGTTCTTGGTGGGGTGTTCATGTGAGAGAAGGATCCCCCTCCCCTAATTTCAGGCTTCTAGGTCCAGGGGTTGGGGGGGAATGTTGATGAGTCATCAATTCTCCAATGCAAAGTATAGGGAGGAAAACGCGTTGCGCCCTTTTTCACCCCCTTCTGGTTGGAATTTCCGAAAACCAGTTCTTAGTGCAGCCCTCCGTCATGGAAGGAACACCCACCCCAAAAGTCACGATTTTAGGCCCAGCGGTTTTGGCAGTGCTGTGATGAGTCAGTCAGTGAGTCAGTGAGTGACTTTTCTCTTATATATATATAGATTGACAAGGCCCATCATACTGCTGGTAGGGTGATCAAATCCCCCAATTGCCCTACTAACCCCCAAATACAGAGTAACTACGGGAGCACGTAAAAGACTTTACTTACACCCATAGTTACTGCACCAGCTAGTGAGAACCTAAGGGAAATTCATATTGGAATCCAGAGTAAGTTGTTCTTATAGCGGAGCAAGGACTCCCCATAGTTACTCTGGATTTTGCCCTAAATGTCTCTAATAAATAAGTGACTTCCTTCAAAGTCTCATGGCATACCTGCAGACCTTCTGCAGCACATGGTGGTTTAAAATTACTGCCCTTATCCAGACACCGAAATCAGGATTATTAAAAAACCAGACATTTTTGCCTCAAAGATACTATTTTTAAAATAAATGTATAAAGAAAGCAACAAAGTGCAGATCCATGCTAACGGCCCTACATGTGCATCATGCACACTACCACTGACCTATGGGCTTCTCCCCAACTACACCTTTACAAATCACAGTGATAGGTGGCAGGGAGAGGGGCTCGCATTGCTTTCACTGTCCCGAGCAGTTTGCTTGCCATCCTGCCAGGCTCAATTTCTCCCTCCATGCACCATCAAGATTAATGTGTCGTGTTCCAGAAAGCACAGTCTTCCGCATTTGTACAACCACAGATGTGATTTCCCAGTATTGATTTTGCTTTTTCTCTTTCCAACATCTGAATCGTATCTGTCTGAATTATGAGGCATAGTACACGCCTCTCATTTCCAGGGATTCTATTAAGCCCGTTCAATTTCCGGCTTCATGTTATTGATTAGGAGCAGACTGACGCCGGCAGGACCAAACACCTGTCTCAAGAGCCGTTTCCATTCACAAATAGCTATGATTGTTGCTGCTGGAATTATGAATGTGCTTTTACAAGGGGTGGCCTATTTGCCAAGTTGTTTAAATGCCCGTAAGGAGACATCACTCTCCTTGAAAAAAAAAATGGTGTCCTTCACTTTCTTTTTATTACTTATAAAAAATAAAGGGAACTCAAGAGAAAAGCGTTGCCATAACTATTCAAAAGCACAGCCCCACCACTTGCTGTTCCAGAGGTGAGGAATGGATTTGTTCTTGTCCCTATGTCTGCCCTGGAATTTTCTCAGTTTGTGAAAGCAGGAAAACTGGATGAATGAAATTAGATTAGTCAAAAATACTAATCTCAAAATAATCAGCAGCTTTACTTTTGGATGGATCTTTAAGGAATAGCATCTAGCATGACTTTTGAAGAGCTTAAAAAGATAGTCTGGAGACCACAATGAGGTAGCACATTTGTTAGATTGCATTTAAGACTCTTCAGTCTGGGAAAAAGGTAGAGTGCAGGTAGAGGGCAATCTATCAAAAAAGACTGAGTCATACATAATTATGCATGGGATGGAGAGAGTCAATGCTGGAAAGTTCTTTTCCCTCTCACATAATGCTAGAACATCCACTTAAACTGGGTCCATTTAACATCCACTAAAATTCAATGACAGGAGACTTAGAATAGACAAAAGAAAATATTTTTTTACCTAGCATGTAGTCTGTGGAACTACTTGACACAGGAAATGGCCTGCATGCCTTTTAAATGGGATTGGACAGATTTCTAGAGGAAAAGTCCACCATGGGGTACCAGCCATGATGCGGCTGTGCATCCTCCTTATTTTAGATGTAGGCTACATCAGAATGCCAGATGGAGAGAAGGGCACAAGGATGAACGCCTCGTGTTGTATGTTCTCCCTCAAGCATCTTGTGGGTCACTGTGAGAAATGGGAAGCTGGAGTAGATGTGCCTTTGAATCCAGTGAGGTTTTTATGTTAATACAGTATGTACAAACTATATAACTGCAATCATAACATCTCACAGTTTGTGGGGACTGCCCCTTCTCCTCAGAGGCCCTTCCAGATATCTGAAGGTTCCCCTTCTATGAACCTGCAATAATTGTAAAATCTTCCGCAGAAGCTCCGTTCAGTATGTCCCCACTTTTGGAGGTGATATGAGTGGCTCCCTGAGAGAACACATTTTTGGTGGAGGTGCTTTTTGTAGAGATCCTTTTCCATAACAATTTTCCATACATTTATACTGTTAGCATTTGTGCAGCTGGGTTGAAATGTTCAAATTACCAGGATTTAGTGGTATCTGCATTGTTAGTTGGGTGTAAAAAATACTCAGTACGTGTTCAAAGGCAGCCTAATTTTGTCCTTATTTATTTTTAGAACTAAATCTTGGGATTCAAATTATCAGTCTATGTGATCAGGTAGACTGATTGATAATTTAGGCTGCAATCCTAACTTCCACATAGGCCAGCCTAAGCCCTGGCATAAGTTCTGTGTTGACCTGGGAGTGTCACAAAAGTGCCGTAAGGCACTTCTGCTCCATTCCTGGGGGAGATTATAGAATCATTATAGGTCATCTAGTCCAACCCCCTGCCTGTAGCAGAAAATCCTCCTAGAGCATCTCCGACTGGTGCTTGTTGAGCCTCTGCTTGAAGATCCCCAGTGAGGGAGAGTCCACCACCTCCCTTGGCAATCTGTTCCACTGCCGAACCACCCTTACCTTCACTGTCTCTGCTTGCACAGCGATTAGGCCACTGCAGAAGCATATGCAGATCTCTCCACACCATCATGGAAAGACAGGCCAAGTAAGTTGGGCCAGCTTTAGTCCAGCTTCCGGTATCTCACTGTGAGGCACCAGATGCCTCAGGGATCATACCACAATATGCCTGTGCCCTGGAGAACCAAAAGCAGATAAGAACCCAAAGCAGACAAATAAAGTGAACACTTGGTTATGATACAGGTGGGTTTATAGGAACAAAATAACAAGCAAGATTCTCAAACAAAGATCTGACTTGGAAAATTAGGGCTCATAATAGGGTTAACCTAGGATTTCTCAGAGCCTGAAGAAGGATCCTAACAATCCTAACCATGTCTACTTCAAAGTATTCAACGGCTCTCACTCCCAGAAAAGTGTTGTTAGGAATGCAGCTTGAGGTACGTCATTAGGATTATGCTCGTAAACAAGGAACCACTGTATACGAGTTGCCTGATGATGAGGATAGGCAATAAAGGCTTTCCACAAGAAACTGGAATAATTTCTGCTATTTTTTTTTCTTCATTTTTTTTTCATTTTCATGCTTCTACTCCCCTGCAAATAATATCTTGCAATGCACAGTGCAGAAGATGATGTCAACACTCTGCAAAGCACCCCAACTTGCAAATGGCAACCTCAGAACTGGTGGGGGGCAGAGTACCTTGCCACAGAATGATATCATTTCATGTGTTCTGCATTATTAAATATGTCAGGGCAGAGGAGGAGGAGACAGCATGGCTTTTGGCATGGATTTTAATGTGTCATTCTGGCCTCTAGCACATTGATTGAGTAGGTAGCAGCACTACTGTCTTCAAGGGAAAAAAGGTATTATCTTCTTTCACTGCTCACATGCTCATGGGCTCAGATCCAATGACTCCTTTAAAAATGTTCCATGCAGCCAAAGTAATGATTCTATTTTATCAAGATTTTTATTTATGTGCATTATCTAGCTCTTTTCAAAGTTTACAAAGGGCAAGCTGAATAATGTGATTAAGCAGCTGAGCTCAGTAAAGGTTCCAAGAACTGGGTCATTATTGAGATTAACGGCTGGATTAAAAGGATTTAGGAAAAGTGGTAGGATTTGATTTGCATTTTGCTCTAAAGACCTTTGACTTATGCAAAGCTTCCTCCTTAAGATTATCATGCCAAAGTATTACATCAAGCAATTGAGGAGTTTCAAATTACTTTTGTCTTTTTTGACCTTGTGTATGGTATGGCACCAATATTTCTAAACTGCTTTCTTTTCTGCCATGTGTAATATGTCTTGCCACATCATGGAACAAAGTAAACGAAAAGGAAGATGGGCATAAAAGACTGACATTGCATGAAATCATTACCCTGATAGGGCTGCAAGGCATCCACTGGTTTTCAACAAGGAAAGACGTGCTTCAAACATCTGTTCAAGAAAAAATTATATGCATTGTAAAGTCAGTAAAGATAAACTTTAAAGCATTCACTCATACATTTTGCTGCTAGGGACATTTCTACTTGGATTTCCCTGCACAGAAGATCCTGAACTAGCCCTGAACTGATCCAATAAGTTTTTTTCTTATAATGTCTAGTAGTTACCAGGGATGGATCCAAGAGTGGGCAGTGGGTGAATGCCTCCCCAACTGTTGTGCTAGGGAAGGGCACCCACCGGGATGAGGAGCAGCCGAGACTGGGAGCCCTGTTTTATCCAATAGGTAGATTTGGGCTTTGTGTCTGGACAGGAGCCTACAGTAGGTCTACCTGCCCAACAAACCTCAGCCATGAAGGCCAGTAGATCTGGGCTTGAAGTCCATGTAGGAGCCCAGATCTACCTGCTTAGCAGATGTTGGCCAGGGAGGCCAAAGTCCAGAGAATCCAGATCTTCCTGCTTAGTTGCCCCAGGTTCTAGAGTTAAGGTAGTGCTCATGCTCCCCCAGTGCTCCAAGCACAAACACTGGATCTACCATATAAAAATAAAACTAATAAGTAATAAAAATATAATGAAAAAATATAATTTCATTATATACCATGAAAAACATAATGAGAAATAAACATTATGACAAATGTCAGAGTATCAAAAGGTGAAGAGGTATATTCTTTTGGTGGAAAGGAGTTTTGTTTGGAAACTAGAGCTGCACAACTCCAAGTTCTGTAAAGAGAATGGAAATGCAAATGTTATCACAGATTTGCAATGATGTCCCTTACGAAATCAGGAGGATTTGAACCCCTTTAATCAACGTTCCAGTGAATGGGAATAAAGAAGGTGAACATTGGGGGAAACCAGAAAAAGGGAGTATTTCATTCTGTACCTCACTTTACACTGTTGTGCTTAATGACTCTTCCCATCAAGCTTGAGAGCCGCCACTGTTAGCTTGATAAAAGTGACAGTGGCGACACTCCTCTTTATTCCTCCACATCACGTTCATATTCACATTGGCCAATCACTCATACCTCAATTGCAGTCTATTTCCTGCTATCGCCATTAACCTGATGGAGCCTCTTGACGCTCTAGTGCATACCCTCTATTACTTTAAAATACCAGGCTCAGCTGGCTAGCCATTTGGGCTCCCTACTTTATATTACATTCTAACTTTATAATACAAAAGCGAGATTAACTCAGTTCGAATTATTCTCCTGTCACCTTCAGGTTCAAATGCACATGCTTCATTCTGGCTGCTAAACCCCCGCCCCATTCCCACCGACACATAGCTTTAACAGGGAATTCAGAAGACCAGCTCATGAAAGTCAACGAGATAGTTTATAACACATTTTCCAGGAGTGGGGAGGAAAGGTCTAATCTTTCTCCTGCCAGTGTCAATATCATGGTGCCGTACACAACCCTCGGAATCTGGAACTTATAGAGAATCACTATGGTGCATGGAGTGGCTGGGAAGATTTCTGGATCTCAAAGCAAGCATAAAGCAGACCCTCTTTCCACATTCTTACAGTTGAACAGTTTTCAACAGTATTGAACCGTAGGTAAAGATCCTGTGCTTGTTTTACATAGATGATCAGAAAACTATTCTCCATCCCTGTACCTTCAGTGACCCAGCTCATCAGTGCTTCCGTCATTATGGAGGTGAAAGAAAACAGAAAAAGTAGCCATTGCACTGTGATATAGTAAATCTGGCACTGGAAGCACTCCAATGAGTTGAAGAAATACAGTAAAAGGTTTTATCAGTCTTCAACATTAAGTATAGTATGAAAATGCATTGCACCCCTTTTCACACCCTTATGGGTTAAATTTCTAGAAACTGGTTCTTTGTGGGTGCTCACATCATGCAAGGAACACCCTTCCCAAATTTAGGCTTTTAGGTGCAGGGGTTGGGGCGTCCATCAGTCACAGATCCTTCAGTGTAAAGTATAAGGACAAAAACGCACTATGCCCCTTTTTAGCCCCTTCCAGTTTGCATTTCCAAAAACCAGTTCTTAGTGGGTGCCTCCATCACGGAAGGAACACCCTCCCCAAATGGACCAGTGGAGTAAGAGAGGTGGGCATTTGTGCTGGGTTTGGATCTATGCCATCAATTTTGGTAGCACAAACCCAAGTAGTTCCATGGGGGCTGTTGCATGTTAGCCAGGGTAAGGAGAAACGTTTCCTCTTGTTACAGGCTGGTGCAGCAACAACACCAATCTTGCACTGGATGCTCTGTGGGCAAGATTTGTGTTTCCTGTAAATTAGTAGATATGGCTATAGTTAGGTTGCTACCTTTGATGCTGTGGGGGAAATGCTGGACCCTTGGTATGCCACGTCACCCACAGTGTCTCTTCTTGGAGTTGCCAAACCTAATGGCCGGTGAACACTGTGACCCCTGTAAAAACACATGAGTGATTTGGTTAGGAGGAGGCTTCTTGAAGATGTGCGTAGAATGGATCATTAAAAAGATTTTCATTACAATACGGCTCAATATTGTTCTAGATATCATGCCTCTGGCAGTATTCAAGAGAAACTGATTCAATTAGTGTGAGGCAGAAATGAAATTCTGAACTAGGCATGCTCACGGGATGGAAGAAGTAAATATTTGAAGCAATAAAGATAACAATTGTATACCTTTCCTTCTAATCAGAAATGAAACAAAGCTCTAAAAAGAACACCAATGACTTGGTTTTAAAAAAATGAAAAATTATATATTGTTGGGAACAGCATGATCAGAATCCAAAGGGTTCAACTGCAGTTGTAGTTTTCACACACACTCACACTCACACACAGAGACAGAGATCCTGTACCATGTTAAGAAACCCAATTCTACTGAGATTTCGCAAGTTTCCTTAAGGTAACATTTGTCCCTCTGCCCTGGGAAAAGCAGTAGCCTCAGTAATGAGTCTACATTGACCTGTACCAACTAAATTTGGGCTGCAATCTAACCACACTTTCCTGGGAGTAAATACTATTGAACAAATGGGACTTCTGAGTAGACATGCTTAGGATTACACTTCAAGTGGATCTGTTACGGGCAGATATGTGCTTGGAAGTGGGATAAGATAGATGTACACTGCCTCCACCAATCCCATCTCCCTCCCAGGATGAATTGCACCAGAAATCCTTATTTGCCTAGACCAGTGACTTTGCCTAGACCAGTGTGGTCTAGACCAGATTTGCCTAGACCAGTGTGCCATGGATAGTCCGCAGGTGTGCCACAGGAATTTGGAGATTGACATTCAATAATAGGAAAATTGGGGGATTTGAACAGTTTGATGTGCCTTGTCAATGATAAAAACAATTGTTGGTGTGCCTTGACAATTTCAGTGCCTTGTTAAGTGTGCCATGAGATGAAAAAGATTGAAAATCACTGGCCTAGACAGTAAAAATACTCTTAAGACAAAAACCACCAAATCGTGACAGGTTATGTAAGCTCCAAGTCAGGCAGTAAAACCCAATATTGTATTTAAACTCATAGGACACTTCAGTGCAGTATGATGTAGGAAGTGAAGATCTGTCATATAAGTTTGCCTGTCTATTTTTCTTTCTTGCTTCCACAAATTCGGGACCATGTTTAAATCCAGATGCATTTTTTTTTCCTTTGCAGACTGCCTGTCTATGAATCTGTACAAAATTAATGAGAAATTTAACACAGCATTAATATTCACCAAAAATCCCTGCCGGAAGCTTCATTTTCACACTCAACATTCAAGTAGACTCATTATGGCTCATGCAAACACCTCTGGTATTTTTAAACCCACATGTTAAATAGTGCTTAACATTATCTTCCTTCACAATTCCAGTGCAAGACATTGAACAAAGAACCCTGAAATAAGGTTCCTCAGGAAGATGATGATGGGAGCAAAATGATAGGAATAAAAATGATCAAGATGAGTATGTCACAAAAGAGGTCAATCTCATTAAGGGGGAAAAAGATCACTGATAGAAATACATTGATTCGTTCCTTTGAAACCACCCAAATGAATTGCCACCACTGGTTGGCTTTGATTGTAAGGCTGGAGTAGTAGAGTTGTATTAAGATGAGGGAGATGTATTATTATGAAGACAGGGAACACATTTAACTCCAAAGTGCAGTGTTTAAATCCAGCAACTTGAACCTCCTGTATATACAATAATAAGCAAAAAGGTCCACGTAGATTCACAATCTAGAAAAATTGACTTGGAACGACTGCAAGTGTGTGCATACAATGGCCTCTTTCAATAAAACACTTCAGGATGAATCGTTACCATGCCCACACTAATCAGTTTTATTAAACTCTGTGCCTACGCATGGGACGCAATGGAACACTGTGTTTTCATAACAGGCAGAACATTTCAGGTTGAGAACATGTTACGTACCACAATCTGGGAAAGAATAAGGTAAGGTGCTCTGGATTTAAGACCGCTCTTACCATGATCAGGTAGTAAAAAAGGAGTGGAATGAAATGTGCAGCAACTAGAATTATTCATCCTCTTCGACTCCAAGGACATTCTTGCCACAAAGTGGCAAACTATAATACTTATCTCAGTATCCGTGAAGGAAAAGCATTTGGCATCTGATTCCTTGGACAGACACTTCCAAAGGCCTCCAGCATTTCATTTTAATTGGCCCATTAATTCTTTGCCTTTTAAACAATGTTCTGTGAGCAATGGTTACGGGCAATTGTAACAAGTGTCTTTCAAATTATCACTTTTCCATGGGGTTAATTAAAAAAAAATATGGATTGACTGCTACAGGGTCATTGAACACTAGATTTCCTTCGTCGTCTTCTTCTGACAATCGGTTGGCCAAATTGGGTTAAACCTTGACATGTTTTTAGGGAGCTTCACGTACAATTTTGTAAGTTCAGCATTAATTCCTCTATTAAATAGTATGCTGTGGAAACAATTTGGGTCAAACGGCAACTGCATGTACAGGATGGGTTGGGAGCAACTAGAAGCTGGAATGTCAAATGTAGAAATTTTAGTCATGGAATAACTAGCAAAACAATAATGAAGCACAGTGTGTGTGGAAGGAGGGGAATATTAATCCTGGTGTTTGATTTTAGGCAGGTTGATCTTAATCTGTGCCAGTGTAACGGGGACAGCACAACCAAACCTATGTGCAGATTAAGAGTTCTTGCAGTTAGGAGATATTTGTCCCCTTGTAAAGCAAGGAAAAGCTCCTTAGGTTACTTCCTGTGTAGTTTTGTCAAACCTGAAAGCAAAATCAGTGGGGTGCAGGAGACACTGCATTGAGTGACACACGTGGGGTGTGTGTGACACCACTACAAACCAACATTTTTTAAAATCCCTGTATTTTGAATAATGCCGTCATGTTATATATTATTTGACACAAACATTCATGCAGAATATAACGGAACAAATCACATTGAATTACTGCTATTTTATCCAATGTTATAGGCAAAAACCATTGGGTCAGGCAATGGTGCTGCATTCTGCCGGGGAATTTTGGCTGCTGGAAGTCGCAGAGTAAGTCGCAGAGTTTTCAATCTTGGGTATGTACAAGATACACAATGGGTTAATCCAGACCTGTTCCCAAAGATATTGCTAGAACTAGCCCTACAATCCAGAGTAACTATGGGAGCATGTAAGAGACATTACATGCACCCCTAGTTACTGTACCATCTAGTGAAAACCTATGGGAAATTCATACTGCAATCCAGAGCAAATTGTTCTTACACCGGAGCAAGGACTCGCCATAGTTATTCTGGATTGCACCCATAGTCCAAGTTGATCCATTTACGTGGATCAGGCCTAGAAAAGTTGTTGGGATTCATTGCACGGGAAAAGAAAAATTCAAACTGAAATCAATTGGCATGCAGCTGATCCTGCCCCTCTCCCATGCCCAACCTAGCATTACCACATACCTTCTCTATGCTCCACTACTTCCATGTTGCCCCGACCTTCCTCCTACCTTTCCTGGTCTTACCTGGAAAGTCTTACCTGGTCTGCTGGGTGTCCTTGCTTTCCTGCCAGTGTGCCTGCTATGAATACTGTCTCTAAGTGGTTTATGGGGCTTTCATGACAGCACTCTGAGTCAGAATACATATTCCGCTGGTGCAGTCCAAGGATAGGATTAGGCAGTGTGCTCTGTCTAAGTAACCACACAATTCTCACATCAATTAACTATTCTTAAGTTGTTTTTAATCATCACATTATAGTTCTATTATACTGATTTTTAGTGATACTATTTAATTCATAATAATATTGACCTCTTCAAACTGGGAATTGGTCTTCTAAAAGCTGTTTTTAATGGAAAAATCAAAGAAATCTCTGTGTGTGCTCCTCAGTATGTAGGTTGACCTAGATTGTACATCTAATATTTGTTTAAAGCCAGGCTCTGCCTTAAAAATAATTTTATGCATTGGTTAGTAAGGCATCAGCGAGTGCCTAAGGCTATCAATATGGTAAGTAAGCTGCTTTGCTGGGTGCCTTCCGATAAATATTCCAAGATCACCAGAACTTTCTTGTCAATCAGAAAATGAACAGAAGGGAAAGCAAGAGAATGATCTTTATTCCCCAAAAGGTATATGGTGTCAAAGAATTTTTTTAAAAAATCTAGTGCTATAGTAAAAAAGAAACTTTAAATATTGGGAGAATGTACGGTTCACTCTTCTTTCATTTGGAAGAAGCATACCCAGCAATCATGCTAATGCCCTTTTATCCTCTTGTTATTCTAATCCCCTTTCTGAGCCTGCTCAGTTTAGGGTGTGCTGAAGGCAAAACAGAAGGCTTGCTTGAATTTCTGCTTCATGGATGCTTCCAACTTTACATTATTACACACACACACACACACACACACACACACACACACACAGAGAGAGAGAGAGAGAGAGAGAGAGAGAGAGAGAGAGAGAGAGCAAATAAAAAATTTGCTAAAGCAAGAGGAAGCAGTGTGCATAATAGGATTTTTTGAGGGTCATCAAAAGAGACATCACTGGCGCATGCATCCCGCTAGAGCACAAGGTGTACAACAGCTCTTCCATGGTCAGAAGACACCTTCCACATTTGGAAGCGCATGCACAAACATACACGTGTGCAGACACATACACTTTCTTGGTACTACTAACACCAACTGCAAAATAAAGCATCGCTATCTAATTTTTCTTCCTTCCAAGCTTCTTCTGTTTGCTGGCATGAGAAGCATCTCTGCAGCAAAAACACAGTGAAATCTGCTGTCTCTTTTCCTGGCTCTCCTGTGCATCCCCCATGTGCCAGCATGTACTTTCCCTTCCAAAGGATCCGAAGCTGAGCTCCACTGAAATATTACTTCCTGTTGTACTCTGTGCATGGCTGGAAGTTTTCATGCTGCTCTTCCAGAAGATCTTTTACAGGCCTTCAAAATGATCCCACTGAGTTGATCCCACTGAGTGCCAGAAATTGTTTTTATGTTATTATCTCCTAAGCAAATTGGACATTGGCAGGTGCAGCCAATGTGTGAAATCTAGCGCATCCTTCAATTGGCCATCTTCCCTTGCTCCCTCTGTCCCTGTTATTAAAAGTAAGGGACATAGCCTTGAATAAATACTAGGCATAGATTTGCTTTTGATGCTTTGACAGCCCATTGGCTGGGCGGCAATCAACTTTTTACAGAGACCACGTGTGTACTGTTTTTGAACAATCATTGCCACAGGTGGAAGTGCATGCTTTTGCAGGGGCAGGGGATGGCCTATATGCATCAATTGTACCACTTAAGATAGGTCAGATTTAGGGTGTAATCCTATCTCTGTCTACTCAGAAGAAAGTCCCATTTTGTTCAATGGATCTTACTCCCAGGAAAGATTGCCACTTTAGTCTGAGATGGGAATTAAGGCAATGTTTGGCAGAAAGGTGGCTTGATCAATGTTGTTCTGATAGAGCAAAATCCTAACAAGTCTACGTATTGTGTTCAATAAGTCTTACTCCCAGGTGTCTTTAGGACTGCAGCAATATATTCTTTTCAACATGAATGAATGAATGAATGAATGAATGAATGAATGAATGAATCAGTCAGTCAGTCAGTCACAGTATTTATATACCACTTTCAACAAAAAATTCACAGAGGTCTACAGCATCCACATTGGCATCCATCAGTCTTGAAAGACTATGGTATCGTGCTCGATGCTGTATGTGAAGCAAGAAGGCCTGGGTAGATTAATATGGAGGATAGGGTGTTACCCAAGCAGCAAAGCCCCCCTCTCCACGTCACTGAAATAGTCCAATAGAATGGCAAAGCTGATATGATTAGTTCCAGCTGCGTCACAGAGCTGGGCTAAGGATAGGAGTTCACCTTGTTTTGTGGGGACGCAGGTCTCAGACCCTGGCCTACTGGTTAACAGGCACAGTGTCTTAACCACTTGTGCCACCCACAGTCCAGAGAAAATGAAATAGCTAAAGGCCAATATATCCTTTCTTCTTTCCTTTCAGTACAAAGAGCCGGTAACTGAAAACAGACACTTGTTCAAATGCTGAAAGGTGCTACCATCTTTGGCACAGGTTGTATATGGGCTCTCCCCAAATGGAAGTGCATGAACTACAGATGATGTAATTAAGTCAGAAGGAACCTGTGACTAGCAGTGCCTGGTTCTGACCTTGGAGACCTGGGCTCATCCAAAGATCTGGGTATGACCCCTGGCAAGGCAAAACTTCTGAGAAGGCCTTATCATTGTCTCAATTCATAGGGGAGCTCTATGGACCAGCCAAAAAATAATAATGTTAAAACATTTCGTAAAATTCTACAGAGGAGTATCATTGTTGTCCTTAGAGATGAGAGCATGAGATTATGTTAGGTTGCAAAGGTATGGCGTTCCACAGGTCTCACTGCTTGTAATAAGTAATGTATTGTATAGCAATGTAAGATAATGCAATGCAGTGCTTGTATTATGGGAAGATAAGGTAGGTGGTCGTCAGCACTTGAAGTGGCATGCCAAATGCTATTATTTATTTATTTTTATTTATTATTAGATTTGTACTCATATTCCACCTTTCTCACCGAAGGGCACCCAAGGCGGCTAACAATCAATAAAAACAACAATAAAATATGTTTTTATTTTATAAAAACATATTTTATTTTAATAAAATACAATTAAAAACAATATAAAAACAACCAAACAGGTTGTTCCCTATCTTCCCTTTCTGCTTAAGGAAATCGAGAAGCTCCATCACTTGGCTCTTTTTAATTCTAGCCCAATAGTGTCAAACATAACACTCATGGTCAGAATTTGACCCAGGGAAGCAATTTCTGCAGTCCCGGTTATACCTGGACTTTCCCAGCTTGATAATTAGGCTCTCTTGTATCTTAAAACCCTATCTCCACACCCTATTAAGCAGAGAACTGGTCTAAACCAGGGCCTTCTATAAATTCCATCTATTAAGACATGGTAAACACTCACTTTGGCAAATACAAATGTGTTTTCTGCAATGAGGAGTTCATGTACAGTTCAGCTCCAGTAAATTGGTGTGTGTTGGGGGGGGCGAAATGGGTGTGTCTGCATAGGTTGAACTTAAATATGATACCAGCTGCGCAACCGGAGCATTATGTTCACTCCCATTCAGCTGCTTAACAAAAGGAAACTGATAGGCTGTGCAAACCTGCTCGGTTTACGACTCGAGGAGTCCTACTCTTAGTCCTTCTCCTTTGTATCTCTATAAAATGCCTTCCTATAAAGAAACTCGATATTGTATTTTTTTTAAAAAAATTGCCTATTTTAAAAAATTTTCTGAATGCCTTCACTGAAAATACACGTCTAAACGCAATGAGTATTTCAGGGATCAGCCTTTGAAAGAATGAAAGAAGATGGTTTCATTTTGACCCAATTTCTCATCTCTTGTCACAATTTGAATGAGCAAACGTCACGTTATCTTCCAGTTTTCCTTGCAGTCGGAGGCCCTGGAATGGGAGCGGATATATTTGATGCCATTGTCAGTTCCCATTTTTGTCTTTGTCGGGAAAATGAATTATAGCAGCGCCGTAATGCCAGATCCCTCTTGTTACAGACTTTCATTTGTGGGATGGTGATGGTAATCAGAATGAAACATATAAAAAAAATCGAGCCCATTCTTGCGGCAGTGTGAAAGGTGTGAAGGAAATGGAAATATCCGAAGCATGGAGGAGAGGAGAGGGGGAAGGAATCATTTTCATGTGCAGAAATTATCCTGACAATTAAACCACGCATCATATTGGAGATGTTCATTGTCACATCAGCATTTAAAGAAGCCGGCTGGTATCTCTTGATAACAAATATTTTATTACATTAGCATAGCCAGAGAGCCTCTGCTCAGTGGCAGCCCAATCCTATTTGGATGATGTGCCACTGTCTTGTAGACACCAGCGTGACATCAATCATATCCTAAGCCTGTCCTGGCAATATTACACTGATGCTGGCACAAAAAGGGCCAGATCCCAAATTCGTCCTATTAAGGCAGTGCTGGTGTACTTGAACCCTTTCCCTGTTCTTTCTTTATTTGTGTCATGGGTAAAATTTTAAAAAGAACATTAAAATTTAGTTAGCTGTAATGTGCCCTAAATTGGGCTCTTTACCAAAGT
The DNA here is from genome assembly GCA_030015325.1 of Cryptoblepharus egeriae. Taxonomy (NCBI): domain Eukaryota; kingdom Metazoa; phylum Chordata; class Lepidosauria; order Squamata; family Scincidae; genus Cryptoblepharus; species Cryptoblepharus egeriae. The sequence goes on from JAREYC010000008.1 coordinate 26,101,730, forward strand.
TTGGTGTTATCTCATGCCACTCATTTAAACAAATTCATCTGATAAATATCTTTTGAGCAGTGCAGGGTACAAGTTAGAAAGCCAACTTACTTAAACTGTCAAAAAAAGATGTTGGAAATTGGAGTAATTCTTGGAATCTGGAGTACTGTTGAAATGGGAGTAATTCAATGCACAGCACACCTTGAGAAATCCTGCACTCATCTAGAATGGGACTGAAATGTATAGAAACTTTAATGTACAAAGGACACTCATTTATTCCAGTTCTGTGATTCCTAAAAGAGAAAAAGCCAATCAGAATGCAATCCTAACCAATCTAGGTCAGTACAACTCACCCATCTTCCGTTTCCCACAGTAGTGTGGGCAGGGGCATGCTGAGGGTGCGTGTCACCCAGCGTGGAGGTGAGCGTGTCACCTCCAGGACTGCGCATCACCTCTTAGGACTGCACATGCACGAATCTTGGCGCATGCTCAGTTCAAAGTACTCAGATTCCTTGGCTTTTTTCAGTCATGCATGTTTGGTGCTCCACTCCGACTGCTCCACTCCAAGGTGCAGCAACATGCTCCTCCTTGGAACAAAATAGTCTGACTACTGTGCATGCTTGGAAACAACAGACATGTGCAGTAGGCTCAGAGTACCGAGTCCACTGTGCATGGCTGGAGTTTCCAGGCATGCACAGTTGGCATGTACTGCTCAGACTGCTATGAGACGGAGTAGGCTGCTCCTTCTCTGAGTGGAGCAGTCTGAGCCTACTGCATATGCCTGGAAACTACTGCAAATGCCTGGAGTTTCCAGGCATGTGCAGTCGATGCAGACTCCTCAGACTGCTACGATCCAATGAGGAGGAGGTTGCTTCCCCTCAGAATGGAGCAGTCTATGCCCCTGGCCACTGGAAGAATGTCAAACTCCTCTGACTTGTCTCCTCTCAGGGATGCATCATTCGGTGTGACCTGCACCACCCTGGTGGTGCCCAGTGATGGGCAGGCCTGGCCCCAACAACCGGTTCTCTGGAAGTGGGCGGAGCCAGGCAAGGTCAGGGGGCGGGGGCGAGGTTAGGGGCGGGGCCAGGGATAATTTTTTTTAAATTAAAAAAATTAAAAAAAATTAAGCATGTGGCTTACCTCTGAGTAGACCTGCATAGGATGGCGCTCTGAGGCTGAAGTCCTCTCCACACTGGCCTGGAATTAAGTCCCATTGACTTTAATGGAACTTACTTCTGAGTAGTCATGTAAAGGATTGGGCTCTCAGGCTGCAGTCCCAGCCACATTGCCCTCTGAGCCCTCCCGGCCAGCGGGGGAAGGCGGGCTCTGGGCGCAAGGTGGAGCACACGGCACCTTTGAGCCTTCCCGGCCAGAATGGAAATGGCGGCCGCGGTGGCCGTAAACAGGGAAATGACCCCCGAACCAGTTCGGCTGTTATGGCCAGCCCTCACAACAACCGGATCGAGACCGGCGGGCTGATGTTAACCACCGGTTCGGCCGATCCGGTCCGAACCAGTCTCAGCCCATGCCTGGTGGTGCCCCTGGGCATGTGGAGACCCGCACATGTCTGTGCTCTAGCCTGATCCCCCTCCAGGAGTGGTGCAGAACTTTGAGACAACCGCAGGACAGCATGGGACTTGTACCAGACTGACCAGGAGTTAGGATGGCAGTATCAGTGTGCAATGATGCCATAAGAATTCTTAATTTGGAGCCTTTTCAGAAGGGTTAGTTTTAAGCTCCAGTGTCTTGCTTTAAGGGGGAAGGCAAACAGCATCAATACATGAATAGTAACTTATAATTCCAGGTGGCTGAGGGGAATCACATTTCAACTATAATAGCTTCTTGTAAGTGTCTCATTTGCATCCATGTACTGCCTTGAATGCCAAGAAAAAAAGTAATTTAATAAGCTTCAGACACAGTTGTCTTTCACTGAAGTTTTTTGAAGCCAGGGTGCTAGCTAACAAGCATTTTTCTCGCTCTTCTACGAATGATGACTGGGGTTACTATGAATGCAAGTTTTGTCCCCATCTGCCCAAAGCTGTTAAATCTTTAAAAAGATATTTAACATTCAGCATGCGCCTGAAAAAGGGTCATTGGGTCAAGAAGAATCATGTGCGTAAACAATCCTTCAATGGAGACACCCAGACTGGTTCTATGGCACATCTTTGTATGTTGCAAGTTATCTGAATATGGGCACAATGCAGAGTAACTACGGTGAGTCCTTGCGCCGGTGTAAGAGCAATTTACTCTGGATTGCAAAATGAATTTCCCATAGGTTTTCACTAGGTGGTGCCGTAACTACTCTGGAGTTACTGGTGCCGTAGTTACTCTGGATTGTAGGGTATGTTGCAAGTCCCTGCTGGTTTTCAGCCCACAGGACATATGATTTCTCTCAAATGGTGTCTTGTTTATTCAGCACACTGTTTTCAAGAGCAGCCAGACAGAATATCTCAAAATTCACAAGCAAGGCATTACATGGTGCCACTAGCCACAGAAGCATCCCACGGGTTAATGTCAGCCACTTACCTGTTTGAGCTCAACATTCCACACATTCAGGGGTGATATAATGACATAATCACCTCTCCGGCAACTTTCAGGTCTACTGCATGGGTATTAATGCAGTAAACCCACCACAAATACTGGCAATCATTCACTGAACTTTGACTCACACCAGGCCCTTACTGTTGACACATTTAGCGTAGTCGCTGGCCAAAGATTGCTGAATGGAGGCTGAGGCAATGTGCTCTCACGCCATCCTGAAAGTGACACCTGGAGTACAATCCTAACCATGTCTACTCAAAAGTATGCCCCACTGTGTTCAGTGGGTCTTGCTCCCAGGAAAGTGTCTTTAGGATTGCAGCCAGAGTGTAGCCCACATCTGTGCCAACACTGAAATGCCATTGACTACCCTCTGTTATTTGCCCTTGAAATTTGGTATTCCAAAGTATATTTTATTTATTTTATTTATTTATATCCCGCCTTTCTTCCTTGAAAAAGGAAACCCAAGGCGGTTAACAATGTTTAAAAACATAAAAAACCAAAAACACAATTAAAACTAGATAGAAACAATATATACCGTTAAATACAAACTATATAATTGTATATAGTTTATCCTAAATTGTATACTATTATTAGTACATGGAGGCACCAATTATTGTGCTATTGTACGTGGAGGCACCAATTAATTATTACAATACTATTCTCTTAATCAATTTTAAAACAGCCTGACCTGGTGCTCATCACTATATCTTGTGTGGAATGAATTTCATGCATTCCTGTTGTGTTGTCTTGAGAAGGTCATATGTGGTGATCATTGCTACATGCGTTAAAGTTCTTTGAACACTAATTGTCTGGGATTGTGACAAATCTACAGTGCTTTTCTTGTTTCTTACAGGTCTTGGATCTGTTATGTGCCTCTGCTTCACAATAGTCAAAGTTCACAGTTGTCTGACCCATCACAGGTCAAATCAGTCAAATCACAGGTCATCCCGGTTGTCTGACCCTGTGTTTTCGGAGATGAACAAAATTTAGACCAGTGATTTTCAACCACTGTGCCATAGCACACTGGTGTGCCACAAATAATCCAAAGGTGTGCCACAGTGTTTGGGGCCAATGTGGGACCAATGTGGCTGTCCCAATGTGGGGACCAATGTGGGACCAATGTGACTGTGGATGAATGTGGGTGTGAGCCCCCCCCCCCATCAACAAGATGGTGTGACTCTTCCATTGTCCAAAAAATGATGATGCCATGAGGTGGAAAATGTTGAAAATTACTGATCTAGACCAGGGGTCTCCAAACTTTTAACTTTAGGGCTCCTGGACCTTTAACTCTAGGTTAGGCGAAGCTGGGATTTGACTTCCACCTGATTTTGTTTTTGCTCCCTCTCTGCACCATGATGGCCAAGCGGCCTGCTCCTCCTAGTACCTTCCTAGTTTTAGGCACTGTTTGAAACCACCCCCCAGTCATTTTTTCCAGCTTCTTGTGTGGGGAGCAGTACTGACCCCCCTCGCAAATTTTTACCACCTTCGCCCCTCCTAAGCTGACTTTTGGAATGAATGACTTTTGGAATAATTGAGGATTTTTGAATCAGATTTTGATTATTGTCTCTTTGTACATCCTAATGAATGTCACTTAACACTTTAGGAGTGTTATAATTGAGTTAATAAGGTGCTTATGAGAGTTTTCTAACAGTGGCATTTTTTGCGCACTTCGCCCAACCGGGAGAGTCACATAGCTTCGCCTGACGGAGAGTTAAAGGGGGAATTTCAGCAGGTGCGGTTTCTCATCTTACAGATCCCAAGCTGAAATTCCCTCTTCTACACAAATGTTAAAGGACTAGGGGCCCTGAAGTTAAAAGTTTGGAGACACCTGATTTTACACCCTCACATTGATAAGGACCTCCTAAAGCAATAATGTCAACATTTCGGGGACCACTCTTGGATGGCAACCTCCTTCCTGATCCAAACAACAGCGGTCTGGACGGGATATATTTGTTGGGGTTAGAAGCCCTACCAAATTGCCAGTCAAAACTCATCCCCACCCCAACACTCCTGTGTTGGGGGTGTCCCCTGCACAGTGCTGCTGTTTATTTTGTTGCTGTTTGCTTTGTGCGAGATGGTGGTGGCACTTTACTTGTAGCCACCTCCACCACCAACTCACATATGACATGATCTGCACCCTAGGTTTCTGCTGTTTATTCAAATCTAACGCTCACAACTTTTCTGCCAAATGTTGTCTCCAAAATCTGGGTACGCATTCGATGGCGTCTTAGATGTGAGTAAATATGGTCAAATTTAGTTTATAAATTTGTAAGTATAGGTCAAATTTAGTTTAACAGTTAAACTGTATTTAATAGTTAAACTGTAAACAGTTTACTGTATTGTAATAAAAATGTAACATTTGTTTGTTTATTTATTTATTTATATCCTGCCTTTCCTCTGCAACCAACAGATGCCCAAAGCAACATAAACCCTTTGTTGAATAAAGTAGTGCAATTAGCTAAAGATAACATAAACCAAATGTCACATTATTACTGTCATATAACTCGTATGTAAATTTGACCCCTGCTTTGCATCTGTGCATTACAATTGCCAGTAAACATTTTTGTTTCAATCTCAAACCTTTCAAAATCAGGGTGCACATTAGATTTGATGGCACATTAGAGTCAAGTAAATACGGGTACATGTGAAAGGGGAGAACAAACAAGGCCTTTATTAATGTGAACAAACCATGTGCATTACAGCGGCCCCTTGAAGCCTGCTTTCCAGATATTTCCAGCTTGCAAGAGTTCATGACATCTATAGTCCCTTTAGCTGTTGTTTTATCACTGAGCTGATTAGAGCACATGCTTTGATACTTCCTCCCTGCACATTTCAGCGCCTTGCTTGTTAAATTGAAGGCCTTTTTATTTTCCTTTGTTCTTTGTTCCAGTTTTTTAGACTAGGACCAGATAGATTTCCAAAGCCAATTCTGCAATAGAGGCGAAATTCCAGCGGCTGTAGTAGATCCTGGTTATAGTTCCTAGTATGGCTGAAGGCTCTGCTTCCATGACAGGATGACTATATGTTATAACCAAAAAAAGAGGACAAGGCCCTCCTGAAATGTAGGACAAGAAAAATGTAGGACAAGACAGAATAAAATCTAAAAAATTCATATATATTACTTTCAAGTGGCTAATTTAACCAGTATATTATTTAATACATTTTAAACTATTACATATAATTTATTAATTCCAAGAAGGTTACATGCTGCCGGTTTGCATTCCACATGTAATTACACTGGGACGGATATGTGTAACATGATGTTATTCAAATTTTTCAGGATTTTAAAAATGGTGGCTTGTTGTAGTACTTTCAGCTGTGGGAACCACCACATGTAGCCTGCACCCCCGAGGAACACTACTGGAGCCAGACATATACAATGCAGATTTTCCCTTCACTTGGTCTATAGCAGTGATTTTCAACCAGTGTGCCATGGATAGTCCTCAAGTGTGCCATAGGAATTTGGAGATTGACATTCATTAATAGGAAAATTGGGGGGATTTGAACAGTCTTGTCAATAGTAAAAACAACTGATGGTGTGCCTTGACAATTTCAGTGCTTTAAGTGTGCTGTGAGATGAAAAAGATTGAAAATCATTGGTCTATAGAGTCAGAACCCAAGATATCAAGTTTGCTTTGCATTATGCAAAGCAATTCCCGATCCAAACCTGATCCAAAGTAATACGTATTTATGCATTACTGTTGCATTCAGTGTTCTGTGACAAATATGAGATACACACATTAACCTACAGACTAAAAACATCAAGTAAATGTCTTGGCCTAGCAGGTTCAGCACACACAGTGCAATCCTAACCTTGGTTAGGCCTGCACAAGTCCTGGCACAAATCCTGGCACAAATCCCATGCTGGCCTGAAGGTGTTGCAAGAGTGCCATAAGGATCTTCTGCACCACTCCTGGGAAGTATAGGCCAGTGCATAGACATCCAGGTGCTCCCCACACTACTGCAGCAATGGAGAAATGGGTGAGTTTTGCTGGCCAAATTTGCTGGCCAAATTTGTGCCCTAAAAAACCTTTGCAACACCCCACTGTCCTATTGGTTATATGGTGATACCTTATGCCAGATATTGAAAAATATGGGGTACTAGTATTGGGTACTAGTATTGAGCCCTAGTCCAGTAGTAAAGGGGTGATATTATGCACTGATGTCACAAATGAGATCAAAGATCTCTGATCACAGAGATCAACCTTTGCTGTGTATCTACCTAGAAAAATAAAATCTGCAGAAACAGTAATTTTTGAGAGCCTGACCACCCCATGCTGGAGACATGCAACACTGAAAATTAGAGATTTCTCCTCTAAGTATGCCGTGGCAGAAATTCTTGGGAAGACAGCAAAAATTATTGCTGAAGGCAATGAGAAAAAATATTAGCAGCAGCACTCCAGCCCCAGAAATACTGGAGTAGGAACATATGTGTTCCTTGAGGCTGAAATTCACCTCCTAACTATGACTTCCCAGAAGGAAAGTTTTAAGCGGTAGCAACTGGATGGCATCCCACAGCAGGATGCACAATAATTTCCAAGAATCGGAGAAGCGGCAGCCGGCCTGCAAGGGTAAGAAGAACTGCCTGTGCAACAGCGTCAATATGGTGATCATCCAGGCATGATGCACAGACGGAAAAGATTCAAAAAGGGCATATCAAGGATGCCCAGCCGTGGCACACGTTGTCCTGGTTTGGCCTCGGTGCTGTGCTGTAAATGTAGGGTGACCATATAGAATGGAGGACAGAGTGCCTCTACCTTTAACCTTTGCATAGAAGAGGGTATTCATCCTCCGTTCTATATGGTCACACCGTGTAAATGCCAATGCAAATTCTAAGACATGCCAGCCTGAAATTTTATGCACACTTATCTGGGAGTAAATCCCGCTGAACACAATGGATTGCATGAGATTTTGTATGATCCCAGCCAAGAAGGCTGGAAAAAAAGAGGCCAAGTGTTACCCCTGTGAGTGCGTTGTGATGACCTCGGGCTCCACAGCACACAGTTCAGGAATCTCTACCCCATAGAATGATAAAAGAAGACCTAAAGGTGTAGGATCTCTGTTCTATAGCTGAAAGTGATGGGTTCATAAATGTTTTTGTGCTTGAAAATTTGCTGAGTTGAAGTACCTTAAAAAAATTGGCATTCAGTTTTTGCTGTTTTGTAAATACGGGACCTTTCCCTTCATATGGTGGAGCTTCTCATTATCAATCTGATCTTTTGTCTCGTATATCTAATCTTCATGGGAGAGCCATCTTTGAAGTAAGGCCTTCGTGTGAAGTAAGATTTAATGACAGGCGTTGCAGAGAACATCATTCAACTTATTCTTCTGAAGCGTTCTTGTGGTTTAATGATAAAACTTGGAAGAAAGATCTTTGAGGGGGGGAACCCTGCACGTAGTTTAACCACACAGTAAAATAAGATTTGTGCAATGGGTCTACAAAGATGCATATAATAAGGAGGAGTCTGTCTGTCTATGAAATTGGATGAGACACTTTAGTTTTTAAGGTTTATATGTTGGCCATATGACACACAGCAGTTACATTATCTGGTTGCCTCTGGGTTTTATATTCATTCAGTTTATATTTCCATTGGAATTCTTCCATAGAAGGAAGGCAGCCTAAAAGATTAAAAGTATGCTAGAAATATATTTATTTTAAATATTCAAAAAAGGTGGGTATAATAGTGTTGTCTTTAAAAAGCCAAAGATTCGAGGTGGTCAATATAATGAAGTGTATAGCAGTGTTTCTCAAACTGTGGATCATGGATCATGAGCCAAGTAACAGTGAGTCCCATTCATTTCAATGCGTATTTTATCTTTAATATATCAGACTTGATGCTTCCATGGGATGCGACTGCATTTGGGGAAATGTTACAGACCTATTAAAAGTTTTTAATAGGCTACTAACCCACCAGCTATTAATTAGCTATTGATTTTTTTCATTTTCTGGTAAATCGCTTTGTGAACTTTTTAGTTTAAAAGTGGTATATAAATACTGTAGATAGCTAGCTATCTAGCTAGCTAGCTAGCTAGCTAGCTAGATAGCTAGATAGATAGATAGATAGATAGATAGACAGATAGATAGATAGAAAGGGCAAAATCCAGAGCAACTACGGGGAGTTCTTGCTCCGGTGTAAGAACAATTTACTCTGGATTGCATTATGAATTTCCCATAGGTTTTCACTAGGAGGTGCAGTAACTACAGGTGTACATAATGTCTCTAACGTGCTCCCGTAGTTACTCTGGATTTGGGGGTTATGTCTATGCTTTTCTTCTTCTTTTTCATTTAGCCCACATTGTGATGGGGTCTACTATTCTGGATCTTTGACGCCATTTTCCCAGGTTTTCTCGGTGCAAGTGGATGGTTCTCAGGTCACCATGCAGTGAGTTAAGCCAGCGCTGTTTCGGTCAACCCTTCAGTCATTTGCTGCTGACTTCCAACTGCAGGCCCAACTGTGCTTTGGTGTTGTTGGAACAAAGAACATGGCCATACCACTGGAGACAAGCTTCTCTCATCTTATCAATGATTGAAGCAACGCCGTATCGCTGCCGGATGTCACTTTAATGTGTTTGCCAGGCACTTTGTGAATAAAATTGCTCGAATTTGCCACAACATGGACTCCAGATTGACAGTGTTTAGTGATGTCACCATGGTACCTGATGGTTCCAGCTTTGGCTTTGAAGAAGAATGATAAAAGAAGAGAAAAATAAATAAAAATCTGAAATATAAAAATATTCCAGAAACTACCAGTGTCTGAGAATAGGGTTGGAAAGTTTTCTCAAGTATGGGTCAACTGAAAATCATGGCAGTAATTTCCAAACTTTTTCATCTCATAGCACACCAACAATGCACTAAAATTGTCAAGGCACACTATCAGTTTTTTGTGACCAGTGATAAGGCACATCCTAATGCTGGTACAGGGCTTAAAGTGCCTTGGCACAGCGGTTGAAAATAAACCCCCAAATCTAGAGTAACTACAGGAGCACATAAGAGACTTTACGTGCACCCATAGTTACTGCACCACCTAGTGAAAACCTATGGGAAATTCATATTGGAATCCAGAGTAAGTTGTTCTTACACTGGAGCAAGATCTCCCCGTAGTTCCTCTGGATTTTGCTTACTTAGTAGAATTAAGGGACAAAAAAGCCAGAAGGCTATGCACCGATTGACAGTACTGGGATGGTCCTATAAACATGGCCTTACTCGGATGAGCTTTGAATGGCAAGACATCAGAATAGGATAGGGCCGTTGGGTCACTTAGAAATATCAATAGCTGGCCTACAGCCAAACTTCATCAAATCTGCTTATCTGTCATGAAAATGATAGCATCCCTTTGAGGAGACAGGCTCCTGATCAATAATGGATCTCAAATTGTCTTTCAGGCCAGCTTTAAATTATTTGTGACATGCTTGTCAAGTTCTGACAATGATGACAGTTTAATGAGTATTGAAGAGTGGCATTAATTTGAGATCTGAAAAAAACTTTTGAAACAATATCTGATTAAATGGCCTACACTGTTATAATACTGCATAGAGCTTTCCTGAAATTAAACTTAATGGGACTTACTTTTGTGCAGGCTCACAAGGATTCAATGTTAGGCTACAAAAATACACACTTTCCTGGGAGTAAGCTCCAATGGACACAATGGGATTATTTCTTAGTAAAAATGTATCATATGAGTATGCTTTGGATATGCTAATTTATTATTTTTTTCCAACCTAACAGCTCATCAAGCAAAAACTCCAAAAGTGACAGGAGAATCAGATTATTTCCTTATTTTCAGCTTTTGTTCTGCATCAGAAGAATATTTTTGGATCTTTGTTTCCTCCTTTTGTTAATACTTTCAATTTATTTCATTTCATTTATATTATTGCATTATTTTAATGAAATGCTTTACTTCAGCTAAAGCATTTTTTCCCCAATGTCCCACTTATAATTACTGCTATTTGGAATAAAAATCGCTTAATGACGGTAGGTGATTGTATTAGAGACAGCTAGAGCAGGGATCTCCACACTTTTATAACTTCAGGGTTCCTGAACCATTAACAAGTGTGTAGAAGAGGGAATTTCAGCTTGTTATATGTGAGATGAGAAGCAGCACCGGCTGAAATTCCCTCCTTTTAAAAGGTCCAGGAGCTTTGAAGTTAAAAATTTGGAGACCCCTGAGCTAGATAATTAGGGCCATGCGTAATGCAGCCCAGGAGCAAACAGTGAATTGAAAGGGAATATGATGTGAAGTAAAAGGAATTATATATATCCAGTTAAGAAAGAAAATCATAACTTTGGAATTTGGGCCCTTATTCAGTCTTTGAGGATGTAAACTCAGATTCAACTGTAAGGACCCAAGAATGGGGTCAGATAGTCAGACCTAGAAGATCTGCTATAAAATATTGTTACACAGAGTCAAGGACGGATCTGTATGAAGTTTGCTTTTTTTTATTCTTAAAAAGAACCTGAAGGAGAGAAGCAATCCCACATTGTTGCATAAAGAGACTTTAACCCTCCCATCAGATAGAGTCCCAATTCATATTAGAACCCATTAAAGTTCCCATTGGCATAACCCAGAATGCCTGATGCAGATGGATGCGCTCCTACTATGTGTTCCCTAAATCATTTGGTAAACCAAGATATACAGCAAGCTGGACTAGAAGGATTACTGGCCTGATCTAGCAGGGCGCTTCTTATGGTGCCAAGTAGGAAACTGAAACACAGTATATAAATATTGATTGATTGATTGATTGAAGGATTGTCAAACATAATACTCATTAGGTGCATATGTCCTCCAGAAGCAATTTCTCCAGCTTACTATACTATAGTATTGTTACTTACTATAATTGTGTTCTCCCCACATGATAATTGGGATCTTGAAAATATGGACAAGATTTTCACATTTGCTCTTCTGTCGTTTCCAGTCAATGATCTTTGATATGAGAACAACAATGTGCTTATTTCTGGCCATCGATTGTTTAACAATGTCAGTTTCTGCTTAATGATGTCACATCCTTCTTAATGATATAAGAACCCTCACCAGACACCATGAATGCTATTTGGCCCCACTATATGGAATGAAAGGGATTTTTGTGGAAAAAGTGGCATGAATAGATCCATAAGATACATCTATTATTTTCATAATTATATTTGGAATTTCCTGAAAGGGCTATAACAGTACTGCAATCTTTTTGTCCCATTGACCTTAGCACAGATCAGTGGAACGTGTCACTTAATGCTAGTCTAGGTCACTTAGGTATGGGTCACTTAATGCTAGCACAGAATAGGATTTTTGAGGGCTGGGCAGACTATTCCCGGAGCAGGTATCCCTTAAGATATATTAGGTCTGGCTTGTATAAATCAGTGTGTGAACCAACAGATGAATTGTATACCTGAACTCCATGTAAGAGTTTCCAGAAATTAGACCTGACTGGTTCAAGGCAGATGCGTATCATCCGTGTGATGAAAGTGGATGGATGATGAATGGAAATCTCTGACAATCTCTTGGAATGTGCAGCACATGTTCAAACCGCCTTTGCCATAGTTTAGAATGACTTCGCCCAGTTAAACCTCATTCCTAAAAACACTTATAAATCAGGACATGAGGTGTGGGAGCGGCGAGGGAGGCAGATCCACCCCACTGTTGTTCATGGAAAAGCACTGCAACTACCCCGCTTGCTTACACATGAGGAGGCTTTCCTTACACTTGAGAAAGCTGATATAAGGAAAGCTTCCTTGGGTGTTAGCAGGCAGGGTAGCTTGACTATGGACAATGGTGGGACAGTTTTGCATCATCTGCCACTCCACACTGCACATTGTAAACATGCCATATTAAGTGAAAACAGTTAATCTGCCTGTAAGCTTTTTAGCTACATAGTCCTTTACAAAAGTGAGGCTACCATAGCAGAACTCAGGATCCAAAAATGCAATCCTGTACAATTGAGGGCACAATCCTAACCAGTTTCGGTCAACATAACTCCCCATTTCTGTGGTGGAGTGGGGATGCCAGCCAGGCTGATCAGATGACAGGAATCTCCTGGACAGAACTGGAAATGAGGCCCTGAAACCGTAAGTTCGAGGAGAGGCTTCTCTGTCAGGAATTTGGGGGCCATTCCAGCCATTTCCTGAGATTTACGGCCTTTTAGGCCTCTGCAGCTTCCTGAGGCTCTGAGGCTGCTGGAAAAAGGAGGGGGAGGGAGGGAAGGGAATTGTAGTCTTTCCCTCCCCTCCCCATGCTAAAGCCCCTTTCCAAACTATTAGTGGAGGAACTACATCTCTGCATCGCATCAGATTCTCATTTCCCAACCTGCTTCCCAGGGAGGCCCAAGTAGGTCTCTAAATGGGCTTCTAAGTAGCCATTCCGAAATGGTTGGGAAAATAGTTGTGCCTGTCAGTGGCTCCCAGTCCCTGCAGAGAAAAAGATCTGGGGAGGGGAGGATATTCTGCTTGCTGTGCAAAGGAATTCACAACAAGGGCTTGAGTTGTTCAGGTTTGGGCTTTCATCCAGCTGTTGTCAAAGCAGAGGAGCAGGGGCTGAGTGTAAAGTTGGCAAACTGGTCAAGGTAGGGATGGTGGGATAACTCCTGGCTTCTTAAGTTTTTAGCCTCCAAGTCCAGTTGTGTCCATATTATAGTCAGTGGAGCTTATATTGTGTGAGGAGGCAAAGGAAAGGAGGCTGAAAGACCAAGCCTGTGCAGGTCTACCTGGATCACTTAAACATGTGCCTTTTTGGTTTGTGTCTGGTCGATTGCAATGAGATTTGTGCAAAAATTAAGTACAGGAATGCAATATGAGTGCTTTTAGCTTTATTTTAACATGTCCTATATTTGTCCTACATTTTTTATAACCGGATAGGAATTTTGGCTTGGAGGGCAGGAATTTTTGGAAACTTGGGGAATTTTGGGTTCAGCATCTGGTCACTCTGACGCCAGCACATATCTGTGCACTGGCCTCACCTCCTCAGGAGTAGCAGAGAGGTGCCTTATGGCACTTTTGTGACACCCCAAGCTAGCATAGGATTTGTGCCAGGATTTATGCCAGCGTAAGCAAGGGTTAGGATTGCAGCCTGAACTTTACTATCCAAAAGGTTCCTTTCCTGACTCTTCTTGTGGAAACCAAAATCTGTGGATAAGCAAATCCGTGGGTCCATCTGCAGATTTGAGTCCAGCCAGAGGCCTCTGTTTGTCTCAAAAACACCTCCAGGTAGTATTGGATTAATGGACCAATACACACTTACCTGGAAGTTTACTTTACACACTTACTTTCCCATTTGAATTCAATGCAGCTAACTTCTGAGTAGGTTACAAAGTGAATTACTTCAGTAACTGAGCAAAGTATACGTTCTGCATGCATATCGTATGCACCTGAAAGTGTACATTTTCTCTGTCTGACGTTATTTCTAAATGTCAGTCTCCTCGTTTGGCACATGAGCTGTTACGTCATACCAAAGGTTCAATTTAATTGTGCATATCGTGATGCCGTAATAAAAGTTGAACATTTGTGACTAGACAAGAGGCAGAGAGGTGAATCCAGAACACCTGAGCTGATCACACATTTTTACAGAGCAGACAATTTCAGTATTTCATTAACTACTATAGGGTGTCTTTATTAAGGACATGTATTTTAATGAGCTCTAAGCCTGCAATCCTAAAAACACTTTTCTGGGACTAAAAGCACAATCCTAACCATGTCTACTCAGATGTAAGCCCCATTATGTCCAATGAGTCTTACTCCCAGGAAAGTGTCTTTAGGATTACAGCCAAAGACCCATTTATCACAATGGGGCTTACTTCTGAGTAAACATGGAGAGGATTGTGATTGATACATAAATACATAAAGAGAAAACCATACACTTGTATGGTTATTCTTCCTTAGGAAGAAAGGCAGAATATTAAATAAATAAATAAATAAATAAATAAATAAATAAATAAATAAATAAATACCTACCTACCTACCTACCTACCTACCTACCTACCTACATACATACATACATACATACATACTTTAGATTGTGAGCCCTTTTGGGACAGGGACCCATTAGCTATTAATTTTTTCATTTTCTTGTAGACCGCTTTGTGAACTTTTCAGTTGAAAAGCGGTATATAAATACTGTAGATGTAGATGATGATAAAGAAATAAATGAGAGAAAGGAAGAGACAGCGAGTGCAACACTCTACCAAAACTTGCACTGTGTTGTTTTCTACTGACTGTTATTTTTTAAAAAAAATTATGAGCCTTATTTAGGGCGTGAACCATTTTTTATCATTCTTTTTCCATTTCTGAGAAATTTTTTGTTCTTGAAAGTATACAAATATTTTTCAATAATGAAAAATTGAACAGCAGCTCTTACAACACAGAAAATTGTTCTAGCTAGTCCTACACCAGAAGAACTAGCAGCAGGTTTACAACATGTTTACAACCATTCCGAACTTGTAAGAAAACCAGTTTAATCTAAAGGCTGCCTGCAAGGTTACACAATCTGAATTTTGCAAGACATAATACAGCTGGCCTTTTGTACCCTGCCCAGCACAAAACTTTGAAACCCCACAAAAAGGATGATTTAGAGCAGAAATGAGCCAAGGCATTTGGGTGCTTTGGGGAAAAAAAAAAACATTCATGGGTGTCTTCCCAGGGTGACAAAACTATAGTTTCAGAATTTTTTTTTACAAAGCGGGGTTTATAACTCAACCATAGGCGTGAATACATGAATTTTTTATTCATGGATTTGACTCAACACAATTTGCCACTGCAAATCACAGTTTTAAAACTGCTTTTCTACAATTGTAGAGAGGCAGTCATGCAAGCAATCATGCCATTCTTCAGCAGAGCCAGGCAAAAGCAGGTGTCCATTAAATTTCTAATTGTTGATTGCCTTCCTACAACAGTAAGAAAAGCTGTTTATAATCTGTTAATAATCAATAGTATAGTGGCACACTTTTTTATTTTTTTTAAACTGCTTTTATTGAACACATTTGTTGGGTATCAGCAGGGAGTCTCGGAATCAAACCCTTGCAGATATTGAGGCACATTATTACTTGAGGAGCAAGAAACCTGGAAATGGATCTTTAAATATATTTTTTCACTGTTATTTTTATCCACAGATTTTTTTTTAATCCACTGGAGGTTTCAGAACAGAATCCTAGTTGCATTACTAGGGACACTTATAAGTCCCATTTTGTTCATTGGGCTTATGCTTAGGAAAGTGTGCGCAGGATTGCATCCTTAGTGACACACTTATTTAGCTCAGAATTAATTTTCTAGCATTCCATTGTGAATCCCTTCCAAATTTTGCTGCAGTTCTTAATGTTCAACATTCATACTGAATTGTACATCTTTATGTAGAATAAACAATATGTAGAATAAACAATTAAGTTTATGTAGAATAAACAATAAACAATAGAGTGTTTGCTACTTTTAATAATAACATAGTACATGATAACATGATTTATAGGGCAATCCTATATGAGTATGTTTATTTGCATCATTTGGTTGCCCAATTTTAATTGTCCAGTTGCCGCATGACAATCTGTGCAGAGGATTGCTACTTTGTAAAGAGAACGCACACTTTAATTAATTTGTTGCAAAGAATTCCTGATCCCGACCCCTTCTAGGCCTGATCCTTCAAATGGCACACCCACTGCCCACCCTCCCATATCCTGGAATGTCCCTGAAGTGCCCTCCCTCACTCTTTAGATCACCATACTAGCAGTCTGCTGCTGGTACAAGCTTCCTTTGGGCGTGCACATGGTCAAAGGTAATTCATATGGCCACACCTACATGTGCCAACTTACCAACGCTCCCATTGGCACAGAAGTGCTTTTGCAATATCCAGACGCAGGCGCAAAGGATTTGCACTGACTTCCCTTAGTTTTAGGATTATGCCCTGGGAAAGTAATATTTTTAACAGGAACCTATCAGTTGGTTCCGACTGTCAATGGAACTCCACTGATCTTCCCCGGGAATAACCCTAATTTCCCCCCTAATTTCCTTCTTCTTCCTGCCCTCACTGAACCTGCTCTAATGGGATCCAGGAACCCCTGGAAGGAACACAGAGTCTCTGGCCCTTTGTGCTGGCACTCTGGAGTAAGCATTGTCCAATGACGTCTCTGTGGTCACAACTAAATGCCGAAGGTGCACGGAATGCTGTTACCTTCCCACCGAAGTGGTCCCTATTTATCTACTTGCACTTACAATGCTTTTAAACTGCTAGGTTGACAGGAGCTGGGCAGATGGCAGTAGCCAGTAGCACACTCTGATATGCGGTACTCTGGTCTCAAACCACTGCCTGCCAATCTTCAGGTTGACAAACACAGCGTCTTTATACCAATATTATTTTGAGTTTCTGAAATTGCCTTTGTCTTGACTGTGAGAGCAGCCTTGATTTACTGAAACTGTTTGTTTGAAACATTTCCAATATAAATCCACCACCACACCCTATTTAATTCGTCTTTTCCAACATGTTGAGGCTTGTGTTCATTTAGGGCAGTGGGATTTTCTTTTCTTTCATTTCAGATTTGTTCATTTGAAAAGTACGTTCCAAAAAATGGATCTATTAAGTATTCATACCATAATTTTCTTTTTTTCCTCAACAGCATGGGGACTAGGATCCTGTTTGCAATAAATCACGCCTGGACTTGGTTGCTTGTTTTGAAGCCATTTTTTAAAAAGAACGATAGGTTTATCATTAATTTAAAAGCAGTTCCTCTTTTATTTAGCAGGGGGAGAGTAACTGGCCCTATACACCCCAGCAGTGGCTGTTCAAGTGGCTTCTGCTGGTGTTCTTTTTTGCATTTTAGATTGTGAGCCCTTTTGGGACAGGGACCCATTAGCTTTTAATTAGCTATTATTATTTTTCCATTTTCTTTGTAAACCGCTTTGTGAACTTGTTAGTTGAAAAGCGGTATATAAATACTGTTGAAAGATAGTTAGGCTGCTCAAATGTCTTTTGAGTGTCTAAACTGTGTTCCCTTGGAACAAATTTAGCAAGTGAGATTCCTTAGAGGCAATGAAAACATAGCTACCCTCTCCCCCCGCTCCCCATTAGAACCAACAGAGAACAAAATGCACAGAGATGAAAAAGAGCCAGTTTTGTGGTGATGATGATGATGGTGATGATGATGATGATGAATTACTGGAATTGGCTCTATTGTAATTTGGTTCCTATCCAAGGAACTAGGAATCACAACTGAATTATAACAGAGCCAATTCCAGTCAAACACCTGGCAACTGTGAAATAGTACATCATCATAATAATATCTTAGGTCCCTGGGTGTAACTTGACTAGTGATTGATGCTGTCCAGCTAAAGAACTGGCTGCTGTGACATGTAATCAAACTTGAAATAATAATAATAATAATAATAATAATAATAATAATAATAATAATAATAATAATAATAATAACAACAACAACAACAACAACAACAACAACTACAACAACAACAACTGAGGCACAACACTGTTGCCCAGATGATCCACTGGAATCTATGCCAAAAGTATCATCTGCCAGTGGCAAAAAACTGGTGGGACCACAAGCCTGAAAAGTGGTTGCAAATGAGCAGGTCAAGCTTCTGTGGGACTTCAGGATACAGACGGACAAGGTCTTGGAACACAATACTCCAGATATCACCATCATAGAAAGCAGTCAGGTGTGGCTTGTTGACATCGCCATACCAGGTGACAGCAGAACTGAGGAGAAACAACTGGAAAAGATCTCCCGCTACCAAGACCTAAGAATCGAATTACAGCGTACCTGGTGTAAGCCAGTGCAGGTGGTTCCAGTGGTAATTGGCACTCTGGGTGCAGTGCCCAAAGATCTTGGCAGGCACCTGAAAACTATTGGCATTGACAAAAATATCACTCTGCCAACTGCAGAAAGTCGCTCTTCTGGGATCAGCACGAATTATACGCCACTACATCAAACAGTCCTAGACTCTTGGGAAGGCTCCGACTGGTGAAGTGAATGAAACCAGCACAAAATTCTTTGTTGTGCATTTATGTTTTATTTTCAATAATAATAATAATAATAAGAAGAAGAAGAAAGCAAAAATAGACCAAAGCTAGAAAGATAGCATAATAATAATAACATTCATATTCATATGACTGTTTTCATCATTGCATGCAGCCGTGAACAATAACGAAAAAGGAAAGACAAGATTTTTTTCCCCTCTTTGGACACTCTTGATTATTTTGCACTTTGGCAAGTCAAATACAGTAAAAGAATTGCTTCATTTCAATTCCAGTTATGACATCTCAGGAACAATATAGTTGAGATGGAAAGGTGCAAAATGGGCACCCAAAATGATGAATTAAATTGACAGCACTTGTGGCTATTTGGCTTGATTAAGGTGATTAAAGAGGCTATCATGAAGGCTTAGCAAACAATGCATAGGATGGAGAGAGTGAATAGAGGGAGTTTTTTTTCTTCTTATCTCACAATACTGGAATCAGGGTAAAGTTACTAGATACTAAATCCATTTCAATGAATTGATTTAGGTCAGACAAAAGGCTCATGTCTGAGAATAGTTGGTCTGTATAATTTACTGGCAAAGGATTTAGTGATAGCCGCTGCTTGGATGACTTGAAACGGGATCTGGCACATTAATGGTATACAGGTGCATTGATGGCCACTACTCTTGATGGTCACATGCCGTCTGAAGGTACACTGGCAGTGTGTGTCTGTGTCAGCAGGCAAAGGTAGAACAGAAGTCTGGTGGTCTACTGGTTGGTTGCTGGAAAGTGATTAAATGTCTACTGGTAGGATGCTGGAGATGCAAACTGCAAGAAGAAAGATTCTGCCTGGACATCAGGAATAAAATGAATGAATGAATGAATGAATGAATTCATTCATTCATTCATTCATTCATTCATTCATTCTTGGGTCGTGGAACAGATTGCCGATGGACTCTCCTTCGCTGGAAATCTTCAAGCAGAGACTAGACAAGCATTTTCTGGAGATGCTCTAGTACAGTGATTTTCAACCAGTGTGGCCACGGATAGTCCTCAGCTGTGCCATGGGAACTTGACATGCGTTAACTCAAAAATTGGGGGATTTGAAGTCTGGTGTGCCTTGTCAATAGTAAAAACTATTGATGGTGTACCTTGAAAATTTCAGTGCTTATGTGGCATTAGATGGAAAAGGTTGAAAATCACTGCTCTAGTAAGATTTTCTACTTTTCCACTACAAGAAGGAGTTGGACGAGTGGTTCAGGAGGTTCTCAAAAGTTCTATAGAACCCTTTGCTAATGAGCGCCTGGTCCTGAGAATCGGTTACTAATGGGACATAGAACTTGTTGTTAATTTAGGTTATTAGGACATAGAACCTGTTGTTTATTTCAATCCCACCACTGGGTTGGACTAGATAACCTTGTGCGGATCCCAACCAACATTATAATTCTATGATTCTGAGATGAACTTTAGGCTTGATCCAGTCTGGTTTTTCTTAACCTGTTTCATCCCACATGCTCAAACTTGAGAAGATAACTTCAGCCATCCAATGCAGTAGCAGGTATAATAAAAAGTTTTTAAGACTTTGCTTTAAGACCTGACTTCCTGCAGCTGATAGGTTCTGACTTGCACCTTTCTTGTGGTTTGTTTTCCTTTGTTTCATTGCCACAGGAAGCTGCCAACATTTGTATGGAAATCTGGCCAGTGCAAGTGGCAACAGGACTTGATTGCTGAGCATCATGCCTGCCTGAGAGCATGCACAACCCATGGGAACTGCACTGGCTTGCAAAGGTCCTTTGAGCTGTGCAACAGCGGCCTCTGCTGGATGCTTATGGTAGCACACTCAATACACTCTCCCACAGTCCCTGGAAAGACAACAGGCACAGTGCAAGTGACTCATGTATTGTTTCGTTGGTTGCTGGATTCAACAGGGTGTTAGTGTGTGGATAGCTTTGGGAAGTTGCAAAGCAGCAGCATCAGGGTGACCAGATGGCAAACCCAAAATTCCTGAACCCCAAGGCCAAAATTCTTACCCGCTGAAAAAAATTGCCAAATGTATTTTTTTGTTTTTCGGTTTTTTTGACCATAACTTTTGATAAGAAGGAGATATCTCAAAACTGATTTTTGCACTGGATTCTGCTCTTCAATACGAATCCAACGACATATGGTACGAGGGGGGTACTGTACACTATCACAAAGTTTCAAAATGAAGTCAAAATGTAGGACAATGATGCCAAAATGTAGGACACCTGGACAGGAGGCTAAAAATCCAGACAAATCCGGGTTTTCCGGTCATCTGGTCACCCTGGGCAGCCAGCAATCCTGAAAAAACAAACAAAATGCCGGTAGTCTGTTTGACAGCTTTTTGGTGTATTTTGGGGTGCAAATTTGGATGCATTTTGCAATTTTGAATGCATGTTGGTTGCAAACGTGGGTGCATTTTGCAATTTATGCATTTTGGAGTGCAAAAATTGGTGTGTTTTTGTAATGTTGGATGTATTTCAGGCTGGAAATGTGGATGCATTTTTGGATGCATCGTTCTGCATTTTGCAGTGCAAAAGTGAATGCATTTTGCAATTTTGGCTCCTTTGGGTGCAAATGTGGATGCAATTTCCAATTTCAAATCCATTTTGGCATGCAAATTTGTGCAAGTGTGAGTGTTTTTTGAAATTGTGGTTGCTTTTTTTTTGCAAATCCTTTGCTGCCTCCCAGTACTGGGCCGATGAGAAGATCCTGGGCAAACTTAAGGCTGATGCTTTTTCGGTGCCCTGCTTTGTGTCATTTCTTTTGCAGATCCCTAATTTGTCTGTTTTCACCCTCTGCGTATCCTGATCCCTATCCTAACAGCAGCATCTCTCCAGCCTTTAGAGGTGTAGAAAAGCTCAGCAAACACAACCAGGCTGGATTCTTGTGTTTTGCATGCCTCCCATAGGCTAGGCAGGCTTTGCAAGGAGCCAATCCAGAGCAGGTTGTCAGGCTGCTGGGTCTATTTTTAGAACCCCCCCCCCCCCACACACACACACGTGGCAAAGGGTTGCACAATGAAAGGAGCATCTGCAGGATGCAAGCAGTGGGCTGGTTGCAAAAGCATCTACAGAAGAAAAGCGTTAGGAAAGCACTTCTATTTGCAAGAAGAAAACACACACAGAGCACAATTCTAACCATGTCTACTCAAAAGTAAGCCCCAAAGTGTCGTTAGGATTGCTATTTAAGGGATTTGTTCCCATGCAAACCCAACTGCTAGAGTTGGCATTACAAACCTTGATTTCCTCCCCTCCTGCTGTCCTCACAACAACCCTGTAAGGTAGGCAAGGCTGTGAGTGAGTGTCACACCCGAAGCGTCATGGCTGAGGAGGGATTCGAACCTTGATCTTGCAGATCTCAGTCCAACTCTCGAACCACTGTACCGTCCTGGCTCTCAAATTACTGTTTTGTCAAATTGAATAATTCGACGATGGCTGCAATCCTAACCATGCTTTCCTGGGAGTATGTACTATTTAACACAATGGGGTTTCTAAGTAGACATGCTTAGGATTGCACTGTTTGACAAGTGCGGTCAAACTACATGAACAGTTTGCACACTTACCAGTTTAAAGGATCGATGTAGTGGGCACTGCGGGAGGTGATAGTTTTTAAAAGTACAGTGGCGCCTCATGTAAAGTATGTTTCACGTAACAAACAAAAATTTCTCCAGGATTCTGCTTCACGTAAAGGAAGTGCTTCACGTAAAGAAAACATTTGTTGGCAGTTGGGTCAGATGCGCTGGCCGGCAGCCTGTTTAAAAAGCGTCAGGGCTGCCTAGCGCACCTGCCCATAGTGAAAGCAACACTTCTGCGCTGTTCCTCGCTGGGCAGAGGGAGAGAAGAGCAGTGGAGAAGAGGGAAGCAGCTCAGGGCCAGCCAGAAGGGAGCAGGGGAGAGAGAGGCTCAGGATGGAGAGAAGGAGAAAGTGGGGAGACGCTTCGAAGGTGTCTTGGATTGCAGCCTCCTAACCGTGTCTACACAGAAGTAAGCCCCATTGTGTTAAATGGAGCTTACTCCCAGGAAAGTGTCTTTAGGACTGCAGCCTAAGTAGACTTCATAAGATCATGCACATTGAATGCATGTTTTGAATTCAATTCCAGTGTTTTGTCATCATTTTTACATCCAGTTAATATTTTTATATGAATCTTTTTGGGGTTGTGGAACCAATCATCTAAGTTTCCATTATTTCCTATGGAAAATCCGCTTCACGTAAAGAAAGTTTCACGTAAAGAAACTGCCTCCGGAACGAATTAATTCTGTTACGTGAGGTACCATTGTGTGCGTGTGTGCGTGTGTGTGTGTACACAAACAGTGGCGTCTCACGTAACAAATTTAATTCGTTCCAGAGGCATGTTCTTTACGTGAAAATATACGTGTATATATATATATATATATACACAAAAAAAAAAAAAAAAAACAAAATATAATGTGTTTGTTATGCATAAGCAATATTCAGCAGGGTGGCTTTTCTAACTGTTAAGTGTATTGAATGGAGACGCAGTCGTCTCATTGAAATATCAGAAGCTATAGGTGGTGTTGATCTGTGGGGGCCTGAGAAGGAATTAATCTGAAAATAAAGGTAGGATCTTTTGCACAGAACTTTAATAAACTGGACTAAGGTCCTTTTTAAAAAAAGTATGTTGGACAAAGGAGGCTTAAACTTTCGCTTGGAAGTTTGGACATACCTAGAGAAACTGATCGGAGCTATTCCACAATTACAGTTGTTGATGATTCTGAAAATATCATCTTCTATCATGATATAGCTAATTTTTTAAAAAACGTTTCTGGTTTATTCAGTGAGTTTTAGCCATTTACAGCACAGGTAGCAGGGACTGAATCAGCTTTAATTAGTTCTATTGATTGATTTCTTTTCATTAGCTTTTCTCCATCACCACTGGAAGGGTGAAGCACAATCAGAGTCAGTGGCTTTGCTGGGGAAGTTCAGGAGGTGCAGCAAGGCACGCACAAAGCAAGGTGGCCATATTACTGTACCAAATTTTCAATATCTTATTATGTTTGAATAATACTATCATGTTAGAGACCACATAGGGCAACATAGAAGGGTTTTAAAAGCAGCACCTGCCTAAATTCCCTCAAAGCTTAAAGGCTGAGGCACTCTGTCCTCCATTCTATATGGTCACCCTTATTGGGGTTGTGGCAAAGGTGGGATAGAAAGTAGACAGACCCATTAGCTATTAATTAACTACTTTTTGTAAGATGCTCTGTGAACTTTTCAGTTGAAAAGGAGTATATAAATACTGTAGACAGGTAGATAGAATAAGAGGGTGAACTGTCTCCTGATTTTAATAGGGTTCAGTGTTGATGTGCAACTATCTGCAATCCTAAAGACATTTTTCTGGAAGTAAAAACTGTTGAATACAATGGGATTTACTTTTGTAACTAGACAATGGCTGCAATGGACACTTTCATGGAAGTAAAACCCATTGAACACAATGGGGCTTACTTTTCAGAACATGGTTAGGATTGTGCTCTGAGTGTGCATCCCCCAGCCTTTAAATGGGCAAATTCCAGCATACAGTACATTTTCTCTCCACACACTCTCCCACATAAAGTCTCCCAGAAAAAAAAACCACCTCTATCCATGATGAGTGGACTGGAGATCACACTCTTGCTTTCAAATTTTGGCTTGCATTACAAATCTCACAAAAGATATAATGTGACCAGGGCATATTATGAATGTATCAGGTTAAAGATTATATTGTTTGCCTAAGAAATGTCAATCCTTATGTAAATTCTGAGTTTGAAATCTGTTACTCAGGTAAGCCCCGAAAGGTACCAATCAGGACTCTGTTGGACATGGCATCTGATTCTCAAAGAAATAATATCTTGCCCACAAGCAACTTGATTCTTTCATGCCTGGTCCTGCTTTCCTCTTTTTTTCATCTAGAAGGTACAGTGGTACCTCACTTAACAAGTGCCTCGCTTAACAAGTGAGCCATGTAACATGCAAAAATTCTCTAGGATTCTGCCTCACATTACAAGTGTTGCTTCACTTAACAAGCACACTCAGTTGGGGCAGATGCACTGGCCGGCAGCCCTTTTAAAAAGCGTCAGGGCTGCCTAGGGTGCCTGCCCATAGCAAAAACAACACTCTTGTGGCTGGGCATCCACTGGGCAGAGGGAGAGAAGAGCAGTGGAGAAGAGGGAAGCAGCTCAGGGCTAGCCAGAAGGGAGCAGGGGAGAGAGAGGCTCAGGATGAAGAGAAGGAGAAAGTGGGGAGACACTTGGAAAGTGTCCCACATACACGCTTTATGAATAGCTTTTACCCTAAAGCTATATCTGCACTAAGTAGTAATTTTAAGGACTATCATGAGTGAACAGTTGAATGCTATTACTTGGTGTGCTGTGCAGCTGTTGTGTGTTTAAAGAGGGTCTAGGTGGGGGTTGTTGTTGGGGGGGGGTTGTCGGGGCTGGTCTCTGGATGTCTTATGAATTTCATTGTATGTCTATACAATGACAATAAAAAATTATTATTATTATTATTATTATTATTATTATTATTATTATTATTATTATTATTATTAAAGTGTCTTTGATTGCAGCCTCCTAACAAGTCTACCCAAAAGTAAGCCCCATTGTGTTCATTGGGGCTTAGGAAATAGTCTTTAGGATTGAAGCCTAACCCATAGACTTCATAGGATCATGCACATTGAATGCATGTTTTGAATTCAATTCCAATTTTTTGTCATCATTTTTACATCCAGTTACTATTTTTATATGAATATTTTTTGGGTTGTGGAACCAGTCGTCTGAGTTTCCATTATTTCCTATTGGAAAATCCGCTTCACATAAAGAGTGTTTCACTTAAAGAGCATGCTTTAGGAATGAATTAAACTTGTTATGTGAGGAACCACTATATCAATCCTTGATTGATCAATCAATCAACCAATCACAAGCAATCTATTTTCTCATTATCTATCAACGATAGAACTGCTAATAAACACACACAACAACTTTCAAAAGGAAATATACCCACAAAGCAGATCCAATCATTCCAACAGTTAATTTTTTCCTGCAGTTTTGCTTTGTATCTTTCTACATGCTTGCAGGTTGTTTTTTCCTCCACCCCAAAGAATATAGATATATTTTGTAACTAGTCTCTGGAATCAATATTTTAGATACTGGTGAATCTAAAATATTCTTTCTCTTTGCTCATGGATTGTCAGCCTAATGTACAGATTAAACTAGGTATTTGCCAAGAGAGCTCACCCAGCATGAATTCGGTTAGCTTCTGCTGATCCCATTATGCGCCATGATGGGAGAGTAAAGATTGTGCTGCATAAATATTAATCTAGTCTCTTTGGAGATGTCACTCCTCATTCATTTTCTGCCTGACCCCCTTTGCCATTTCTTTTCAACATCATCAGCGCTGCTGAGCCAACCAATTGGAGGGGGAGGGAAATGAAATTGTAAAATTAAAACATCAACGGAGAAGAAGATCCACATGTGCAGTCAGGACGAAGAGGAGTATTTGCTTTGAGGGTTCACAATTTTGATCTGGTATATCTTGCTTTGATTCTCTGCCATGCTTTTAGATGCAAACAGATTCAAATGTGGTTTTAAAAAATGGAAACTAATTCCAATCCTAATGGCAGATGGTGTAAATACTGGGTATCATGTATCAATGGAGAGTCTCCATGCAGAAGCTTCTCCATTTTAGAAAACATAGCTCTGTTTTCTTCTTCTATGGGTATATGCACATTGGTGCATCTGCAGGCATCATACCAGGTTACTATCAAGAATGAAGCTGTATGTGCATGCTTTCCACATCCTTCTCCAGATAGGCAGCATATTGGGCTCACAAACCTATAGGATAGTTTTGTTGAGCCTCTTGCCCCCAGGTCATAGTTTGATCCTGGGTGTAGTTCGAGCAGTTGAACCAGCCCTTCTTCCAAGGTTTGGAAGTATGGTTTGGTATGGTAGGGTTTAGAAGTATGGAAGACCAGTGGAGCTGTGGAGTGATTGGACGAGGCTGGGGCTGAGAACCCCCAGGACCATCCGGTCCGGGGCAAAGTGCCAGCATGGCCCAGTGGGCAAGGCATTGCGGACCAGCACTGGGCTGTGGACTGGGAGTTAAGGATCCCTGGTTTAAAGCAGACAGTCAAGACAAATGTGTCACATCTGAGCACATCAGTCACATCGGATTACATGATGTCCAGTCAGTCAGCCATATGAATGGGGCCATATGCAGTATCATTTTGGATGCTTCAGGCGCAAAGTCCTTACAGCTATAGGTCACATACAAAAAACTTGTGATCATACAGCCATGGCAGAAAGGCAGGGCACAGCACTTCGGGATGCTGTGATTGAAGATCCTAATATACACTTGTGATCAAAAAATAAGGAAATACCTTTCCTCATTCTGATGCCTCCACTGATTGCAAAAGTAAGCACACCAAATATCTAAGAAAATATGAAGAGTTAAGTAAAATGCATTTTTTAAAGTTTTATATTCTGTTAAGGCAAGAACTATCTTTATCAATTGTCTAAACACTACAACATGTACCCAGATGGCACACGTAGATAATCATTACAAATTTTTATTTGATTTTTCATAAGAATCTAGAGCCAGTAACAACCTTGTAATGTCGATTAAGACTGGTAGATATAGACCGGGAAGATTTGACAGTTCTACCAGTCCAGGGCAGGGGAAGGAAAGATTGGATCTGGGTAGGTTTACCATTATTTTCTTCCACCAAATCGGGACAGGACCCTCGGTCCCATTTCCCATATGAGGACACAATCCCCCCCCCCCAATGGATTGTCCTTGTTTTTTGGGACACATGGCAGTGCTAGATCTGGGAGAAGAGTGGCAATTGCAGCTATGCTGGTCAGCCAGTCCACGTCCCTTCAACTGTGCCTGCCGAAAAGCTGTACGCTGGTATACCACTCTGTAATTAATTTTAAATGTACATGTTGCTTTTCAATATGTACGTGTGTTTCTAGGGTGTCTCACAATTTTTTTAATGCAGTCTAATGCAGCAGTAAGATAAACAATGAAACAGAACATAAAGGTTAGTCCATAAAATGTAGTCCATAAAAGGTTTTAAGGACATCTCTGTAAAATTTGCCCAGAGGCTACCAGTATGTACCCAGACATGGGTAGTTGACTTTATATTATGCAGTATTCAGGGAAATGAAGGATTTTATCTGATGAATGAGTTGATGTGTGTCGAGTCACACAAGTGTCAGTTTCATGTACATGCTATACATGCATCTTGAACATGGAGGCCACTAGGTGAACCCAGACAAGACCTCTGCACATGTTCATTTATAGCAGCCATTTTTAACCACTGGTGTGCCACAAATGGTCCACAGGTGTGCTGTGGGACTTTTGGGGAAGATAATTATTTATACAGTTATTGGAATCCCCACCAATAGCATGGTGTGCCTTATCAAAAAATGGTGTGCTTGTAGGATTACTATATGTTCTGTAAAACGGGCTTCCCAGTTTTCAGGGATAGTGTTTATATACTGGCAAGTTTGACGGGGTTCTGTCCTTATTTTGTGGAAGATAATTATGGCAACTCTATATTTTTAGAGCATTGTGAGTGTGTTGTGAGATGAAAAAGGTTGAAAATATCTGGATTTATACCCAGCGAACCTAGGAGGGGAACCTTAGGAGCTTCTGATTAAACGGAACAAACTGGTATTAGGTTGGAGCAAAGTGGAATGAATGCAAAAAGGATTCTGCCCACAAATAGCCACATTAATTCAAAGGCATGCATCTTGCAGAATATTTTATGATCTTACGGTTGATGTTCATTCATTTACCTCGTTTGCAGTTTCAAAGGCTCCGAAAGAGCACAGCGGGCTTTCCAACCGCAGCAGCAGCCTGGAGTTCAAGATCACCTGAAGCTGATGCTCGGAGATTCATTGACGTTCTCAATTCCCCACACATGGCTTCAAAGGGGGAAATTGCCCAAAGCTTTCTCAAGAGTGACAAACATGATTTGGCAAGCTGACAGCCACAGATCCTTCCAGATTGCCAACAGATCAAACAGTTGGGAGAAGCTGGATGTTTTTCTATTGACGTTTTACTTAAAATAGCAACATCCTCCTCTCCCGCTTGATTATGCCATGCACTTCTTTACTTGATATTATCTAGTTGATATTATCTAGATATTTAATTGATATTATCCAACCAGTCCAGGGTGACCAGATGCCCAAACCTTACAAGGAGGACAAGGTCTTGGATTCCTCTTAGCCAGGCCTCTCCAGTGGATAATGGCACTTTTGCCTACTCAGTAGTAAAGCCGCGATTTTCACTTTCCCATAGAGCTCAATGCATATTTTTAGTTTTAGTTTTTTGGCCTTAACTTTTGATAGTAAGGAGATATTTTAAAACTGATTTTTGCATTGGATTCTGATCTTCAATACAAATCCAATGTCATATGATATGATGGGGTACTGTATACCATTGCAATGTTCCAAAATGAAGCCAAAATGGAGGATAATAAAGCCCTTTTGGAGGACACCCGGACAGGAGTCTAAAAAAGAGGACAAATCCAGAAATTTCTGGTCATATGGTAACTCTGAACCCGTCTCATGGTATCTCTATTTCCTTGCAGTGCAATCCTAACCCCTGGTGAGACCAGCACAAGTCCCAGACACAAATCCCAAGTGACAAAAGGCACTTCTGCGCCACTCCGGGGGTGGGGGTTAGGTCAGTGCATGGACATACGCTGGCCTTTCCATGCCTAAATTGGTTAGGATTGTGACCTTAATCTCACATTCATTCATTCATTCATTCATTCATTCATTCATTTTTCCTTCCTTCCTTCCTTCCTTCCTTCCTTCCTTCCTTCCTTCCTTCCTTCCTTTCTTTCTTTCTTTCTTTCTTTCTTTCTTTCTTTCTTTCTTTCTTTCTTTCTTTCTATTGACTTGGTGACTTAATTCAGCAAGGGGGCACTCGGTGAAATGCCAAACCCATAGATAGCGCTGTATGGATGCGACAGTCAATATTATCAGGAGAAAAGGTGGGAAGGTTTTGAATGAAATCCACTAGCCTCCCCCCTCATTCTCCTAAATTCACCACATCATCACCATCTTTCCATAGCCATCCATAAACAGTAGCTGGAGGTGGAAGGAGGAGAACGAAAGCTCTAAGCCAGCGTTTCTCAAAGTGGGGGTCAGGACCCCTCTAGGGGTTGCCTAGAGCTTTCCTGGGGGTCGCCTAAAGCCCCTGTTGCAGGGGACCAGGTCAGGCTTGCCAGACCTCTTGCTGTAGATGCGCGCGCACTGGGGCTGACTGACAGCCTCAAGGCCCAATCCTATGCATGCCTACTCTGAAATAAATCCCATTGTGTTCAATGTGTGCATAGAACACACATTCATTTGTAACAATGAAAATACATCCTGCATATCGGATATTTACATTATGATTCATAACAGTAGCAAATTGCAGTTATAAAGTAGCAACAAAAATAATTTTATGGTTGGGGTCCCCACAACATGAGGAATTTATAAAGGGGTCACGGCATTAGGAAAATTGAGAACCACTGCTCTAGGCTATAGAAATAGATGATGTTGCGCATGGCTACTAATTATAGCTCTTGCAGGTCTCCCATTCCTGTCAGGTGATTAGGAAGTCTTCCTGGTCGTGCTATATAAGTATAATATAAATTGCAACATAAGACTAGTAAATATGGTAGCGACTAAATATGGTATGTTCAAATAAATACAATAGCAGCTACAGTATTTATTTGAATCTAATGCACTATTGACTCTAATGCGCACCCTGATTTTGGGAATTAAATTCAGCTTTAAAAGATGTGCATTATATTCTAGTAAATATGGTAGCACCTATATTTTAGTAAATACCGTAACAGCTACAGTGTTTACTTGAATCTAATGCGCCATTGAATCTATTATGCACCCTGATTTTGGAGACTAACAGTGCAATCCTAAGCATGTCTACTCAGACGTAAGTCCCATTGTGTTCAATAATGCTCCCAGGAGAGTGCGGTTAGGATTGTAGCCTAAATTTGGCTGAAAAGGGTGCACATAATATTCATGTAAGTCCACTAGTTTTATGGTGCAATCCTGTGGCTGCAAATGTGATGTAAATCACATTGCAACAGGTCACCATCTGTGTGTGTGTTTGTGTGTGTGTGCACATATGCGTGCCCACTGCAGGACAACACATTTTACAAGCTGAGATGAAGGGATAAATTCTAAGAGAAGAAATACAAAGCATGACCTACTTAGGAAGTCAGAGGATAACTGAATGCCAAATTTCCTTTACTCTTAATGAGACCCAGGCATGTTCACCCCTTGCTCAATAATGGTCAGCTTATATTTGCGGGAACTTGAAAGCATGAATGCTGAACAACAGATTAATACCACTTGAGGGCTCCTAACTTTTATAACAAAATAGCTGCTCTATTATCATTATTTCAGATCAGTTATCTCTATTTTCAGATCAGTTGAGGCAGTTATCTTGGCCTGAGGAGATCATGTTTTCTACTTTGCAAGTTTTGACTGTTCCCATATTTTTAAAGTTATTTTGGTTATGCTTTAGGAAAAAAAAAACTGGTTTTGTGTAATAAGCTACATTATTCGCAAGTATGCCTTTTAGATGCTTAGGTGATATGTTTGCTCATTAATTATGTGTTTTTCTCTCTCCCAGCAAGATGCTGTGACCCTTTTCTTACTCTGTCCCTGCGCATATTTTCAGTTTCATTTTCTTCTGAAGAAATTGCCTCTGGCTGTCTCTGATATTTTACTCACTCTGGAAGCAAATCTGTAGTATTGCTTAGGGGATGTGAGCTGCAACATGTGATGCACGAAGGGCGCAATCCAGAGTAACTACGGGAGTGCTTGCTCCGGTGTAAGAAGAATTTACTCTGGATTGCAATATGAATTTCCAATATGTTTTCACTAGGTGGTGCAGTAACTACGGGTGCCGTAATGACATTTATGTGCTCCCGTAGTTACTCTGGGTTGTAGGAATAGAAAGATGACACCACTACTGGTCAAAATTTTTAAAATCTTGGTATTTTTGAGTAAGATCATCATATCTCATTCATAGTGTATTATCATGCAGCCCCTTTGGCTCCAAATGGGAGAGGCTATTTGCATGCTGCAATGAGCCTCCCTGCAAATCTTAGTGCTAGGCACCCCCTCTTCCTATGCCACTAGTTTTTTACATTACATTATCTATCTACAGTATTTATACACCACTTTTCAACTAAGAAGTTCACATACATTTCATTACAAACATTTATTAGGCATAGATATTTGATAAATTACATCACAAGCAAGTAGCATGCTAAAAACAATAAAATTACTATTTAGCCAGTATGTGAGCATATTATATGCGTATATACGCATATATATACATATATGTATGTATGCATACAGACACTCGACAGTCAAGATTTTCCCTATTTTTTGGGTTATATGACAACCCAAGGGTAGGTGTCCTTTGTAGATAAGCCTCAAGAACCATCTGCTGGATTTTCTTGTAAAAGAAGGATACACTGGGAGTTTTCTGTGGATCATCTAATACACTCTTGGGTCAAGATTGGCCTTGAAGCAAACTTTGACTCAATATTTTAAAAACCTGGACCAAGCCAAAAATGCCCGTCTGTGTTGCTTTGTTTCCATTCAGAGCACCGAGTAGGGACTACAGTGTGGATGCTACCAGTTTCAGATTCAATTCCTGGCATCTCTGATTTAAGCCTTACAAATGAAGAACTAGCACCAAATTAATGGAAAGCTGCAGCCAGACAGGATGGGCTGATGCTCTAATTTGGTTAAGACTGTCTTGTCTGTTCTTGATCCTAAATTCTTCTTCTTATTTTAAAATTCTGTCTACACTTAAATACCCTTTTCATTTCTCTTTCTGAGCACTAGATGGTAGTAGTAGCTTTATATCAAACTGGAGTTTTGTACCAGCCAGAACTCGTGTGTTGCCTTTTCTACATGTGCACTCCTAGCTAATAGAGAACAGAGACATTTTTGAAATTAGCATGAGTAAGAGCATTCCAGAAAGAAAGAAAGAAAGAAAGAAAGAAAGAAAGAAAGAAAGAAAGAAAGAAAGAAAGAAAGAAAGAAAGAAAGAAAGAAAGAAAGAAAGAAAATTTACTGCACAGCACCTGTCAGCAGATAGTTAAATGAAGTGCTTGGATTTAACTGACGATCTTCCTGTTAAGGTACATGAGATTTGAGCATGAGGAATACCTGCAGCTTAATTTGTTTGTGGATGGAGTTATAATAGCCAAAGCTTCCAGAAGATGGACCAGCCAGTGCAATGGATAGGCTCTTCCAGGATCTGCTCATCTTCAGGGCAGAAAATTTCCATGCTGTTGGTTCTGCATTTTCTGAACTTGCCCCATGTATCAAGTGAGATTCAGTATCTCCTAATGTTTCCATATCGAAACAGCATACACAATTTTTGAATTGCACAAAGGAAGACCGTATGTTTCAAGGATACATGTATATTCAGTGATGACAAATACAGTGATGGTGGGGCATAAGACTGGTGAGGCAGATCTGAAAATATAGTGGTGGTCACAGGTGGGCTGAGGCCGGTTCGCACCAGATCTGTAGAACCGTTGTTAATTGGGGGCCATCATCTTTGAATTGCATGCCAGTGTGTTTGAATTTCTCTTAAAGGGCCTCTGGGTCTGTCTTCCCAGAGCTGAAGCTCTGCTCCCTCCTCCTTCCTCCCTCCCCTTCTAAGCCTCCCCTGCTCTCTCTCTCTCTCTCCCCCCTCCCTCCCCTCCCTAAGGTTATTTTTTAATTTTAAAATACAAACAATCTGTTCCCATGACCATCACAGCACATTCAGACTCTGACTGCTGAGATGGAGGGTGTTTGCATCACAATTAGCTCCATGCTTTAAAGTCAGGGTTAGAAAATTCTTCATGCCCCAAACCTTTGATTGATGCTATTCAGGAATCCTGTCTTTGCTAAATATCTTATTTTGATTAAAAACCTTATTTCTAGCAAGTTTTCAGAAGTTATTTCCTTGTGCAGTTTGCAAAGCATGATGGGTTCTCACATGCAAATGAGGCAGCCTCTCTGGGATAGTGTGTTTTTTTTAATCAGGCACATGATGGACAGCTTTACAAAGGGCTCCTTGGGGGGAATACAGAAGCCAGAGCTATTGAGAAAAGTCTGTGGCTGAGCATCTGAGTGTTGTGAGGAAGAGTCCTCCAGGGCTTTTGGTGGGGGCCATGCCTGCCTGCCTGCCTCCCTGGGTGCCTTTGCAGCCCAGTACTAGGCATGGAGAACTACTCAGTACTACCCAGTACTACTCAGGAGTAAGCCACACTGTATAGTAGAGGACTGCAGCCTGTGGCCACAATCCTAGCCACACTTTCCTGGGAGCAATTCCCATTGACTATCATGGGATTTCCTTCTGAGTAGCATAGGATTTGAGGCTACTTTCCCATCCAGACCTTCCTGAGAGTAAGCCCACTGACTATAATGGGACTTACTTCTGAGGAGATTGGCAGAGGATTGGATCTCTCCCTCCAGCCCTATTCCTCCAGCCTTGTCTATTTTCCTGAGAGTAAGCCCACTGACTATAATGGGACTTACTTCTGAGGAGATTGGCAGAGGATTGGATCTCTCCCTCCAGCCCTGTTCCTCCAGCCCAGTCTACTTTCCTGAGAGTAAGCTCACTGTCTATAATGGGACTTTCTACTGAGTAGACATGATTACGACTGGGCTCTAAGGCTGCAGTCATATCCACACTTACATGGGAGAAAGCCCCACTGACTAGAATGAGAGTTACTTCTAAGTAAGCTTGCATAGGATTGGACTGTAAGGCTAAAATCCTGCCACACAGTTTTGGGAGTAAGCCCCATTGACGAATGGTACTTACTTCTGAGTAGACACTGTTAGGATTGGGCTCAGGCTGCAATCCTATCCAAACTGTAGACCTTTTGCTTCCCTCCCCCAAGAGATCTCCCCACCTCATCCTGCCCCTCTGAGAAATCTCTCCACCTGAGATTGAGGGCAGGAAGTATGGGGGGTACCTGAAGAAATAGCCCCAGTTCCCATCCTGCCCCCCCCCCAGGAGCCCACTCCACTGCCTACTCTGAAGTAAATCCTATCCTAGTCCCTTCCTAGTCAATGGAGCTTACTCCCAGGTAGGGGTGGATAGGATGGCAGCATCAGAGCCCAATACTCTGCATGCCTGCTCAGAAGCAAGTACTGAGTGAACATATGTCCTCCTTTCCCAGGACAGGTCCTCTTTTTACTCCTCCTTTTCCTTATGAGCAGGCAACATGGAGTCTTCTTATTATCCATACTTTTTTCCAGGACCACAATAAATCTTCATTGTCCTCCTTTTCCTTATTAGCAGGCAGCATGCAGTTCCTATCCTGCACCCCCAGGAGCCCAGTCCACTGCCTACTCTGAAGTAAATCCTATTAAAGTCAGTAGGTTTTACTCCCCTGTGAGGATAGGAGTGTAGCCTCAAAGCCCAATCACTGTCTACTCAGAAGT
The DNA here is from genome assembly GCA_030015325.1 of Cryptoblepharus egeriae. Lineage (NCBI taxonomy): Eukaryota > Metazoa > Chordata > Lepidosauria > Squamata > Scincidae > Cryptoblepharus > Cryptoblepharus egeriae. Next base: position 26,136,690 of record JAREYC010000008.1, read on the forward strand.
AAGTTCCATTATAATAGTGAAGCTTACTCCCTGGAAAGAAGCTGGTTTCTAAGAGCTTGTAATCCTATGCCTGATTACTCAAAAGTTAATCCCATTTCAATCTATGAAGCTTACTCCCAGGAAAGTGTGCAGAGGAGTGCAGCATTAGACCCCAATCCTATTCTTGGCTATTCAGAAGTAAGTCCCATTAGAGTGTGTGGAGCTTACTCTCAGGAAAGTGAATAGGATTGCAGCCAGAGGCTGGTTACTAAGAGCTCAGTCCTTTGCTTGACTACTCAGAAGTCCTATTATATTCAATGGAGCTTACTTACAGGAAAGCGTGGACAGGATTGTAGCCTTAAGTAGTGGCTTAGAGGCAAACCTCAGCCTGTAGAGAGGACACCACAGACTCTGGTCCTAAACTGTAGATCAATGTTTCTCAACCAGTGGTATGAGTACCACCAGTGAAACTTGTGGTAGTGTCTGCTGGTACTTAGGCACCTGGATGCAAGTGTCATATGTGCTCCCTGAGGCAGCTGGTGGGCCTCTGTGTGATTCAGGAAGCTGGACTAGATGGGTCTTTGGTGTGATCCAGTGGAGGCTTTTCTTATGCTTTTATGTTCTGAATTGTGGCACACATTCCCCCTGAGAGCATAACAAAGTGTAATGCATAGGAATAAATTACACAGAACCCAGGGGCTTAATACTGATTGATGCCGTCACAAGTGATAACAATTTTTTTGGTAAACTAAGGGTTAAGGTGGCATGCCCTCCCCCGCCCCGCCCCCTGACCCTGGCCCCGCCCCCTGACCCAGCCTGGCCCTGCCCACTTCTGGAGAACCAGTTGTTAAGGCAGGCTGGGCCCACCACTGGTGGTGGTGTGATGATGTAACATTGCAAGACATATAGGGTGCTACCCCCAAACATGAGGAATCACAGGAGAGGCTGATCTGTCACTGCTGCAGTTCTAGTCTCTTAGGGTGCAATCCTAAAGACACTTTCCTGGGAGTAAGACCCACTGAACAAAATGGGGCTTACTTTTGAGTATGCATCATTAGAAGTGTGTTGTTAGAGAGGCTTGGTGATACTTCCCGAAATATCGTAAGTTGTGACAGCTCATTTAAGTTCCCTGTGTTTGTGCAAGCACATGACACAGTTTATGAGTGGTTGTGTTATCACAGCACTGTCCCTGACACAAATTTTAGTCTTTCCCCATAAATGAGGCTTCTTTCATTGATGGCATATGAAGCCCTGAGGCTTTTTTCATTGGATCAGGTATAGACAAGGGAGGCTCTGCCTCCCCTGCCTCTCCTAACCACATGTTCCTGATGAAAAGAAAATCGGTACTTGTGAAAGGGATGGACTAAATGTAGAGTGAAGCTCAGAAGGAAAATTGCAGTCTAGATGCTCTCTAGTTGTCAAAAGCACACCTGACAAGCATATTCTCCAAGGAATCACCTTTAGAAGGAAAAAAGAATTTTATTATTTTTTTAAATGGATGGTGTCAATTCTTAAAAGTACATCCACATACTGAACATGTCAAATGTACAATCATATCCTGTTCCAAACTCCCAGACGGGCTGCAACATGTATTATGGAAATGATGGGTCTGAAACATACCTTGAAAGCAAACTTCAGAACTCTATACAACAATCTGTGTGGGGAAAAATGTCCTTTTAAACTCCTCATTTAAGAGGAAACAAAACCCTGCTCAAAATGAAGTTGACTAGAAATATTTATGATCTCCATCTAATCCAATTGTACAACCATTGGTGGCCAACATGTTTTGAAACCCATTTGTGGCACACCCAGCTAGCCGTTCAGCATGACATATAGAAAGACAATGTGCTTAATTTGTTTCTGTTTCAGCCGTAATGCATACCATGTGTACATTCAAAATAATAAAAAGTGTTTTTCTTTTGAATTACTGTATTGTGGTTTGTAATGTAACTGCCTGAATCAGTGGGATGTTGGGGGTGGGGGGTCGTTAAAATAAGAAATAAGGTAAATTTGGCATGTTTAGAGGGAGACATTGACAGATTTAAGGGTGACTCTGAAAGATGTATTTTGCTGCAAACCAGTGGTGTAGCTAAGGGGGGTGTAAAGCAGTAAATTTAGTAGGCACCACAATGTGCTGTGCAATTGGTGCCTCCCCTTCCCCATCAATACCATTCTAAGCAGAATCCCTTCATTTAGCTCCCACTGCATGTAATGGCTTAAAAGACATAGTTCAGATCCTGCAAAACTATGCATGGCATAGTTCAGATCCTGCAAAACATAGTGCTTTGCACCCCTCTAGTTATGCCACTGCTACAAATTCCATTTCTAGTGTCACTCTTTTTTAATTAGATACATGTACGGAGATAAAGTGTTTATTACCCAAATAGCACAATCCTAACCATGTCTACTGATAAGTAAGCCCCACTGTGTTCAATGGGTCTGACTCCCAGGAAAGGGTCTTTAGGATTGCAGTCATAGCTGGCAAATAAAGAGCTCAATCCTATCGGGAATTGGGCTGTGGCATGAAGACATTAATAAAAGTGGCATTTTCAAAGCTTCCACCACTACTGGTGGGCACAACTTCGCCCATTGGAAAAGGTAGTGGTAAACATGACAGCTGGAGGAAAACTGGGCAGTAAGGCTGCAGGGGCGATGGATCCAGCAAACGGTGACTGAATTATATCTTCTGCTACAAACCAGTGGCATTGCTAGTGGGGTGCAAACCAGAACCTATCCCCACTCTTGTAAGCCTTTCCACCCCCTTTGTCTCCTCCAGTTTGCACCACCCATGGACCTGGTGCAGGATCAAGGAGACCCATAGCAAAGTGAGATGCTTATGGATAGATAAGGAGAAACAATTCCACTTTCCTGAGGAGATCAGACACCTCCTGATCTCTCTCCCCATCCAGATACAGCATACCTGTTTTTGGCTCAAAGTTACTCAGAATTTTTCTTGTACAGAAGGCATTATTTTTAGGGGAAACAGGATATTTTTCCAGAATATTGCTAAGTTAAACCATTTCCATTCTTAATTTTATAAAATTGACTTATTGCTTAAGGCTGATGGAAAATGAAGTGTGATTTATGTTGGGCCAAGATGACAAGGTTGGATCCATGCAAAACTTTTCTCTCTGAAATCTTACTTTCGATCTTGCATTATCTGGAGTTGCCTGGACACATATTATGTTAATCTCTTTACACTCACACATAACTAGGCCCTTTACATTTCAACCATAAGAACATTAGCCAAATAGTCAAAAGTCCCAACACGCAGAATGAAAAACATGTACAAACCTATAAATAATCAATGCTCCAAACATGATCACATTTTCGGTAGTTCATAATGAGTCAGATACAGAATCTCTTTTTGATTTTTGCTCCTTCGCTAATAGAAGCAAATCTAATGTCTATTAATAGTTGGTGCTGTTTGTTTTTAGAAGATATTACTGTATTTGCTCGAATCTAATGTGCCATCAAATCTAATGCACACCCTATACTTATAATCAAAACACCACATTTACTCAAATGTAATTATCCATTGAATCTAATGTGCACCCTGATTTTGGAGACTGAATTCGGCTGAAAAATGTGTTAGATTTAAGGAAATGCAGTATTTATGTGCTCAGTATTTAATTTTCCTGCTTTTTCAGATATATTTAGAAGCTGACCATGACAACTCCTAGCTCACAGAGTACCTCTATGAGAATTATAAAAAGATGGCTCATCCTCATGCGACATTCAAAATGTGAGACAAATTTTAAATCCCGGAAATGACCTGTTAGTTTCACAGTTATGAGGGATGAGCAAGTCAGATACAGAGTGACTCAAATCAAGTCACGAGTCTCTGTCCCTGTGACTTGATCCAAAAACCTGGTCATAGAGCACAATCCTAACTATGTCTACCAAAGAGTAAGCCCCATGGTGTTCAATAGGTCTTACTCCCAGGAAAGCGTCTTTAGGATTGCAGCCATAAGGAACTTTTTGAGTTGCCTGGCACATTTTTGTAACTCAAAAAGACTTGAGTTGTCCCCTTTACGTCACCCCTAAAGGCACATTCTGGGTAGTGCATGCTGATTCAGCACCAATTTCTTACCTTGTAGTCAACTGTATGTCTGATATCACTGTTTCATGTGATGCTCAACTTTCAGGGAACATATCAGGGAACATGTGCTACTGGAGGAACGTTAATTCTGCCATAGAAGAACCAAATTATGCTACAAGAGATGGAAGAGATAGCTGACCTCAAGCATAAGACGCCCAGGGTATCTTTACCCTGGAGTAGACTTCAATCCTATTACAAAGTGGGGAAAAAAGTCAAGTTTATATTGCATATCATGCATGCAGAAATTTTTTGATTTTTTTCCCTTTGCATCTGTCTACCGGTTATCCAAATTTTATTAGAGCTTCTAGAAATATTGTATTTACTTGAATCTAACACTTACCTTTTTCAGCCGAATTCAGTCTCCAAAATCAGGGTGCGCATTAAATTCTCGGTTAATTAGATTTGAGTAAATATGATATTTTGATTATAAGTATAGGGTGTGCATTAAACTTGAAGCGCATTAGAGTCGAGTGAATACAGTAATCAGAAGCAGTGATAAAGCAGAGCAGAAGGAGGAGGGAATGGGGTAGGGAGGATTGTAGATCAGGCCGGGGAAAGGACCAGTTCAGTGGCCAATAGCCCCTAACCCCCTTCCCAGTACTGGTCTCCCTTCATGGATCCACTTGCACTAGTCCCAGCTCTATAGCTGAGTATATCCACCTTACTGGGAAGGGACCTTCCCAGGCCAAGGGAACAAATATTTCCTTGTGCCGAGGAGGCTTCTGGAGGCCAAATCTCCCCTGCTGGAGGCAGCAGATAATTTGTTGGCAACCTTGCATCTCTGTGCAGGGAATAAGAGAGGATTTGGGCTACCTCATGGATACAAATGAAGTGCTAACAACTGTGCACAGATCCGTAAGGCTTCCAGTTGAACAGAGTGAGTCTGCAACTCAAATATAAGCTTGCATAAACACATCATTGGCTGAATGTTTGGCGCTCAGATGAGACAACTATGGGTGATTAACCATTTCATCCTTAGGCACTTCTCTATCTGCACCAAATATAGATGAGATTTTGGAGAACAATATCTAGCAGGTGTTAATGACTTTAATGGGTGGGCTGTATGTTTGTGGGTAATGTTAGAAGCATGATCTACCTGCATTTGAGTTTTCAAAATAGACTCTCCCCTGGATCATCAATCTGTATATTAAATAGGTAGGTATGTAGGTAGGTATCTATCTACCTACCTACCTACCAGGTAGAATAAATGCTCATTGCCAGCTGTTAGCCCAAGCTTGAAGACATGTTTGCACTTCTTGTAGTCCAGAGCATCATTGCACTGGGCGCCCTGCAAGCCGATGGGCACCTCGCTGTGGTAAGGGATGCTGTTGGTGGCGTTTTTGCTGTCCTTGTAGAACCCCAGGCTGCCCTTCTGCACAATGCAGTATATGTTCTGCCAGGATCTGTTGGCTGCTTTTTTGCCATGGGATTCCATTTTCTGCTTTCGACAGAGCATTCCCTCCATCTCCTCCAAGGTGGAGAGGTCCGGAGATTGCAGAGGCAGTGTTGCTGAATGAGAGGACTCCATGCGAGGGACAGGTGGCTTGGAGTGGGGCTGGGGTGATGGAGCTGGGCTGGGCTATTTTTCTTTGGATCCGGAGTCTAGCCGTGACCCGTTTACCTGACCCAACATCTTGGAAATCTGGGGGAACTCAGAATTGGGGCCGATTCCATTGAGCGAAGGCATCTCTGGTGATAGGCCATCCTCTGCAGGACTCCAGTTGTCGTGAGTAGATAGATAGATAGATAGATCGATAGATCGATAGATCGATAGATCGATAGATCGATGGATCGATCATCCTTTCCTACATCCTGAGGTTTTTCTGCTGGATTATTTTCTTGCTTTACTTTTACTTTAAGATTACTTTCATACTTAATTTTTTAAAAAACAACAACATCGGAACTGTCTAAATAACCTATAAACATCCAAATCCCAAGCTTTATTATTGAAATCCTGTTGCTGTGTTGGCAGCAATAAGTTTGGTCTCAGGACTTAACTAGAAATTACATTATATGAAATGTAAACAGTTCATCCACATTGTAAGCCTGAAAAATATTGTAATTGAGACCAGAATTGCTATCTTCAAATGCCAAATATGGGTGTGTTCAAATTGTGTGTGCGTGTTTGATAAATTCATTAGTCCAGAAATAACAGTGTTACTAACAGGACTTTAAACAAAGCTGGTACACATTGAAATTGGGTTAGGAAGCTAAAGCTGCATATTCAGGATAAATTTAGAAACAATATATAAAGTACTAGCGAAAATGTACCTGCGTGGCGGGAGAATATAACTCCCTGTATGCCATCCCCGCACTGTGCAACAACCCTATGCGCATCAACCGCCCATGCGCATCAACCACCCATGCGCATCATCCCCCATGCCCCAAATCCCCCATGCGCATCACCCCCATGCGCACCGTTCCCCCATGCGCAGTGCCCCATGTGCATCGTCCCCTATGTTCATCGTCTCCCATACTAACATCCCCCATGTGCATCATCCCCGTATGTGCATCAACCCCCATGTGCATTGTCCCTCCATGTGCCTTGTCCTCCATGTGCCTTGTCCCTCCCATGCACATCAACATCGTATGTGCAACCTTCTCCCATTGCAACATCTGCAATGAGCATTGTTCCCCATGCGCATCAATCCCCCCATTCGCATCAACTCCCCATGTGCTTCAAGATCCCATGTGCAAATTCCTCCCATGTGCAACATCCTGAATGAGCATCGTCCCCCATGCACTTCAACCCCCCATGCACATCGTCCCCCCAGTGCATCAGGCACCGAACACCAAATTGGCTGGATGTCTTCAATAAAAGACATCCCTTTTCTAAAACCCTTTATGGGCAAAATCCAGAGTAACTATGGGGAGTGCTTGCTCTGGTGTAATAACTTACTCTGGATTCCAATATGAATTTCCCACATGTTTTCACTAGCTGGTGCAGTAACAATGGGTGCACATAAAGTCTCTTAAGTGCTCCCATAGTTATTCTGGATTTGGGGGTATGTTATTTAATTTTCCACATTTTTATACTGCACTTACACCATGAAGCACAGGGTGGTGTACATTGTTCCTCCTCAGCTTTTGTTCTCACAACAACCTTGTGAGTTAGGGATTTAGTAACAGGTCCAAGAACAACCAGGAAGCTTTATGGCTAGGAGAAGTTTGAAACCTGGTTCTAACAGAGCCAGTACTTTGTCCTCGCTAAATATTATAAAAACCCAGTGGTAGGGCATATATTTTGTATGCATGTTGTCCCTGATGCAGTCCTTCTTGCAAACTTTGTGAAAGCGCATCACTGAAATTGACATTCTGGAGATCTTGCTGATTCTATGATGCACATTGAACCAGTTTTTCTTCCTGTGAAGCATTATCAGCAACTAAAATTTCCCCAAATCCGGCGTGTCCCTATTTTTCAGGACACATGGCAACCCTATTTTGGGTGGAAATCCAATTCTGAACAGAATAAAAATTGTTCACAATAATAGCCACAATGCTAGTTTTGAGATTTGTGGAAAGTTCCCTTAAACCGGAAATAGAAAACTGTGGAGAATCCATTTCTGAGAACAAAGATAGAAAGTGAAGGATTATATCTGTCACTGAAACCTCACTTAAGTAATGGAAAAGGCATGTCCTTTTTGGAAACTTGACCTTTTTCTCAATTTAGGGGACCCTTCCAGGATTTACAAATTGCAGTCTGATGCTGGCAGGAAGGCTGGAAACTCTGAAAAAGCATTTGAATGGAAAAGCTCTTTGTGTGTTTTTGTGTGTATGTGTGTGACACGTTTCTGCAGTTTTGTTAACCCCTACAATACAACTTTTTTCTACTGAATTGTGCAATATTAAGAGTTCATGGGAAACATGAATTATTTTCTGCACATCAGAAAAAGTATCAGCATTTTTTTTCAGCCAGAAACTGTTCAGTGTTGAGTGTAAGATAGAGGAATACGCTGAATACATTTTCTGAGCTTACAGAAACTCACAGTGCAATCCAATGCATGTCTACTCAGAAGTAAATCCCATTGTGTTCAATAGTACTTACTCCTAGGAAAGTGTGGTTAGGACTGCAGCCACTCCATCAAATTATAGCCCTATCTTAATGTGAACTGGTATACCTTTGGTTACAGTGAGCAGCGCTGGGAAGTTGTGGTGGCCAGATAGTCTCTTGGTAGGGTGGTTGGATTGATGGTGGATCCAAGTCTTGATTGATTGATTGATTGATTGATTGATTGATTGATTGATTCATTCATTCATTCATTCATTCATTCATTCATTTACTGAGGTTGTGACACTCAAAAGACTGAAGACCACAGGCTTAGATGATCATGAAACTCGAACTGTGGTTTGTTTTAATTGCCATTAATCAAAACAAGCACATAGTGGATAGCAAATCATTCATTTTTTCAGATCTCTGTTCATTACATTCTCCAAATAAGATCTATAACAAACTTGGTAATTGAATTTCCCAGCATGTTTGACAGGCTGCCTGCACATTTGCCAGCTTTCCACAATCACAAGAAAAATTAAAATAAAAAACTGCATTGGAAGTCTTGGATGTGCTTGTGAAAAAAGTCACATTTAGTCCAGCCTGAAATTAGTCCAAACATGCTTGGCTGAGATGAATCTCTTTTGTTTAATTCCATTTTAATCTGCCCAAAGAAATATAATCAGATTCAACATTCATTATCTTTTCCAGGTGGAAATTTCTGGCACATCGAGCTGAGAAAATAATAGCAGTAATAACAGAAGAATTTTGCCTACAGTGCAGCAAAAGCTGTAATATTTGCCTATAGCATCTAATGTCAGCGTCAGCAGTCAGCATGATTATAAAAATGATGTATGTGGGAAATAACAAAAACATGATCCCCGGAGGGAATTTTGAATGCTTCAAGTATTCAGAAAAAGAAAGAACTGATGGAAAATTCTAAGCTTAACCATCTGCAATCAAATCAATTTCAGCAGAAATATAATTATTTTCCAGTTCATTTCAGCCAAGCAGACAAAAAAGTTATATGAAAACATGGAATGGGTCCCCAACAATAGGGTGGTTATCAATCTTATAATGCAGAATATCTTTCTATTCTAAATCAAAATATGTAAGGATGCTTTTTTGTGTGTGATCCAAGTGAACGTGATCACTTACAAATGCACTTTTGTGCCCATCTTGATTTTGCGCTCAGTCATTCAAGCAAGGGAGTTCAATATTTTAGTAGCAATTAATGCTGCAATCCTAAAGACACTTTCCTAGGAGTAAGACCCATTGAACACAATGGAGCTTACTTTTGAGTAGGCATGGTTAGGACTATGCTCTCAGTTTCAACGGCATCATGAAAGAGTCAAGGGGTGCAGGCCACACTATGTGACGTGCATGGGGGGGGTGACACCATTACCATTGGGGGTGGCCCAAAATTTTATTCACACACACACACACACACACACACACACACACACACACACAGAGAGAGAGAGAGAGAGAGAGAGAGAGAGAGAGAGAGAGAGAGCTTGAAAAGTAACTCCCTATATTTTAATTTATATTTTAAAATAGGGAGTTACTTTTTCAATCACCCTGTAGATAGATAGATAGATAGATAGATAGATAGATAGATAGATAGATAGATAGATAGATAGATAGATAGATGTTGTGTAATACATCTCAGAGCATAGCAGACAGTTGCAATAAAATGAAATCATCTCTGTAGACAAATGTACACTATAGAATTCAACTGGTTTAATAGTTGTTCCCTCTTCTGTTGTGATTCCATGAATTCCACAAAGGTGCTAAAAATCAATAAAAGAAAATAAAACTCATTATTTTTACCCAACTATAATTCCTGGAAGTCTTTGCTGAAAGCTGTGATAGTCAAATGGGTACAAAACTGATGCAATCTTGTAGCATAGATTTTCCCTGTGGTTTTGAATAGTGTGAGTGCATATATGTGCATTGTGCGCATGTGTGTGCATTTGTGTTTTCTTCTCTCCAGCAAGTACCGTATATACTTGTGTATAAGCCGACCCGCGTATAAGCCGAGGCACCTAATTTTACCACAAATACTGGGAAAACTTATTGACCTGGGTATAAGCCGAGGGTGGGAAATGCAGCAATAGCAGGAAAGTGTGGCTGGCCTTGTAGCCTCAGGGCCCAATCCTGGGCATGTCTACTCAGAAGTAAGACCCACAAAGAAGTACCTGAGTCTGAGGAGGGGCTTGGCTGCAGTGGGCTCCATGTCTTGCAGCCGCGCGCCAGCAGCTGGAGAGGCTGCAGAACCTTTGAGGGCACACGCTGGAAGTCGCACCCACCATTTTTCTTAATTTTTTTACTGACCCACATATAAGCCGAGGTGGGTTTTGGGGCTCATTTTTGGGCCCAAAAAACTAGGCTTATACGCAAGTATATATGGTATATTCTTTGGGAAGTAAGGCAAGAGTTTGGTTTTCAATGCAATTCTGAAGTCTGGCATGATTCAAAGATTTCATGGGCACATTTTTGGTTACTGCTGGCAGTTCTTCAGTCAGCTAACAAACCACACCTGCTATCCCTTTCCATGGGGGAGGGGGGAATTTGCTGGCCTTCCACACTAGGCGAAGCAAACACTAGTGATGCCACTATTTGGGTCAAATACCTTATTGACACGGGCTGTGGTGGCACAAGTGGTTAAGACACTGTGCCTGTTAACCAACAGGGCAGGGTTCAAGACCAGGGTCCTACAAACTCCAGTCCTTAGCCCAGCTTCTGCCAACCTAGCAGATTGAAAGCATGTAAATGCAAGTATATAAATAGGTACCACCTTGGTGGGAAGGAAACAGAGTTCCATGTACATGCGAGCAACATGTTGGACTATGCTGTGTCTATGGCTCTAGAAACGGGAATGAGCACCGGCCCTACATTCGGTCATCACTAGCAGTATAATCTGTGGGGGACACCTTTACCTTTACAGTATTGACATGGTTGAAGTCATCCACATCTGTAGTTCAAAGCATGGATGCAAATTGATGAAAAATGTGGAGTTTCGCACCCAAAATTGGAGAAATGTTTAAAACTGAAACGGCAAACGTGTCACTAATCCCAGAGTAAACTCTATTGCTGGACTACTTTGTAACTGTCATCACATTTTTATTTCAATGCTAACATTGGGGTTGGAATGTTCATTGAGACACATTCCTGCATTTTTTGTGGTTAAGATCATGAAACTCTGTTTTCCCCTTCTTTTCCATTTACCTCTTTTGGGCCTGAGCACATTTGGTAGGAGGAGTGGAACTTCAGCGACGGTGGTGTGTATCGCTCATGCTTTTGCATATCTGTGACAAAGGCTGCCCACAAATATTCCTACATCAAAGACTGAAAAGATAAATTATGGAGTGCTAAAATGGAATACTGATCAAGAACGAGATAACTCATAAGTCAGACAAGGATGTAGGATTTGAAATGAGAGATTTGTGCTTCACACTCATCAGGATTCACAAAGTCCTGTAAGACGGCGAGGAAGCTGAGACTGATTGTGCGGTTTATTGACTGTGTTTTTTGGACTCCCAAATCATGCTCCAAATGTTTGGTTTCCCAAACTGTGGTGAGGCATCAGAACAACACAGCAGATCTGAATTGTGGTGGTATTTCCCAGAGCATAAAATATGTACAGCAATAGACACATTTGCCACGAGACAAAACCATAAATGCTTGCACATAGATCGGTGTGGTAGAAGCTATTTCTTTGTCCATTAGCAAATGCTCTTTGGGCATAGCTGAAGTGTTTTTGGTAGAGCTCATTGGGTTTTCTCTTTCATTTATTTCATTTTTTTCTCTCCCACCTCTCCAGAACTCAAGGTGGCCGACACGGCTTTTTTTATTTCCCCCAAGAAACTTGTGAGGTCAGTTAAACTGAAGCAGCCCAAAAACAGCAATGTTTTGTCAGACGCAAAGTGGCACTGATAGAGGTGTGTGAAGGTGCCTCACTAGATGATGCACATAGGGAAGTGACACCACTATTGGCCAAAACTTTTAAAATTTTGGAATTTGAAAACACAAACATCATGTTATATATCAGTCAATGCGTACATTCATGCAATATTTAGTAAAACAAACCATGTTTAAATATCTCAATTCTATCAAAAATTATATTCGAAAAACATAGTGGAGTGGATTTTTGGGTGCATCACTATGTCCACCATGTGGGACATTGTTCCACCCACTGCATGGGTGAAGGTTTATCATGAGTCTATCTCCATATCCCAATGAAGGAGGGAGCTTTGCAAGGGGAGCTGCTGCTGTTCTGAAACTTTGCAGTGAGTTTGGCTTGGAGAGGAAGGAGGGGGAAGAATTTTTTTTAAAGCAGTGTGGCCAACTGACCAGAGAAACCCCAGCCTCCCCTGCTCCTATGCCTTTGTAGACAGATCCACCAATATATGCTTTGCACAAAAAGCAAAAGCATGTATTTCACAACAAGGGCTTGAATTGTTGAGTTGTGTCCACTCAAAAGTATTACAGTCATTGTGTAAGAGGACAAAGGAAAGGAGGCTGAAAGACGAGCCTCTGCATGCCTGCCTGGATCACTTAAATGTGCCATTTTGATGTCTGGTCTATTGCAAATGAGATGTGTGCAAAAATTAAGTACAGGAATGCAATACATGATTGTTGTTAGCTTTATTTTAACATGTCCTACATTTGTTCTACATTTTGTCCTACTTTTTTTTAACTGGGTAGGAATTTTGGGTTGGATGACAGGAATTTTGGGGAACTTGGAAGGGAATTTTGGATTCAGCATCTGGCCACCTTGCCACTGGTTGGACCTTAGAAGCTAACCAATTAATTTAGTAAATGTTTTTTGTAGATATCTGTCAGCTTCAGGGGGTTCTCACAGGTTCTGCAGAACCCTTTGCTAAGGAGCATTTGGTTCTGTGAACTGGTTACTAATGGGACATAGAACCTGTTGTTACTTTAGGTTATTAGGACATAGAACCTGTTGTTAATTTATTTGAATCCCACCACTGAATGTAACTACCATTCATGTAAGCTAAGAAATTGTGAAATAAATCACTTAGTCTTTAAGGTCATCTGTTTATTTTGGGTGTTACACATGAACATAACTACCTCTCTGGAAAAACTTTGGCAATGGTCATGCCATTGTTTTTCCAATGGCATGAGATCTGAACCAAATTCTTCCCAGTTTAATGGCCCAGAATATCACAAGACATGATGTGAGGCATTTCAGAACAGCTTATAATGTGATTTGGGAAGATCTGTGGAAAATGGGGTTGGACTGGGGTATTATGGGATGGAAATGGGTGGTTATGGGGGCAGTGGGGTGGGAAGATTGGGGCTGGAAGGGGTGTTGGGATCGGTGGCACTAGAGTAAGATGTTTCTTATGCCCCTTCCTGGGCTCATCTGACAACCCAGATCAGATGCACCACAGTTGCAGTGGTGTGGCGGAATGTGGCTAGGATAGGGCTGCCTATATGTCTGTATATGATCAAACCAACTGAACACAATAGATTACAAGTGACTCCTTATTCTTTGATAGAGTCCCCTGGAGATCAAGTGTTTCCCTTGACCGTTACATCCTTTATCTGTGATATCAAACCATGCCTTATTTATTCAGACCACATTCTGCCAAATAACCCCCTATAATAACCAACAATTCCAAAATGACTCCAAAATTCCAACAAAGCCAAAGACGACTCTTGCTTTTTCTTGACTGTACTTTAAATATTGTAGTGATTTCAAACAATTTAATGGCTGTGTTTGCCTTGTGCTTGCATAGTTAAGACAAGTCAATCAAGGTAAAAGTTTGACATAAAACGTAAAAGAAATGAGAAAGCTACGGCAGTTTTTTTGGTCTAGCATAAACTGCCATGTGCAAACCGCATTAAAATGTAAGGATTCTGGATACTAAAGGGGTTATGCTGGCAGCAGTAGGGGATTGCTTACATATGCCCAACTGATGATCTGTGCATTTTTCTCTTGTAATGTTCTGCAAAAATGCACATTTGCTAGAAGCAAGACACATTTCCTGTGCATTGGAAGTGATGAAAAGGTTATGCACATGACAGCCTGAACAGTGTTTCCTGCTGCACCAATGGAGCCTTATGGTCCACTAGGACTCTCCCTGTCCCAAGAAAAGTTCATTCCCAAACAACCATAGAAAAGCATGCATCTATTTCTCATAAAATACACCACTGAGTGAGTCTGCCTCGAGGGCCCTCACAAAACATAAATACCTTTGGAGTTTCTTTCTAAATTGCTTCCTACTTCCACAGGTAGGTCTTGGCTCTTTGGTCTTGCAATATTGGAGTGGATGGTGCATTCCAAAAGAACTGGGGAACTGTCACCTGGCCTAGTGTCTGCTCAGAGCAGAAAGGTGTGTGCTGCGGTCAGGGGTGGTCTATGTCCTTGCCCTGCCTAAATCCACCACCCACTGTCACCTCTGTTTCAGAGATGGGCTTCAAAAAATTTAAGAACTGGTTCTCTGCCCATCTGGCAGCCACTTTTAAATGGCTATTTTTAAACTTTATATGTCCTATCTCTTGTTAAGAACCGGTTCTATAGAGTAGGTGCGAACCTGCTAGAGCCCACCACTGCTCTGTTTCCATCAACCCAGAGACCCTTCTTTGGAGGGTTGATGAGCAAACAAGTGAGTAGCTTCCATCTCCCCTTCCTTAAGATCAAGGCAAACAGCCTTCCCAATCTGTGTTTATTCTGTTTGAAATGAACAGTCTCACATGAGGGGGGAGATGTTGTCAGGGCACAATGTGCAACTTGACGCTAGTGTAGGATCTCCCTTCTACACCGGTGATATTTCAGACCAGGAACCCCTTTCAAATTTAAAAATCTGTTCAGGACCCCCCGTCAAACTTACTGGGATGTTCTTCCATGTCTACTCGAAAGAAGTCCCATTGTGTTCATTGAGACTCCAGAGTAACTACGGGGAGTCCTTGCTCCAGAGTAAGAACAAGTTACTCTGGATTGCAATAAGACTTTCCCATAGGTTTTCACTAGGAGGTGCAGTAACTACGGGTGCACACAATGTCTCTTACATGCTCTCGTAGTTACTCTGGATTGTAGGGTCATTCTCAGGAATGCCCAGTGCCAGAATCCAAGTTGGATCGGACACTCTTGCAACCCTTCTGACCTGAGGTTGCAACCCCTAAGGGGGTCCCGACCCCGAGTTTGAAGGTCACTGTTCTACATCAAAAGGGGCAGATAATCAAAGAGCCCTTTTATGGTACCAGAGAATGTTGGCAGAAAGCAAATCTGCCAACATATAACTTACGCCACAGGTTTGTATCTAGTGAAGACACAGCTCATTACTTTTTGTTCTGTCCATTATATACTACTCATAGGGTCAGATTTTTGCAGCAGAAATAGAGATGTCCAGTTTTTAAAACACATTTTGACTGGTCAATACAAATTTATTTTGTACAATACACTAACTGTCTTTATATATGATTGTGGTTTGCCGCCAGGGCACCTTCTGGGCTCATTGTCGCAAAGTGGATGTGGCATCTTTTCCAGGAAGTTAAAGTGTTTCACGTGCTTTAGCTCTTAGAGCTAAAGTGCACTTTGTATGCACTGCCACATGCTCTGCCACACTTCTAAGCATTAGGATTGGACCATCGGCCTCCATCATCAATAATATAGGATTAGTAAATATGGGATTTATTTATTCTATTTGCAGGATTGTTGTAAGGATTGGGGAGCTAAGGCATGTGAAACACTTCAACTTCCTGGAAAAAGGTTCCACATCCATGATAAGCACTAACTAACTAACTAAATAACTGACTAAGGCTACAATCCAGAGTAACTACAGGACCTCTTACACTGACGTAGTTACGGTGCCACCTATGGGAAATGCATAGAGCAATCCAGAGTAAGTGCCTCTTACATCTTTCCTAGTTACTCTGGATTGTAGGGTAACTAACTAACTAACTAACTAACTAACTAACTAACTAACAGCACAATCCAGAGTAACTACAGGAGCTCTTGCATTGACATAGGAAACATTTACATCAATGTCGTTATGGCCCCAGCTATGGGAAACCTATGGGAAATTCATAGAGCGACCCAGAGTAAATTTTTCTCGCATTGACGCAAGAGCTCCCAAAGTTACTCTGGATTGTGCTGTAATGATCTATCTACAGTATTTATATACAGCTTTTAATTAAAAAATTCACAAAGCAGTTTAAAAATGAATAAACTAATTGCTAATGGGTCATTAGGACTTAATTTGCAGAACTAGCTGTATGGATGACTTTAAGGATTGCTGAAAGTCTAGCCAATATAGTATTTACTCGAATGTAATGAGCAGGTTTTTTTGCCAAACTAACCCTCCAAAATAGGGCTGTGTGTTGTATTCTATGGTATTATATTTGAGTAAATTCTTCATTTACCTGCACACTGCAATCACCAGCCAACCTTTTCCTGAAAATGTAGCCTTTAAAAATGCAGTGGTGCATTACATTCGAGTAAATACGGTAATTATGTCCTTTGATTCAGTTCAAACATCAGACCCCATTAATTAGTAATATTTCTTATACATGCCTGAAATGGGAAGAGAACTGTTCACATGCATGACACATGTTTCACTACTGGATCCTGGCATGTGTTGAGCTTGCCAACACAGACATCCTTTGACTTTCCACGTAGAGGATCTGTAGCAAAACACACCATTCCATTTGATTTATGGCTTTGCAAACACAAAGCTTGTGTGGCGTCTTTCTTTGGTCATACAGAATTGCATGGATTGCATCAGACACAATATATCAGCTGCCGGGATTTATGAAGACTGCTTAACTCGAACCACTATGTTGAAGAGAGTCTCCATGCTTGTTCTGGTCTGATAAACTGCTTTCGGTTTAAGTTTACAAATGGAGGCATATAATGCTAATAACATACTGAAAGGATGTGCTGTTTCAGAAGACACACGACTGCTCTTGAAAACTTTTTTCTCCGACTCTTTCTGTCTCCCAGAGAAAGAAACTCTTTACAGAAACATTTATTGGACAAACAGAAATGCAATAGGGCCTAGAATAAATTTTTATGACAGCCCAGTCCATTGCAGAGTGAATCCATAATTAAATCCAGGCTGCTTTATTATTGTTGTAAAGAATAATGATAATGATTTATATAGCACTTTTTAGGCAGCGTACCATATATTCATTCATTCATTCATTCAGCAAAGTTGTGGCTGGTTTTGGGGTGTTGCAAAAGTGCCATAAGGCCAGACATGTGCCTGCTCAGCCATAAAGCATCTGAGTCACCTTGGGCCAGTACTCTCAGAATCACCTACCTCTCAGGGTTGTTGTGATGACAAGAGGAGGGAAGCAACTGTATATGCTGCCTTGAAGCAGTATAAAAATGTGACAACTAACTAAATAAATATTCTCATGAATGCATGCACTTTGGCGGTGCTTCCAGGACACATTCGCACAATCATCAGCCGCAAAACTTGAACAGTGCTGCAAGTGGTGACCAACTCAGTGGCGCTGAGATCACAGCAGTGGTTCAATAAATGCTGCTGCCCTTGATGCAGGGCAGAAATTGGTTTTTTTTTGCTGTGATTTAGGAAGTGAAATGTTCTTCCCTTGCAAAGCATGAACAAAACCTCTCCGATAAAAGAGCAATCGTCTTTGTAATTCATTGCTTGCAAGATGTTCCAGGAAGAAAATCTTGGATTTGAATGTGCAAGGCAGGATCAAAGGATGCACAATGCAAAAAAAAGGGGAAAATTAAGCAGCCCCCAAAGCTGTCTGCTGCTATTATCCCTTTGAAAGTGAGAGGGCGCTTATGTTGCCTCTTTCTCTTTCTCTCTCTGTCTTGGAGCCAGGGGAGCCAGGCGGACCCACCATAGGATTTTCCACAATTTCCACAGATCCGATGGAGCTGCAACATCATTGGGGACACTGCTGAGTCTTCGATCCCCGCCTGTGTTTCTGCAAGACAGAGCTTGCTGTTTATGTCCAGCTGGAAAACAGAGCTCTCATGTTTGCAACGGGGCACCATTCCTTGTGAATTGGAGCCAGGATTTCTTTTAATTGGCTTGATAACCCTGAGCAGGCCTGTTTTGTGTCTCAGGGATTTGAGATGTTCCCATCGTTCTCATCTAATGCATATAAAAAAATCTCCACCGGCCCATCAGAGCCAGCTGGCCTCTATTGATATACTGGGAGTTGTAGATTTCATCCCAGTGCTCAAATACAGCTGATAACAAATATGTTCTAGCATATGATGACTGATGTGTTGTAGGAAGGGATGAAACTACAGCCGTTACCCCTTCTGATATAATTGGAAGCCAATGGGAACACATGTAAGGGAGCCAGATGGTTCTGGAGTTGAATTTAATACCTGGAAGGTTCAAATTCAAATTCCCAGTTAGCCATGAAACTTCTTTGGTGACCTTGAACCAGTCACTATTTCTCCGTTGCACCTGCCTCTCAGGGTTGTTGTGAAAACAAAACAAGTGTAGGAACTTTGTAGGAACGTTGCACCCAAGTTCCTTAGAGGAAGGCAGAGTAGTATAAAAATATGAAAAAGATGGTGCATCTTTCACTGGTAATTATAATTATATATTAAAAAGCAGTCTATATGCAGGCTTCCGTCAGTCTTGAAAGACTATGGTATCGCGCTTGGCGCTGCATACGCTGCATGCGAATCACAAAAGCCTGGGTTGGATTGTTATGGAGGATAGGCTGTTACCCAAGCAGCAAATCCCCCTTCTCCACGCCACTAAATTAGTCCAATGGAAAGGCAGAGCCAATACAAGTGGATCCAGCTGGTGTCGCAGAGCTGGGCTAAGGACAGGAGCTCACCCTGTCTTGTGGGGCCGACCTGGGAATTGAACCCTGGCCTGCTGGTTAACAGGCACAGCATCTTTACCGCTTGCGCTACCCACAGCCCACTAAAGCAGTCTATATATAATATAATTATGTATTAAAAAAGCAATATAAAGGCAGTCTTTTGTATTTTTCCAGTTGGGGAGGGATAGGACGAAGCTTATGACCCAAGTTTACACAGCTTAGAAGAGAAGGAGTCAGCTTAGTAGGAGAGTACATAGTTTGGACATAGTCAGTTCAGCTCATGGCATCTCTGCTAAAAGCACCAACCAGTGGTGTAGCTAGTGGGGGTCCAAAGCACAAAGTTTTTCAGGGCATGCAAGAGGCCCCTTTTCATCCTTGTTGGAGCCTTTCTAGGCAGAGGAAGCAAAACAGAGGCAAATGCTTGAAACAACTCTGAAGATCTGGCATGGTGTGTTGAGGCTCCCCACAAAACTCTGTGCTTTGCACCCCCTCTCGCTACACCTCTAGCCCCAGCTCTGGGAGTAATTTATGCTCCTTAATCATGCAAGTCTGCCACCCATCAAATCTAAACTGCATTTTGAATAGTATTTACTGTAATTCAGATGGCAGGAAGAAATTGTGACTGCAAATGTAATTGGCCCAAAGCAGTCGTTGAAACATAAGGTTCAAATGGAGAGAAGCCCCCACCCCCTCCCAGCACTTCCAGCCTCCCAGAGTGTAACCCACATTGAATCAAGCCAGTTTTGCTTTTCAACAGAACTGGGTCAGATTGTGGTTTTCGGTTTTGATTGTATAAAATGTTTCATTAAAAAAAAAACCCTTGGTAAAAAAAAAACATCATTCCGTGCTGCCTGCTTTTAATGATAAGCTTTGGGGGATGATCTGAATGTAAACTGCAAAAGCAAGTCTAAAGAATGGGCAGCCAAGACCGCAAAGATCACAGGCAGAGGGATCTGCATGGAGCCATATGAAAGGAAAAGCCTGTAAAACATTCCTCCCTGATCTGGAACACCCAGATTTTGCAATTCCTTGCGACATCAGATTGGGTCCAAGTTAACCGCTCCAAGGAATTGCAATGGCCCACTGCAGACTGTGGGTTACAGATTGTGGGTTACTGGTTCAAATGCAGCTATGTCCAAAAGTTGAGAAAAGCAGACCCCCATACAGTATTTTTTTTTCTGTGCAATACACTGTGGGTCACCTATCTGGTTTTATAGGAAGGGTAAAGTTCACATCTGTAAAGTCCTATAAGCTAGGAGTTCTCCAGTTCTCAGGGGGAGGTGGAGAAACTGAGCTTGCAAGACAGGGGGGGGGGGGCAACAATGCTGCTTAATTTTTTAAAGATTTATTTATTTAACTTATTGAAATAATTTGGAGGCACAAAGGATTGCAGGTTCTCTAGACCTGAATGACTCCCCCCAGTTACCTGGGTCATATTGTAACCTAGTGACCCCCCCAGACTGTGACCCCCAGTTACCTGGGTCAGTTACCTCCCCCAGTTACCTCGGGGGAGTCATTCAGGTCCAGAGAACCTGCAATCTTTTGTGCCTCCAAATTGCTTCAAAAAGTCAAATAAATAAATAAATAAATAAATAAATAAATAAATAAATAAATAAATAAATAAATAAATAAATAAAATTAATAATTATATAAATAAGTAAATAAATAAATAAATAAATAATTTTTTAAAAGCCTTGACTGTAAGGGTGTCCCCATCTTACGGCCAACCTTCCATGTCAAACAAGCAGGCGGAGGAGATGCAACTGTCTACATTCCAACATGTCAACTGATAAAAGGCCAGGGTGAGAATAGGCAAGGTGGGAGCAATTGAAAGAAGCCATCAAAGACAGAGGTGGCTAAAGGGCAGCTGAAGGGGGGCATGTGAGCAGAGCCACTGAGGAAGGAGGTGGAAAACAGACATTCGTGATGTAAGAAAGGGGGTGCTTTTTGTACGATTGAATGTTATATTATACCTTTGCAAGTGACAGCTGTGGGCTATTACTAGTTCACATTGTTGCTATTTTTTGACAACTCCTCTTAAGGGGGAATGGCCTTGTTTGGTCTCCTGGTGGGTTGCAAACCCTGAGATTTATGAACGGAAACAATCTTTTATCTTAATCTTAGTCATGATGGAAGGAGAAGGCTTCTCTTTCTCATCCAAATTGTTATGGCCCCTTGATGTCCAGTCTATAGGCCTTTCACTCAATCTCCTATCTTCTCCTTAATGTATGGAGGCAAGCACACTGTGCACTGGTCTGTCCAGTGGTGGGATTCAAATAAATTAACAACAGGTTGTATGCAGTGGTGGGCTGCAAACCGGTGAACAACCGGTTTGCAGCCACCACTGAGCACTGTGCATGCACCAACCTTGGCACATGCGCAGTGCGTCTTCTGACTCCAGCTGGCGCCAGAAGATGCACTGTGCATCTTCTATATCTATATCTGTCTATATCTGCCCATGTGCTGTCAACGTTCCTATGGGCTGTGCACTTGTGGCTCTGTAATCACCCTCTCTTTCCTTGCTGTGGCGAGAGTCAATTGTTAAGATGAATGTGTAAAAGGGCAATTCTAGCCAAACCACCAGAAAATGCACAGCATTGGCTGTTTTCTGCATAATGGAGTGGAAACTTGGGATCATTCACCCTGTAAAAGAAATTAGGTTATATTTTTACCAGCTGCCATGTGGAAGCCAAGGGGCAGTCGTGTTTTAGATTTAGATCGACTGCTGTCATTACTGGCTTCAGCTTGGAGTCAGGAAGTAGCTGCTTCATGCTTTGAAAAGAACATTTGCTTGGAGGCAGAACATAAGAAGAGCTCGGCTGGATCAGTCCAAACGCCCATCTAGTCCAGATTTCTGAATCTCACAGTGGCCTACCAGATGCATTGGAGAGCACGCAAGATATATGCATCCTGTTGCCGTTCCCTGCATCTGGCATCCTGAAGTCACCTACATCGTAAACTAGGAAGTTTATACATCATGGTTTTTAATCTGTGATGCATTTTTCCTCCAATCTCCTTTGAAAGGCACCGAGGCTAGTTGCCATCACCACATCCTGTGGCAGGGAGTTCCACAGATTAGTCACAAACTGGGCAAAGAATTTTTTCTCTCTCCTTCTGGCACTATTTTTGCCTTCTAAGTTTCAGAACACCCAGGATCACTCAGGTTGTAATCCTAACGCCCAGTCAGGCTGGAATAAGTCGCAGCACAAATCCCTTACTGGCCTGGGGGTATTGCAAAAGTGCCATAGGCCTCCTGGGGGGATTACGCCAGTGCACAGATATGTTCCGACCTCTCCACACCACCACAGAAACAGGAAGCAGGTGAGCTGTGCTGGTCTAAATTGTTGAGGATTGTGTCCTGAGGCAATCAGTACTGCAGATGTTCTGCCATACTTGTTTTTTAGTATTTGCAAAGGTTAAAGATTGTCCTTCATTCTAGATCATATACAGATCTTTTGCCCCTTGATATCTTACCCGCAAGGTTGTCGTGTTACAGGCACACCTTCAAGTGCCTGCATCTTCCTGTTTCCAGTAGTGATCCATCTGAACACAGACTGGAATTAGGGTTGGTAAGGCTGAAATCCTATGGACACTTTCCATTGAACACAATGGGGCTTACTTTTGAGCAGACATGATTAGGATTGGGCTCTAAATCTCACCTCAATACCAGCCATACATCATACCCAGTGGTGGGATTCAAATAAATTAACAACAGGCTCTATGGGCACAATCCTGAGTAACTACGGGGAGTCCTTGCTCCAGTGTAAGAACAATTTGCTCTGGATTGCAATATGAATTTCCCATATTCATATTGCATATGAATATGAGTTTTCACTGGGCGGTGCTGTAACTACGGGTGCACATAAAGTCTCTTACGTGCTCCCGTAGTTACTCTGGATTGTAGGGTATGTCCCATTAGTAACCGGTTCTCAGAACCAGGCACTCATTAGCAAAGGGTTCTATAGAACCTGTGAGAACCTCCTGATGCCAATCACTGAATACCCCTGAATATTCTTTGTATCTGACCTTGAATTTCAGCTTCCTTCCTCCACCCCTACCTTCCACCTATTGAGTCACCTCTGTCAAGCTTCTTATGCATCCATGTGTAGCCTTTTCTGGATTCTCCTACAGTGGAGAAAGAAGAGGAATAGCAGAGTTTCCCAGCAAGGAATATAAGGAAAAAGGAAAGGAAAAATCTTCCGCCGTTGGAGTAGCAAGGAGTCAGCTTGGAGATAATGGAAATGGCAAGGCTTGCGGGAAGTTTCGCTGATGACTAAACAGCCACACGAGACGATCTGCTTGTCTCAGTGGTTTCATATTTTTCTTCCAGTGACTGCCAACATATCTCGCTGAGATTTAGCCAGGGTATATGTCTTCTTTTTTTCCAGGACATGTCCTCTTTTTTAGCCTTGTGTCCTGGAAAAAAAATCTTCATTGTCCTCCTTTTTCTTGTTAGCAGGCACCATGTAGCCTTCTTGCAGTTAATAAATTTTATGTAATAAACATATGTAATAGTCTTAAATTTAATACTAAGGAATATAATGTTTAAATTAATCACATGAAAGCAATATATATTAATGTTTTAAGCTTTTATTTTATGCCCTACTTTTTGGGGGTGTCTTATATTGGGGGGGGCTTTGTCCTCTTGGTTATGACATATGATCACCCTAGACTAAGCAATGTCTTCTTTTTGTTTTGCACTGCTTCAGATTGTTAAGATACTTTGTGGGGAGGGGGAGAGGAATTGAATTGACTTTGGAACAATAATGATTGCTTGCTGGTGAAGGCATTTGCCAGTACTTTGCTGCTTGGCTTGCACTTTCTTGCTGGTGGAAGTTAGATAAATATGTTTCCAGCAAACCATAGGGCCTTTAAATGGAAAAACAATTAAGAACCTTCTGAAAACTACCTCCATTATAAAAAAGAAAATCCCTCACTCGCTGCTTGATGGGCTTAGGATCAAGGGATTTTATGAAGCAGAAGAGTTGGGCAAAGAGTATATTTTTGATTTAGATTGTTTAGATGGGACTCCTGTGCATGCTAAATTGTGTTATATTGGAAAGTTCTTTCTTTCTTTCTTTCTTTCTTTCTTTCTTTCTTTCTTTCTTTCTTTCTTTCTTTCTTTCTTTCTTTCTTTGGGTTCAATCCAGAGTAACTACGGGGAGTCCTTGCTGTGATGTAAGAACAATTTACTCTGGATTGCAATATGAATTTTCCATAGGTTTTCACTAGGTGGTGATGTAACTTCATTAATGTAAATGTCTCTTATGTGCTACCGTAGTTACTCTGGATTGTAGGGTTCCTTCCTTCCTTCCTTCCTTCCTTCCTTCCTTCCTTCCATTACATTACATTAATCTCTTGATTACTGATGTCTTGCCAAAATGCCCATCAGATGTAAATAAGAATAACAGGCGTAATTAGGAATAACAACATTAAAATGACTTCCATTGATATTAAAATACAATCCCCCCCCGCAAGTAATATCCCAATCCCGACTAAAACCACAATCCTAACTATCCCGTGTACTCAACAGTAAGTCCCATTACTCCCAGGAAAATGTCTTTAGGATTGCAACCTAAAAGACATATGTTCCATCAGTAGCACTGCCACAAAAGAGCTATATACTGCAATCCTAACCATGTCTTCTCAAAAGTAAGCCCAATTTTGTTCATTGGGTCTTACTTCCAGGAAAGTGTGTTTAGGACTGCAGCCATAAAATGTTTGGTGACAGCGTAGAGAGCCCACAACCCATATGCTGGCATGTACTGGCAGATCCTGAGACACCCATTGGACTAGATACATCTAGCGGACGGGTGTGAAGAGGTTGCCCAAGGGGATGGAACGGAGAGGAAAAGAGGTGGGGGATGGAGAGACAGGTCTCAGGAGGATGGTGGGATGTCTGTGTGCGTGTCTGTATGAAAAAGTAGTCATGTCTCTCTCTAACGTCCTAGTTCTGTTAGTATAGAAAGTCACAGGAATGGATGATCAAGTATTTCTTAAAAGTGCAAACATTTTTTAAAATCTCACACATCTCTTAAAGCACTGGCTGGCCTAACCTTCAAGGTAGAAGAATGGAAGGGAACAAGAAGGCTTTCATTTCCTTCCAAGACCAACAAAAATGTTCTGTGTGGAAATTTATGTCCCTTCCCAGCAAAGACTCACTCTAACTCACATGGAGCTAAGATAGAATTACTTCCAGTGTAAGACATTCCTTCACGTATTTTGCCCTCAGGGCTCAGTCAACCATGCCACGTCGATTCAGAAGATATTCAGACTTTGAAGGCTGGTGCATAGGGGGAAAATGTTCTCAGTTTGGAAAGTGAGAAAGGTCCCGATCCGGGTTTTGGGAGGTAGCTTCAGAGTGATTGAGAAGCTACATCCACCTAGCAGGACATTTTGCCTCCACTGTGAGGCGCTAGTGAGGATTTCATTGGATGCCTCTTTGAACATACACTGCAGTGCAGATGCTTCATCATATGTTGATTCAGGCATGTTCCACTCATGTGCTTCAGGACAGTTTATGAAAAGTTATGAACTATAACAGACCTCCAAATCCAGAGTAACTACAGGAGCACGTAAGAGACTTTATGTGGTGGCACAAGCAGTTAAGACGCTGTGCCTGTTAATCAGCAGGCCAGGGTTTGAGACCTGGGTCGGCCCCACAAGACAGGGTGGGCTCATGTCCTTAGCCCAGCTCTGCGATGCCAGCTGGATCCAATCATACTGGCTCTGCCTTTCCATTGGACTAATTCAGTGGCATGGAGAGGGGGGATTTGCTGCTTGGTTAACAGCCTATCCTCCATAACAATCCAACCCAGGCTTTCGTGCTTCACATGCAGCATATGCAGCGCCGAGCACGATACCATAGTCTTTCAAGACTGAGGAGGCCTGCTTTTTTAAGTTACTGCACCACCTAGTGAAAACCTATGGGAAATTAGAATCCAGAGTAAGTTGTTCTTACACCGGAGCAAGGACTCCCTGTAGTTACTGTGGATTTTACACTTAATCACATGTGAATTAAACACAGCAGCTTTGAGAATGACAAAATGTGGTAACATGGAAACATTAAATGAGTTATGGGTTGGGTTGTCAAAATTATCTGCCACAAAATCGGGACAGGACCCTCTATCCCATTTGCCAGTATGTGAACACAATCCCCCAAAATTGGTATTGACCCTGTTTTTCAGGAAATATGGCAACCCTAGTTATAAGTTAAAAGCAATACACAAGATGACACAAGAGAATGATGGATCCGCACAAAATTACAATCAAATGACATTTGTACTATTAAAAAATTATTCAATTTTTGTATTGAATAATTGGTATTATTCAAAAATACCATGTTTTAAAAAATTTGGCCACCTTCCAAATGTGTCACCCACTGCAGCCCACACATTCAGCAAACCCCTAGTTACCCAATGAGTGTTAGCTACAAAGCATCTGACACTGTAGATTCAGTAACTACATAAGACATTCAGGATAAATATTAAATAGAGAGATATATATAAAATATTTGTTGAATAAAAAAGAGCTAAAATTCAAAATTCTCTTATTTTGAAAGAGAAATTGCCCAATCAATCCAATCCTTTTTGCCTATCCCTGCAACCACCTTAACAATTTGATTGTATGGACCAGTCCCTAACTCAGTGGTACTCAAAGTGGGGGTCAGGACACCCTTTGGAGGGTCGTAACCATGGGTCAGAGGGGATCATGAGAGGGTTGGATCCTCCATCTTAGAATCTGGGCTTTCCCGGGAGTAAGTGTCATTGAACACAAAGGTTCTTACTTCCAAAAAGACATGGAGAAGCTCTGGCATCACAGTGTTATGTCACATCCTGGCAAGTTTGATAGGGGATCTCAGACAGATTTTTAAGTTTGAAAGGGGGTCCCAAGCTGAAAGTACCACTGCCCTAACTAGTTGGCCAAAGCTGACTGTAAAATAGAGGAGGGTATGAAATTGATATGAAGCCAAGGAGCATATCTGAAATTGGACATATCAGAGCTCCAAGAATATAAAAGAACAGGTTCAAGAAAGGACAAACATCTGTTAATTTGGGAGTCTTGCCATGGTGGAAGCTGCATTAAATTAAGAATCAATGTTCCATCAGAAGATTTCCTGTGACTTTTAGGAAAACTATTAATGATTTACATATAAAAGGCAGAGCCTGCTAGAGGAGATTGAGGTACTATGAACATTGAAAAGATGGCAACATTCACAACATTCTTCTGTATATTTATTTATGTATTTATTTAATGGTAGTTGTGCTTCATCTTTCTCCCAAAGTTCACCTATTTGAAATATCACCAGAAACAACTGCAATGACATGATTGGTAGTTTCAAATAAGACTCTTAGGATGGTCGGGAATGGGTTTTTGAGTGAAGAAATGCATACTTTGGATCTCTGCCCACTGAACCAAACCTCCTATTGCTGTTTGTGTGTTGCATTCCTGCCTCAAGTTCCACTGATGGTACCCCTACCATTGGCTATGAAACTGTGATTGAAAATGCAAGCCAAACAATACACCAGCAAAAACATTATGATGTTATGAAAGAAGGTATACAGCATGGAGTAGCCTCAGGGTGCTTTGCTGTACTCAAGTAGACTCATTGGGGCTGCTGTAGCGATCTGTAAGGTTTTTCCTTGCCTGCGATAGTGCAGCAGCAGCCCCTAACGTATGCTAGATATGGGGCAAGCCAGTTGGCCTATCTATTCCAGTACAAGTTAGGAATGTGCTGTCAATGTTCACAATCTAAAAGAGTAAAAAAAGGGAGATAACAGTAAACAGCTAGTAGGAGAGATGCTATTTTTGATGAATGGGGCTGTTACACACACACACATACACACACACACACAAACACAGTCCCCACTAAGAGGAAGAGCACGATGCTAAACATGTCCTCCCAAAAGAAAGTTCCATTGTGTTCAATGGGTCTTAGTGGTGGGATTCAAATAAACTAACAACAGGTTCTATGTCCTAAAAACCGAAGTTAAAAACAGGTTACTTTGTTAACAGGTTCTATGTCCCATTAGTAACCAGCTCTCAGAACCAGGCGCTCATTAGCAAAGGGTTCTATAAAACCTGTGAGAACCCCCAACGCTTGTCTTACGCCCAGGAAAGTGTCTTTAGGATTGTAGCCGAAGACTTTTAAAGAGGACCCTATTATTTTTAAAACCACTTTGAAGGTGGGCCCTATCATAGCACTGGCAACTATTAGATACCTTTGATTCAATTTCAACCTGTTTATGTTTTTATTTCCCCCAGTTATGGCTTTATTTTCTCCTGAGAATGATGAAAGGAGAATGAATCATACATTGAAATAATGAAATGTGAAACAAAGTGGTTTGAAAGCCTTTTCCTCGCATCCTTTCTCTTTGAAACCGTATTTCCCCCCCTACTTTTTGAGATTTTCCAGGATCCTGCTACTTTGCTCGGAGCACTTAAAGCATGTTTTCCGTCAGATCACTCTCCTGACAGGTCCACCCACACATTGTACAGTTTCTGCCAATAGCCCTTTTAGGGTTGTAGAGTCTTGTGTGTTTGTTTAGCTGTCTGAGCAAACAGGCCCTGAGCCTTTATCAAATATTTTATATTGGCTTAGGACATGGAAGAGATTACAAAATCCTTTCGGCCCCTTGACCTATAAATTTTAGACATACTGAGATTAGAGGACCCAATAAATTCAGCTGACCATACTCCTAAGTAAACATCATAGAATTACACCCAAAGTTTTACATATATTAAATTGGAAAGTGCACTTAACACTAACTGTATTTTACACTAACTGCAATAACCCTGTGTAGGTTGAAACTTTTTTTTCCATGTTCAGTCAAAGTGTGCCTGACAGGCACCTGTTTGAAAACTGTCATTAGCACCTAATTAACTCAATTCTAACACTCTTAACATGATCAGTGACCTTTATTAGGATATACAAAGAGAGAATAATCAAAATTTGATTCAAAAAAACTCATTTATTAACCTTAAACAAGTAAAACAAAAATACTGAAATTTGCCAGACGCAGTCAGCCGAAACTGATCTGAGAGATCACCTGTGGCCGCCTATGACCACCTATGGAGTATCAAGTTCAGGTGAAACTGATCTGAGAGATCAGGAGGGTCACTACTGCACCCCATGCAGGTAGGGGGAAACTGACCAGGGGGGTTTCGAACAGCACCTAAAGAAAGGAAGGTACTAGGAGGGACAGGTCTCTCGGCCACCTTTGCACGGGGATTGGGGGGGGGGGGGGCGAGAACAGCTTTGAAGCGCCTGTCAGATCAGTTTCGACCTACAGAGGGTTAACTCTGGAAATCACCAAGACTGGTACGTTAATGCTGCTCCAAACCTACTATCCAAAGTTTAGGCTGCAATGCTAAGCACACTTTCCTGGGAGTAAGACCCACTGAACACAAAGGGGCTTACTTCTGAGTAGACATGGATAGGATTATGCCCATAAAGAATGGATGTATAGGCAGTTCAAATGTCTGACATTTATACCTTACCTTTCCCATGCCAATGCATATTTCACAATATGGGTTACAAAGATTTAGTTCCTCCATCCTACTGTTCTCACAACAACCCTGAGAGGTAGGTGAGGCTGAGAGGGAGAGACAGGCCCAAGGTAACCCAAGAACAGGGTGACGAGATTCCCAAACCTCAAAAGGAGGACAAGGTCTTGGATTCCTCTCAGCCTGGCCTTTCTGGCAGACAATGGCACGTTTGCCTACTCATGAGTAAAGCTGCGATATTGGGCTCCTTCTCTTTCCCATAGAGCTCAATGCATATTTTTGATTTCTAGTTTCTTGGCCTCGTTATAGGAATGAGGTATTTCAAAACTGATTTTTGCATTGGATTCTGCTCTTCAATACAAATCCAGTGACATATGACTTGATGGGGTACTACACATCATTGCAAAGTTCCAAAATGAAGCAAAAATGGAGGACAATGAAGTCCTTTTGTAGGACACCCAGACAGGAGACTAAAAAAGAGGAGAAATCTGGAAATTTCCAGTCATATTGTTACCCTGCCCAGGAAGCTTCATGGCCAAGGAGAGATTTGAATCTGGATCTTCCAAATTTCAGTTCAACACCCTAACCATTACATCACCCTCAATCTAACTGCTCGGCTTCATAGCAGAAAGGAACCAGCAACCTCAAGTTATGCTCTTTTATTTTTCTGTTTATTATTAGCTCACTATTTCTACTATATACTGAATATTTATTGAGTGCCAACTTTATATGGGATAAAAGGGGACTTCCAGTTGATGCATGACATCAAACTGTTTGCAGGACTTAAACCTCCAGGAAGATCTAAAACAGAGGAATATATCTGGAAGTCCTTTATTTAAGAGAGAACTGCGGGATAGACATCATGAGGATCTGATCTGAAATAGGAAGCACATGTGAATCTGCAAAGAGAAGCTACCCATCCAGAAGTTTGTCTGTCTGGCACTAACTTGGTAGAATAGGTCTGATGACACCTTACAGAAGAGCACCAGATGCTATCTTGGAATTTCAGGCAACTTCTTGCTCCATACTACAACATGGAGTGTGTTTGATTTGAAATGTGGCAAGATAGCCTCACTGTAGGGGAAAAAAGAGGTTGGATGAAAAATCCTCTCCCGTCACAATGCCAGGCACCTGGAATGCTTTCATTTTGCAGGCCAATCCATGGAGCTGATTAAGTCTGTGGTTTTCAGTCTTGTGACATTTTTGGCATCACATGGTATTTCTGTAGGTTCAGTGTGTTTGCATCAATAAAAAAATGAGTCAGTTCCTTGCAGCATTCTGACTAGCAGCAATCCTAAGAGAAGGTGTAAGTAGCATGGGGTGATGAGCATGGTGGGGGGAACACCATCACTACTAATCAAAAATTTTTAAAACCCTTTTTTCTGGAACAATACCATATTAAACATATTATATAAGTAACTAGTGAAATGTATTCGCGTTGCAGGAGTAAAATTCCTCCCATGCGCCATCCCGCCATTGCACAACACCCCATGCACATCACCCCATCGCATCATGCTCATGTGTATCATCTCCCAGGCACATCAACCCACATGTGCAACATACACAATGCACATCAACACCCCATATGCATCAAACACCCATGTGCATCAAACCTCCATGTGCATCAACCCCCCCCCCCCCCCACCATGCAACACCAAACCATTCCATCTTCTGAGAAAAGTCAGGATGTGCATCTGAGCATGTCTGAACCTAAGTGCTTGTGATCATTCCTGACCAGGAGTATTGTCCAAATTATGTAGACCAGACACATGTGCTCATCATGTGATGGTTTACCTTTAGGGAATGCACAACATCCATGTCAGCAATTCCATATAGGTCACCAGAGTGCCTGTTGACATCACTCATGAAACTTTTATGCTCTTGAAGTTCACAGTTCCACCCATGGCTTTTTTTTCTCTGGAAATTGCATTATTCATTGGCGGCTATTCAGATAATGTTGCCACATACAGTGAACAGACTGCAAAGGGAAAAGGGCTTCACCAGCTATGACAAAATTTTGCAGGGGTGTTGTCAATTTGAGAAACTAAAGAAAAAGGGTTTCTTGCAGAAGCTCCCTGAAGCATAGATCCTTCTTAGCACCCCCTTCTCTGTTCCTACAGTTGTCATTGAGTAGTTGAAAACATCTGGTTGAGCTCTTATTACAAAATTCATCTGCACTGCACAGAGAAAGATCCCGGCAGTTCTAAAGTACTTCACGTTGCTCATGTTTCTTGTGTTGTGCAATTAATTCACCTTTTAAGACAATAAAAATAAATAAATTCTGTAGAATGTTATGCAGTTTTTAGGATCAGTGGCATTAAATAATGTCAGGATCAACGGCATTACTAGGGTTTCTGTCACCCGGTACAGGAGATGTTACCTCCATGATGGATCTCCTTGCAGCAGTGGGCAGAGCAACATCCCACATAGAAGGAGTAGTGACCATCAGGGATTTTTGGATATAACTTTTGATACAGTACATATAGATCAACACCGGTTTGTTGTTGTTGTTGTTGTTTTTGCATTAGGCATGACATTACATATCAAATGATACATAACATAACAGTATTATTCAATGAAAAGTATTTATTTATTTATTTAGTATTTATTCAAAACTAAAAATTTTGGCCATGGTGATGTCACTCTTTTGTTCAGTCCACAATCCAGCACCCCCCTGAAGATGTTACTAATTGGAAAGTTTACCTGAAAAACTAGAACTTGAGGCAACAACAGCCTCAACCTGTCCTGCGAGCATACTGTAAATCAGAAACTGCCTAACCATGTCTGCTCAAAAGTAAGCCCCATTATGTTCAATGGGACTTACTCCCAGGAAAGTATCTTTAGGATTGCAGCCTAAATCACATGTGATCAGAGGAAAGGCTGAGCTTACAGTATAGGGTGACTGTTCCCCCTGCTTCCCCTGACAGCAGAAACAAGGAACCCCAATAATGGAGCCTTATAATTTGCAGTGATAACATAGGAAGGACAAACATGTCCTGAAAATCTTATAGAGTGTGATGAAGTTCATCAGTGACAAATCAACTTAAAACTTTGGACTTCCTTTTAGTTGGATGTTGGCACCACAAATGAAAATGCTCTAAGTAACAAGAGGCTAACAGGTTTCCAATCCATAAATCCATAGATTTCAACCTGTAGTTCCATCAAAATCTGTTTTTTCCTTGGAAAGAACATGTACCGCACTGTATTAACTGCATTCAAAACCCAATAGAAACGATGTTTGGGTTGCGTAATGCACCCCCTCTTCTTTGGGACTGTTCTTCGGTCGACTGTGCCTCTTTCCCATGCTAGCAAAAGATAACCGCTACTTTTGTGTTTCATTTGAAGCTGCTGCCATCGTGCAGTTGGCAAGCGGACAACAGCCAGCTGTAAGACTGTTTTTAATTACGTTCTTGTTCCATACAACTATGGAAACAACATTCCCATTTTTTTCCTGTTGTACAAACACGCACTGATTCAGCAATATGTGAACCCTGAACGCTTTTATAAACTTAAGTGTCAGAGAGAAAAAAGTCAACAAAAATGAAGTGTGACTCAGAGTTGTTTTGGTGAGTTAGAGGCCACATGGGGCCTGCGCTATCCAGGGTGGCCATTTGGCACTTCCTATCTTAGGAAAATCTGGACAGTGTATAATTTCAAAAAGGGAACTGTTTCAAATGCTACCTAGGTCTTTAGGAGTTGATTTAACACTTTATTATCCAAAGCCTTTCTATGCTGTCTTCTTACATGGAGTATATTTTGCTTGCCCCCTATTCTGTTGGTTTAAAGGTACAGAAAATGTCCAAAAGATGCATCCAAAGTTGGTGAATATATTTTAGAAACATCATTCAGAGGGAATGAACACTAAAAAAGGAGAAAAGAAGAGAAGGAGCAGAAGAAGAGGAAAATCAGCGTCCCAATGTCTCGACACAATGACAATAATAATTAAAAAGACTGTTGGATCTCTCCAGACTTGCTCATGATCAGTCTTCTTACAGATTATATATCCATCAAGTCGCCATGGGACCTATAGCAGTGTAGTAGTAAACAGTGTAGCCTATAGCAGTGTAGTAGTAAACTTTTTCGTGATTAATAGTTTTTAAGTGAAGGCAATACTATTTGGTGATAGCTATCTCACCATCCCCAACCCCTCTTAGACTCAATCTTCACTCCGCCTGGTTCTGTCTCCTCCATGCCTTGCCCACACCGCCATCCCTGGAAGCCATCCCACTCTCAGTGGGGATACCTACCACCTGGAAGTCCTCCTGAGTATTCTGCCAGCTATAAGGCCCAGTGTCAACTGGCACTGGCTTCTCTACCGGTGCTGGGTATCTCCTGCCAGTAGGAATGGGACTTATGGCAATTTTGCAGTACTCAACACCAATGTTGAAAGTGCAGCACTGGCACTGGTAGCATAGGATTGGGTGGGTTGTAAGTCATTTGAGCAATGGGAGAAAATTGAGAGCCATTTCTTGTTGGGTTTGCTACTATCTGCAATTTCAGACATCTGCAGTTGCATCAGGAAGCTATCCCCAGCTGATACAGAAGATACATGAATTACACCATGCTGCTCTATAAAACAAAGGCATCTCTGTTTTAAAATCAAACATCCAAGCCATCACACCAGTTGCTTTTAGGGCTCTAAATAATTAAATTATTTGTATCTATGAATCACACCCTCTTATCTTCATCTTTTCCATCCAAGCAAGATTTTATCTCAGTGACATTCTATTTTGTGGTGATTCATAAAAGCATTAGGAAAGAGGATTATTGGAGCTTTGGTGCCTTTCTTGGTAAATCCAGAGCGCCTTGACATAAGAAAGGGATTCGATTTCCTCTGATCTGCCATCTTTGTAAGATAACAGGACACAAAAAAGTTTTGTCAAAAAACTTAACGAGAATGTTGGACTCTGCAAGATAGAAACTGGATGGGTTTATGCACAGAATGAATAGCTGTTTGAAGAATTCTTCTTTAGCTAAACCAGGAGTGGCCAACCTTCAGATGCACCCTGTTGTATCACATATGACAAGCTGCAACTGATGAAATTCCCCTGTCAATCCAATTATTAAAGGTCCAGGGGCCTCTAAGTTGAAAGGTTGCCCAACCTTGAGCTAATCTGTACGTACTGCAACAAGTATCATAGCTAGTATCTCACCTGGTTAGCTTGCTACATCTCTCACTGAATCTTGAATATCTAACCCTGCAATCCAGAGTGACTACAGGAGCATGTAAGAGACATTTACATTGATGTAGTTACGGCACCACCTAATGAAAACCTACGGGAAATTCATATTGCAATCCAGAGTAAATTGTTCTTACGTCAAAGCAAGGACTTCCCGTAGTTACTCTGGATTGCACCCAGAGTCAATTTTCTTCTGTTCCTCTATCTAAACAAGAATGTCTGTTGTCTGTGGAGAAGGTGCTTGTCTGTGGTGAGTATGCAGACTGTCCATTCAGTGAGAGTGAGCATGCTTCCTTATTTGGAGGTGAAGTATAGATTGATACCGTATCTCCTTGAATCTAATGCTCCATTGAATCTAATGCATACCCTATACCTTTAATCAAAATATCACATTTACTCGAATCTAATCAACCATTGAATCTAATCCACATCCCAATTTTGGAGAATAAATTAGGCTGGAAAAGGTGAGTGTTAGATTTGATTAAATACAGTATGTATATTTAGAAGCAGTGACATCATTAGGGTTTATGTCACCTAGTGTGAGAAGTCAATGCATCATCTGCTTAATGGACTTCCTTTTATGCAGCGAGCAGGGCAATGTCTGATAGAATAGAGATACTTCAACTGAGTTTCACAGCATTCTGCACAGGGGTGGGCCCGGCCTGGCCCAAGATCCGGTTTGCCGGAAGTGAGAGGGGCCAGGCCAGGGTCAGGGGGCAGGGCTAGGGTCAGGGGGCGGGGCAGGGGCGGGGTGAGGGATGGGCCCCAACCCTGCTGCACTGCACATGCACCAGGCTTTGCACATGCGCAGTGTGTCTCCTGAAGTCGAGCTGGACGCAAGCGCATTGCGTCTGCTATGGTGGCCACGGTGGGCGAACCGGTCCCCGTGGTTCTCGCCAGCAGCTGCTGCGACCGGCTCGCTAGTGGCTGCCAGGTGGGAAGGTCCGGTTTGGGCAATTAGGCCCGAACCGGCATCTGCCCACCAGTGATTCTGCATGAAACTATCTCACAATACATAACTCACAGTGCAATCCTAATCCCTGTGTAAGCTGGCACAGGTCCTGGCACAAGTTATGTGCTTGCCTGGGGGTATCTTAAAAGTGTCATAAGGCACTTTTGTGCAACTCCTGAGGTGGTTAGGGAGGGCGCTGACATGTGCCAGCCTTCCCATGTGGAAACAGGGAAACAGGAGAGTTTTACTGGCCTATACGTAAAAGTAAAACAGGAGAGTTTTACTGGCCTAATTGGTTAGGATTGCACCCACAATGATATTATTTTGACCAGTAGTGGTGTCACACACACACACACACACACACATACACACACACTTCCATGCACATCATCTTTGATGGCTTGTACCCTGTGTTCCCCGCATCTCTGTAGCAATGTCACTGTTTAGATATATGGATGGAAGTCTTATTTAAAATTAGAGGACAATGTCAATACAAATACAAAATGTCAATACAAATACAAAAAAATTTGTATTTCTAATATTAGAAATATTATATTATTAGAAATATTATGATATGCACCCTGAAAAGGGCTGCAGTTGCTCAGTGGTTAGAACTCTGAAGTTAGAACATTGCTTGACTGGATTTCCACCCTCAGCAGGTCATCAGTTCAAGATCCAAGTACTGCAAGATGGGGTGACCTCCCATCCTTAGCCAAGCTCCTGCCAACCTAGCAGTTTGAAAGCATGCAAATGCAAGTAGATAAATAGGTACCACTTCGGTGGGAAAGGCAATGACCTGGCAACAGGCCCCTGCAACAGGCCGGCCAGGTTTCCCCAAGATATCTCCATCATGCATTGGAGGAAAGTCCAGTCCAGAGCAAGTTAGGACACTGTCTCACACAGTGCAAATGCTGAAGTAGGTGCATTTTATTATAATATGCATCCTTGTAACATTAACATATCAAAACCAGTTGTCTGGATTTCTTCAAAGGTGAGGTTCATGCCTACAGCAAACATGTTTCATCTCTGACCAGTACCCGATAAACACTGAAATAACTTTTATATAATGGGATTTCAGTTGATTCCAGAACAAAGTTGTTGTCTTGGAGTGGAAGTAAACAAGAAATCTCAGGGTGAAATCCAGAGTAACCATGGGGAGCCCTTGCTCCAGAGTAAGAACAAGTTACTCTGGATTGCAATATGAATTTCCCATAGGTTTTCACTAGGTGGTGCAGTAACTATGGGTGCACATAATGTCTTTTACGTGCGCCCGTAGTTATTCTGGATTGTGCTCATAATCTCAGTTCCCCCACAACGGTCCCACAATAACATCTTCATAAAAGGGCACTTATTGTATTTTAACAAGTAAATTCATGTCATTCTTAAAATGTTGTTTCAAGGCAAAACAGGATGAAAGAAAGGCTGGACCGATGAAGTAGGCAATGTGGCCGGAATAAGGGGGTGGAAAGGCTCCTCCAAGTCTCATTGTAGGGAGTTCAAACAGCGTATGCAAGCCCGATTAAATAGCATTATTTCCTTGGCAAGTATAAGAAATGTTCACAAAATACAGTATAGAATGAAATGGAGCCGCCCTATTCCTTTTCTTGCTTAACTAGCAGGAGGTAGAATTCTGGCAAACATTATCAGTGATTATTGAAAACAGAATAATCTTCTTAAGGCTTTACCCTTCTGCTTCTTTTTCCAGTGGATTCATTTGCATTTTAGATTTTATTAATGCTTTGCTTCTTATCGTGCAATTAAAAAGATGCCAATGATAAATATTTCCTTGGTCAAGTTATGCATGAATCTTGGGAAAATATTTGGGAATTCTAGGTAACCCCAAGGTTTGCATCCACATCACTTTGGAACAGATCAGAGACCAACTAATACAGGTGCTTCCTAATATAAATATAGCATGCAGTCAATTACAGTAGGCATAACTCCAGTGTAACTTTTAAAACGCCCTACACCCCCCAAGCAATGTCTATTCTAGTGGCTTCTGCTGGTGTTCTTTTGCATTTTAGATTGTGAGCCCTTTTTGGACAGGGACCCAATAGCTATTAATTAGATATTAATTTTTTCATTTTCTTTGCAAACCACTTAGTGAACATTTTGGTTGAAAAGCAGTATATAAGTACAGTGGTACCTTGCTTAACAAGTGCCTGACTCAAGAAGCGTTTCACATAACAAGCAAAAATTTCCACGAACTCTTGCTTCACATAACAAGTTCCGCTTCACTTAACAAACAAAGCGCGCTATGGGCACGCATGCCATGCAGCCCTGACTCTCTGCATGGAGGCTCTTTAAAAGGGCAGCCAGCCAGTGCTGCTGCCCCTAACTGCCCCCAACTTGGGGGCAGTTGCATGGAGGTGCCAGACGCAGCTGCTCCTAACTGCCCCCAAGTATCCCCACCGACCACCTTGACCCTCCAGCAGCAGCCCAGGTAAGCCTCCCTGGAAAGTGTCTTTGATTGCAGTCTCCTAATTATGTCTACCCAGAAGTAAGACCCATTGTGTTAAATGCGGCTTACTCCCAGGAAGGTGTCTTTAGAATTGCAGCCTAAGTAGACTTCATAGGATCATGCATATTGAATGCATGTTTTGAATTCAATTCCAGTGTTTTGTCATCATTTTTACATCAAGTTAATATTTTTATATGAATATTTTGGGGACTGTGGAACCAATCGTCTGAGTTTCCATTATTTCCTATGGAAAAATCTGCTTCATTTAAAGATCGTTTCACTTATAGAGCATGCCTCTGGAATGAATTAAACTCTTTATGTGAGGTACCACTGTACTGTAGATGGATAGAAAATGATGTAAGAAGTGGAAGCATTCACAGTGCTTAATGCACATTTTCCTCTGGAGAAATGTTACTTCTCTTACCCAAGCCCGCTTGATTTTAATTTTAAAAATCTCAGCTATTTCTCCTACTGAGGAGAGTTGAAATTTATTTCAAATTTCTCTTTTAAAAAAATTCAGAGTCAACCCTAATGTAGCTTAACGTGGGGTGTTGAATATAAGACTGGTGGGCCAGTCGTGGCCCCGGAAGCAATTTGTCTGGCTCCTATTATAATTGGGTTCTCCCAGTGCGATAATTGGCATCTCTCATATCTTAAAATTATGACCAAGATTTGCGCTGCAATCCTGACCACACTTTCCTGGGAATAAGTTCTATTGAACATAATGGGACTTACCTTTGAGTAATGAATGCTTAGGATTGCACTGTTGTACATTTTTCTTCTGTTATTTGGATCGATGTGGGAAGAAAGTGCTTATTTCTGGCCATTATCTGATTAATGATGGCTGCAATCCTAATCACACTTTCCTGGGAGTAAGTACTACTGAACACTAAGTGACTTCTGAGTAGTCATGCTTTGTATTCCACTGGATGACATTTTCTTCTCAGTAAGGTCAATTATTGGCAGGTGCTGTGAATTCTTTTTGAGCCACTATATGAAAAAATAGTTTAATACCGCTGGCATAACATATCTTTGCATAATGTGGAGAAATCTGAAACCATAGACTGCTGAATATTTTTGGGAATTTTAAAATTATAATGATAATTCAAAGCCACTGCTATTGTCAGAGGGTAAGAAGGACAACTTTTTCTATTTCTCTCCCACGAAGAGGTGGAGAAGCCTCATCCTGTTTGAAGGAATGCCCAGGAAGTTGTCACATCATGCTATACCTAGATTTCAGTACGTGAACATGAACTAGACACATCTCTCCATGCTTCCCATCCCTCTCTTATCCCTCTACTTTCTCGGTTATGATCCTTTCTGGAATAGGAAGCTATCTTTGGACCACACTGATAACTTTTTATTGAGAACCAATAACTATTTTCAATAAGTACAGTATCTTCATCAGTCTCAACCTTCTCTCCACATACATTTTAATCGCATTCCCTGTACTATTTATCCCAAATCTCTCAAACCACAGTTAGCTATGGAAGTGGCTGCCACATCCCAAACTGAATTCATAAATTGAGGCAAGGAGAGGTCTGATAGCCATTCCCATGACACTTCTGAAAGGCCCCAAGTGGGTTGCAAAATCTCAACCTCTAAAAAAATGTCAGTTCGTTGAAGTTTGAAATAAGGAAGTCTTGGTTTTGATGGGCTTTACTAGTGCCAGGTTGTTCTGTTCTGTTCTGTTGCAAAATCCTGCATTGCTCAACCTCAGTACCAGCTCCTGAAGGTGTGTTGGGCGCTATCACTAGTGCTATTGGGTGTTTACCATTAGTAGTCAGGGGGAGTTGATGAGTCAGCTCAAGTGCAAATGAGTCAGCTCATCAACTGAGTCAAGCTGGGTCTAGATGGGTTTCAGCTAAGTTCATAAATAAGGACAAGCTTTCCAAAAAGGAGGCATTCTGAACACTCCTATTTCCTATTGTGCACAGATCAGGATAACACTGTAAATATTTGGACATCCTCAACGTTGCAAATGGTTCATCACATGCAAAAAGTAAGAAACTTGTTGCTGTGATATGATCTGGAAGGAAGGGAAAGGTCTATGACAATTAACCTCCTTTGCACTTTATATGAAATGCTATTGTTATGGAAAAAGGATAAGATCAATGATAGCTAGTCCCTAACTGTCCTCCTGTTGATGTTTGTGAAGTCCATAAATGGGTTAACCTACGTTAGTCTCAACTATGCACTTCCATGCAAATTTTATACTGTACTTTACAAAATACTGTACTTTAGAAGATAATGGTTTCTAATAATAGTTGAGCCACCATAGCAAAATGCAAAAGTACTAGTTAATGATGCCAAGAGTTTAACCGACACTACAACTGGCAGCAAAGAGGAACTGTGACTTTGGTAACCATCAATCATTCTGTTCCAAAAATAAATCCAGGAAACGTTGTCTAATAGTTTTAATACATTACATGGAGGACAACTTGGAAATCACACCTTGAACACATGCATTTGCTGTTTATTAATAAATAAAGTTGGATAATTGTCATAGACCTTTCACAGGACCATATCAGAGCATCTTCCTTTGAAACATATATTTATTCTCTTTTTAAGGACTATGGTATAATTTACCACTGGAATTGGAAGCACTCAAGTATATTTCTTCCTTTATATAAAGCCTGTTGCTCAAAATACTTGATTTCTTTATATAAATAAAATATTTATAAGAGAATATATGCTAATATTCATAGCAGGTCTGGCCAATCAGTAAACTGTGTACCAGTGAATTTCAACCAGTGTGCTGTTGCAGCATGGTGTGCCATGTCAATTGTCCAAAAACTGGTGGTGTGCATTGTCCATTTTAGCACATTGTCAGTGTGCCATAAGCTGCAAAAGGTTGAAAATCACTGCTCTATACTATTCAACCAATTGGAGAGGTGCATGTTGAGTTTCAGCTCCTTGGCCGATCCACTGGGGTCCCTTCTCATGTTCTTATGTTCCTGCACTGGAGAGGTCTATAGTAACTAGTCAGGTCTGATCCCATCCCTGAACCTGAGTTTTCCACTTCTGACGTCTGAAACCTCACCACAGTTATCACTTGCAGCATACAAACTGAGGCTCCAGGCCCTTGTGTTGACTATTGAAATACCTTCATTGAATCGTTGATATATCATTCCAGTAGTTTTAACAATGTCGGACCTTGAGTGAAAACTGCTGTTGGATGCAAGTCCACAACTCATCAAATTAAGTGGAAAAAAATCCTTCTAACTTCTGTGTACTTTGGATTAATGTCTTATTTGGGCAGGTGCCTGAACTAAAAGAAAAACATCTGTTACAACCTTATTTTTAAGGTTTTGTCAGTAGAGATGGCAGTGAAAAAAATGGAGTTGAGGTAGGAAAGGTATGTGCGTTTCAGAGAAGGGCTGAGGCACGTCTCTAGCTATCCAACTTTGCTCTCTCAAGAGCTCCCAGGACTGAATAAAATATGATGTTCAATATCAATTTTAAGATACAACACAAAAAAATTAGATACAACACAAAAAATCCAAACTATATGATTATAAATGAGTGATATCTCTTTTTTGTGTAGTGTTTTACCAGTATTTAGAAATTTGCAAGATCAGACTTGTGGGTCGTCACAGCCTTCCAAGACGTCAACTCTAAATTGCCATTTGCCAAAAAACCAAAGCCTATTTGGAACGGACTGTAGCTGTACATGAATGG
Source organism: Cryptoblepharus egeriae (assembly GCA_030015325.1). NCBI lineage: Eukaryota > Metazoa > Chordata > Lepidosauria > Squamata > Scincidae > Cryptoblepharus > Cryptoblepharus egeriae. Next base: position 26,178,339 of record JAREYC010000008.1, read on the forward strand.
TCCATGTTTGAGGGCACTCCTTTCCTGCAATGGTGCATCTGCAACCCCTTTCTTTTGATGTGGCTCATTCAGCATGTCTGAGCTGTGTAATCCTCAAACATCAATCCACATTCTGCACGGCCAAAGTTGTATGGGCTTCCAGGCCTATTTCCTGTGGCGGGTGGCGCATGAAAATGTTGAACCAAGAGTTCAGAAGGCTGTTCTATCCATGTGCCCCATCAGTGATGGCACAGAGTCCAATAAGTTGGAAATCTTGGAACAAAGAAAACCCTTCACAAAATAGTTGTGGGCCGAAATACCAGTTCCAAAAAGTTATTCAGTACAGAGGATATGTTATTGCATTACTCAAGAGCTCCCAGGAATGAATAAAATAAGATGTTTAATATCAATTTTAAGATACAACAGGGAAGATAGGTTGCCCAAATGCAGTGCCCTAATTTCCAAATTTATCTGGATCATGACTCCGCCATGGCCTCTACCCAACTCATTTGGGTGCTGCCGTCTTGAATCTCATACAATCTCACAAGATTAAAGATGGGGACATGCAAATCTCAAAAGATTTCATGAGATCCAAGTTGGTGGCACCAAAATGTTGTGAGATTTGAGTGCTGCCATTTTAGATCTCACAAAATTTGGCTAGATCCAAAATTATAGCACCCAGGGAAGAGGTACAAACGCCACTAGGGACATCCCACATAACCCCTCCCAATGAGTGTGCCATGATTCCCTAAGGCAATGCACACTTTGGAAGCCGTGCCCTAAAGCTTTGATGTGGAACTGCCAAATATTCTAATAGGGTACCCAAAAAATCTGGCCCAGTAGCAGCTAGGTTCTACTGGACTAGGGCTGCAATTCTAAACATATGTTCCTGGAGTAAGACCCATGGAACACAATGGGTCTTACTTTTGAGTAGACATGTTTAGGATTGTGCTCTAGAAAAACCTTTGTTCAATTCAGCAGGGTTCTTCTTATGTTGTTGTTCATGGGTCTAATGCACAGATCTCCAAACCTTTTGGCAGGAGGGCCACATCATCTCTCTAACATGGTGTCAGGGGTCGGAAAACTAATTTACATTTCAAATTTGAATAAATTGACATTTAAGAATTTATTGGAGTGGAATACAAAACTTGCCCAAGGGCAGGATAAAGCGGATTTGCCAGGGGCCAAATTGAGGCATGTTGAGGGCCACATCTGGCCCCTGGGCCAGGGTTTGGATACCCCTGGTCTAATGCATTAGCATTTCTTCTGTACAAACCCCATGTGAAATAAATGAAACTTTTGCAAGAGCACTAATGACCAAAAAATGATCATATGATGCTGTCTTACCTGGATAGTCATCATATGATGCTGTCTCACCTACAGTAGGTAGTATGAAGGAACTGTCATGACACCAGAAGGTACCTGAGATTGAAGGTATGCACATGTACTACCACATGTACTGGCCACATGCTCATGATACACATGATAATGGCTACAATCCAGAGTAACTACGGGACCTCTTACACCGACGAAGTTACGGTGCCACCTATGGGAAACCTATGGGAAATGCATAGAGCAATCCAGAGTAAGTGTCTCTTACGTCTTCCCATAGTTACTCTGGATTGTAGGGACTGTGATCTAAACTCATCAATTGTAAAAAAATAGTGATGGTAATACACAAAGAAGAGCATATTCTTTGACCCTTTTCATACTGGTTTTTTGGGTCACACTCTGGGGTTGCAACTGGATCCAGTGGGAGAAGATAACACAAAGGAAAAACAATCACTGAAGCCAATAAACAACCAACTACAATTTCACAGGGAAGTTATTTTAAGTTTTCCAAGCTATTTTTTCCTTCAACCTGTTTTGAAAATTATGGTTAAAAATAAATAAGACAGGATTTTTTTTGGACTGGCTCCTAATGTTTCTGTTTTGTCTGACAGTTATATATTTAATTTCCAAAATGTAACACAAGTGTACGAGGACATCTCGATTCAATTTGTTTGCAGAGCTTTGATCTCAGTCGGTACAGGGCAAATAAACGGAAAACACTATTGTGGTCAATGCTTGCAACATTCATGCTCATAGCCACCCTGCCTCTGAACTGTGAGGGAACATCAGATGTTGGCCCTGTCTAAGTAGAATAAATAGAGTGATTGACTGGAGTGGTTTCCATGTTCCAGGCACAGAATGCAACCATTCCATCAGTGATATTACCCAAATAAACACATTTTAACATAGATCAGGATCAAAGGTTTGCCACGGTTTACGATGAATATCAAAATCAAATACATACAATGATGTATATCATTGATGATGTATAAAATATATGTATTAATTTTGATGAATATACTTTTGGTACTTTCAAGACCCCTGGACCCACTGCCTCATAGAAAGAACTAGGCAATGCAATGCAACTAGAAAAGAAGCAGTAGGAGGTTCAGTTTGTTGAACTTTCTCCAGCCCTCCCGTCATCCCCAGAGCCTCTTATTGGTGTTCACTGGCCTCTGAATCAGAAATGTCAGGCAATATATCATTCCTGTTACTTCCACTGATGCTTCCAAGAAGTAGGCCATGAGTAGTATATTGGGGAATGGCCATTGAGAAATACGGATCCAGATTAATATTCAGGTTGCTAAAAGTTTTGGTTCCCACCCATCCTCACAAACACTTTAAAAGAAACATAATTTTGGCTCTGCTATACCTGAAACCTCTGTAGTCCAAAAGAGGGGACTAGCCTGTTCAAAAACAGAGTGAAAAATAAAAAGGTATATATGGCCAAATAGAGAGAAATTTCCATGACTGTCATTGTGGAGAGGATCCTTCTTAGGATTGTGTTGCAGGATTGCTTCAGCTCTGTAGCCGTTACTAACTGACTCTCAATGGCTTCACTGTCTACAGCAAGACGGTGTCAAAAATCATTGCAAACCCCAAATTTACAGTTTTGACTTTGTCCTTGTAGGTTTCACAAACTTTGACTTTGTGAGAGGTTTGACTTTGTTCCTTGTAGGTTTCAGCTGAGTCAGCTGGGAGGTTTTCTGGAAATTTTGGATAACGTTGAAGCTATCCTGACACATCACTTGATGGTCAGAGTAAAGGCAGATGGATATGTGAGCTCAGAGCATCTGCATAACCCATTATGCATTGATGCTGCAGTCCTAACCACCAGTTAGGCTGGTACAGTTTCCAGCGTAAGTTCTGTCCTGGCCTGGGTATGTCACAAAAGTACCATAAGGCAATTCTGTCCCACTCCAGAGGAGGTTAGGCCAGTGCACTGACATGCGCCAGCTTCCCTCCACCACCATAGGATTGGAAAGATGGATGAATAGTCCTGGCCTAAATTGGTTAGGATTGCATCCTCACAGCCTAATCCTATCTTGCACTGGAACAGGCAGCCTGGATTGCCTATCCCGTATTCCTAACCAACATCTATACTCAGTGGTGGGAATCAAATAAATTAACAACAGGTTTTATGTCCTAATAACCTAAATTAATAACAGATTCTATGTCCTATTTGTAACCAGTTCTCGGAACCAGGCGTACATTAGCAAAGGGTTTTATAGAAGCTGTGAGAACCCCCTGAAGCTCACCACTGGCTATACCAATGGTTCTCAATCTTCCTAATGCCAAGACCCCTTTATAAGTTCTTTATGTTGTGGGGACCCCCAACCATAAAATTATTTTCGTTGCTACTTTATAACTGTAATTTTGCTACTGTTATGAATCGTAAAGTAAATATCTGATATGCAGGATGTATTTTCATTGTTACAAATGAAATGTGTGTTCTGTGCACACACTGAACATAATGGGATGTATTTCAGAGAAGGCATGCATAGGATTGGGCCCTGAGGCTGAAATCCTATCAATGTTTACATGGGAGTAAAAGCCCCCCTGACTATAATGGGATTTATTTCAGAGTAGGCATGAGTATTTCAGAGTAGGCATGCATAGGTTTGGGCCCTGAGGCTGTCAGTCAGACCCAGTGCACGCGCAGCTACAGCCAGAGGTCTGGCAAGCCTGACCTGGCCCCCTGCACCAGGGGTCTTTATGCGACCCCCAGGAAAGCTCTAGGCAACCCCCAAAGGGGTCCCAACCCCCACTTTGAGAAACGCTGGGCTATACTGACAGATGAGAGTCCAAAATCACAATGCATGCACCCTGAAATTTGATATTTGTGACTGTCAACAGTAGAAAAGAAATTCTTGAGCTTAGGGACCTATGAAGATAGTTTCTAGAAACTCCCCCTTTTCAGGTTTGAGCCTTATATTAAAGGTTGTTGTTTGAGGCCATTGCCAGCTTGCTGGCCGAGAGCACTCTGAGCCACAGCAAGGCGGTGAGGGGGCGGAACTTCCTTCTCCTGCTCACTCTTTCTCCTACCAAATGGTCCAGGACCAAGGATAGCGCATGCCCCAGACGCAGCCAAAGAGAAGTGTGCTAGGCTGCAGCATGCCAAATTTAAATGGCGGCCACCAGGAAGCCATTTTCCTGGAGGCTGGTCGTCTTTTTCCACCGCCTGGAGGAGGGGCTTTTTTTCTGGAGGCCTCCTGGAAATTCCAGAGGTGTGGCAATCCTGGCTTCAAGAGCTTCGGCTGGAACAGAATCAAGAACTGATTTTTAAAAAGTAATATGGACATTATTTTTTAAAAATGTAAACCAGATACAGTGGCGCCTCATGTAAAGAATGCCTCACGTAAAGTATGTTTCATGTAACAAACAAAAATTTCTCTAGGATTCTGCTTCACGTAACAAACTGTGCTTCACGTAAAGAACACATTCGTTGGCAGTTGGGGCAGACGCGCTGGCCTGCAGCCTGTTTAAAAAGCGTCAGGGCTGACTAGCGCACCTGCCCATAGTGAAAGCAACACTTCCATCAGGCTGTCCAGACATCTGGCTTTCCCCGGACACCTCTGGTATATATTACCTTGTCCAGAGGAGTAGGGAAACTCAAGAGTGCCTCTGGACTTTATGAGCCACGCAGCTCAGATTTCCCTAGGTCTAAAACTCCAGCCCTAAAACTTAACACTTTCAGTGCCTCTTAACCCTGCCTCAACCAACAATTCATGCTGTGCTCCACTTCAAGACCTGCAAGGCCTTGCTGTTCAGGGATTTTGCGTTTGGTGTCTGGTCACCCTGCACTTCCATGCTGTTCCTCCTGTGGCCGGGAGAAAGGCGGAGTACAAATCAAATGAATGAATGAATGAATGAATGAATGCTGGTGCCTGAAATGTGCCATGCAAGCAGTCCTTTCTCCTCCACTTCAGAGCCATTCAGAGCCAAATGGAGGGATTTGTGGGGAGAAATGGGGGTTTGCATGTTTGGCTCTCTCCATTGGAATGACCTAAAGCAGAAGGGAAGGAGCTCCTTGCATAGCACATTCAGGCACTTGCAAAACTTTGGCTGCAATCCTAATCCCCAGTTAGACTGGCACTAAACTCCAGCACAAGTCCTGTGCTGGCCTGGAGGTGTCACATAAATGCTGCAAACCATTCCTGTGCTACTCCTGGTGGTGAGTTATGCCAGTGCACTTGCCTCCCTACATCAGCATGGGAATGAGAAGATAGATGAGTTGTGCCACTCTAGGTTAGGATTGCTTTGTACCCACCCTTACTATACCACTGCCAACAACATCAGCCATGTTGATCCTGATTTGTCTTCTACCTCTGTCTGAAGTTAGTGGTTGGGGGGAAAATTGGATTTCTCTGTGATGAACCCCAATCTATGGAACTCCCTTTCCTGATGCCATCCATTTGGTGCCATCCTTATGGTGTTGCAGGATAAATTCACACCTGCTTTTTGACCCATCTGTGATGTGTTTCCCCCCTTTCTCTTCTGTATCCCAGAAATGAATTTTTTTTAGTAATGAAGGGCTTTTATTTCCTAACTGCCTTGGGCATCTGGAGACAGAAGGTCATGCGATGCTTATCTATCGGAAAGCACACCACAACTTGATGGTAGTACAAAGGGGAATTTTGAAATGAGATAATTTTATTTCAAAGAAGACCACACAAGTCTTAATAGGTCCTCAAGCTACGCTAAACAAAGCCAGGCAAAGCTTTGAAATCAAACAATAAGACAAGTAATGAAACAAAAGGAACTGTTAGAAGGAAAAAATTAGGCCTTAGATGCATCTCAGTTCAGATTCATTCTCCGCAGTACTTTCATTATAATGAATGTTCCATGTTATGGCCTTAGTTGTAAGGTTTTTTTCAGACATAATTTTGCAGAAGCCATAAAAATGTTCTGAGACAGACCGAAACTTTCCTTTGAGTCTAAAGAGTAGTTAAACCAACCTTTCTGCTGTTTCCTGCATACATATGGTGCAATCCTAACCATGTCTACTCAAAAGTAAGCCCTGTGGTGTCCAATGCATCTTAATCCCAGGAAAGTGTCTTTAGGACTGCAGCCTTAATGGAAATTTTGTGTACAAGTTTTACCATATTAACATCAATAGTTTCCTTTCTTAATATGAAACATCTTTAATAGGTTTCCGAAGAATGGTTGGAATGATTGCTAGAGAAGGACTGAAAACAGTGTTTCTTCCTTTACCTAATAGGTCTGAGAATGGGGTGCGGTCAGGAAGAACCCATTTTTGGTTCCTCACAGCGGTCATCATAATGAGCTATGAGAGAAGTGAGGTTGATCTGTGATGCCTCTTTCATTATTATTCCCAAGTGGAAAACATGATGAAGAGGAGAGAAGATGTCAACAATTTTTTTTAATGTCCTGAAGTTTTTCATCCTGTCAGCCATAGTATGCAGACTTCGTACTGAGACAGCCACAACAGCAGAAGGATTTTCTATAGCTTTAAAGGGGCAGCTCATTGCTGGTAGTCAGAGTGGTAAGTTTCTGATTTATTAACCACTGGTTAGGCTAACCACTGGTTAGGCTGGCACAAATTCTGTGCTGTCCTGGGGTGTGGTTGCCACAATTCTCTTCCCCAAAATCAGGACAGGACCCCTTGTCCCATGTGCCAGTATGTGTACACAATCCTCAAAAATTGGGATTGTCCCTGTTTTTTGGGACATATGGCTATCCTAGCTCAGGGGTTTCACAAAAGTGTCATTAGCCACTTCTATGCCACTCGTTTTGGGGTTGGTCCAGTTCACAGACATGCGCCAGACTCCCCATACCACTGTCGGCACTGTGGGGAGATGCGTGAGTTGCGCTGACCAAAATGGGTTGGGATTGGACCCTCAATGCCATACCTATGTGAGTGTTGAAGATATTCCCAGTGACTTCCTTTACCCAGCCTCAATTTTCACCCCTTGGAATGTCCTGTGGAATAACACTAGGTCATAAAATGACATATTTCCAGGGTGCTCCTGGGAAGAAAAACGATGGCCAAATGGAGATGATCTCTAGAAATTAATTCTAGCATTTCTAATACTTGTAAGTAGGGATGATGCCAGGGTCCACATCACCTGGTACAGGACCCTGATGTATCACTCCCTCCCCTGCACATGCATAACATTGGCGCATGCACAGTTCATCAGTGAATCCACCTGCTCTTCCTAAGAAAGGGTAAGTGGCTAGAGTGGCAAACTGCGCATGTGTAAAGGTTGCACATTTGCAGTTCACCTCTGAAGCTTCTTGCCCTTTCTCAGGATAAGAAGGGGCTTCGGTGGTGAAGGATGTATGCGCAATGTTTGCACATGCGTCCTTCAGTAAGAGAACGCTCTTGCTGAAGAGTTCCCCAAGTAAAGGACACATGCGCAATGTTTACACATGTGTCTTTCATTAGGGAAATGCCCTCTCCTCAGCCAGAGCACTCATTGAAGGACACATGCAAACAATGTGCATGTGTCCTTTAGTGAGGAGCACTCCAGCTGAGGAGCAGTCCTTACCACTGGCGCAGGTGGGTGATGTGCTGGAGAGGTTCCCCTCTGGTGTGTCCCCCCTGGCATGTCACCCGGTGCAGACCGCACCAACCGCACCACCTTCACGACACCTGTACTTGTAAGCCTCTTGGGGATGACACATGTTCTTTCATTCTATGCACACTGCCATGATCACTGAAGAAATTGATCATAAGTGAAATCCTGGAAATTGGGTTGCTCTCTTCCCCCTCAATCACCCCGTAAAGGGGGATTGGCAGGGTGACCAGATGCCAAACGCAAAATCCCTGAACAGCCAAGCCAAAATTCCTGATCGAAAGCCAAAATTCCTACTCTCTACCCGGAAAATGTAGGACAAAATGTAGGACATGTTAAAATAAGCTAAAAACACTAAAAAATAAGCTGAAAACGCTGGTATTGCTTTCCTATACATAATATATTACACTATATTACTTATTTTAAATTGAAAAAAGAAGAACTCTCTGCTCACCCAATCCCAGTCTGGTTTGGGGGTTGTGGAACCAATTTTTTGGGGTTCCCAAAGTTTACCAAATAACTTTGCCAAATGAGGCATTCAGCTTCATGCAGGTTCTGTTCAGGTTTGAATGAACTGGGGAAGAACTGGCACTTGTGTTTTGGCATTATGGAAAATAAAAGCAGATATTTATTTTTATGTCCAGACATTAAGTTTTTTGCACAGGGTGATCAGATGACAAATGCTAAATCCCTTAACCCCTAAAATCCCTTAAATTCCTATGTTCTTAAAAAATTGAAGGACACATGTAGGACATGTTAAAATAAAGCAGAAATACTCATATTGTTTTCCTGTACTTAATTTCAACCCTTTAAAATTGAGAACCTTGTAAAATGCATGATTCAGACCCAGACATTAAAGCAACTGTTTGTAGTAGCATAACACAAGCCAGTGACTACAACATATGTGGTTCAGACCCAAACACACAAACACAAGCACACACAAGCATACACACAAACACACACACACGCAAGATATCAAGCAGGGAACAGGAAAGCAAGGAAGATGCCCTAAATCAGGGAGGCGGGATCTGGAACAACCAAGAGAAATCTGCAGTGCCCTTGAGGGAGTGCAAAGTGCAAAAGCAGACTGTGGGGAGCCAAAAAGACCAGGATGTAAAGGATTGGGAAGGAGGAATCAGAGTATCCCCAGGCAGGAGTTACATTTCAGGTCTAGAAGTAGAGTACAGCCTGAATTGTTTGCTGAGGCAGGGTTAAGAGGCACTGAAAGGGTTAAGTTTTAGGGCTAGGGAAATCTAAGCTGCGTGGCTTGGCTCATGGCTTGTAAATTCCAGAGGCATTCTTGCATTTCCCTACTCTCCCGGACAAGGTAATAAATACAGGAGGTGTCTGGGTAAAGCCGGACATCTGGACAGCCTGGGGTTTGGCCAATGCTTCCAATGCTGGTGGGTTATGACCAGTGGTGGGATTCAAATAAACAAACAACATTAGTAACATTAGTCCCATTAGTAACTGGTTCTCAGAACCAGGCGCTCATTAGCAAAGGGTTCTATAGAACCTGTGAGAACCCCTTGAAACCCACCACTGGTTATTAACCACCAGTTTGGATACCATTGTCTTAGATTCTTGGGATCAGCACAGGTTGATTCATATATAGAGAATCATTCACAATCCATATGAGTATCTTGAAGTTAAACCACTTTTCAGCTTTTCATGATCATTTGAATTCATTCCAGGACCTGCCACCATTTGGACATGGTTCTGCAACACAGAAGAAAACAAATAAATAGGGTGAATACAGAAAAAGTCAAGATTTTTTTAAAAATGAAATGGAAATCTACATCTACATCTACAGTATTTATATACCGCTTTTCAACTGAAAAGTTCACAAAGTTACAAGAAAATGAAAAAATTAATAGCTAATTAATAGCTAATGGGTCCCTGTCCCAAAAGGGCTCACAATCTAAAGTGCAAAAAGAACACCAGCAGTAGCCACTAGAACAGACATTGCTGGGGTGTGGAGGGCCAGTTACTCTCCCCCCTGCTAAAGAAATAGAGAGGAACATTTCTTTGCAAACTATTTTTTTAAAAAAATTGGAAAGCAACTATTATGTTGACAGTACATTTTTTCCAACAAGGTGTTAATCTGCAGGTATTTACTTTTGATCTCTATGACATTAACTTCTTTGGAAGACTAAGTACAAACAAGTTAACAGATGATCCATTCAATCATTATTATGCCTTGCTTCCCTCTTTTGGATGTGATTGAAAAACTGACATTCCTAAAAGAGATGAACTTCCTATTGAAAAGGACTGAAAATCTTATTAACAGATTTGCACTGCATGTGTGCTCAGCAGACACCATTGAAAACATAAATTGTGTCTAGCTTTTTTCTCCATAAAACCCATATATTAAATTGTTTCTTTCCATGCTAGCCCCTTTCTCTGGAATTGCCATATCTGTTAATTCACCTCCTACAGGAAAACCACATGACACCATCCCATTCCAGTGTTTTCTGTATTATCCCATGATTTTGCTATTTTTATGCTATAAAATGTAATTTCTTGCTATAAATTATTGCTATAAAATGCACATTTGTTTTTACAAAATGAAATTGCAGAAACAAACGTATTGTAATGTAGGAAGCCAAAGTGCTGTTAGGCTTTTAATGGGTACTATTATTTTGAAATGAAAGCTTCCTATTTATTTTTTATTGTTTCCCAGGTTAGTGCGAGGGCAATTAGTGCATATTAATTGCTCCTTAAGCATTACTTATCTATTCCAATCCTTTTGGATCTCTGAGCCTTTTGTCATCTGTGCCAATTTACACTTCTGATTTCTTACAATTATTGAGAAAAATAGCATTATTTCAAATAGTATTTTTTTCAGCCTTGTTAATTCTGCATCAATTTCTAACTTAAAAATTAAGTTTTTTTCTTTTTTAAAAAAGGATATAAACTAAATCCTTGAAATACCAGCACAAAACCTCTGAGCAATATAGCTCAGAGGGCTAGTTGTCTTGGAGCACAATCCTAACCATATCTACTCAAAAGTAAGTCCCATTGTGTTCAATGGATCCTGCTACCAGGAAAGTGTCTTTAGAATTGCGGCCTTAGTGGGCCAGTTCATTGTATTCATCCCAATCCTATGTTTGCTCCCTGAGGCATCTGGTGGGCCACTGTGAAATACAAGAAACTAGACCGAAATGGACCTTTATCCTGATCCATAGGGGCTCTTCTTATGGTCTTTATGTAGGACTATGAGACCCGTGCTAAATCCAGCATTGTTAGAGCAGGTGAGAGGTATCCTTGGGGTAAGGGAGCATTTGTTCCTTTACCTTGAGCTACCTCCTGCTCAACTGGGCTACTTAGGTCTGAACCAGATATTTAGTTGACACAGAATCAAGCAGCCCCATGTAATACCAGCAGGCTCTGGATGGGGGTTAGGATGTTGCAAAGGTCTTGATCTTGCTTCCTTCTCTTTGAAATCTTTGAAACATTCCTAAGAATGTGCTTCTCCCAGGCACTTGGTGGCAAATAGCAAAAAATACAATCAAAGGTAAGAGTATGTGAAAGCTGGACCCAAAGCAGCTCTGAAGAATGTTCTTCAAATGAAGAACCTATTAGACCAGAAAAAAACCTGAAAACCAGAGAAGTGTATATAGTAAAGCTATTGCTTACAGCTATTGATAATGACAATTGACGCAAGAATTTTGTCTGCATCAAGTAGTGGTAAGAATCCATTTCCTTCATTAGATTGGGAGCATGTGCCAATTAGCAACATCAAAATAATACCAACCATCCGTGCTTCTTAGGTGACTTGATTTAGGAGAAAACAGGAACTTCCTTGTTCTTTCATCAGTTCAGACATCAGTGACATCAAGTGAATCAAGATGTTTTCGACCACATCTCTAAAATTGAAATCAGGTCCTAGCAAAATGCAACAATTCATGCAAAGCACAGGGGTTTACTCTTGAAGCTATTTTTTTGACATAACTTCAGAGTTAAAGACTGCAGTCCTAACCACACTTTCCTGGCACTAAGTATTATTGAACACAATGGGACTTACTTTGGAGTAGACATGCTTAGGACTGCACTGTGAATCCTTGAATTTAATGATGGTACTTCCAGCAAGTAGAAAGTTGCAAGACTCAACAACAGCAATAACAGAAGCATCTTTTATGGCACACAACTTATGTAACACTTCTTGAATCCAAATGGCCACCAAGTAATGACATACACAGTAATGACTGTATATGAATTTACATACACTGCAATATAATTTTTATTGACTATTTTCACACCATCTTCAGCCAGTATGATGTCCTGATACAATTCACAGACTGATGAAATTTCTGAGAAGTTGACTGTATGTTCAAAATGCTTGCAAAAGTGTCAGTAATATGAACTACTCCAGTATTGTGGACCTTAAAGTGCATAAATTGAAATTAGCTATGGTGTTGGACTGGATTTCTAATATCATAGTCTTTGGTGTGTAAATAGGTAGAGTGGGTGGGATGCTAGTTTGCCTCCTCATGGTGCACCCCGGATAGCACAGAAGTGTGAACCAGCCAACTAGCAACAATTGGTGGCCAGAATACACTGAAGAATTGGCAACAGTCAGCAGCCAGACATCAATGTGGAATTCCTGGTTCTCAGGATACATGGCAATGGAACATTAACACCTGGTATACCATAAGTCCTTGTATTTGCCATATGCTAAATAAATAAAAGGTAGAGTAGGATTAATGATCTCAAAGAGAAACACAATGATTGATTATGGAAAAAGGGTGTATACAGAGGCAGCATGTTCTCATATGCATATACAGAGACACCAAATGCTTAGTATTAGCCACAAAAATATAGTTCTGCTCATGTTTGTGAATAATAATTGTGCTGCGTGGGCTTCAGAGGATTGTCACAGGTTCTATAGAACCTTTGCTAATGAGAACCTGGTTCTTAGAACCCGTTACTAATGGAACTGAGAATCAGTTGTTAATTTATTTGAATCCCACCACTGATTCTGCACCACATCTCTCTTCCAAGTGGGAAGAGGACAACGAATTGACATTGTTAATTTGTGATAGGAGCTTTTGTTTTTAATCCATCAAGAGAAAAATAGTAAAACACCTTGGAACCTATGGAGGCAGGATAAAGTGACAGTCTTTCCATTTTGAACTCTTCTTTCTTATTCCATGTGGGTGTTGCTCCACATACTGGTGGGGGGGGGCGTATGAAATGCCATAACTCCTCCCTCCTAGTAATGCACCAGAAGAATTTTAAATTTCCTAGCTCAGGTTCCTGAGGATGTCGAAGGTGAGTAGAAACTGGAGCAATTTGGAATAAATGTTACACTCCCATTCTTTTCTGGGGAAAGAAATTCATATGAAGTAATATGAATACTGGTAACTTACGTACACAACATATTTATTTTAAGTATGGACACAATCCAGAGTAACTATGGGGAGTCCTTGCTCTGAGGTAAGACCAATTTACTCTAGATTGCAATACAAATTTCCTATAAGTTTTTCACTAGCTGGTGCTGTAATTATGTCGATGTAAATGTCTCTTATGTGCTCCCATAGTTACTCTGGACATACCTGGTAGGGTATGCATGTAGATAGTTTCCTAAAGTATGTGAACAGAGTCTGAACCGAAACTGACATTGGTGGATGTTCACACTGACCCAAAGCTTGACCCTTTTTCATCAAAATTTTCACTTAAACATTTTCTAAACTGCTAACATAACCAGTGACCTGGTTCTGGAGTACCTGAAATTGCTAAGAAGCCATCACAATATCAGTGAACATAACTGTGACACCTTTGCATAGTGTTAGCTACTGCTAAAGCAGTAGCTCTACTGCTACTGCTAGAGCAGTACAGCAATCATGTGCAGACAATACCTCATCTGCAAGTATTACCTGATATTGTTCTGAAAAGGTAGTACAAAGGAAGTATCAGCTCCCTGTGGCTTGTAAATTGACTCCAAGTTTGTAAAAAAAAATGGAGGAATGATCCTCATTATGCTCTTGAAAGATTCCTGTAGCTGCAATCCTAAAGACACTTTCCTGGGAGTAAGATCCCTTGAACACAATGGGGTTTACTTTTAAGTAGACATGGTTAGGATTGTGCTCACGTGTCCTTTACACACTCCCCTTGATTATAACCCAATGTTGAATTGTTCTTCAATCCTTTTGAGTGACAAGGGGGGGGGGGGAGGAATCTGATTCATTTGAAAGTTTTCTGGAGTTTGAATCAGGGAAATGAACTTGGTGACACTTCAGGAGTCAGTTATGATGTGTCTACCTACTCACCCCTCTCCTAGGAAGTATTTAAGTTGCATTTGCACCTGGCCGAAGCCCGAGGGAAGAGAGAAGGGTACAAGTTTAAACACAGTCACAAACCTAACACATTTTGTGCAGTGGGAAAGGTAAGAGCAGAAGGAGGTTATAGGGGTTCAGATGGTGCTTGGAGCCTGATCTAATCGAAGCGTGCTCTGACTTGGCTAGACCTTAACTCAAAATATGTATGTGACTGTATTTGACTTGACTGGAGCGCTTATGTGTACAGATATTGTATTAATTGAAAAGCAGTATTTATAGCAGTGGTATTTTTTTCATTTTCTTGTAAACCGCTTTGTGAACTTTTCAGTTGAAAAGCGGTATATTAATACTGTAGATAGATAGATTTCAGCCTGGGACCCCTTTCTGAGAATGACAATCTTTCTGGGAGCCCCAAAAGTGATGTCATGGCTGGAAGTGTCCCAGATTCAAAGATGGCTGCACCCAGCTTTTCGCGACTCCCTTGAAATGAAGTCATGACCCCCAAGGGGTCCCGATCCCCACTTTGAAGACCACTGATTTATAGTATACTAGCGAAAGGCATACCCGCGTTGCGGGAGTAACTTCCCCATACAACATCCTTCACGGCGCATCAACAACCCATGCACAACCTACCCCCATGTACAACATTCCCCTGTGTGCATCATCCCCATGTGCAACTTTCCCAATGCGCATCATCCCCCACGCGCATCTTCCCCTGTGCGCAACTTCCCCCTGTGCGCAACTTCCCCCAATGTGCAACTTCCCTCCATGCGCAACTTCACCCATGCGCAACTTTCCTACATGCGCATCATCCCCCCATGTGCAACTTCCCCCATGCGCAACTTCCCCCATGCGCATCATCTCCCATGCGCAACTTCCTCCCATGCACAACTTTCCTACATGCGCAACTTTCCTACATGTGCAACTTCCCCGCATGCGCAACTTCCTCCATGTGCATCATCCCCCATGCGCATCAACCCACCATGCGCATCATACCGCCATGCGCATCATCCCCCCATGCGCAACTTTCCTACATGCGCAACTTCCCCCCATGCACAACTTCCCCCATGCACAACTTCCCCCTGCGCATTATCCCGCCATGCGCAATTTTCCCCCATGCGCAACTTCCCTCCATGCGCACCATCCCCCGTGCGCAACTTCCCCCATGTGCATCATCCCGCCATGCGCAACTTCCCCCATGTGCATCATCTCCCATGCGCAACTTTCCTACATGCACAACTTTCCTACATGCGCAAATTTCCCCATGTGCAACTTCCCCCATGTGCAACTTCCCTACATGCGCATCATCCCCCCATGTGCATCATCCCCACGTGCAACTTCCACTCATGTGCAACTTCCACCCATGCGCAACTTCCACCCATGTGCAACTTTCCTACATGCGCATCGTCCCCCATGCGCAACTTTCCCCCATGCTCAACTTCCCCCATGCGCAACTTCCCCCATGCGCATCATCCCCCATGCGCATCATCCCCCATGCGCATCATCCCCATGCGCATTATCCCGCCATGCGCATCATCCCGCCATGCACAACTTCCCTCCATGTGCATCATCCCTCCATGTGCATCATCCCCCATGCGCAACTTCCCACATGCGCAACTTTCCTACATGCACAACTTTCCCCATGAGCAAATTCCCCCATGTGCAACTTCCCTACATGTGCATCATCCCCCCATGTGCATCATCCCCCCATGTACATCATCCCCATGCGCAACTTCCCCCCATGCGCAACTTCCCCCCATGTGCAACTCCCCCATGTGCAACTTTCCTACAGGCGCATCATCCCCCATGCGCAACTTTCCTACATGTGCAACTTCCCCCCATGCTCAACTTCCCCCCATGCGCATCATCCCGCCATGCGCAACTTCCCTCCATGTGCAGCATCCTCGCCAGCGCAACCTCTTCCTCCGAAAAACATCCCCCAGTGCACCAGGGTCTGAGCACCAAATTGGCTGATGTTGTTCAGTCTCTCATGTTAAGTATAGGACAGAAACACGTTGCCCCCTTTTCAGCCCCTGAAGGGTTAATTTCTCCAGATGGTTCTTGGTGGGAGTTCAGGTGACAGAAGGAACTCCCAGAATTCCATGCTTCAGGCCCAGCAGTTGGGGCGGAATGTTGCTGAGTCAGCAATTCTCAGTGCAAAGTATAGGGAGGAAAACGCATTGCGCCCCTTTTCACCCCCTTCCGGTTGGAATTTCTGAAAACCGGTTTTTAGTGCACCCCTCCATCACAGAAGGAACACCCACCCCAAATTTCAGACTTCTAGGGCGGGCAGTTTTGGCAGGGCGCTGATGAGTCAGTCAGTGAGTGAGTCAGTGAGTCAGTGAGTGACTTTTCTCTTTTATATATATAGATAACATTATGGACTACAAAAAGAAGGAAAATTGAATATTATATGTATTAGTAGTCACTACTATTGTAGTAAAAAATCTTTTGCTTATTTATCCTATACAGTACTTCATAATAGTTTGAGTTCTACCACTTCCACATCCTTTTAAAATTCTCCATTTCAGATCAGATATTGAACTTGACCAACAATGATACCAGACAATGCTTGAGTGCTTATTAAGGAAATGGTATGAATTATATAATTATGGCAAAGACAATCCTTAATTTAATTTACTTATACAAAAGTCTAGCCCTAGCACCATTTGTTTAGTTTTAGGCTATAAATCTGTTTTTTTTTTTAATTAACTTGGTAAGATCACTTTGCTTCCCTGAGTTTCATAAATATTGCAAGGATTAAAAAAAACTTCCAGGCATTTTTCCTCCCCCCCCCCTTTTTTTTCCTAAAGAACTGGAAAAACCCTTTCTGACTAAATATGTGATTTCTGAAGAAAATGATGGCAATAAAAAATAAAATATGACATCAAGCAGCTGTGCTGTTCTGTAAAAGTGTTCAGGATTTTGAACACATGAAAAAGAAATAAGGCAAAAGGGGGCTGATAAAGTTTCTGGCTACAATACAGGAGACATATCATTACCATATGATCAACTGTGGGTGTCAGCCTGGATACTGTTCATTGAGGAAATCTTACTTTTTTAACCGGGCTATGGAACAGAAGCAGCAAGGAGAGTTTTCCACCAAGTGACAGTCACTGAGTAGTAACCTAGCCCTCCTCCTTTCCACACCTGCACGGTCTTCTGGCTGGGCTGAATATATGAGTTTAATTGCGTCTCCGCTCTGAGGGTGCCTGTTTGCAAATCCCTGGATTCAAAGGTATGGCTTTTTCAATAATTACCCTGAAATCTGCAGCAGTAAAGGGAAACTCCAGTAAAAAGTAGAGGAAACAAATGTTGGGAGAGGAAAGTCTTTAGCTAGCAAAATACTGCATCTTGATCTCCGAGAATATTCGTAAGCACTGAGGACGTTGCTCTGAACATTCGGAGCTGTTTGTTTTAGAAGTGCTGGTTTGTTCCTCCTCGAGAGATTTTTCAGCTCTGTGTTTTCTTGTTGTAGTGAAAATTTGGAGTGTAAGATCTTGTAAGAGGAAACAGTGTAGGATCATCACATTTAGGTTTTGGAGTTGAAAAACAGTTTTGGTTTGGCTTGTCAAGTTAAGAGGCAACATTTTTCTGAACATTGTGGAAGAGTATCTTACCGATATAGACAGGGATTATATATTTTTAAAAGGCTTCTTGAGTGAAAGAACAGGCACAACTATACGGCTCTAAAAAACTGCTGATCACATAAGCAGGTATTTGCGTGGTTTTAAAATCTGAACAAATGTATTTCCAAAACCATGAAGGTTCCCATAGAAAATAGCTTATAACTCACCAGTGTGTCTTGATGCATTAGAAGAGATTGAGAGACGTGCTAGAAAAGCAAATGCAAGGCTATTATTTGCTGCTGAAGTTTTTAAAAAGGTGATTTGGAAATGAGATGGAGTCAGGTTTCTGCCGTCCTTTCCTTCTCCTTTTCTGTATTTTCTTAAGGCAATATGATTTCTTGTACTATATAAACCAGTTAGTTCAAACGTTTGACACAAGGAGTCTGGCTCAACCGGTTTGTGGATCGGGCTGTCTGTAAATGTAATCTCTGGGATAGAAATACCACAGCATAATTCAGTTTGAAATTAAACCTTCCCTTTCCTTGCACTAAATATAGGGTAATTGCAACCATCTCAACAACCAACATTTTCCTCCAGGTGTTTTAGAAGTTTGACTCCTTGTTTAACTGATTTTATTCTGGGTATTCTTTGTCAATATACACCCTTTTTCCTATTCTATGTTACTTTAAAAAAGAATTATAACTGCCCATCCATTGCTTGTGGTTATCCAGAAAAGCTCTGCTCAAAAGTTACTTTATGATATTACAAATCCTAAATGATACTGCAGTTCATGAAAGATGAGGCCCATTGAGAGATGCCAATCACAGACAGTTTTGCATTTAATTGGGTTTCATCCATAGCATACACCTACCTTAAGTTCCTCTTAAATCAGTCACAGCTTCATTGTTTACCAGGATTTTCTAACAGTTTTTAAAATAAATTCTGGGAATTAAGAAACATCAACAACAACATTTTGATTAAAATTAAATGTGGACCGTTCAGTCGTGGGCATGTCTAAGAAATAATTTGCACTGAATTATATGGAACCTACTCCCAGGTAAGCATGCACAGGATTGCAGCCAAAATGTTTGACTATAAAATCAGTTCATATTATGGTGTTGTTTATTGTGGGAACAGAAACACACTGATCATAATTCCTGTATGTACCTATTTATCAGTGACTTTGTAACTACCATGACACTTCACATGAAACAGTTGCACAGTAGGGATCTAATAGAGGTGTTTGAAAATGGCGTTTATTTAATTTACTCAGAAGCAAGTCCTTTGTTCAGTAAGACTCAAGTCTCAATCTTATTGAACTACCTGGTACTGATGCAGCCATGCCAATGGGGTGTGTGCTGCATCCTGCAGGGGAGGGGCAGATATGGGGACTTCCTCAAAGTAAGAGAACCTTTATTCCATTACTTGGGGATGCATTGCAGCTGCATCAGTGCCGGAAAGTTGGTCAGGATTGGGTCCCAAGGTTACAATTCTGTACTATACATCAGAAACAAACACCTTTATGGCTCCAGAAGCCTATAAAATATACAAATCTAACATATTTTGTTAAAAAATTGAGTTCCAATCTAATCTGAGATCATTGCATTTTAGAAATGCAGGGTAATAAAAGGTCATGCAAACCATCCTTATGTCAAAAAATTACTGACTTGAGATTCAGAAGAAATAATAAATGATGAATGCAATTTGGAGTTTTAGTTTGGAAGGCTTATTGGTACAAATATCTGCTTGGATTAGATTATGCATTTAGAATATGCAATTAGATTGGATTGGATTAGAATATGCAATACCCACCACTGAATTATTTCCTGACCTAAAGAATGTTCCAGGCTCTAAGGCTGCAATTCTGACCTAGGCTGGCACAATTCATTGGTCTTTCCATTCCTGTGATGATGGAGGGAGGAAAGCGCATGTCTGTGCACCTCCCCAGGAATGGCACAGAATTGCCTTACAGTACTTTGTGACACTTCAAGGCCAGTGTGGACATGTGCTGGGGTTTATGCAAGCCTAACTGAGGATTAGGATTGCAGCCTAAGACATGCAAGGCAGTTTCCAGTGTGATTCAGTATTAGACTTCAACCTGGTTGAACTTCAACCATGGAAACCCTGGGATCTAGCCCTTACTCGGTGATGGAACTCACTAGCAGTGCAATCCTATGCTGTTGTAAGTGGGGTTTACTCCCATATAAGGAGAGCGGCAGTCGCCCCAATGGGTTCAAATGTGTCTACTCAGATCAGTGCCACCTCAAGAGTGTCTAGGATCTGGTACAACTGCTGGTCCTGTGCCCATCTCCTGTTCCCTACCTGTCCCCTGAACACCACCACAGAATAGACTAAGCTCAGCTGATACAAACTTACCCCATCGGGGCTGGATCTGGTATGGTAAGGCCATCGAAACTCCTGGATCTGGTATGGTGGGCCTTCTAACTCCCAAATTGGCACAACCAAGTTATATGACATATTTGTGACAATACTGGCTCAGCATGAGATTGTGCTACCCCAAGTGTTGGTTTTGATTGTGCCATTTCTTTCTCTAAGCCATACCTTTCTGCTGTGGAGGTGATAGGGGAGTTTTATATATCATCCAGAACTTCTTGGGGGGAAGGGTAAAATAAAGCTAAACTGTAAATTGATGTTAAAGAGAAAAGCGAGCATCACATTTACTTGGCCACAGTTTAGACTAGAGCAGCTAAATTAGAGAACTGGATTTAACTATTTGTACATAGGTTTCTGCTTTTCCCTGTCCCTGTTCAAGGCAAGTCGCAAATGTACAGTAGTATAGTATAGTATAGTATAGTATAGTATAGTATAGTATAGTATAGTATAGTGTAGTATAGACCTTCATCATACTGAATTTCCAAGGTTCTCATAATCTTGTAGCCAATCAATTATTCTCTATGTAGAAGACATGACTGAATGTAACTTGTCCATATTTTTGAGAGTGGTGTACACAGTAGGGTTGATATAATTCTCTTCCACAAAACAGGGATAGGACTCTCTGTCACACTTGCCAGTATGTGAACACAATCCCCCAAAATTGGGACTGTCCCTGTTTGGGGGGGGGCATGTGGCAACCCTAGTACACAGAACATAGAACCCTTTATTTCCTGTAGAGTAGCAATTGGAAACAATACAATATTGGGCACAATCCTAAGAAATTTAGGCCAGCCTAACTCACCTGGCCTATCCGTGATGGTGTTGCGAGGTTGGCGTATGCGTATGCTGGCCTAACCACCCCCCTCGGAGTGGGGCAGAAGTGGCTTACTGCACTTTTGTGACACCACCAGGTTAGCACAGGACTTATTCCAGGGCTTAAGCCAGCCTAACTGCAAGCATACTTTCTCCACCACAGCATAGTCCACAGTTATTCTGTGGTCCCACCACAGTTAGGATAGCTGCCATTATATTGTATTGTTTTAACAATAGAAATATTGTATGTCTCAACAGAAGCCATACAATAGACAGTATAATGACTGCTGAGCTGGTTCACACATTACCGCTAGATGTTGATGCCTCTTTCCATGTGGCAAAGTCTCATACCAGAAACAGCATTTATAAACACAAACCAATAGGGCAGTGTGGTTTCATGCCATACCAGTTGCCACCCTGGCAGAGCTAGTGTGGGAAAAAAATCCATGTTATCCATTACTGCCGTTCAGTTTTCTTTGACAAGTGTTACTGAACCAGGATGGGATTAGCATGAACACCACAGGATAGGGTTACCATATGTCCTGAAAAACAGGGACAGTCCCAATTTTTGAAGATTGTGTTCACTGCTGGCAAGTGTGACAGTGTCCCATTCTGATTTTGTGGAAAAGACTTATGGCAACCCTACCACATTGAATTGGCCATAAGTATACCAATAACAAAACTTCAATAATTAACAATCTGTGGATGGTTGACTCTAAAAAAATGTGTTACAGGAAAAGAGGGTGGGTTTAAGGTTGATCTGTACCCATTTATAAAATAGTAGAGGTAGCCAGGACTTTTTAATTAGCTACCACATCTGGGTAAAGAAGCAGCAGTACAGGAATTTAATAGTTCTTATGTGTATGTCTGCCAGGTCAGAGGCATTCCAAAATCTGAGATTCAAGAGGTGATATAATAAGGCAGGGCCAAATGATGTCATATTGTTCTCTCCCATAGAACAACCAAAAAAATCTGGTCATTCCTTCCCCTCCCCAATGAATAGAAAAAGTAGGGGGGATCTTGATTTGGTGGACAAATTTTTCGCAGTGGAAATTTTTTAAATATTTTGAAGTTGTATTTTAACATTTAACAGTGGGTCATCTGGCACCCAAGGCCCAAACATTTTTTGACACCCCCATATATCAAAAATTATTGGTAGTATTAATTCATACAATTAATTAGATATTAATTAATATTTTCATATTTTAAAAAATTACCTGGCCAATTAAGCTTCTGTTTTTTTTCTTTTTGGGGAGGAGATGAAAGTGCCTTCTGGAGCACTTGTTGAGCTCCATGTTCATTGGATTGGGATTGTTCTGGTGGCCTTGCTTTCCTCTATACCTGACTTGAACATGAGCCAAGGAATGTTTGTTTACTTGTGAGTAAACGTGGCTACGTAGCTCAGTTTTGCTTTCCATAAGACTCAATGCAATTAAAGGCCTTCTTTGGGGGGTGGTAGGGACTGTGTTCATTGGATCAAGATCATTCTGGTGGCACTGGATTCCTCTCAGTCTGCTCTTTCTAATGAACTATGGCATGTTCACCTACTCATGACTAAAGATGAGAGACAAGATGTTCATTTTCCATAGGGCTGCATGCATTTTTAGTTTTTTTTTTTTTAGTTTTTTGGCCACAACGTTTGATAGAAAGGAGATATTTGAAAGCTGTTTTTGCACTGGATTCTGTTGGAAAATACACACCCAACAGTATATAATATTGGAATATTGGTCTCTCCTTAGTGTGTCACCCCCTAGTGTGTGGTACCCAAGGGTGGTACCCAGGGTCCAGGGCCTTCCAGCCATCCCCTAGAAATGCCACTGATATTTAAGCAGAACCAGGATGGGACAGTGGTTTGGGAGTTAGAATGAGACCTGGAAGATGCAGGTCTAATGCCCTACTCAGCCATGAAGCAATCAGGGTGACCTTGGACAAGTCATTGTCTCTAAGCCTCGCCTACCTCACAGGGTTGTTGTGAAGACAAAAGGAGCAATCTGCATTCCTTGGAGCCAAGGCAGTATATAATGCATTTTTTAGAATGAATCACTTTTTAGGGTAACATTTTCAAAATATTGTTGTTGTAAGTTACACTGCTGGATTGCTGTATCTCCTTCCCATCTCTGTCCAGGCATGCAACAGCAGTGTACATTGTTTAGAATGAAAGGGAGGGTGGAGGTGTGTGGAGGTGGCCCTCTAAAATCTGAACCTCTAATTGGAAACCTGAGATTTGGCAACCCTATTTAGGCTTGCAATCCATTCCTCCTCCACCAATGCTAAGCTACTTTGTTCACACAAGGAGAGGTAATTTTAACAGATCTTCCCCTTAACAGTTATCTGTCCCCATACAGCTCTGTTGGGCTGAAAGTTACATCATTAAAGGATGTGACATCATTAAACAGATGATGGACAGAAATAAGTACCAGAAACCAGAAATAAGTACTTTGTTCTCATAAAGAAACTGATTAGATGCAAAAGACAGAAGAGAAAATGCAAAGTTCTTATCTAAACTTTCAAAATATGGGAGAAGCCAAGTATAACTACCCTGAAATGCAACATGTTTCTTTAAAACATTTTATTAGTTTTGATCTAAGTTTCCTTTTATATGGCTTTGCCAGTACGGCCATTACGAAAGAGGTCAGAAGAAAAAGAAACCTCAAAACATTGCTATCATGAGTTTAACTACCCTAATGAGAAAATGGGGAAAGGGATTTCAGTATAATTACTGTGCTAACAATTGCCAAATAAGAAATGAAGTCCTTCCCTGCTGTACAATATCTCCAAACAGCTGCCTGTTATTAATAAATACAAGTATAATCAAAATATCAAAGCAGATGTGCTTTGTCAGTTGTCACCGTGTTGCTTTTGGACTCTCGATTTGGCAATCCTTGCTTATCTTCTAAATATATGATCTTGGTGCAGTGCTTTTAGCAAAACCCCTTATCCTCAATAACAGAGTGTTGAACCACTGAAAATTTCTTACTGTACTACAGACATGTGACCCAACACCACTGAACCCATTTGTGCATCTCTTGTCTTTCAGATTTCTTGCCGCTCCCCTCAGTAGATGAACTGAACCATGAACCTGTCCATCGTCCTTCTCCTCCTTCCTCTTTGCTTGGCCAAACCGTTCCACCAAAAAGGCTTGTTTGACTTTATGCTTGAAGATGAACCCGGTTCTGGTGGCGAAACACTTCCTGAGATTCCCACTGGCCCGGTGTGTCCATTCCGCTGTCAGTGCTACCTTCGGGTTGTTCAGTGTTCTGATTTAGGTAAGAAAGATGACGTTCCTTCATAAAACATCTACTTATGCTGGTTTACGGTGGAAAACCCAAGTTATTTTGGGGCTTTTAGCACGGACCTAACAACTATCCCATGTCAAACTGTAATTTTATTGTTGCTAAGCATCACACTGCCTGTATAATAATCTTCTGAAACTTTTTGTTGACAAGAGAGGATTATACATAGGTCAAAATTAGGGCCTTTGGAGTGGTAGACCACGAAGGAACCAGTGACCCTTTACCACCATTTTATGCTAGCATTTATTCATGACCACAGACGTTTTTCCTTTAGGAAAAGTCCATTTTCAGTGTTCTACCAAGTTTATACAAATATGAACCAACTCTGTTGGAGACACAGTCAATTTTGTACTGGAAACCAAAAGCATCGCAAAACAGGGGCATCAAACTGATTTCATTTAATGGGCCAAATACCATTTATGATGTTTGCTGAGTACCAGAAATTGTGGCTGCTATCTAACCACATTTTCCTGGGAGTAAGCACTATTGAACACAATGGGGCTTACTTCTGAGTAGACATGCATGTCATTAAGGGTTTCACTGTATGTCATTAAGCAGGAATTGAAGTCTTAAAGCAGGATCTGCTCAATAGGTTCATGAATCTTGTGGATGGGATGCTAAAACAGAAATCCTAATTTCCAGGTATGCTAGCGTAGGCCCTGGGATAAGTGCTGACATATGGGTCTGCCCCACTCCTGGGGTGATTAGGCCAATGCACAGGAGTACGCTGACCTCTTCACACCACCGTGGGAAGATATGCCAGCTGATTTAGGCCAGCTTAAATTGATAAGGATTGCACCCTCAGTGGTTATAGGTACACTATATATGAGATCCAGTATTTACTGGCATTTGTTTTCACACAGGCCCATTAACACTGTGACATAGGCTGCAATCATAAAGACACTTTCCTGGGAGTAAGACCCATTGAATACAATGTGGCTTACTTTTTAGTAGACCTGGTTAGGAATATGCTCTAAGGCTGCAATCTTAACTATACTTTCCTGGGAATAAGTACTATAAGGGACTTGCTTCTTAGTAGACATGCTTAGGATTGCACTGTTAGGCTGCAATCTTAAGCTCCAGTTAGGCCAACATAAGCCCCAGCACGAGTCACATGCTAGCCTGTGGGTATCACAAAAGTGTGTCAGGCACTTCTGCATCACTCCTGATGCACTTGCCTCCATACATCACAACAGGAACAGGAAGACTAATGAGTTGTGCCGGCCTAAGTTAAGGTTGCACTAATAGTATTTTGGTTTGATTAAAATATTGACAATTGATTCTTCATGACAAAAAAAGATGTATCTGTTGAGACCTCTTTATGAAGCAGGATAAGGGGTAGAATTCTAGAAGATAAACTTGATCCCCAATGTAGAAGATAAGTTATGTGGGGGAGAAAAAGTCAAACAACGATTCAAAGATATGCAGGGATCAAGTAAGCTCTGCTGGTGTAGCACAGCACTGGTCGTCTTGGCTCCTGTGCCACATGGGGCCAGGATAACAAAATCCTTTTTTGGAGGACTTCTGAGGCCCTTAAAAAGTCTTCTAGTTTTTCAGAGAAACAAACAATGAACCTTAGAACAATGGTTCTCAAAACGGGGGTCAGGACCTCTTTGGGTGGGTCATGGCTTCATATCAGAGGGGCCATGAAAAACTGGGTGCCACCATCTTGGAATCTGGCACTGGGCACTGCCATCTTTGAATGGGGCTGCTTTCATGGGAGGAAGTCTCATTAAACAGAATGGGGCATACTTCCAAGTAGACATGGAGGAGCTCAGGCATCACAATGATGGCACTTTCTGGTCATGACAAAACTTCTTGGGGGTCCCCGATAGACTGTTATTCTCAGAGGTGGATCCTGGACTGAAATGCTCATAAATCGCTGCTTTAGAAGACCCTCTGAGGGTTAGGGAAGCCTTGTATGACTCTTCCTCCCTCACAGGATGGCACATCCCACTAGCAAAACAGCACCAGTCTTGGAAAATTGAATAGGATTGGGCCTTAAATCCAGGTTGTGGTGCTACCACAGAGGCAAGAATGATTGAACTATTTTCTTAATTCCAAAATCTGTTGCCTCCAAGGAACCAAACATTCATGTCCAGATACTCTGACAACTGGTAATTAGTCTATTGCAATCATATTAGTCAATCAGTTCAGTAATATGAGTGTTAAGACTAAACAATGATATTTCCACGGGAGCATCACATATCAGGAGACCTCCTGATTAGATAGTACATATAGGACTAACCTCCAGAGGCTAGCCTAAGCCCTGGCATACGTCCTATATTTACCTGGGGATGTCACAAAAGTGCCATAAGACACTTATGCACCAGTCCTAGGGAAGGTTAGGCCAGTGCACAGATAAGCGCTTGCTTCCCTACATCACTATGGGAATGAGAAGACCATTGAGTTGTGCTGGCCTAGGTTAGGATTGCACCCACATTCCTTATCCTATCATGTTACAGTGCCCCTATCATATGCATGTTTCTACAATTTTATAGCCGAGATATATTTTCTAATAGCCTGCCAAACTAAAGGAGAACTTGCTCTGAATTTTCAGCTGAATACATTCAAAATTTAGCACAATTTTCAGCTGTCTTAAAGCACACAACATGTACATTTTAAAAGCATTTTTATTTGATAATGTTCATTGTTACAAGGACTGGAGGATAGTCTGGCCATATGTTAGAGGGATCATTGGAAAGAACACAGTGTTCCTTGAATATAGTGACACATTCCAGCCCCACTGGGTGGAGGCCAGGCCGTTGAGTATTAAGGAGAGAGAATGCTTTACCTCACCATGTCAGAATGTCTCAAAGCCAAATCCCAAACTCTTCGCCCCAGTCCTCCACTGGTGTGCTGTTGGGGGAACGAGCCGGGACCAGTGGAGCTCAGCTCTGCTGGATCCAGAGCCTCTATGGTCTGACATGGTGGCTCTTGATTCTGCACCAGCCCAATGGAATTTAGTAGCTCTATTGTGGGGCTGCTTACTTTATCTAGAAGAAAAGCATGAATGCTGGTAGCTGCCTAGTGTGTTTGGTGCGGCAATCTTAACCCCCAGTTAAACTAACATACGTCCTGACACAAGTTCCATGCCAGACTGGGGGTTTCACAAAAGTACTGTAAGGTACTTATGCATCACCCCTGGGGATATTAGGCCAGTGCACAGACATGCTCCAGCCTCTCCATGTCACACAGGAATGGGTGAGTTATACTGGCCTAAATTGGTTTAGGATGCACTGTAGGATACCACAGCAGCCATTTTGGCTCTGCATAGAGTTGCATATGTGCCCGAAAACCTGGACTGTCCAGGATTGAGTTCACATACTGGCAAGTTTGATGTGGGTCCTGTCCTGGTTTTCTGGAAGAGAATTATGGCAACCCTAGCTCTGTGACCGTCCTAACACTCTGGGCAGCTTCCGATCGGGCTGTAAATGTAGTTCTTCTCTTTTTCTGCATAGTAAGGAATGGTTCTGGTACTTACTGATATGAAAAAAAAGATGCACCATATTTATTTTCACATTTTTAATGCTGTGCTTCCTCCAATGAGCTCAGAGTGATAAATGTTCCCCTCCCTTCTTGTGTCCTCACAACTACACTATCATATAGGTGAAGCTGTGAGTCTGATAATGTGGTAGATGAGACTGATCAAAGGTATCACAGGTTGACAGTGTCTCATCCAAGGGGACCCAAGAAGCTTCTTGGCTGGTGGGGGATTTGAATGGGGTCTTCTAGGTCTTACACATGAACAAGTTTACCACTGTTCTACAGAGTGCAGATCTGGACCTCATCTGGACCTCGTCACAAACAACAAGATCTACTAAAAAGCCTATCCGACCATTCGCTCTGCATGCACGCATGTGTGCATATGTGTGTAATCAGAACATTGTTTCATATTGGCATTTATCTTCTCTTAAACTTTCTTTTTTTTATCTTATCTAATTTATCTTAAACTTTTGGATGGCCAGTCAGATGAAATTTCATTCTAATATCCATTATATTTTTAGCAAAGGATGACACTGATCATGGCCTGATTGCAAATGTCCAAAAAAAGCTAAGTGACCTGAACATTTCTGACATTTGTAAGTGCATCTTGAGGCCAATTTATACATGATGGAAATGAGGGTCAAATGTAGTTATGCCTTCAAGGCACTTGATAGCCTCTCCAATTCACTGCTGAATATCACAACAGCATTTTTAGCATTAACATCTGAACTCTGATAAATGCTATAATTTATTGGTTTACATTGAAAATGGAAGTTGAGATTTCATGTTTGAAAAAGATTTTGCTTGGCCCTGAGACATGTCAGATTTATTTATATTTCTTGATGGATCCTAATATATTAGGAATGATTTGTGATCAGAATTCACTGAATTTTTAATCTATATAACTTCTACATAAAACATCCTGTTTAATGCACAGCATACTGTATGCAGACATACTTTGTATTTGGATTAGTCCATGGTTTTTCAAGCTGTGGTTCAGGACCCACTAGGTGGGTTGAGAACCAATTTTCGGTGGGTTGTGTAGCACCTAGATCAGCTGCCATTGGAAAGGCACAGCTGAAAATACAAGGTACAGAGCTTCTGGGAGAGAGGTATGCGCCCTGTTTACAGCTTGGATTTGATGTTGTCAAATCCATAAACTGATGTTGTCGATTCTGGCCATGACATCACTTCCAAGTTAATGAACACCACTTCCAGTGGGTCCTGATGGATTGTTCTAAAAAGTGTGTCCCAGTAAAATTTTAAGAACCACTGGATTAGAAATATATGCAAGATAGTTTTCCTTGCAAAAAAGCAAAATATTTTAAAATATGCAGTGCATCACTCCACATATGACTTGTTGGTCAAATTTTAGACATAGCCATCAAAACCAAATGATTGTAAACACAATTTAGTAGTGGTTTTCAACCTTTCTCCAATGAAATCTAATTCATCAGCTGTGACAGCCACCTCTGACCTCAGAATGTTATGCAGTTTCACCTTGTGATGCACCAAAAATTGGGTTGCTACCTACTAGACTAGAGGGTCATCCCACACAACTTGAAAATGTTTGTTATAGACCTTTTCCTTCTTTTCTCTGTCTCATCTGTGTAAAGAAGCTAGAATATGACAGATGTCATGTATTTTTACAATGCAGAAGAGGCGGGAACACCAAATCTAGCAAAGCTCCCAAGACTATCTTGGAACTGTACATATTTAGTTCTCAACACATTGGGCAAATTTTTGCTAGATGTTGGAGGCTCAGAATGATGGATGAGTGAACTGATCTATGTTATGACAACTTTAGTTGATTCTTATCCAGCTGCCTTCTTCCTTTGGGTGAAAGGGTGGAACCAGATAACTTTATTGTATCCTTTCAACCAGCTTATTACTGCTTATATTTATGTTGAAATTCTCCCTGGATGAAATGATTAAATATGAGAATAATCTTGATTCATTTATTTGGCTGAGAATAGGTTCCTTTGGTAAAATCGACTTAAACGCTTAGTGAGTGGAGACTGAGTTTCTTTGTTGGGTTTTATAGATAGATAATTGTTTCTACAAATTCTGAAGTAGCTTTTCTAAAAATAGTGTTCACAACACCAATTTCAAACAGAAGCAAAATATCTATGACACTTTGATACACCCTGTTCATGTATCAAGAACCAAGTCTTCAAATCAAAGTCTCAGTCATGAAAATGTTGGCTTGAGTCAAGTCTGGAAAATAGCTCAAAGGTCAAGTCAGGGAATTGTTTGAATTGTTTTAATTTTAATTGTTTTAAAATTAATATACACATTAATATACACATTTAGTTTTGTATATAAAGAAAACTTTGTGTTATTCAAGGTGACCATATAGACTGGAGGGAAAATGTACCCTTTTGTCCTTGCAGATATTACTAGAAAGATGATCTAGATGTACCTTAGAAAGATTATGCACACATGCACTAGAATACTCGTATATACCAAAGTATATATTCTTATATACAACAACACTTAGCTACAGGGATATGTTCTACAATCCCTGTTGTTATTTGGTTAGGTTATTAAGGCTGCAATCCTAAAGACACTTTCCTGGGAGTAGGATCTATTGCACACAATGGGGCTTACTTTTGAGTAGATATAGGCTGGAGCTGGATTGTGCTCTATGGTTATATTCATAACCACACATTCCTGGGAGTAAGTACTATTGAACACAATGGGACCTACATCTGAGTAGACATGCATAGGATTGCTCTGTAAGTGTACATTCTAGTGCCTTTTTTGGAGCTAACAGATACTCCCTGCCAGACACTTGCTGGCCACACACACAGGTTATTGGAGATAAATTGCTTCTTCTTTGCATTTGGACACTTCATTGTGCTCTCACCAACAGAAAACATGGTCTGTTGTTTTGCAATTTATTGTAAAGTGGTGCACAGCAGCATTTATATTTCTTATAAAAGTATGCCAAGAAACTATTTAAAAGAGGATCCAAAATATTTGTCTCTTGGACACTAAAAGACTAGTCCAGTGGTTCTTAAACATTTTATCACTGAGACCCATTTCTTAGAACAACATTCCAATAGGATCCACTGGAAGTGATGTTACAGTGCAATGGACACTTGTTTGGGAGTAAGCCTCATTCAACACAATGGGACTTATGTTTGAATAAACCTGCATCGAGTTGCCATTTCAGTCTACTAAAAAGAAAAATAAAAGAATACTGTATTTACTCAAATATAACATTCACCTTTTTAAGCTGAATTCAGTCTCTAAAATCAGGGTGTGCATTAGATTTGATGTTAACTATAATTTAGTAAATACAGTATTTTAATTTTATGTATAGGGTGTGCCCCGTATTTGATGGCGCATAATATTTGAGTAAATATGGTAGTTTCATCAGAATTTAAAAGCTTTCTAAGAAAACAATAAGAAATACCTCTTCAAATGTTTGAATTAAGAACAAATGTTCAAGTTTACTTAATGTGCCTTGCCATATTTCAGCACAACGTGATGCTAACTAACCATAAGATTCTGACCACTCCCAATAGCTCAAATATTTGATTCTGTTTCAAGGGCTCTAATTCCACTGACATTGTAAAAAGCCCTTTACTTTTTGGATTCTAGAACTTTGTTCCACGTACATCTGTTTCAGAGGTTATAAACTCTGGCTGGAGCAGGGCCTTTTTTCCATTGGTATAATTTCTGTTTGGCTTTTCTCCCCAGAGAGTTTCACCAAACTAGTCTCCTGAAGTTTTCAGGAAGTGATGTATGAATTCCCCCCAGCTTCCCTTCAAATCCATTTTTTTAATTAAAGCTTTCTGGGGAATATGCTTGGAAAAAAGGTGTGTGTATTTCACCCCGAGTTATTCTTTAAAAGCTTAGAAAATCCTATTCTTCCTCCTCCTCCAACACTTTATCTCTTCCCATATAATACTCCCTTTTGAAAAGAAAGACAGTCCAATAGCAGGGATGGGCAACTCATAATACACAGACTCAGGTCACATTTATTGGACTCCCGCGGACTTGTGATACACTGTTTTGAAACTGGAAGTGAGTCAGGACTTGGGAGTATTTTTCGGGAACAAATGGTTGTAGGCAGTGGTAGGATTCAAATAAATTAACAACAGGTACTATGTCCATAGAACAACAGGTTACCTGTCCCATTAGTAACCAGTTCTCAGAACCAGGTGCTCATTTGGAAAGGGTTCGATAGAACCTGTGAGAACCCCCTGAAGTCCACCACTGGTTGTAGAGGTTGGTAAGGGACTCAGATTCCAGAACTTCAGTTACTTGTAATATTACTTTAATAATTATCACCTTTTGTATCCATAGTGTCACAAAGAGTACTCGGAGGTGGTGCAAATGTGTCTTATAGCACATATTTGTGACACTCAGCACCGGTGCTGAAGCACAATATGATTGGGCCTTAAATAAAATGCATACAAGCAAATAATGCATTTTGTTAAGAATCAGGCATCAATGCAATGAATGCCTCCAGATGTTTATATTGAAGAAAAACCAATGTTCTGATCAAGGCCTTATGACATTATAAAATAGTGCTAGCATGTGGTTGGTCTATGCTACCCAAATGTTCAGAGTCACCAAAACATGAAGATTGTTTTGTTTACAGGGTTTCATGTGAAACAAGGGGAGACTGTCATTTTCCAGTTCTCTGTGCAAAGCAGATTTATAAATAAATGAGTCCTTGGTTATTTCACTGTTAAGCACCATTTCCGGAGTTGCAGAAATAATGAGAAGTCTGATTTAAAGGTAAAATGCATTCTAAATATATTCTGCAAGAAATAAAAACAAGGCAGTCCGGGAAACTTAAAGCGTACATGGCTCAGAATGATTCATGTTTGTGAACCATGAATGGAGGAACCTTCCAGGAAATCTGTCTTTACACTATGGTTTCCTGTTGCTGGATCCACTATGTGTGATTCATTTTGCCAAAAGTCTGTTGAACTTTTGTTGCCACAGTGCACATATGAGGAGGACTGTGTGGCTGTGCCACAGTGGCATAGCTAGAGGGGGTACAAAGCACTAAGTTTTGCAGGGAGCCTCACCTCAGCATGCAAGGTCCCCCCATCCATTCCAGGTGGGGAGCAAAACGGATGTGTACCCCTCACTGTCCAGAATGGCTCCAAATGGGAGGGGACTGCTCCCTCTTCATCCCCCATTGCTCTTCCCTGTCCTACGCATACCCTTGGACTCAGTGGTGGGCTCCAGCAGGTTGTTAATGAGAGATAGGACGTATAAAGTTTAAAAACAGCCATTTAAAAGTGGCTACCAGATGGGTATAGAACCAGTTGTTAATTTCTTTGAATCCTATCACTGCTTGGACTGGACTTATATGGTCCATTGGGTATCCTTTGCTCTGCCAGTGTGCATAGGAATGCTCAGAGCCTTCCTAGACAAGGACCACGTGCATGTCACAGACTGGCTCCTAGTAAAATGTAATGCTTTGCACCTCTTCTAGCTAAGCTATTGCCAAAAAACAAACGATAGCCTGTAGCTAAGTCCAGCCAACATTTGCAAACTCAGAATATGCGGAGACCGGGCTTTGAAAGTAAGGGGTTTGTTCTGGATTCATATAGGGATATGAATCCCTTGTAGGTATTTAAAGAGATCACATGGTTTATACGATAAGACTGAGAGTTGTTATTTTGGGAACAGAACATTATATTCTGGTTGGCTGCTGCAGTGCAAAGTTGTAGAGGCCAAATACAAGAGATCCAGAGCTTGAACCAGCAATGAGGTTGATAGCGCACAGATCCACCAGTTTATATGTAAAATACTGGTCATACAAGTGAGGTCCCAACTGGTGGTCCATGAGATGCTGAGAATTGGTCCATGAGGTCTTTTGTAAAACAAATGTTTGCCTTCTATCATTTCCAAAATTTTAAGCCTTTCCTAACCTGCCGTTCTCCCTTCCACCTCAGCTACACCCAGTGTTGCAAGTTTTTTTTTAAATCAGGCAGCAATCCTAAACACACTTTCCTGGGAGTAAAACCCATTGAACAAAAAGGGCTGACTTTTGAGTAGACATGGTTAGGATTGTGCTCTCAGTTCCCCATCTATGTTGGAAAGGGTGTCTATTGGAAAGGGCTAATGTTCTCACCATATGCAAAAGGGCTAATGTTCTCACCATAAGCAATTGGTGAAAAGTTTAATCACCATTGCTACTTGGAATTCCAGATGCATTAACTCCACAATGAGCAGCTTGAGTAAACAAGAAAAACCAACCTATATCAATAACTGGTCAAACTATGGTCAAAGTGAGCTCCATCAACAAGCTCACTATCATCACTTTCATCATCACTATCATTCTGGCAAGGCCAGAGTGACCGTATGCCATAGAAAAAACCAAGAGGAAAAAGCCCCCCAAAATGAAGGACATTGAAGAAAAATGTAGGATATGACAAAATAAAAGCTAAAAACACTCATATAGATTGCTTTCAAGTGCTTAATTTAAATACTTTGGCTGCGATCTTAAACATACTTTCCTGAGAGTATCAGCACAATCCTAACAATGTCTACTCAAAAGTAAGCCTTATTGTGTTCAGTAGGTCTGTAACCCCAGGAAAGTGTCTTTAGGACTATAGTCTTACCCTACAATCCAGAGTAACTGCGGGAGCACGTAAGAGACATTACGTGTACCCGTAGTCACTGAACTACCTAGTGAAAACTATGGGAAATTCATATTGCAGTCCAGAGCAAATTGTTCTTACACCGGAGCAAAGACTCCACGTAGTTACTCTATATTGCTCCCTAAGCCCCATAGAACAGAAAGGGACTTAGGCTGCAATCCTAAAGACAGTTTCCTGGGAGTAAGACCCACTGAACACAATGGGGCTTACTTTTCAGTAGACATGTTAGGATTGTGCTCTTACTTTTGAATAGATATGTTTAGGATTGCGCCCTATATTACTTTTTATTAAATGTTTAACTATTATATATAATTTTGTGGTGGGGGGATGTGCTGCTTGGGTAACAGCCTATTCTCCATATTAATCTAACCAGGCCATCATGCTCTAGAGATGACACTCAGAGCACGATACCATGGTGTTTTGAGACTGAAGGATGCCAATCTTAATTTATAATTTAGTACATATAATTTATTAATTACAAGAAGGCTATATGCTGCACACTTACAAGAAAAAGGAGGACATTGAAGTGTTTTTCTCCAGGACATTTGCCTAAAATCCCGGATATGTCCCTGACAAAGAGGACATATGGTGACCCTGGACCAGGCAGTGCCAAGAGTTGAGAAAACAACACCATATTCCAAAGGTAGTGATAGATTCAAGGCTGATAGATTCACAGTTCATGCTGATAGAACATCACTCCAAATCTCATTCAATGCCATCATTTGAGCAAGCAGGACAACAAATGGAGTCCTGCAAAATCTCATAATGGATGATGAACTCTGGATACCTTCACTTCTGCTAGGATTAGCTGACCACAAATGATCCTTCAATGATCCTTGCACATTTGTGATTCTGTTCTAAAAGACCAGTGATGTGTCTGTTGTCATGGTAGGTTGCGTGCATGTTAGCATGTGCTAAATCCCATTTTTTCAGCATGGTTGAAGATAATACCAGCTAACAGTCTCTTTTAGAGGGAAAGAGAGATAGACTCAACACAGGAAAAATATATGTTCCTACCACCAGAAAAAAAGAGTTGACTTCCAGCCAATTGGTATAAAAAAATCACTGCATGTGTACATTTTTGCTATTAATTACACTACCATATTTTCACACTCAGTTTCAAAAGAAGATGGATTTGAATGAAAAGAAAATATGCATGACCAGGATGCACACTATTTTGGTTAGACTGAGTAATGGCACCAAAAGCAAATGTGAGTGAAGCAGGATGACGTGAATATCACTTTAATTCCATTGCTTCATTAGAGCTACCTATCAGCTATCACAACGAGTCTCACTAATGTTTTTAATTTAAATTGTCTGATGTTTAGGCAGTGGAAGATCTGCGTTGTTTTTCCCCCACTGAAAAGAAAATCTGGCTACAATTTCAGTTTCAAAACGGAGTTAGTTGGGACCCGTGATGCCATTAGAAATATTCTTCATTTTAGCAAAGTCAATAATCTGAATATTTTAGGTAGGGATATATATGAGATTGTCAATATGGGGAAAAAATCTGTTTGAAAATGCTAAACAATTTAATCATACTGTACTGTTTTTCTTATTACAATCAGTGATAATTTTGCTGTTCACCTCAATTCCAGCAAAGACTGTTTTGGGTCTAATTACAATGATTATATACAATTTGCTCTCTTCTGATGTATGGCAAGAAACACAATCCAAACATGACCTTTCTTAAGCACCTCTTATTTTCTGAAGTCAGCAGAACTTCAGGTTTGGAAAGTTTCCAAGAAATGGTCATTCAGAATTACAGTTCAAAATCTCACTGACCATGATTAGAAGATGGAGCATTTGAACCAATGCATTTAATTAAGGCTCAGTGTGGCATTGTATACACAGACTAGCCCAAAAACTAACAGTCCAATCCTAACAAAATCCCCACATGGCAGAGCAGTAGGGCCAGTGCAAGCTATGCTGCATCCCATAGATGGAATTTAGATGCTGGAGGTGTCCTGGGGATTAGGTGATGATTGCCCCCTTGCCCTGGGACAATCCCAGAACCTGCAAGGGGTCAATATGGATCTGTGGCAATGATTTCATCAGCGCATATCTGTGTTGATTTGTGCAGTGACCCCCCCCACTGCAATCTCCTGTCCTGCATGTACCCCTGCACTGGACATACCTGGTCCATGGAGCATCCTTTGCTTTGACAGAATGCACAGGAATGCTCAGAGCCCTCATAGTCAAGGGTAGGAGTGGCGACTAAGTACGGAAATATTGTTCATGTACTTTTAATATATTTTTCCTTACTGCATATGTGGTGCTTGTGCGGGTTGGGATAACTTCTGGGGCTGCTAAGGCCCCTGACCACAGCAGTAGAATGGTTGTGGATTTGCTAAAAAAACTCACTGTATTTTAGGAGTATTTAAAATTTAAGAGGGACAGGAGGTCCATTGCCCAGGCACGATGCTTTGAGAAGTAGTCTTAAAAATCCCTGAAAGGCATTTCTGGTTTACTTCAAAAATCAGAAGTGCCTTTTGAAGGCCTCTAAGATAATCCCCTTGTTCTCTTGCTAGGGCATAGATTTTTACAGATCTTCATAATGTTTAGTTTATAATGCATTGGAATTAGTTGCTCTGCTGAAAGAATAAAACATGGATAATTCCTGACCTACTTCCAAGCATGTTTATATTTGAGACATCATTGCATTTTTTGTTTTGTTTTTATCATAGGTTTGGAACAAGTGCCAAAGGATCTTCCCCCAGATACTACCCTGCTGGACTTACAGAACAATAACATAAAAGAAATAAAAGATGGGGATTTCAAGAACTTGAAGGATCTTCATGTAAGTTATAATGAAATCCATGTTTTATCTTAACTATCATATAATCATTGAGTTGGAAGATAGTGACCCCAGATGTGCTGGGGGAAAAAAGGCTCAAGGGGGTACCATGTACTAGGTATGTTTGGAAACCACTTAGGGCAGAATCTAGAAGTGCACTTGGGTTACCCTATCTATCACTGGGATGACCCAACTGCAAGAAAAGGCTTGGGGCAGCCAAAGGTAATACAGTGGTGCCTCACATAAAGAGCTTAATTTGTTCTGGAGGCATGCTCTTTAAGTGAAACGCTCTTTAAGTGAAGCATTATTATTTCCCATAGGAAATAATGGAAACTCAGACGACTGGTTCCACAACCCCCAAAATATTCATATAAAAATATTAACTGGATGTAAAAATGATGACAAATTCAAAACATGCATTCAATGTACATGATCCTATGAAGTCTACTTAGGGCACAATCCAGAGTAACTACGGGGAGTCCTTGCTCTGGTGTAAGTACAATTTACTCTGGACTGCAATATGAATTTTCCATAGGTTTTCACTAGGTGGTGCCATAACTATGGGTGCACGTAATGTCTCTTATGTGCTCCTGAGTTACTCTGGATTGTAGGGTATGGCTGCAATACTAAAGACACTTTCCTGGGAGTAAACCCCATTTAACACAATGGGGCTTACTTCTGGGTAGACATGGTTAAGAGGCTGCAATCAAAGACACTTTCCTGGGAGGCTTACCTGGGCTGCTGCTGGAGGTTCAAGGTGGTCGGTGGGGGCACTTGGAGACAGTTGGGGCAGCTGCGTCTGGCACCTCCAGGCAACTGCCCCCAAGCTGGGGGCAGTTAGAGGCAGCAGCGCTGGCCAGCAGCCCTTTTAAAGAGCCTCCATGCGGAGCGTCAGGGCTGCATAGCATGCTTGCCTGTTAAGTGAAGCGGAACTTGTTATGTGAAGCAAGATTTCTCGGAAATTTTTGCTTGTTATGTGAAATGCTTGTTAAGCGAGGTACCACTGTATAGGCTGCCCCAAGACAGGTGGACCTGGGCTACCCTAACTGGAGTTACTAGGCTGTTCAGGAGAGGCATGTTGAGGACATGTTTAGCATTGCCTTGGGCAGAGCAGTTATGCTGTATCCAGAGCCTGTTTCTGGGGCAGAAATGCCCGCCTTCCAGCTTCTCAGAGTTATACCACCTCAGGAGCAGGTATGGTAATTGACCCATAGAGTTCCATGATAAGGCTGAGTAAGAATGGCAGTGTTGACATCTCCTTTGCTCATATTGTCCAGAGATGTTGAATCAATTTCCAACTTAGGCTGCAATCCTAAAGATACTTTCCTGGGAGTAAGACTCATTGATCAGAATGGGGCTTACTTTTGAGTATATATGGTTAGGATTGTGCTCTTAGTCTCATGTGAAAACCTACAGGAGGCTCAAGGCTGTTGACCTAACTGCACCACTCCATGACTCCATAGAGGTACAAGGGAGACTTTCACTGGACCTTGTTGGCCCATGCAGCATCTGGGGAGGGTAGGGGGAGCATGGGAAAGAGGCAGGAGGTGGTATCCTGGGGTTGGCAGGCAGAGGGCAGGACCGTGGATAGGAGGACAGGGTGCAGGAAGTGGAACTCGGATTTAGCAGTGATGCCGGATCCTGCTTCTCTGGATCTTAGTCTTGCTTCTCGTATGCTCAGACTTAGATCACCTCTTGAGGCTTAATAGACCCATTTGTACTGCTATAGTCCTACCATGGGGAAGGGAACAAGCTTTCCCTACCCAGAAGCAACAGTCCCAATATTTGTGCTGGATACAGCCTAAGATTGTGCTGTGATGTCACATATATAAACAATGCATAACATACTTGTATTTTTGAACGTTTGTGTTCTAGAAAATTGTGGACCATTATTGTGGAACTATGACTACATATTTTTCATGTTTTACTTCTGACAAGGAATAGTTCCCACCTGAGGGGATATTTCCTGGCTCTGTGGAAAACCTGTTTCTGGTTATTATTTCAAGATGTTGGAATGGCAGAAGTGTATAAGAACCTATTGCTCATGATGACGAGAGTTCAAGGAAAGTGGGTTTCTTTGGGAATTTTCCAGACAGCTTGATGGATAGCTGGTGGTCTTGGGGTGGGGGTGGGAACCTAAGCATCCATTTAGACTTCGTAGTCTGTGAAATACAACTTCAATATACCCTAAGATACAGCTAAGCTTCAATTATATATGTCAATGCAGAAAAGTTGGTTAGGATCGTGCACTAAATTCAGCATGTAGTCTCACCATGGTGTGCAAGTGGCCCAGAGGTGGGCCCGGCCTGGCCCAAGATCTGGTTTGCTGGAAGTGGGAGGGCCAGGCTGGGGTCAGGGGGCGGGGCGGGTCAGGGGC
The DNA here is from genome assembly GCA_030015325.1 of Cryptoblepharus egeriae. NCBI lineage: Eukaryota > Metazoa > Chordata > Lepidosauria > Squamata > Scincidae > Cryptoblepharus > Cryptoblepharus egeriae. The sequence continues at coordinate 26,217,834 of JAREYC010000008.1, forward strand.
AGGGCTGGGGCAGGTCAGGGGCAGGGCAAGGGGCGGGGCAAGGGGCGAGCAAGGTTGGCTCCTGCGCAGTGCCTATACTGAAGCTGGCAGGCCTGCTTCAGAGCAGGCATTGCGAAAGTGTCAACATTGGCGCTTGTGCAGTGTCTGCCCTGAAGTGGGCCAGCCTGCTTCAGAGCAGGCACTGCACAAGTGCCAATGTTGGCGTTTGCACAGTGGGCGCAAAAACATGGCGGCCGGCCCGTACCGGTCCGCTATGTTTTTGCGTTTCCCCACCACTGCCGGTTCGCCAATGGCGGGGAAATGGGAAGATCCGGTTCAGGTGAGTAGGCCCGAACCGGCATCTGCCCACCCCTGAAGTGGCCCCATTCCTGGCAGAAGTGCATGTTTTGCTCCCCCTGCCCAGAATGATGCGGGATGAACAGATGTCATAACTGCAAAAGATGACAAGCCTCCTGAAAATGTAGGACAGGACAAAATAAAAGCTAAAAACGCTCATGGATACCACTTCCATGTGGATAATTTAAACAGTATGTTACTTATTATTAAATTGAAAACTGTTACATATAATGTATTGCTTTTCTTAGATTATTATAATTATAATTAATATATTGCACCTATAATTTATTAATTACAAGAAGGCTACATCAGGCTTCCTGATTGCAAAGAAAAGGAGGACAATGTAGATTTCTTTTCCAGGGCACAAGGCCAAAGAAAGAGGACATGTCCTGGAAAAAAATTGTCAGTAGGTAACCCTGAGAATGATGTCATGCTAGATGTTTAGTTTGCCAAGCTTTGAGCTCAGTGACACCATACCCAGCAACACCACTGGTGCAGTGGACTGTTTCATTCTGGGGAGACCAAAGGACTATGGCCGCAATCCAGAGTAACTACGGAGAGTCCTTGCTCTGGTGTAAGTACAATTTACTCTGGATTGCAATATGAATTTCCCATAGGTTTTCACTTGGTGGTGCAGTAACTACGGGTGCATGTAATGTCGCTTACATGCTCCCATAGTTACTCTGGATTGTAGGGTATATTTAAGCACACATAGAGAGAGACATATGAACAGCAGGAAACCCTGTGGCTTCACTTCCTCATTAGAGGGAGAAAATGTAGAATTGGATTACTAATGGTATAAAAATGGGGGTAGTACTTTTGTAGCTGTTTTTGAGCCAGAGCAGAACAATCTTCACCAAATATGGCTTATATTTCAGGCAGTTTCTTCTTATTTATGCTGGCTACTTCCCTTCCTCAGAAGCCTGGATTGCAGATGTTTTCTCAGTTTTGGACCATATTCCAACAAATTCCAAATGTTTTCTGGGCTGTCAAAAGTGCATTTAAAAAAAAAAAAAAGAAACATTATCACCAAGACTCTCATTAAAACAGCTTAGTTCAACACTTGCTCTCAATACCAGCAGCCATTCCTGGAGGTTTTAAAGCTCCTATCAGTGGCATTTCTGTTTGTTTGCTTTAACCTGACTTTTCTTACTAAATAAATACTTTTGGTGTAATAGGGAATTAATTTCTAAGTTGGATTTGGAGGCATGTATACATATACATGTTACTAATAGGTGAAGGTTAGATTGAGTTAAATGTAGGAATTACTGTGGCTCCCACACAGAGATCCAGTAGCAAGTATGACAAGCTAGGCCTGGCAATGTCTTTGTTCCACAGAATCCTAGAGTTGGAAGGGACCCAGTAGGTCATCAATCCAAACCCCTGCCTAAAACAGGAAATTCCTCTATATGACAGCCTTTCGGGTCTCTGAAAAGGGCAATAATGTCTCCTCTCAGCCTTCTCTTCTCCAGGCTGAACATCCCAAGTTCCCCCAACCTTTCCTCGTAGGGCTTCCCTTCCATCCACTGATCATTCTTGTCGCTCTTCTCTGGACTTGCTCCAGTTTGGCTGCATCAGGTGAACTGAACACGGTACTCAAGGTGATGTCTAACCAATGCAGAATAAAGAGGAACCATAACTTCTCACGACTTGGAAGCTACAGTCCTCTTAATGCAGCCTAAAATGGCATTTGCCTTCTTTGCAGACACATCACACTGCTGACTCATGTTTAGCTTGTGATCCACGGTGACTCCAAGATCCCGCTCCCATATTGTGCTGCCAAGACTCACCCATTTTATACCTGTGTTTTTGGTTTTTATTGCCTAAGTGTAGAACCTTGCATTTCTCCCTATTGAAATTCATTCTGTTACAGCCCTGTATCCTCCAGATCCTCCAAATCCAGTTTATCCAGATCCTCCTGGAGATTTCTCCTGTCTTCTGATGTGTTTGCTACTCCTCTCAAATTGGTGTCATCCGCAAATTTGATCAGGCTCCCCCGTATCCCTTCCAAATCTCCACTCAGTCATGCAGCTCACTGGTTAATATTGGGCCAGTTATTATTAGGCTACCATTACTCACAACATAAGACCTGTTGTGAGTATAAAATGAGGGAGGGGGGGAAAAACCAGGCACGATGTCCAAAGTGCTTGGAAGTGGGGCATTAATGGAAGACAGGTAGGGCCTCCATATGATTTGGTATCCATCAATTTGACTCACCACTGATTCTGAGTTCCACCTTTAAATGCCTTGTAACAAGGAAAAACGCACCAAAATTTAATTTCATACCTTGTTGTTCATACCTTCATGTTGTTAAATAATTATAATTCCCTTCCTCTGGATTTTATTATTCACCCCATTTAGTGGCTGAATGCGGTATAGCACCAATACCAATGAATTCTGGGATGACAAAGAAGAGCAACAAAACCAGAAAGTGGGTCTTTACTTTTCCACTGATTTGGTATCCACTGATTTTTTAATCCACTGAGGTTTGAGAACAGAACCCCAATGGATAACAAGGAATGACATGTACTTGGATACTAGGTTTGGATACTAGGTTGTATCCAAAGAAAGTCAGTGCTTTTGAGATCAGGGAGAAAAATGTTAAGTTTCATTAATTACAAGGGGGGAGAAATCAATATCTGGGGTTTCTTGGACAAAGCCCTGTGATGGGCCCAAAATTATAGGGACCTCTGAGAAAACTCATTGGCTTTGGAGAATGGGAGAAAGCCATAAGAAACTAACTCATTAGTTCATGAAAGCCATAAGACTCACTAGTTTATTCAGAAAGCAGTAAGAAAGTAACTCACTAGTTCATGATAAGCTCATCATGGTAACATTGCCTGCCAACTGTGATTATGGGGGGCTTAAGGAGCTGACCAGGTAAACATTGAGAACTTCATGGGTCATTAGGCCCAAATCTGACTTGGTCTGACCCTTGGTTGATCCTGTTAGTCATGGTTAACTTTTTTTTTGGATACAACCCTGTACTCAGCAGCTGAGAATCTATAGAGGACTATAGCAGTACAATTTTTATGGTGCTTATCACTCTTTCTCAGGTCAGTACTACAGAGTGTTATTCTTATTTAATTTTTAATTATTTAATTTTAATATAATTTTTCTTTAAATATTCAATTTTTAAATAAACTTTGTTTAAAAGCAAAACTGCTATCCTTTTCCCCCATATTGTGTAACACGAAGTGGCTTACAACAGCATAAAAAACTTGCAACAACATTCTTTTTTTAAAAAAATGGCTAAAACAATAAAATGCAACCTAATGGAACAAGACTGCAAGAATATTGTTGGAATAAATTAATTAACCTCCAGGAAGGAACAAATCCAAATTAAATATAGTGTTTGCTCACATTTGGCATACGCTACTCTCAAGACAGAATTCAGGATGACTCAGCCACATGGATTCCACCAAGATTGTTAACAGGAATTAGAAGAAGAATATTTATGCTAAGGGAATTACTGAATGTTGGCGAAGAAAACATGGTAGTCTAATTCAAGGTCTCACACAGATAACTCACCAATGGTCTTGGATGCCATAGAAACTCTGCAGTGTATAGATACCATGGTGAGCAATGCACTGAGGTATGGATCAGAATGTTGATTCTTTCAAAATACTGAAATTAATAGTTTGGACCCAAGCACTCTTTTGCACAAGCTTTGAAAGGTTGCCATAGTCTTAGCAGTGTCTTCTAGTACCAGGGAGGATGAGATGAATGGGTAGCTTGGAGTATGTGTGCAACATAAAATGGGCCTTGCTACCCAATCTAGTTGCTGACCACTGCTCTGAAATTCACATGCCCTACAGTCTAGAGTAACTATGGGAGCACATAAGAGACATTACATGCACCCGTAGTTATTGCACCACCTAGTGAAAACCTATGGGAAATTCATATTGCAATCCAGAGCAAATTGTTTTTACGCTGGAGCAAGGACTCCCCGTAGTTACTCTGGATTGCACCCATGGTCTCAAAAAGTGGCATGAAAGAATATTGGTTCAAGTGTGCATCGTAAGGATGTATGGGAAGCCTTTGCTTGTGAGATGATGCAAAAGATATACATGCATTCTGCAGTTTCCATTGTGGATACATTTCTGCTTCTCCCACAAATCCCTGGACAGCAGGGAAAGCTTTATGGAAGAGTTTATGTAAAGTGAGAATATATATAGCATATATATATAGCAACTAGACTATTTAGCAACTAGACCAGTGTTTCCCAACATTTGTCCTCCATCGTACTACTTTACATGGTCCACCTATTTGAAATACCATTGGAATTAACTGGTGATGATACCATTGCCAATTTCTTCTTGGTTGGGAGGTCAGACACAATGAAAGAATCACCACTAAGAGGACTTTTCAAGTACCAAAAACCATGCTTTCAAGACTCCTAGCACTTTTTTTCTCCTAGCACATCTTCTCAGTCACCAGTGGCCAGCAGGTGTCCCACAAGTACCACCAGACACCACCTGTTGGTACCCATACAACTGATTGAGAAATACTGCACTAGTGATTTTCAATTTTCTTCATCTCATGGCACACCATCAGTTGTTTTTACCATTGACAAGGCATACCATGCTGTTCAAATCCCCAAGTTTTCCTATTAATAAATATCCCTTCCCCAATTTCCATGGCACATCTGTGGACTCTCCATGGCACACTATTGTGCTGTGGCACACTGGTTGAAAATCACTGTGCTAGACTAGTAGGGGTCTGGCAGAAGGGCCACATCATCTCTCTGACACTGGGTCGGGGGTTAGAAAATTAATTTATATTTCAAATTTTAATAAATTTACATATAAGAATGTATTGGAGTGGATTACAAGGCTTGCCCATGGGCCGGATAGAGAGGTCTTGCTGGGAGCCACATTGAGGCTCGCCAAAGGCTGCATCTGGCCCCTGGCCTGGAGTTTGGAGACCCCTGCACTAGAGGAACAGCAATTGTGAGGATGCTAACAGAAAACAAAGTCTAGTATCCTTAATTTTTCTGTGTCTACCTCCTGTTAGAATTCTTGCTTTTTGCTTCTTTCTGCAAAAAAGCTTCCTCTATTAGAAATTATTTTACAATCAAGGAGAGTTAAGCCTTGAGCATTATGGGATGGAGACTTGAGAACCACAGATAAATGAAACTGTGGAAACTGAGTCCTCAGATACAGAGGGTACCACATAGAACAATATAAATAATTGTCACTGGTTGTTATTAGAGTGGACTGATCAGTAGTCTGTTGATGCCAGATCTTATGGGTCTGACTTGGGAGAGTGGAAACTGCCCCCAGCGTGAGGCTTCTTCCTTGCGCTGCTGAACTGTGAGTGACCTCCTCCTCCTCCTCCTCAAATCTGGTCACTGCTGGCTTGTGTACAAAACTTAAACCATACACATCTATTGTATACACAATAGAGCCATCTGCAAAGCATTCCTCTTGTTTTACTGATGATGAACAGGAAATCAAGTACTCTGGGGAGAAAACAGACAACATATTCACTGTCCAAAGGAATTGTTCCTCCTTTCCCCCTCTTTTTCTTATGTGCTTTCTCTCATTCTGCAGATGTTTGTATTCTTTCAATTCTTCCTCAACCTTCAATTTTTACTCATCCCAATTTTAAAGATAGCTGGCATACATTTAATGAGGAAGGATTTGGAATTGCTAGATACCCAAACACAGAGAAACGAGCCATCTGTTTTTCCGTTCTCACAAATCACGATGATGCATTCAGTGAGCAAAAATCCTTTACAGCTGTGCTCTGCTGATCGCGACAATAAATAAGGGAGCTTTACTCTCAAATTAAGTATTGCTTTCCAACATCTTGAAGCATTTTTTCCAAAATAAATATATTTAATCTCATAACAATATATGGGTTCAATGAAGAAAGACAGGAAGGAGTGAGGATTTCATAATACATTAAGTTCACATGACATCTACTTAGGGTTGCCATATGTCCCCCACAACAGGGACAATCCCGATTTGGGGGGATTGTGTTCACATTCTGGCAAATAGAACAGAGGGTCCTGTCCTGATTTTGTGGAAGAGAACGATGGCAACCCTACACCTATTGTGGTCCTTTGGGTCAGGAACTTGGCCTGGGTTCAACTCACTAGGTGGCAATGAGAAACTGAACATCTTCTCTTCCTCAGCATCTTCCAATTAGACTTGGCATTCAGTGCATCAATTACTATTTTGGAAGGATTTTAAATCTTAAGGTAGTGGCCATGGAACTCAAAGGAGAGCCTTCAAGTACCTTCTCTGGGCAGGCTCATGAAGACACTCTTTGCCAGAATACGTCCTGCTTTCCCTACCTATCACAAATACTACCTACAAACTGATGTCTACTGCAAAGTGATGTCATTAAGCAGGAGATGACATCATTATGCAGATGATAACCTGAAACAAAATTTTCTTATCATTTAGAAACTCATTAGCTGCACATGATTTCTTAGCTGCAAATACAAAGGTATTCTTGACAGTATGATCAAGATATGGGAAAGCCCAATGTTCATATAGGCCCTATAATTTTCATATTGCTGTGCCACTTTTTGTAACAGCAGCTGATCTTGAAAACAAATTCCAGAATTCTGCCTGAATTCTGGCAGAAGCAGAAGCCCAGGGCATGAAATTGTGTTCTCCGAGATTCACAATGGGATTTTTATTTGTTCTGCATGCAGAAAATGTGGGTGGTATACAAGTTTTGTGGTTTTCGACATGGCACAGACATAATATTTGAAACATACCAGCTGCTTTGGGTTCATTGTGTATTAACTTTAACATTTTTAATGCGCTGAAAAGCCAGATGGGATATTTCTTTTCTTGGCTGAACATTCCAGTATAAGAGGGAAATGCTTCTGTCATCACAGACAAAATGTAGCCAAGGCATTTAAATTGTGTGAGTGTTCGCTGGCTCAATTTATATGTGAAGTGGGCATGCACAGGAAATTTATGTGTGGCATTATGCCAGCCTTTCATTGTGTTTAAATCCATTTCTACTCAATATTACATATACTCAACAGGGATCAAATGTGTATACATGTGGGCTGGGCAATAATGGGTTAAACAGGTTGCCTTTCCATCATTCACAAAACAGGTTATCTCCTGAACCCACTCAACTCCTATTATCTGGGCGATATACTTCCCAATTCCACTTGGCTACACCACTTTTCCAGGTCAGTTACCCCAAATCTGGCTCTGATAGTTTTACTTCGGGCAAAATCCAGAGTAACTACGGGGAGTCCTTGCTCCGGTGTGAGAACAATTTACTCTGGATTGCAATATGAATTTCCCATAGGTTTTCACTAGGTGGTGCAGTAACTCTTATGTGCAGTAATGTCTCTTACGTGCTCCCTTAGTTACTCTGGATTGTAGGGTTCATGAAAGGTAAAATGCAAATCCCACCATGAAGAAATGAAGAACTAGTATTGTAATGAATGTTTATGGTTTCCTGCTAATAGGATTCACTTGTGGCATTTACAAGACATTAACTTATACTTCTTCTTCCTATAGGCATTGATCCTTGTTAATAACAAAATCAGCAAAATCAGCCCTGGAGCCTTTGCTCCACTGAAGAAATTGGAGAGACTTTATCTGTCCAAGAACAGCTTAAAGGAACTTCCAGAAAACATGCCCAAAAGCTTGCAGGAACTGCGGGCACATGAGAACGACATCAACAAATTGAGGAAAGCTGTCTTCAGCGGACTGAATAATATGATTGTCGTAGGTAGGCATCACTGTTCATAAGATTGTGTTAGACATGAGACATCGACCTTTAAAATGTCAGCAGGATTTGGTAATTTATATTTACCTTACAGATGAAGAATGGTGAATCATAAGCAAGCTGGGGTGGGAATATAAGTATACCTATATTTTGGGGTATACGCACAAAAAAAAGCCATATTTTGAGGTATTTGTTGTAGCAACTGGAAATTATCCCTTGTGTGGAGGGTGCCTGTGTGATGTGGAAATCTCCAATGTCACATATTTTGCAATGGAATGAAATTTTCACCACATTCTGCAAACTAGAGAAGATAGTAAAGATAAAGAAAACTCTAATGGATTTAAACAGATTGCTTTCAGTGCAATCTTAAACATGTTTACCTTTATGGGGGTTACTTTGAAGTCAGTGCATCAGAATTTCAGCTTGAATGTTAGTAGTTCTTAATCATGACTCATAGTTAGCCTGCATTATATACACACTTTACTTGCGCTATATCAACGACACATATTGATGAACCAAAAAAAATTTCAAATAGTGCTGGTGATTCTGATTACAATTCCATTTACTAAATGGAGTAAATCCTGAAATAAGTTCAGCTTTGGTGAATAAAGCTTGGCCAGTCTGGTTCCTGAATACCCCACACAATTTTTAAAGAGCCATTACATTTTTTTCCAAATATGAAGGATTTTTAATTTTTGAGTTATAGGCTGATTTTTATTTAAAACTCAAGTTGATTTTGAGTATACATGATTTTAGCATTACAAACAGAAATGGGAACATCCTTGCATAAGATGAATACCAACTGTGTATTCCAGTTCCAATTCTGTTTAAAAACTAATGGTATGAACTGGTTCTCTTTAGCAGAACGCTAAACATCAGTGGCTGTGTGCATATTTAGAGCAGTGGGGAGAAATATTAATTTGTTGATAAATGATTGCTAATTTTATGGATAATGCAACTCACATTTTTTTAATGCGTGTGTAGAACTAGGCAGTAATCCACTCAAAAGCTCAGGTATTGAAAATGGAGCCTTTCAGGGAATGAAGAGACTGTCATATATCCGTATCTCAGATACCAACATAACTACCATCCCAAAAGGTAAGACATCATGAAGACAAAGTGTTTTGAATTTATGTACAGCCAAATATTACTTTACTTTTAGAACCTGACTGGGATGGGGAGGAGAGAGTCATAATGGTATTTAAATGTATTTGTATTTAAAATTATATTCAAATGGTCAGTACCTGTAATTGTGAATGCATTTGAAAGCACTAGACTTTTCTACAAAACAACAATGTATAGTACTATAAGGGAGTATGGTACTATAAGTGAGCACAATTTGTTCCGGAAGCATGCTTCTAATTCAAAACACTTGTATATCAGATTTTCCCATAAGAAATCATGGGAGACATAGATTATTTGTTCCATAACCCAGAAACATTCATATAACAATGATTACAATACTGGAATATAATACACAATAATAAAGAAAATACAAAATATAATGAAAAATAAAACAAATTAACCTGCAGCTAGTCTCTCAGGTCTCTCAGGATGCAAACTTGCTCCCTTATGAGTGAGTCCCACTGATTATAATAAGGCTTTCTTTAGAGTAGACATGCAAGGCTAGCTAGAGTAGAGTAGACACACACCCAAGGCCAGCAGGTGCTGGTAGAGCACTGCCACACACACTCAACTCGGTGTCGGTACCCAGTGCACAACCAGAGCTCTGGGCATGCAAGCTGGGCACCAGTGTGCTCAGTTCAGCTTTCTCCAAAGAGGAGCAGCTGCTAAACAGAACGTGACAGATCACAAGTCTGCTGTGAAGTGCCAAGAGAGTTTGAGCACTGGGACCCACTTTTCAGAATAGCAATTTGTCAGGACTCACCAGAAGTGATGACATTAATCTGGAAAATGTCATGGCTTGAAGAGACATCATTAATTTACCCTACAAACCTAAGGCACACTCAGCCAAAGTTTTCATCATTGTGCTATTATTTTTAATAACTTGGAATTTAAACTTTGCAGCCTGGAAGTCAAAGCAGAAAACAAGCTTCGATCCTTTTCTAACCACCCAAATGTCCCATATTCCCACATATTCGGGGCAAAGCACAAACTGGGAGCCCATCCTGCCCTGCAATTTTTATCCTGTACTAGTGAAATGTACCCACGTTGCAGGAGTAAAATACTTCCCACTGCGCATCATCCCCCCATACGCTTCACCATCCCATGTGCATCAATATCCCCATGCGTATCAACATCCCCCCATGCACATCAACATCCTTCATGAACATCAACATCCCCAATGCGCATCAACAACACCCATGCACATCAACATCCCCCATGCTCAAGGTCTTGCAATTTTGGTTGGGTGTTGACATTCCCCATGTGCATCAACCTCCCATGAGCATTAACTCTCCATGTGCATCAACATCCCCCCATGCACATTGTTCCCCATGCACATCAGCCTCCGATGCGCAACATCTCCCATGTACATCAACCCACCATGCACATCAATCCACCATGTGCATCAATCCCCATGTACATCAAATCCCCATGTGCATTGTACCCCCATATTCATCATACCCCCATGAGCATCAACCAGGCATCAATTGCCTGGACATTTATCAGACTGTCTTCAATGTTAAGTATAGAACAAAAACGCATTGCACCCCTTTTCAGCCCCTTAAGGGTTAAATTTTTCAACATCAGTTCTTGGTGGGTGTTGATGTGATAGAAGGATCACCTTCCCCAAATTTCATGCTTGTAGGTCCAGGTGTTGGGACAGGGCTTGGATCAGTCAGGGATTCTTCAATGTAAAGTATAGGGAGGAAAACGCATTGTGCCCCTTTCCACCCCCTTCCCATTGGAATTTCCAAAAACTGGTTTGTAGCAGATGCCTCCGACATGGAAGAAACACCCTCCCCAAATTTCACGCTTCTAGGTCTAGCAGTTTTGGTGGGCCGTTGACCAGTGAGTGAATCAGTCAGTGAGTTCAATTTTTTACATATAGATTTTCTTTATAATTTTCTTTGTAATTTCTATAGCAGCTGAGCTTGAATTCGACTCATGACCCACCAAGTGGTTCCTGATCCGTAGTTTGAGAACCAGTGTGCTAAGTAACTATCAGCATGAACTGTGCCTCTGTAGACATGCTTTGAACATGGCAAATAATAGGACCAGCCTCCCTTCTTATTATATGTGGTGAAAAGTTTTATTGGAATCATTTTCTGTTGCAGGTCTTCCCGGTTCTCTCGCAGAACTTCATCTTGATGGCAACAAAATCAACAAGGTTGATGCAGACAGCCTAAGTGGACTCTACAATTTGGCTAAGTAATGATGGTTTGATATTTATTATTTTATTTTTATTAATGTATTTGTATCTGCTTTTCTCTTGGAGACTCAAGGTGCCTCACAATATCATGACATAAAATCAGATATAACTTCCTGGTATTATGTAAAACTGGTAGCCAAATTCCTTAGTTGCCAAACGTCAGTTTGACACATTTAAAGTGCTTTGTGGCAGGATCAGACTGGCGCTATCGAAGAGCAAAAGTACTGAATTAATTGAAGAAATCAAATCTAACCACTTCAACACCTTCTGTAGCTTCAAAGTGTTTAGAACCTAATTCTATCCAATTTTCCAGCACTGCTGGAGCCCCAAAGCTGTGGCGTTTGTGGCAGTTTTCCTGCCAGAAGTCACCCACCCATTTGTGTGACTGGGAAGTAATTACTGTGACATGGTTGGTACCATAATTATCACCTTTGTGTCACTGCCTCTTCTGGTCCCCTTTTGTTATAAGTGGCAGGGAGGAGGCAGCTCAGGCTCCAATTATTATTATTTTTATGATGCACAAACATCTCCTTCAGAGTTTGTTGTGCTACGCACTACCTATGAAATCAGACACTGCGCCACTTCTGGCCAGGTCAGCTCCCCAGCCTTTCATAGGGCCACACTCCTCTCCTCCCATTTCGGAAATGTTTAACTTCCTGGATTCCAGCATTTATACCCTTTTCTCCTCCGGGTACGCTACTGTCCCAAGGTAAAGAAACAAACATTACCTAACTTGAGGTGATCTCCGTGATTGTTGTCCCACAAGAGGATGCAACCCATGTTCATCACTGCTAGAAGTTTGGTAGGACTGGGCCGTGCAATCCTAAGCATGACTACTAAAAATTAAGTCCCTTTGTGTTCAATAGTATTTAATCCCAGGAATGCGTGGTTAGGATTGCAAACTAACCGTATAATCCAGATTAACTAGAGGTGCACATATGAGACATTACATGCACCTGTAGATAACGGCACTACCTGGTGAAAACCTATGGGAAATTCATATTGCAATCCAGAGTAAGGGCAAAATCCAGAGTAACTATGGGGAGTCCTTGCTCTGGTGTAAGAACAACTTACTCTGGATTGCAATATGAATTTCCCATAGGTTTTCACTAGGTGGTGCAGTAAATACGGGTGCACATAAAGTGTCTTATATGCTCCCATAGTTACTCTGGATTTGGAGGTAAATTGTTCTGACACCAGAGCAAGGACTCCCCATAGTTACTTTGGATTGCGTCCTAATTTTTCTACTAGCATAGCTTAGAATACTTTCCAGGCTGCACAAAATATCTACTAACTGAACATTTTATACCCTGTGTTCTATATATTGGTATTCTGATTGAACAGATCCCCCTAGCTGTCACAAAATATATAGAGATCTTCAGATGTATCTGATGCTAACATCTAATTTTAACTGTAATATGGTACCAAATGGCATACCACCATCCAAATGTTCAAAGGCTCGCCATTCATTCATTTATTATATGCTTTCCAAAAAAGAAATGCAATAATACTGTAGGATGACAGCAAATGAGAATAATCTTCTGTTCTTATTTTTATGGAGATAGCTGTTTGCTTTCACTGCATTTGTTTCAATTTCTGAAATGTATCTGGAGTAGTATAGCAAAGTCAGATGCCACAAAAGTGCTAGAGGCTAGTGGGAATTTGTGTGACATGGATGAAATGTAAATCACTGAGAAAGTGGAGTTGCTGAGTTGTTTGAAATGGAGATTCTTCCATTCTCAATATCAGCATTGAAAAAATGTGCAGATAGACTCACAGAGTGCTCAAATGGCATTGTTTCTATTTTTAAAAATGCATCATCAATATTGTATCACACAAAATCTGCACGCCGTATTGTAATGCTAACAGATTAGCAGGGCAGTCCTAAGCAGGTCTACTCAGAATTAAGTCCCATTGTGTTCAACAGTACTTACTCCCATGAAAGTGTTGTTAGGATTGCAACCAAAAGAAAAAAGATTGATTCCAATTCAGTGGAAAACACGTCTGCCAAAATGTCCCCCTTTACTGGTCCCAATCCACCCTCCTTTCCACCACTCAAACTCTGATCTACTCCATTCCTGCACATACCTATTTGTGGTGGCATCCACAAGAGTCCAGAGGCTGCTGGTTTTGATCTTATGCCACTTGTAGCAATGCCTAGGTCATGCCCACTGGCATGTCACCTTTTACATCACCACTGGAATGTTTATTCCAACAGTGTAGGGAACATATAGGATTGGGTCATAAGGCTGTAGTCCGGAGCACAGTTTTCTAGGAATAAGCCTTTTAAGGTGCACAGTTTCTTTTTCACATAGCTAATGAATATATACAAAATAGGAAAAAACCCCAACTTAGAACCCAATTCTACTCATGTCTACTCAGAATTATGTCCCATTATGTTCAGTGGGGCTTAGGCACAATCCAGAAGTGCACTTGGGCTACCCTATCTATCACTGAGCTGATCCAGCTGCAAGATGGGCCACCCTAGTTACTCTGGAAAAGGCTTATGGGCAGCCTAAAGCAACATAGGGTGCCTTAAGACAGGTGAACCTGAGCTGCCCTAGCTGGGCCAGCCTAGGCAGTTCAGGAGAGGCACATTGAGGACATGCTTAGCATTGCCTAGGGCAGAGCAGTTATGCTGTATCTAGAGCCTGTTTCCAGGGCAGAAATGCCCTCTTCCAGCTCCTCAGAGTTATACCACCCCAAGAGTAGATATAGTAATGAGTAGACCCATAGGGGTCCATGAAAAGGCCGAGTAAGAATGGCAGTGCTGACCAAAAATCTGAGTTCTTGGCCAGCCTAGCTACAACCCCTGCCTTTCAACTTCAGGATATGGCACAACTACGGTAGCCCTCTAATCTGGGGATACAGCAGGCCACTCCAAGCATCCACACTCCACTAGAGTACTGCTGAATTGCATTCTTATGCTTCAGCTGTTACTGGTTGTCTCGGACTTTTATAAGGCAGGCACCACAGCTGTTCTTTGTTCAGTGTGATCTGAGGAGAGTCAACTCAGGACCAAGCCCTTCCCAGGTGTCACTGACTTGGCGCCTACTGAGCAGGCTCTGGAGCCCAGGCTTCCTGACTCTGGATGCAGCATAACTTTGTGTTCTGGATTCAGAATAATTGAGGCAGCCCAGCTAGGGCATTCCTCACTGCTCTAACTCTGGATTGTGCCCTTTCTTCCAAGAAAGCATGCATAGCTTTGCAGCCTTCATTTCAAAGTTCCATTTTAGTTCCCAAAAACTTCAAAGTATATTTCCGAGTTTTCCAAAGTTTCCAGGTATTCCAAAGTATATTTCGTTTCCAAAACCAGCTCAGTGTGTGTTGAGTAAAACCAGTAAGAAACATGTGTTTTCCCCCAACTTTGACAATGATATATGGGCATAATTATTTAATGATCACTTGCACAATGTTTTCTCTTTGTAGGCTTGGCCTCAGTTTCAATAACATTGTTAATGTGGACAATGGTTCTTTATCCCATGTGCCTCATTTACGAGAGCTCCACTTAAACAACAATGAACTTGGTAAAGTCCCTGGTGGGCTGGGAGAACACAAGTACATACAGGTAAAGTGTGCTATATGGATTTGGTTATGCCATAGTAGAAATATTGTTTAATGCACAACCTATATTAGTGCAAATTGTTAATACTCTTTACAAAAAATAAGCAAAGCATGAAATTTAAGCAAGTAGCACACTGAAGGAGGCTTGGAACAGATTGAAATCTGATCAGTGTTATATCTTCAGGGGTGGTGTGCCATGTACGATGTGCCATTTAAGAGGGCTCTCTCATTCGCTGCCAGAGCCATTTTTGCCAATGATGGCAATGCTGGCTCCACCAGCAAATGGGAGGTAATACATTGAGCATCCATGACGTACCTCCTCCCATGCTGTTGGTGTGGCAAGACCTAAGGCAATGGGCATTGCAAAGCATCACTGCCGTACCCTGCTCGTTTTTTGGCTACAACGTTTGATAGACTGGAGATATTTCAGTGTGATATGTTTCCTTGATATACCCTATATTTTTATACATGGATTTATCTCAGCACAAATGGCCACTGCAAATCACAGTTAAAAAACTGCTCAAAATCTAAAATTTAAATTTTCTATTGTTGTAAAGAGGTAGTCATGCAAGCAATCATTCTATTCTTCAGTCCCAGAATCAAACCCCTGCAGATAATCAAAACCCTGTACTATTTTATTCCATTGGAGGACCAAGAAACCTGGAAGTTTGTCTTTAAATCTATTTCTCCATTTTTTTTATCCATGGATTTTTTTTAATCCATAGGATGTTCTGGAAAAGAACCCTAGTGGATTAGGAGGGTTATACCATTATTGTATTATTCCTAAAAATGACAATTTTATAAATATTGGTTCATAGTGTTGTCACCCCCCAGTACAGTCCTCACCCTTTGCACCCTCTAGTAACGCCACTGGATATACAAACGTATGGGTATGACAGATGATGGCAATAAAAAGACGCAGAGAGAAGATGGCAACAAAAAGATGCAACAATATTTTCTATGGCTACCAGAAGGTCTCCCTGCTGGTGAAACTGGAATACATGTATATAGTGTCCATATTTTAGGGCATCCCCAGTAGTTCTTGGAACTTCTAGTAGTTCTTAGATATGGGGGGAAGAGTAAAGTAATGCAGCGTAATGGCTAGATTTCCTCACTTCTTAATTGTTACTCATTTTTAGGTGGTCTATCTTCACAACAACAAAATTGCTGCCGTTGGTCCCAATGATTTTTGCCCTCCTGGATACAACACCAAAAAGGCTTCTTATTCTGGAGTAAGTCTGTTTAGTAACCCTGTGCAATACTGGGAAATCCAACCCTCTACTTTCCGATGTATCTATGAACGATCCGCAATACAACTTGGAAATTACAAATAGATACATGGATGTATTTCAGCTCAAAATTCCTGTTGCCTCTTAACATTGTTGTTAACTATTAAAGCCAAATACTGGAAACTTAACTGCAGAGTGGATAACATGATATATGTAAATGACCTAACACATCATTCCAAGACCAAATTACTGAATTTCTTTCTTTGCTCTTCATTGCCAGCATGTAGTATAGTTCCTCTGAATTAGCTGAGTATGATAGATTTCGGTATTCCACTGTGCATGAAATTTGGGGTAAATATTTTTCAAGCTTTTCATAATTAAAAAAAATTTATGAGGATGTTCTTTTGCTTACTTCAACACAAAGAAATTCCTTGGAGGAAGATGGGACTTTCAATATAAATATATATATTTTTATTCTTTGGCCAAAAAACATATAGTAAAATGATGCCTTAGTCAAACCCCATAAGTCTAATAATACCAGCTACATGTTAAAAACCTGAGTGTAGGGTGTGATGTACGTATACAGCATTAGCAATACAAAAATGTTGCTTTACTCAGTGTTTTTCATTAAAATATCACATTAATATATGCATTTTCTTTTCTACTCTTAAGTCTTCCCAGATAATTATATACAAGATTAGGAAAACATTCTAAATATACTTTTTGGAAGTATCAGACGTTACTGTTGTACTGCTGGATGCTGCAACCGCAACTAATTGTTGGTTTAGAGCAGCTAACTTTTAGAAGGGCACACATCACATTCATCTTTACTTGGTCTCACAAACCACTTTAGTTAATCATAATCATTCCCTTACAATTTCCATTCACTTCAGCAGGACCTACACAAGAAACCACTATGTGGATTGTGCGCAGTGAAACTGCAGGCATGTGTAAATTAAGCAGGAGTTAGCCTTATACAGGTAGCCCCCAATATCTCTGGATCCAGGACCCACGGATTTAAATATCTGTGGCTCCTCAAACCCACAAGTTGGATCCAAATGGATCTTGTAGCCTCTCACCTCTGGAGGATCATAGGGCCCCCAAAACTGCTGATTTCATTATTCATGTGTTTCCTTATCTGGGAAGCCCTGTGGATAATGAGGGAGGCCTTGTACATTAATTCATATTCTTAAATACAACAATACAGATTTATCTACTTTTTCACTTCAGTTCAGTTTTAACAGTAGTTTCAGGCACACTGTGGAGAGATGTAAGTTATATATACTGCAGCATCCATAGACTTACACGTGTCAATCATGAAACACCAACTTCATAGTTCTCTGTTATCTGACAGCACCAATGTACATCACATAGCAGGCTTTAAGCAACAGTGAGCATATCAAAAGAAAGTTTCACTTTCCTAGGATCACTGTCTCCAAAATTTGAAATGTATTCCTTTCCATGTCCATTCCTTTCCATGAGAAGAAAAATTGAATATGTTTTAATTGTCCAAAATAAAATCTTTTTGATGTATGTATGTGTTTTTATATTAAACAGTACTGGCAAACTCCAAAATCTTTGTGTGTGTTGTATAGATTCTGCTATCAAAAGCAGTGCCAGAATAGCTTCCAAAAATTAATGTGCCTTATATGTGTGTAATGGTTAAAAATTAAGGCAGGTTATCTTAATTATCTGTTTATATACAGTGCAAATTTTAATGCTAAGTGACTGTTTTATTCACTGAATACACTGTTTGTATTCACCAAACTCACAACCATTACACACCAAAAATGAGGTCCCAGTCTGACCTGTTCCATGCATCCTATTTTAAGAGTATATCTGGGCACTGGGACACTCCAGGTTGCTCGTCCTTTGGCCAGCATTTCAGAAGTCTGTGCAATAGGATGTTTGAGATGACACAACTATGAGATTATCCCAGTCCCCAGATCTTATCTGACGTTGCACCTTGCAGAGATGGAATAGTAAAAGCCATTCACTCCAGGCTTTCCCCAAACCCTGGATCCGACCTGAGTTTTGGAGGATCCTAGTATAATAGTTCCATATCACAGTGAATATGGAGAAGGCCACAATCACCAACATGAGTGGTTTAAAAAAAATGCTGGCTTATTCTTACACAAAACCTTACATTTTTTGAACATGTGAACCCAAATCTGGTTACATAAAGTGCTTCATCTTTCAGATGTATTTTACTTATTTTTACTCTGAGGCTGCAAACCTAATCCCCAGTTATGTCAGTATAAATCCTGGTACAAGTCCCTTGCTGGCCTGGCAGTGTTACAAAAGTGCCATAAGCCATATCTGCCCTACTCCTGGGGAGGTTAGGCCAGTGCACAGACATGTGCCAGCCTCCCCACACCACCACGGGAAGAGGGAGCATATGAGTTATGCTGGCCTAAATTGGTTAGGATTGTGCTTTTAATAATTTTTCAGTGCTATATACAAGTAGATGCTTTGAAAGAAAATCAACACAAATGGAGTTATGTGAAATAATTTTTTCTGTCAACTCAATACTAACAAGCAATGCAGAGGCAGGCTGACTGCTGCATCCAGCGTGAGTTTGGGGCTGTTGCTGTTCTACCATGTGCCAGAGGAAACTTTCTCCATTACCCTGGGTAACATAGCAGTAACCCCAATTACTGCTATGTAATTGTCTACAGTACTGGGATTTGTACCACTTTCTGGTACAGAGGTGGTGCAGAGCTCAACAGAGGACAGCATGATCAGGATCCAGCATATGTGCTCTATCCCAATCCTGTTTATTGCAGGAGTGTCAAACAAAAGGCCCGCGGGCCAGTTGTGGCCACTGGGAGAAATTTATCTGATCCCCCATTAAAAGTGGGCTCTCCCTGCCTGATAACTGGACTCTCTCATATTTTGAAGTTATAGTCAAATTTGCACATTTTCTTTTCCATTATTTGCAGCTTATGAGATCATATATGAGAACAAATTGCTTTTTTCTAGCCATCATCTGCTTAATGATGTCACTTTCTGCCCTCATCAGGTATCATGAATGCTATGCAGCAAACTACATTAAGGTTTGATATCCCTGGTTTATGGTACTGCAACACATAATCTAAGCTTTTTAGAACGGTGCTTCCTAAATGTTCTAGCAGTGGGACTCTGCTAACATAACAATATATCACAACTCACTAGATGAGAGAGAGAGAGAGAGTTTATTAATAATAATCAATAAATTATTAATCAATAACTTGGATCCTGTACTCCCACTAAGCTAACTGCAGCCCATCACATGATCTACAGCACACCAATTACTAGAAAATTACCAGTTTCATATGCATGCTTGGCCAGGGTGCTGGCAAAATTTTAAATGTTTCCAAAAATTTTAAACCCTCCAAAAATGGGCTTGCGACCCAATGCTGTGTTTGGGAAATACTGCTTTACAGCATAATACCATCCCTAAGAAAAGAGAAAGATCTTTATTAAAGTCACTCTCATGAGCATTCTTAATCCAGAAGCACTGATATGTGGCAACATACTCAGGTTAAATTAATTAGATGAATTAATTAAGGCAGTGATCTTCAACAAGTGTGCTGTGGCACATTGGTCTACCACAAATGTATCACAAGTGTGCCGCAGGAATTGGGAGGTTCATTAGTATAGTCACTGGGTGATGTGAGTGTGGTGTGCCTTCCCAATTTTCAAAGAAACATATGGTGGGTCCTGACACTTTCGTCACACTCTCCCTGTTCCATGAGATGAAAACGTTTGAAAAGTGCTGATCTGATCTTAAAATGAAAAGGAGTGAACTGGCTTTAAAAAGAAAGAACACTGAGATTAAAGTCTAATCCAGACGTTATCCAGAGCCACCAGTTTCAAGGAAGTTTACAGATATTGTAAAAAAAAACCTTGGTGAAAAAAGAGAAGGGGGGATGGAGAATAAATAATACTTCACTGTTACAGGTAGAGCAGGGTGACGGTATAGAATGGAGGACAGAGTGCCTCTACTTTAAGATTTACATACCCCCAAATCCACAGTAATTACGGGAGCACGTAAGAGACAATACATTCACCTGCAGTTACTGCACCTCCTAGTGAAAACCTATGGGAAATTCCTATTGGAATTCTGAGTAAATTGTTCTTACACCGGAGCAAGGACTCCCTGTAGTTACTCTGGATTTTGCCCAAAGTGGAGGAAATTTAGGCAGGTACTGCTTTTTAAACCCTTCTACGTAGAGCTAAACCTGCCTAAATTCCGTCTTCTATGCAACTGTTAACAGTAGAGGCACTCTGTCCTCCATTCTATATGGTCACTCTGAAATAGAGCCTGTAACATACAAGTGGAGCCTGGGAAGCCATTCTTGGACAACCTGTGGATACAGAATATCACCAAAAAGCAAATTTGGACCCATTTTGCCCTCCTCTTGCGACCTTTCCTTGTCCTCAGAATGCCTTAAAAGGCAATAAAACATCACATTTTCCTTTGGAAATCATAAGTCACATTTTTTCTAATCCACGAACCAGTTTGAAGCCAGGGCATGCACTGCTGCTGTGAGCTTCAGAAAGTCATTCAGCTCTGGTCCCCCTTGGAGGGTACAGGTGGGGCCAAGTTGAGCCAGATCAATCAATCATTCAATCTCAATCAACAGTATTAATATACAGCTTTTCAGTAAAAGGTCCACAAAGCGGTTTGCGGAGAAAATGAATGAACCAGAAATTAAAGAGCCAGATCAATCAATCAACAGTATTTGTATACTGCTTTTCAACTAAAGGTTCACAAAGCCATTTATAGAGAAAATGAAAGAAATAGTAGCAACTTGCCCTCAAAAAGCTGACAATTAGATGCCTCCGCCCTCCCCCCAAATAAACCACTGAGGCCACTATAAAAAGATATTGCTGGGATGCCACTGACTTGTCCCCTGCTAAATAAAAGAGGAGCACCCACTTGAAAAAGTGCCTCTTGCTTGCCCAGATCCATGGATATAAAACCTGCAGTTAATTAGACTTTACCTTATTTACTCTAAGGCTTACTCCATCGAGTAGTGAATGGTGAGCTGGGCAAGACTAGATTGGAGACTTGGAGATTTGGCTCTGGGAAACAGAAAAGGTCACAAGTCCGGTAGACTGATAGTGCACAAGCCATTCTATGGAGATGGGGAAAATCTGAATAGTTATGAGTTACTTGCAGGAATCTGGGAATGCTTAAAGGAAATGAAGCCCTGGGATGCTGTGTTTAATGACATTCATCCTTGATCCTCTACCCCCGCATCCCGTTGATCCTCTATCCCACTGTTACTCAATGGTGACCCTTAACTTTCGATGCTGTAAGAAGTCCAAACAATTTAACTATTTATACTAAAGGTGCTGCAGTGGCCTCTGGTGACCAAAAGGTGCCATTGCATCCACTTGTGAAAAGTCATCTGCAGCCAAGATGCAGGAGGCCCCTGATATTTGCCTTAATCATGCTTCAAGTTGCACATCCTTGACAGCAATGGAAACCACTTGGTCTATTTGAAGCCTTCAACAAACTTCATTCAGGACTTTACTATCACCAAATAATTGGAGCTTCACCAGAGGGTAAACGTGTCCTCATAACATCCAAATTCTGGCAAAAATATATCACTCTCTGGTTAGTTTTTTATCCCGTCTTCTCTACGTGGATGTTCATTATACATGGATGTTTATTACTGAAACTTGTTATGCATGGATTTTTTTATACATGGATTTGACTCCACATGAACGGCCCCTGCAAATTACAGTTTTAAAACAGATTTTTTACTGTTGTAAACAGTCATGCAAGCGATCCTTCCATTCTTCAGCTGAGCCTGGTAAAAGCCTTTGCTTTTCTAATTGCTGACTACCTCTCTACAACAGCATGAAAAGTTGTTTTAAACAATTGTAAAGGGACACGCTTTTTGTTTTTTAACTGCTTTTAATTAACACATTTATAATATCCCAGGAGTCCCTGAACGAAAACCTTGCAAATACTGAGGCACAACCTTATTCCATTAGGAGCAATGGAGGAGAAAGATACTTGAAAGCTGGTATTTAAATCTATTTTTCCACCTTTTTAAATCCACTTTTTTTTAATCCACAGGAGGTTCTGGAATGGAACCCTAGTGGATTAAGACGGACACTTGTATAGAAAATATAATAGCCACAGCCATCAAAACCATCAGATATTTATTAGGCCTAAACTAACATAAGGAACCATATGGTGTTTTTCAGGATGTCTTAATCCTTAGCATTGGTGTCATCCCACTTCGGACACATCTTTAAGTGGGCTGTGGGTGGCGGAAGTGGCTAAGACACTGTGCTTGTTAACCAGCAGGCCAGGGTTCGAGACCCCGGTCAGCCCCACAAGACAGGGCGAGCTCCTAATTCAGTGGCATGGAGAGGGGGGATATGCTGCTTGGGTAACAGCCTATCCTCCATAACAATCTAACCTAGGCTTTCGTGCTTCGCATCCAGCGTATGCAGCGCCGAGCACGATACCGTAGTCTTTCAAGATTGACGGAGACCTGCTGGTGTCTGACATCCAGGAAAGAGCACATCATTGTAACTGTATTGCTCTTTCAGGATACTAATGATATCATCTCAGGCAAAGGATGAAACTTTGAAACATGTGGTTCGTTTCTAAGTTTCATCATCAAACAAAGCCCAATTCATGCTGCACTGGCAAAGTGTAACCAGACCAGAGTTGCAGATTAGCAGAGAAGTGAATTGATTTGATAACAAATTATCATATATAGATAACTGACTGTTGTATTTATTTATTTATTTATTTATTTAATTCATTCATTCATTCATTCATTCATTCAGTTCATTCATTCATTCATTCATTCATTCATTCAACACTTTACTGGTGTTATGACTTGTCTTTTTTTCTTCTTGAAGAGCAATGAAGGTCAGAAGTGTTCCTAGAAAGGGGCAAAACACATTGATAATAGCAGGAATAACAAACAGCAGCAAAAAAAAAACCATTGCTAATGAGAGTATTTAATCAGTACAAACAGCAAGCAAAAGGCTAGAGCCAATAACTGTACTCCTCAAACTTTACTGGGTTCCAAAGCCTTGTCGAAATAAGGAGATCCTAACGTTCAATCCTAAAGACGCTTTCCTGGGAGTAAAACCTACTGAACACAATAGGGCTTTGAAGAAAGAATCCGTGCTGTTTCAAAGTCCCACTTCTCCCCTCCCCACCCCAGCATAAAAAAATGCAGGGATCAGATAAATGCTCTTGTGGTCTGCTAATGGGTTGTACCAGGACTACCACTCCTTAAATCTCCAAAGCTGCTGTTTCCTTTTTAGGAATCAGAAACAAGTCCCGAATTACCACAAATTCTGTAATGCTTATATTATGTGTCTTAATACTTTCCATTTGAAATGCAAGTATTGTATGGATGTCAGATCAGAAAAAATGATAGATTTGGAGCAATCACATAAAAAAATAATGAATGCAGTGTCCCGCTGGAATTGTTTTCCATGGAATTATCTGTGAAACTGACAAAATTTATAATACTAAAAATTTAAAAGGTTTCACAATAAGACCTGATTGTTATTAAGCCGGTACCATCTTTTTCTTCATCTTCATACAAAGAATGCATTTCTATTGATTTATAATAGACTTTTGTTCCAGCTTTTGTTCCAAGTCTTGATATTCAAACACTATTTACTTCAGCAAGATCCATCCTGTTTTTATGGAATAGCCTATATCAGGAGCTCTCAAAGAACCACACAAGTGTTTTCAGGGGAAGGGGATTTCAACAACACAGTTCGAAGATTGTGGGATTGCAGGGGAAGGGGATTTCAACAACACAATCCCAAGATTATGGGGAATCTTTTGGGGAAAGGTAGTTCCTGGCTTACTTGAAGGCACTGTCTAGGTCAGAAGGGTGCAGGGACACTTCTGCAGGGATCCTAAGCCTTGAAATTTTTCAAAAGTAATACTAAGTTACTTCCATTTTCATGATAGGAAAACAGAATTGACTTTTTTTGTTTTTGCATTTTTATGTATTTTTTAATTTCAAGTCTTGGAGAGCCCTGAAGAGGTGGTTGTGGTCCATACAACCCTTCCCCCCCCCCGCCCCCTTAACTGACTCCACATATGACAAGATCCTGCCCTTTCCCCAGTAGCAGTGCAATCTCGGGGATCACATTGCTGCAATCTCCCTGCCCCACTTTCAGGGGCTGAATCAAAGTGCTTCCCCACCTAGTGGTTTGGGAACCACCAGTTTGGGAATGACCAGCTTGCATGTTTTGAGATATCTGTGTAATTTGTATGAAAACTAATTCTTTGTTAAACTAGTTACAGTTGGGGTTATGAACAGTTACGTGAGGTGGCAATATTTTTGAAAAAATCAAATGAAACAGGATATGATTTAAGACAGGGTAAGGCAACTCCTGGCATGGGTGCTGAACTTGGCATGCGGAATGGTGCTTAACAGCATGCCAAGGCACCCCGAGCAGATATAGCCA
Organism: Cryptoblepharus egeriae; assembly: GCA_030015325.1. Classification (NCBI taxonomy): domain Eukaryota; kingdom Metazoa; phylum Chordata; class Lepidosauria; order Squamata; family Scincidae; genus Cryptoblepharus; species Cryptoblepharus egeriae. Next base: position 26,242,467 of record JAREYC010000008.1, read on the forward strand.
GTACTATCATTGCCCCAATTGCCAGCAGGCCCGTCACCAGTGCCAGTACCCAGAATGACAACATCTCTCCTCCCCTTACCCTGCCCTGCTACCATCAAAATGGAAGGCCCTGGGGCAGAGACTCTGTGCCCTCTGGAACTTGCTTCAGGAGAGCTGCTGTGCGGCTTGGATGTGGCCGGGCTGGGGGAACAGCATCCAAGGGCCAGCCTCATTCCCTGTGGTGCCTCCCAGGGCCAGATAAGAAGCAGCAGGCCTGGAGGAGCCAAAGCTAGGCAGGTGGGCAATACCAGCAGGGTGTCAGGGAGGCCAGAGGGGCTGCATGGGATTTTCTGTACCACCCCAGCAGCTGAAGCACTGTATGGGGCTGGCGAAGAAATGCCTTGCTACTCTGCCCCATTCAAGCTTGCCCTCTCCTGTACCTCTCTACACAGAAGTAAACCTCTTTGCAGTCAATGGTGCATATTCCCAGGACTGGGTGGAGAAGAGTGTATCTTTAGAGCCCAATCCTGCACCTCTTTACTCATAAGGAAGCCCCTTTGCAAGAGACTTGTCAAGGATATGATCCAGCTGTTCTTGAATCACAAACAGAGGCTCTCTTTATCTTCAGTGCTGCACCCATTAGATGCTGTTGTGGGAAGTCAACAAGGCCATCTCATCCATTTCCATTTCATATGTCCACCTCACAACACATGTTCTGATCCATCTTACCTATCTCCATCTCACATCTACACTGGCCTAACCTCCTCAAGAGTGGCACAGAAGTGCTTTATGGCACTTTTATGACTCCCCCAGGACAGCATGGACTTTTGTCGGGACTTGTGAAGGCCTAACCAGAAATTAGGATTGTATTGACAGTCTCATGGATGCTACATCTGAAAAGTATAGCTGTGGTTGTGGACATCTGTGTCTAGTTAGTCCCTTTGTGTGTGGCTTGCAGTAAGGAAAGTCTAAACATTTTATGTGGCCTTTGCACAAGAACTGACACTTGGGTTTTCTTTTACTGTCAGGGTTTCTTGACGTTTATCGCAGTTTGTTTTGTCTTAAACCAGGAAAGCACACTCATTTAAAAATATAATGAAAAACAGTTATTATTTTTTTATCTTTTCCTGTTTTCTTCTTTGAAAAATCAATAAAAATTAAATTAAAAAAGAAAAAAACCTGAATATTTGAGGTCCAAAGCAGTAATTCTATCTGAGGACTGTCAGTTTTGTAAAAGGTGGATTATCCTAGGTCTGTTCCAGCGTTGTCAGTGCTGGTGAAGTTTTCTCTTGAAATTCTGGTTTTCTATCTCAAATAGGGTTGCCATATGTCCCCAAAAACATTTTTTTGATTTTTGGGAATTGTGTTCCTGATTTTTGGGGATTTTGTTCACATGCTGGCAAAGGGTCCTGCCCCAATTTTGTGGAAGAGAATTATGGCAACCCTAATCTCAAATGATAATTTTTTTGCACACTCGTGCAGTGATTCCCATATCACATCCCATAAGGAAAACCCAGACCACACTTTGCTCTCAGAGATGGAGCAGGGAAGAATAAACATTCCTTTCAAATATACATACAGGTCCTCCTCATCCATGGTTCAGAAGCTGCAGATTTGCCTTAATTTGAGTCCTAATTCACCACTGTACCTCCCAGATGTGAGAATCTTCGGTGGTGTCTTGGAGGAGAGTTGAGTGCAATAAGCAGAATTAAAAATGACTTTCCAAGGTGGCTGCTTGTGTCCATCTAAAGCCAGAGAATGGTGTGCACAGCCTCCCAATATCTCAGAAGGTTTCATGGAATACTCAGAAAGAAACTTCAAATTTGTTGGTTTTGTCCAGGAGCTCGTTGATGCCATTCCTGTGGATTCCATCATCTGCAGGTTTCAATATCAATGGGGGATCCAGGAAAGGATCCCTTTTTGGGTCATTCCATGTCAAGGGCTCCCTGCATGCAGGCCTCTGTCAGTCTTGGAAGACTATGGTATTGTGCTCGGCGCTGCATAAGCTGCATGCAAAGCATGAAAGCCTGGGTTGGATTGTTATGGGGATAGGCTGTTACCCAAGCAGCAAATCCCCCCTCTCCACGCCACTGAATTAGTCCAATGGAAAGGCAGAGCCAATACGATTGGATCCAGCTGGCGTTGCAGAGCTGAGCTAAGGACAGGAGCTCACCCTATCTTGTGGGGCCGACCCGTGTCTCGAACCCTGGCCTGCTGGTTAACAGGCACAGTGACTTAGCCACTTGCGCCACCCACAGCCTAGGGCTCCCTGCATGACCATCATGGATTTTGATGAAATTTAGTGTGCAGAGTCCCACATGTCTCAAAAAACTTTTGTAAAATTATAGCTTCACATGTGGAATAATTACTGAGATATAGTGGTTTGTTTGACCCCATACCGTGTTGATGTACAGTACAACTATAAGATTTTGGCAACTTTGGGATGCAATATTTCCTCTGCTGTTTTTTTTTCTAAACAAATGAAACTGAACTAGCTTATATAACTTTTTCCACTCTATTCAATGGAACTAATAATAATTTTGGCTTCTTTCATAGAGAGTTAGTAAATTGCCGCAAAGTCGACCAAAAACCATTAAAAAAAATAAATTCAAAGCATTTATTTGCGTTGTGATAATTCTTTTCCATTCTGGATCACATTATGGATCTTTTCCATTGTGGATCAGAAAGCAATTACCTTCACCAGGTTACCTTCCTTCTGAGGTAAGGCCAGTGGCCTTAATAGAAGGTTTTGGGGGTTGGGGCAGGCAGCACCATATGACATGCACAGGGGGAGTAGTACCACTACTCTCTAACATTTGTTAAATTTTTGATATTTTGAAAGAAAACCATCATATTATATATAAATTGATGTGTAATTTTATGCAGGATGCAATGAAACAAAACCCACTGAAATCAATCAATCAATCAATCAATCAGTCAATCAATCAATCTATCTATCTATCTATCTATCTATCTATCTATCTATCTATCTATCTATCTATCTATCTATCTATCTGACAGTTGACAAGCATCCAGTTGGAACATGTTCAAATCCTCATATTCTCTGAGATATTATTTGCTGCAGATACACCCTTAAGGTAGAGAATGGTACAATTAAAGGCAGAGGAATGGTACAGTTACAGACAGTTTAATACACTGCCATCATATATTTAGTGACATCTTTTCTGGGTTCTCCATGGAGATGTTGCTCACTGTGGTGGCCCCACACGCTATTTCTACTCCTGCCTAGGCTTTTCTTCAAGACTCGAGGACATGAAGCCACCAGTAGAGTGGAACATGAGTGGAACCAGTTGAGTGGAATACCTCCACAACTAAAGTGGAACATGAGCCGAAGTTGTGTGCCCCTCTTGACTTAGCACTGGGGACAGGTACCCTGTAAGCTACACCACAGTTACCTAATTATGGAAGGTAAATGTGATCTTGTCAGATCACATATCCCAGTTTTAGGGCACAATCCTAAGACATGTAGGCTGGCCTAACTCACCTGGTGTGGGAAGGTTGGTGTATGTCTATTCATTGGCCTAACCCTCCCAGGAGTGGGGCAGAAGTGTCCTCCTGTACTTTTATGACACACTGAGCTGAGCACAGAACGTATGCCAGGGATCAGGCCAGCCTAACAGTGCAATCCAGAGTTAGGGCAGTGAGGTGCCAACTATCCCAACTATTCTGAATCCAGAGCAGGAAGTTATGGTGAATCCAGAGAGTCAGTAAGCTTGGGCTACCCTAGTTGCTCCAGAGCATGCTCAGTAGACACCAAGTCAGTGGCATCTGGGGAGGGCTTGCTCCTGAGGAGACCTGCCTCAGATGACACTGAGAAAGGAACAGCTCTGTGCCTGCTTTATAAGAGTCCCTGACAAACAGTAACAGCTGCAGCATGAGACTGCAGTACACAGTTAACCATATATGATAACCAGAAAAAGAGGACACGGAACCCCAAAATGTAGGACGCCAAAGAAAAATGTAGGATATGACAAAATAAAAGTTAAAAACACTCATATATAATGCTTTCATGTGGTTAATTTAAGCATTTACTATTAAATTTAAAACTATTACATATAACTTATTGCATACAATGTATTAATTACATGCTGTTTGCTCACAAGAGAATTTTTTCAGGACACAAGACTAAAATCCAGGACATGTTCTGAAAGGAAGGGCACAGATGCTTACCCTGGCAGTACAGTTGACAGTGGATACAAGGGGCTTCTTAGAGTGGCCTGCTTTACCCACAGGTTACTGGGCTACAGAAGTTGTGCCATATCCTGAAGTTGAGAGGAAGGGGTTGCAGATGGGCTGGCAAAGAACTCAGATTTTTGGTCAACACTGCCATTCTTACCCAACCTTATCATGGACTCCTATGGGTCTACTCAATTTCTATGCCTGCTCCTGAGGTGGTATAACTCTGAGGAGCTGGAAGAGGGCATTTCTTCCCTGGAAAGATGCTCTGGATACAGAGTAACTGCTCTGCCCTATGCAATGCTGAACATGCCCTCAACATGCCTCTCCTGAACTGCTTAGGCTGGCCCAGTTAGTGCAGCCCAGCTCCGTCTGTCCTGGGGCAGCCTATGTTGATTTAGGCTGCCACAAGCCTTCTCTAGTGTAACCCGGCTGCCCCATCTTGGACATGGGCCAACCTAGTGATAGACAGGGCAGCCCAAGTGCACTTCTGGATTGCAGCCTAGTTTAGTCTGGAGTGCAGCCTAGTCTAGGACTGCAGCCTAGACTATCATGTTCCTGATTCCTATCTCTGATATATTGAAAGAAACCCTCTCTAGATTTCAGACAGAAGTTGGGACCATACTATCCTTGGGTTACCAGGATGTTTCTTTTCATTCTTTATAATCAGCATAAGTTGATTCAACCCTAAATACTATGCCCAATACAGTGGTGCCTCACATAACAAGTTTAATTCATTCTAGAAGCATGCTTGTTATGTGAAATGCTCTTTATGTGAAGCAGATTTTCCCATAGGAAATAATGGAAACAAACCAAAAAATATTCATATAAAAATATTAACTGGATGTAAAAATGATGACAAAACACTGGAATTGAATTCAAAACATGCATTCAATGTGCATGATCCTATGATCCTACTTAGGCTGCAATCCTAAAGACACTTTCCTGTGAGTAAGACCCATTTAACACAGTGGGGCTTACTTCAGGGTAGACATGGTTAGGAGGCTGCAATTGACACTTTCTTCTACAATCCAAGACACTTTCAAAGTGTCTCCCCACCTTTTCTCTTCCTCCTGAGCCTCTCTCTCCCCTGCCCCTTTCTGGCTAGCCCTGAGCTGCTTTCTTCTTCTCCACTGCTGTTCTCTCCTTCTGCCCCGCGAATGCCCGGCCACAAGAGGAACAGCGCGCAAGTGTTGCTTTCGTTATGGGCAGACAATGCTAGGCAGCCCTGACATTTTTTTAAAGGGCTGCCGGCCAGCGCGTCTGCCCCAACTGCCAATGAGTTTGCTTGTTAAGTGAAGCAACACTTGTTATGTGAGGCAGAATCCTAGATAAATTTTTGCTTGTTATGTGGATCACTTGTTTAGCAAGGTACCACTGTACCTCTGGAAGCAAGTCAGATGAAATTAACAAAAGATGACATATTAATGTCCTTATTATTTAACTAGTTAGTAGAATCTTACAAGATATCTGGGATGGGCAAGTCCACCAAGGTTTGACTCAAGAAGAGTCATGAGTCTGCAACAACTTGAAAGCAAATCCTTCCCCATTGCATTTCAACAACTCAAAAAGGCTTGAGTCATGTGTTTTTGCAACTTGGACTTGAATCACCCGACTCAAGTTCCCATCTTGCATGACCTCTCACACATCACAGAAACACTGTTTGCATCTGGAACCCATAAAGGTTTAAATCTGACTCAAGCCACAATTCTAATCGATTTAGGCCAACACAACCCATCCATTTTCCTGTTCCTGTGGTAGTGTGGAGAGGATGGCACATGTCTGTGCACTTACCCAATCCCCTCAGAAGTGACACAAAGCATCTTAAGGCACTTTTGCAACACCCCCAACCAGCATGGGACTTGTGCCGAGACTTGTGCCAGCCTAACTAGGGATTAGGACTTCACCGTCAATAAGATTGATTATATCAAGATTGTCTTAAAAATGTCATGCCTTCTCCTTCTTCACTGCCCCAAACCAAACAAATTACATGTGAAGATGAAAAATAATTTAAAGGTATAATGTATTCCTTCACAAATGAAGGTCTTTTGTGGGAGTTTCATGGACACATTAGAACTAGAATGAAAATGTATAGAGAGCTTTGCCAGTCATTCTCCTTATTATTTGTATCATATTATTTTTGACAATGTCTTATTCCAACAAGAAGGGCTTTTTGCCTTATTCCAACAAGATCCCTAGCCAAGCTTTAGGATGCATTCTTGAACAACATCCATGAAATCAGAAACAGACAAGCGTTGATTGTTTCCAGATTCTGAAAGTCTCTGAATCCTAAAAGTGACAAATGTTCATAAATTTCGGCAGCAGCTGCCAAGATTTCATTTTAATCTTTGAACTAATACCTTTTGCCTAATTGCTTTTGTTTTGCCAACATTTAGATTAAGTCCAAAATGCACATATCTCAACCTCAACCTCACACCCATTATTTCATGTTCCCAACAAAAGTGCTCAATCATCCCTTTTTTTGCATGCCAGGGAATTTTTTTTTTTGATGAAGGCAAAAAAACCCCCAAAACTCTTGTGTGGTTTCACCAGTGAATTTATTTTCCACTGCGGAAACTTTTTATTCATTTATTCTGTACATAACTGAGCAGAAAGAAAAATAAGAGAAAATATAAATGAGTCAGTTGGCCAAACACTTGTGGCTACATTGAGGTTGGAGTGTTTTTGGTTAAATGTTGCTGAAGGCGAAGCAATGTCTGTTTGTGATTTGTGCAATTTTTTTTCCCTCTTTAAAATTTGATTGTTCGCTGCACAGTAGGCAGCCTAAGATTCCCGAGGTTGCTTAAAGAGGTTATCTCCTTCCTATACCCCAGGGAGAAAAGATGGGTTGGCTATGATCAGTCACAATGTCCACCTGCATTTGATTAGGACGCTGCAGTTTAAAGTAACCCATCACCAGAAATACCATGATGACATAGCAGCTTCAGACAACAGCGTGACTGGGATATTTTTTTTCCCAAGCCCTTGTATTACAGAGGAACTGGCAGCCAGTTAACTTCTGACACTGTTTATAGCATATATTGGTTGATCCAGCCCTTGACTGAATCTGCTGTGGGAATTAAGGCTAGCAGCGTCGAGTCAGAAAGGTAAGTAGTCTTGCATGCTTTAACTCTTAACAAATCAAAGTAGTGGAACGAAGAAGCCGCAAACACAACGGGATAACTTTTGCCAGCCTGCAACGCAAATGCAAATAGTGGCTTGGGTGGCTTTGAACCTTCACAGTTTGTTTTCAAATGCTCCACATGTTTTCTAGACTTTTTTTGGTTGCGTTTCTTTGCAGAGCTTGCTGGCTTGTAAGAGAAGGGTGTTTCAAATGGACAAGCCTTGGAGGGGCAAAACAAACTCCACCAATACATAAACTTCAGTTCATCCAACAGCTAATTAACCCAAGCTTGTATCTTAAACAGATGAATTATACCGAATCAACATGTAATAGCCAATGAAGCTGATATTATGATGAAGCTGATTAACCAATACTCTAACTGTAAAATCAAGATTATTTTTTAAGATTTTGATTTTTAAGATCAAGATATTTTTTTAAAATCTTAAGATCTACAGTCCACACATAACCTGGGAGAATGCATCATTGACTCTAATGGGACTTACTTCTGAGTAGGCATGCATATGATTGCACTGGTGGTGGCATTATAAATGCTTTAATGAAGGCTACTGCCACATTTACAATAGATTATATAGTTTCCCATTTCTAAGCATACTGATAATTTCACAATAAAACTTTAAGCAATGCTCAAAAAGAAGCCTGCCTTCGCTTGCTGTTAACACTCTCAAACTTTTCTATCTTTTAAAGGATACAGAACATTTCAGCATTTCTCTGTGAGGATATTTGAAATATTTGTGTTTTATCTAGCCCAGTGTTTTATCCACCTATCATTTTATGCCCTAATAAAATAAATACTTAAGAAAAGGGCATGGTACCCCAAACCATAATGAGGTTTTTGTGCCAGCTAAACTTTAAAATGAGAAATCATAGGGGGAGGAGTAAAAATATGGATACTTATATTTATACTACATGGGTTTTGTTTCATAAGAAAGCTAGTTTTCTAGCTTATACGTTACATCTAGAGAAGAATGTGTGTTAAATGTAGTACAAATGTTGTCAAGCAAATTAGCAGGCCAAACTTTATTAGTTCAAATTATGTATATTATTTTTATTATTTTAAAATTTTCTATGGTTGTAAAGAAATAAGTGTGTATTTGATTGCTTGAGTTGCCTCACCATTTAAGGAAAGCTTATACATTAACTCTGCTGCATTGATGTTAACGAAAAACAGCTGTAGCTCATTCTGGCAGATGATAGTGTGTGTTCCACGTGTACATTTAATGTGCCATTCAGTTCCACTAAAATCAGGGGGAGTTTTCTATTGTCTCCAAAGTTCAGTTCAGTTACACCCAATGAATAAACAAATACCTCATCCATTTTTCTTCCACCTCCCTGTTCATTCCCACCATTTCCCACTCATGCCTATAAGAAGGGTCTGTACAAATAAATGTGTTTCATAAATGCATGCCAAGATCCAGCAAAAGTACTTATAACACAATGGTCAGAATAATTCAAATTAAAATATCTGCACATCCTACTGCTATTTTCTCTAAAGAGACTGCATGGAGACAGTTTATTTTACTATATGCTGTTCTATAGCTAATTTAATTTATGATGTTAGGAATGATAGTTTCTAATTTCTCTGTGATGGCAAGTTCACAAAGTATTGAACTATCCTGGAGTGAAAAATACATGAGATTTCTGGGGTTAAACACCCCCCCCCCCCAAAAAAAAAAATGTGGTTAAAGAGTGTGGCTGTGATCCTCAATACACTTTCCTGGGAGAAAGTATTATTGAACATAATGGGACAAACTTCTGAGCAGACATGCTTAGGATAGAATTGAGTGTGACACAAATTAGAAAAAATAGTAATAATAATTTTGGATATCTTTCACTTAAAGCACCTGAAAACAACATGATCTTGCTTCTATGGAATATTTAAGTTTTTATTTGAATATTTATATACCACACACAAAAAGTTCTGAAAGTGGTTTGCATATCAAGAAATAAGACGCATCCCTATCCCAGTGTGGGGTTTATTTGGAGTTACAAAATCGCATACTGGACTGCTGTTGTGTGCTGCTAGGTCAGTGGTTCCCAAACTTGGTGGGTCAGGTCCCAATATGCCTAAGAGGCACTTGTCTTTGCCATTTAAGGGATGGGTTGGGAGATGGCAACAATGAGATCCCCAGGATCACACCTCTCGGAGGTGTGGGGAGCCCCACTGAGGTCTCCATATAGCTCCCTAAGGCACAAAATAAATAAAATTGTAATCAATAGAAATTGATTATCAATAGAAATTGTAATCAATAGAAATCAACAGAATAGAAACTGGTTTTACAATAGAAAATCACAATTTTGGGGGAGCTCTTAAGTCCGTGGCAGCAGCATGATCCTGGGGATCATATTGCTGCCACTGACCAGCTCACAAAATGCATGGTTTCCCCCCACTGAATAGAAGTTTGGCAACCACTGAGATAGGTATATCTCCAAGGCACAGATATGGGCATCCAATTAAATTTTTCAATCTGACATGAGGACACACAATTTCATTACACTTAGGCTAATGTAATGCAGCCATCAATGAATTAGCTTCCACAAATGTAGTTCCTTCTCAAAACAAAACCCGGTCAACAGAAAAGAGTATGGCATTAAGGCAGCCACTGTGACTTTTTTTGGACTTCAAAGCTCCACATGCTGCAACGTAATGTTTCCAAAAGTTGGTCAACACCTCTACTCAAACATGGCTACTTGATGTGGTGGTACCAAGGGAAGGTGTGATGAGCCACCAACTGAAGGCCCACATTCTGGCCCCACTTGATCTATCAGTCCTGGCCCCACTTGATCTATCAAAGGCCCCACTTGATCTATCAATCATTTTGATATCAGGCAGATATCTGAAATATTTGGGTGCCATCACGTCTGTGGTGGTGACACCCAAAGCACGATTATGGGGCACCCAATGAACACCTTTGGGGCACCCAATGATTATGGGGCACCCAATGAACTCCAGGCATTAGGTACCAGTGTCCTTTCGTTAATGGCTAGCACTGCACTGACATGTATACTAAAGATTGTTCTTGGGGTCAACACAATTCCGCAAATGGCAGATGATTGAGCTATTATCTGTGCAATCCTAATCCTTGGTTAGTTTGGCATAATCACAGTACAGGTCCTGTACTGTCAAGGAGTGTCGTAAAAGTGCTAATCTTAGGGAGGGGTTAGTCCAGTGCCCACATGTGTGATGCCCACCCCACACCACCACAGGGAGGTAGGTGATTTGTGCTGGCCTAAATTGGTTAGGATTGCACCTAAATTGGTTAGGATTACACTGTTTTGATGAAGTGCCATTAATTTAAATGACAGTGCAATTCTAAGCATTTCTACTCAGAAATAAGTCCCATTGTGTTCAATAGTACTTACTCCCAGGAAGATGTTGTTAGGATTAGAGCCATAGGGTGCATCCTAACCTACTCTGGCCAAACTCATAGGTCTTCCCATTTCTGTGGTGACATAGGGAGACAAGCGCAAGACAATGGGGCCCAACCTTCCCCCAGGACTGGTGCAGAAGTGTCTTACAACACTTTTGTGACACTCCAGGCAAGCACTGAACTTACGCCAGGGCTTAGGCTTGCCTAACTGAAGCTTAGGATTGCAGCCATATAAATACTCAAAAGTGAATAAGGACGCAGAAAAGTTCCTTGACCTAAAACCACTTTTTTGGGAAGTATTCCAGATGTGTCCCTTCTTGGAAGATGGCATCTTATCTGTCAAAGATAGTTTATTGCCTTATTATTCCTTAAATATGGGGTTTATTTATTTAAAATATTCCTTTCCCCTCCCCATCAGAAGGTTATCAAATTTATATCATTATGCAATATCAGTGTTACATTCTGCAGAGATCAAAGGATTCACTTAAAAACTTATTCACTTAAAAAAATTACAAATATTAAAGAAACCACATTAAGGGTGCAATCCAGAGTAACTACGGGGAGTCCTTGCTCTGACATAAGAACAATTTACTCTGGGTTGCAGTATGAATTTTCCATAGGTGTTCACTAGGTTGTGCCGTAACTACATCAACGTAAATGTTTTTTTATGTGCTCCCGTAGTTACTCTGGATTGTAGGATAATTCAGTTAATTCTTTTGTCGGTCCATTCCTCTTTTTGCCAGTGCCATCTGCCGAACCAGTTGCTTACAGTCAGTCCTGAGCTAATTGACCCAGTTGCCACCCGAAATGGCAACTGCTACATCCTGAGTATGCTGCTGGCAGCTGCTGGCAACTCCCTGGGGGAACATTAATCCCCCTTGGTAAGAAACAGTCCTGCAATGGGGCTATTCAAGTCTGCCCAGGGATTGGGGTCCTTCCCCTTTCTATCCTCCCATCCCACTCCCTCCCACTGCTATACCATGGATGCATGACAAAAAGAGCAGACATGTGCATTAATACATACAGTATGAAAGTGGTGCTTTTTGGAAATTTTGCATTCCTGGAGAAAACTTTTTTATAACACCTACCTTCCTTTTATTCATTTATCATACACCAATTCTAGATAATTGTACCAATGGGTACACACTGCTAGAAGAGAGATTCCGGTTGGATATTGGGGGAAATTCCTGATGGTGAGGGCGGTTTGGCTGTAGAACAGATTCCCAAGGGAGGTGGTGGATTCTCCCTCACTGGGGATCTTCAAGCAGAGGCTTGATAAGCACCTGTTGGAGATGCTCTAGGAGGATTTCCTGCTACAGGCAGGGGATTGGACTAGATGACCCACTGGGTCCCTTACAACTCTAGGATTCTACGATTCTATGATATTTGTGATTGATCAGTGCCCAGATATATTATTATTCAGTCCAGTGGCCATTGTAATGTCTCAGTTGGGCCCTACCCTTGCAGCACATTCCTAGACTTGTCTTCCCAGAAGCAAGTCCCATTGTATTCAGTAGGGTTTATATCATAAAAGTGTGATGAGGATTCCAACCTTAGTGTATTTTCCACTGTGTAGCCAACTGTATAACCTTCTGTAATGCAATGAATTAAATCAGCATCCACCAAACTATGGCCCATGGGTAATATCTGGTGCAATGCTGCAGACTTCCCTATCATGAGCAGCGCTTACTGTTTTCTGTGCTGCTCACAAGCAACCCACCTGATCCCTGCAGAGCAACCCTCTCTGCAGGTGGAACTGCATGGAAATCTATACTTCTGGGCAGACCCACCTGCTGGGACAGTGGACTACAGATGCAACTATAGATTAACTGCTGGATGGGATGCTTGTGAGCAGCGCAGTGGAATGGAAAGTACTGCTCCAAAGGGGGATCCCTTTACAGACACAGATGTTGCATGTTTGGCAGCTGCTGAATTACATACTAATATTTGATCTTGTGTTATTATTTACAAAAACACATACAAAATGTGAACTTCATTTTTTTTACTCTTAAGACATTCTTCCATGGAATTATCATACAGATAATAACTATATACATTTTATCTCCCTCAACAGAAACAGCCCACCCTGAAAAGATGCATCAGAATTCTTTTCCTTTCTTCTTTTTCTTGATCAGTGGCATCTTCTGCCAACCCACTTTTGATGGATATTATCAAGGATATGATTATGATGGTGGATATTATCAGTCAATGACTGATAATTCTTATGCGCACCCAATGTTTGGGCCATCTACAGCAGTCTGTGCACCAGAATGTAACTGTCCTGTGACCTACCCATCAGCCATGTATTGTGATGATCTTAAGCTGAAGAGCATCCCAATAGTTCCTACTGGAATTAAATACCTATATCTCCGAAATAATATGATTGAAGGCATAGAAGAGAATGCTTTTGATAACGTGACCGACTTGGAGTGGCTAATCTTAGATCATAACCATCTGGAAAATTCAAAAATTAAAGGCAAAGTGTTCTCCAAATTAAAGAATTTAAAAAAACTTCATATAAATTACAACAACTTAACTGAAGTTGTTGGTCCTCTTTCCAAAACTTTGGATGACCTGCAACTTACTAACAACAAGATTTCAAAAGTCAATCGCAATGCACTAGAAGGATTAATGAACATCACCGTTATTCACCTACAGCACAACCAACTGAAAGAAGATACACTCTCTGGGGTTTTTAAAGGTTTAAATTCACTTTTGTACCTTGATTTGAGCTACAATAAACTTTCTAAGTTGCCTTTGGGATTGCCTCCTAATCTACTGATGTTGTACTTTGACAACAATGAGATAACCAACATACCTGATAATTACTTCAAGGATTTCAAAGCACTGGAGTACTTGCGTCTCTCTCACAATAAGTTGACAGATTCTGGAATACCAAGCAATGTGTTCAATATTTCCACCCTTGTTGAGCTGGACCTCTCCTATAACCAGCTAAAGAGTATTCCCACCGTCAATGAGCACCTCGAAAACTACTACCTCCAAGTCAACACAATTAACAGTGAGTAACATGTGCTTTTTTTAAAGGTAAAAAACAAGACAGTGAGATTCACAGCATGATCCAGACTTAGAGCGCAATCCAGAGTAACTACGTGGAGTCCTTGCTCCGGTGTAAGAACAATTTGCTCTGGATTGCAATATGAATTTCCCATAGGTTTTCACTAGGTAGTGCAGCAGCTATGGGTACACGTAATGTCTCTTACGTGCTCCAGTAGTTACTCTGGATTGTAGGGTTATACTGGAACCGGCAGGGTAGCTCAGCCTGAGCTGAATCCAGCACAAGGAATGAGGCTGATGCTGCGCTACTGCAGGAAAGACAAAACATTTCCCCCTTCCAGGGGGAAGGCAGAACAGCCCCAATGTATCTATTCAGATCTAAGTCACCTCCACATGTGGCATAGATCTGGGCAGACAGGAACAGCCAGAATAACTACCAGATCCAAGTCCCACCTCCTGGGGTACCTGGGACCTGGGTTAGTATCTAGGAAAAAACCCTCCTCTCCCATGGCCCACCATGGCCCTGCCAACTGAGTCTGCAATCCTAAAGATATTTCCCTGGGAGTAAGACCCACTGAACACAATGGGGCTTACTTTTGAGTAGATGTGGTTAGGATTGTGCTCTTAGACAGAAGGAATTTGTACTGCATCTTACCATCAGTCCCTTAGCATCAGTACAGAGGCTGGATTGGATCTCAGTGATCTGTTTCCATCCATCTCGCTCAGGAGGAGAAAATTTGTGACGCTCCTGGACATAAAGGCATAAAGGACTTATACCAGCTAAATGAAGTTCAGGTTTGCTCTTAAAGAGTAAGAATTAAGAAGAGTAGAATCTTAATTGCCTCTCAAAAAGCTGTATTAATAGATAAAATATACCACTTGAAATATCAGTACAAGCCTCATTCAGAAACAGCTATCTCTTCCATTGATAATGACAATATATGCCCATCCACAGATAAAGAGATGCATCACCAAACACTGAAATGCACCATAACTTTTCTGATATCTTTGGTTTAAACCTTCTTGCATTTTTCTCCAGTTACTACTGTTGTCTGACCTTCATCAGCTCAAGTCTAGGCTTTCTTCATAGATTTCCCAATTCTTCACACCTCTCAGTAAATTGAGAGGAATGAAAGTTGCTTGGAAGATCTGAAGAGTGTTGAAGGCACTTGCAATGTACAGCAGGTGGCAGCTTGTGTAGTACAACAGCATTTACGGCCATGGTTTCTGTCTCCCCAGAGAAGTCCTGGCTGTTCTAAAACAGGCTGGGGTGTGGATGAGTAATCACAGATGCACCAATGCGATCTTAAGATGGTCTACTTGGAACATTTTGCAGGGCTTACTCACAAGTTTGTGTGTTTAAGCTCACAGCCTAAATTGGGGGGAGGAGAGATGAAGTCTAAACCCTTCTTGTTTTGGGTTCATAATGTGATACATTCCAGATGCTCACCACTTCTTGCCAGAGACCTGGAAGCATATCTAACCTCTTGATTGTACTTTGAATTTGTACTCCAAATGGGAGCTCCTTAAATTGGTTAGTACATTTATCTTAGTAATCCTAGACTTTGCTACTAATTGCAGATTAATATTTATCTTAGCTTTTGGTACTAATTATAGCAGAGCTTAGAAATGAGCACCACAGCTATGTGAGTGCATCAACCTGTCTAAGAGCGCAATCCAGAGTAACTACGGGGAGTCCTTGCTCCGGAGTAAGAACAATTTGCTCTGGATTGCAATATGAATTTCCCATAGGTTTTCACTAAGTGATGCAGTAACTACGGGTGCACGTAATGTCTCTTACGTGCTCCCGTAATTACTCTGGATTGTAGGGTAAGACTGCCATCAAATCTAAGTGGCACCTTTTATGTACAACCAAAATACCACATTTACTCTAATCTAATGCACACCCTGAGTTAGTAGACATAAATTCGACTGGAAAAGGTGAGTGTTACATTCAAGTAAATACAGTATTATTATTCTTAGTACTCATATACTGCTTTTCAGCCAGAGTAGTTCACAGAGCAGTTTACATAATCAATCAATCAATCAATCAATCAATCAATCAGTCAATCAATCAAGGGTTTCCTGTCACCAAAGGGTTCACAATCTTTAAAAACAAAACAGCCACTGTATAAGTATAATCCTATGCTTGTCAACAGAGAAGCAAATTCCATTGATTTCTATGGGACATACTCCCAGGTTACTGTTTATAGGATTGCAGCCTGAGTCACACATTCTTGGACTATCAGCACCCCCAAAAAATTTTACTCATTGAATCATTGAAGCCAGTAAGGCAGTGGTGCCCAAATGTTTTCAAGTGGTGGCTCTTTTGACCTACTGGGCCACTGGCTATGGCTTCCCACTGAGGCTACAGTCACATACATTGTATTGGAAGGGGGGCAATGGGTTTTTGCAATGATTCTGTGGCTCACCTGGATGGCACCTGTAGTGTCCTGGGGAACCATGGAACCTAGTTCTGGATCCACCACTAAGTATTGCATGTACAGTAGTCAGGAACAGACCGCCATTTGCTCAGTCCTATTAACATCAAACCAAGCATCCTTCAATCTTATTTGTAGTAGCACCACCAATTTACATACGGGCAGTTTAAGGGCTAGAAATTCTAGTTAGGAATGTGCTCATTTCCCACAATTCTTTACGTAGGTAAAAAGATATGGTATCAATATTCAAGTCCATTTTTCAAGCACTCATTTTAAGTGCTATAGTTCTTGCCAGACACACATATCCAAGATTATATCAGCAGACTACTTTAAATACCACTTTCAAAACACCAGATGTTCCCATTATCTCCTCATGGAGGACTGAACAAATATCTCACCACATCAGTCTGTAGTAGTAATTTTCATCCAAGTAAAAACAGCAACAAAAATTGGTTTTCCAATTCCACTGTTTCTCCAATTCCATTTTTTCTGGACAAACTAGTTTACAAATGATTTTCCCATTCAAGTACGTGCATCAGTTGGTACGATCACTTTCTTTGAATGTTTGTGATTGCTTCATATCATATTTGCTCTTAATCCTTTATTGTGGCATGTTTTATTTATGATAAATTACAGCTCCTGTAATGGGTAAATTCTGCTATGAGCCTGACCTATGGAAGTACACCAAAACAGAAAGACCTCAGGCCATAATCTGATGATTATGGTTCCCAAACTTTTTAGTTTCTGGGCCCACCAGAATGGACATTCATTTAGGACCCATCTAGGTTTACTAATCTTTTTTAAAAAAATTGAGAGATCTAGAATGAAATATATTATTTTAAATTACCATTAGAAGTCCTCCAATCGTTTATCTATCTGTATTTAAATACTTCAGAGTAGAAATGCATAGGTTTGGGCTGATAGTATCTTTTTTACAGCATCAGGGCTTCTGACCTTTACATCACTCTTTTTGGACCCACTAAAAATCAGGTTAGGACCCACCAGTGCATCCCAATCTGGGAATCAGTGTGTCCCAATACACAATTTGATAGATGTGGTATTTGTTTCCAATTTCAGACATCTATTCCAAATGATAGAATGTCAAGTTGTGATTCTTGACATTTGTGATGTTTGCAAGCAAATGTGCTAATGAATGTTATGGTGTCTGAATACTAACCTGATGCCATTAATCTTACAGAATTTTCAGTGAGCAGCTTTTGTAAAGTGGTTGGAGCACTAGCCTACTCTAGGGTCACCCATCTGCGTTTAGACGCCAATAACCTCACAAGAGCAGATCTGCCTCAAGAAATGTACAACTGTCTCCGTATGGCTAATGACATCACCCTGGAGTGAGAAGTCCCATTCAGGTCAAGGTTGCTGCCATTTCTGTATTTTACATCACAGTAACACTTTAAAACTAGAATGACACCCTGTGTAATAGATTGCGTCTGTTAATGATCAGCATGATTTTCACCTTTATAAAAAATAAAAAAAATGTACTTTCTAACTATGTCAGTGATGCTAAAGTTTTGTAAAATTAAGACGTCCCATAGACTGTGGACCAAGTTGTGTTCATGTTTGTTCATGTTTGTTTCGTAGACTGTTTCAATAGAGCAAAGCCTGAGTTATAAAAGGTTTTTTTAAAAGCACTGGTGTACACTCACAACAAATACACACCATGTGTGAGTGTGCAGTCCTACTCAGGTTTGCAGAAGTCAGGTATATTCTAAGCTAGAAGGAGTATTTAGTAAGGGCTGGACCACATATGTACATTATTTCCATATGTTCATATTAAAGTTCTATTCTATCTTTGAGTTGAATTTCATAGCAGTAATATTACACAGAAAAACATAATCCATTATAGCTAAATAAATTGATACTTATAGAAAACCTACTATGCTAAGTAAGATTCATGAGTAGGATTAAAAAAAAATGTTCCAGATTTTTACGTTTAAGTCAATTCTTTCAATGTTCATTCAATGGAAATGCTAAAGCTTTTTTAATTTTTTAAGGCTTGAAACAAAAAGTTATTTTACAGCAAAAAATTGTACACCATTACTGTTATTCATTTATTTGCATGCTATATTTAACATGATTGTAGAAATAAAACATAGCAAATAAAAAAATATTGAGTGCACATTTTGAGTGTCAAAATACATTTACTTTTATATAAAAAATACAAATTAAAACAAACTGAAAAACCACCTATTTTATATTTTGCTGAATTATTGTAAGGTTATTAGTACATTTAATAAATTGTTTTCAGTACTTTGTAGTTTTAAAGTTTTTGAAAGAAAACTGTTCTTAATGATGATGATCACTCCCATGTGCTTTACATTTAATTCCAATGAGTTGACATGTTGATCAGAGGCTTTGAGCACAATCCTAACTATCTCTACAATCCAGAGTAACTACAGGAAGATGAGAGAGGCACTTACTCTGGGTTGCTCTATGCATTTCCCATAGGTTTCCCATAGGTGGCACCATAACTACATCAGTGTAAAAAGTTGTGTAGTTACTCTGGATTGTAGCCATTCCCTACAATCCAGAGTAACTACGGGAGCACGTAAGAGCCATTACGTGTACCCGTAGTTACTGCACCACCTAGTGAAAACCTATGGGGAATTCATATTGCAATCCAGAGCAAATTGTTCTTACACCAGAGCAAGGACTGCCCGTAGTTACTCTGGATTGCGCCCTAAGTCTACCCAAAAGTAAGCCCCATTGTTTTCAATGGATTTTACTCCTAGGAAAGTGTTTTAGAATTGCAGCCACTCAGAATTGCTCCCATGAAATCCATGAAACAATTTCATATGTAACTTTGCACAGAATTGTATCCTATGGGTTTGGCTACAGCTATCCACACCCTTTATGAAATTTTTAGAATTGTCAAACTGTATGGCAGAAGCCTAATTGCATCACCGTACAGAGGAAATCCTAAAGTAGGCTCAGTGATGAGATTCAAAGAAATTAACAACCGGTTCTATGTCCATCTGGCAGCCACTTTTAAATGACTATTTTTAAACTTTATATGTCTTATCTCTTTTTAACAACCGGTTCTGTAGAGTAGGTGCGAACCTGCTGGAGCCCACCACTGAGTAGGCTATATATTTGGCTGCCTTATACAGAAAGAGGTAACCCAATCTTACGTTGGGCAAGTGGCTTCCAGGACCTGCAAAGTAACCAGCACCAGCATGAAGGCCTTTTTGTCCTACAGGTGCTACAATCCATCTGATAGCAGCCAAGATAGGTAAGAATAGTGCTGGGCAGCAGGGAGGTATGGAAAGGGCAGAATGGAGATATGGAGAGGATGTTCCAGAGTGGGGAGCAAGGAGGAGGCAGGGATGGGAGGACTCCCCCAAACCCTATGCCTATGAATTTCATAGTAGTTATATTACACAGAAAACCATAATCCATTATAGCGAAATAAACTGATAATACTTGTAGGAAAACCTATTGTGCTAAGTATGATTCATTTGAGTGCTTGTAAAAAACAGCAACATGATCCAGATTTATATGCTTGTCAAAATTGTCAGTGAGCATGGCTACAATCCAGAGTAACTATGGGGCATTTTACACACGTAGTTATGGTGCCACCTATGGGAAACTTAGGGGAAAAGCATAGAGCAATCCAAAGTAAGTGCCTCTTACATCTTCCTGTAGTTACTCTGGATTGTAGGGTAAGTCAATGTCATTGATTTGCACCATTGGCCTGCCATGGTCCCTACTGCTCTGGGTTGCCCCACTGGATAAGCTTAATGTCAAAAATGAGAGCAGAATTCAACCAGCCTCCTCTGGTTGGGTTGCGGGTAGTGTCCTAGGTGAGCATAGAGCTATGTGCCTTGGCTCAAGCATCCTTGGCTCAAGGGTCTCCCACATCAGGGGGAGAGAAACCCAAAGGATCGCTGGCCCTAGAACCCAGGTTCTTAGTAGAGTTCTTAGTAGGGTGTCTCATCATAGTGTTTCCACCATAAGTAAGTAGTAGTAAGTAGTGTCATCCACGGTAAGATGTTCTGGCTAATCCTAACCAGTAAAGGGAACTGGGGTGGGGAGAAGCTGGGAAGGAAGTGGAAGGGAGTCATTTCAGGATAGGGACAGGGTGGTGAGAAGGCATTCCTGGGAGAAGGTAGGCATGGAGCAGGAGATGGGGATGGCTCCAAACTTCATTCCCTAGGCAGTGCAGAGAAGTTGGAGGCTACTCTGATCTGCTTGGAGTTCAATCACCAAAATTGGTGATGCAGCTTTGAGTAGACCCATTGCGGCTGCTGCAGTACTATCTGGGGTAAGGAGAAAGGTTTCTCCCTGCCCCACAGTAGCGCAGCCACTGCTCCCAACTTGCACTGGATACAGTGCATGCCAAGTGGCTTTAACTCCCTATCAATACTACAGGAGTCCAACTCTTTGCAGGGTAGTAATTAGCAGGTGCAGAATCTGTCAGAGTATGTGCTGCACCACCGTGTAACTATGTTGTAGATTCTAACTATGTATAACTATGTATAACATGTAACTATGTTGTGACAGATTCTGTACCTGCTTCTACAATGTAAAAGAAGCGTGTCAGAGCTTCCTGTACTGGCTGTAGCAGTGAGTGTGGGAGGAAAAATGAGATTCCTTTTAGGAACAGAACTCTATTTCCATATATTTATACAGCAGCCAATCCAGAATCTGAAGACAATATAGCATAGTCCTATATCCCGTCCATTTGTCAAATCCATACAAATCATTACTCAGAGAATTTAATAATTATATAAAGGTCTCAATTCCATTCCTGAGGAGACTCTAAACTCATACCCTTTCCTGAAGTGATTTCAACTCGCGCTGAGGTAAAATCATCTTCAGAGGAAAGATTTACCTCAGGTAAATTTACCTCAGGAATGAGAGATGCCTCCCAGCCAATCAGAGCTCCTCCCTCCATTTCACCTCAACTAGGGAGACAGGCAATTACCAGCTTTCATAAAAGCTGACAGAATCTGATTTTGGAGTAGCCTTAGGGTTTGAGGTAAATTTTTCCATCACCCTTTGATTAACCAACAAAAATCAGGCTGTAACCCACCAGTGGAACCCGACCCACGGTTTGAGCACCACTTAAAATAATATGGTTACCAAAGCTTTTATTTGGTACTGTAGGATATTTAAAAAAAACAATACCAGCATTAACCCAAATCCAAGCATTTGTTCCAATTTACTTTACAAACCCACAGTTTTGGATCTAAATCACCCGAGTTTACCTCCTCTACCAGGGATTTCCAAAGGAATCCAGAAACCCCTATTCTATCCTTAAGTACAAATTTTGTGCGCAGAAGTGGCTGTTGATGGAATCTCAAACTTATTCTGCATACATTTTCATATTTATGCCAATAAAAAAATTGAATCCTTTGCATCAAAATCAGTGGTTAGAAGACTAAAATCTGGATAACATCTGGAAGAAACTACATATGTCTGTCTGGATCTTGTTATCAGTTGGGTTGACTTCAACAGTGGCCAAGCCACATTTGCTGCCTGCCTTTCTGACATGGCAGTCGACCTGTAAGAGATTTGTATAATAGATCCGCAAAATACAGAGCTACTCCATAACCTTTACATTATCTTACTTGGTGAGGAAACTTCATCTTTAATAGCAGTAATCTTGTTGAGTTTAATGTCTCTGAAATATAGATTCCCACCTCCATATCCGTGGATTTTAACTAACCGATGGTTTCAAATCCATGGTGGAGGTCAGACCTGAACTTCTGGATGTGGCTGGATATGCTTTCTATTCACACACAGTATTCAGTCTTTAGGAAGCCCACCTGAGGTGCTTATTGGGAAGATTCAGTCTTTTCCAAAAACCAGCAGTTCTCATTAAATACCCTCAGGGGACTTCTGGAGTCCTTTAAAGGCCATATATGACCCATACAGGCTTCAGAACACATCTGGATGGTGAATGGAGAAGATCTCTGGACCCTTCAGGAGGTCTCAAGGACTAGACCCTTGAGGGACTTAAGGACCAGATCCACGGATCTGTTTATCCATGGATTTTGTTATCTGCGGGATTTCAGTATACCGTGGATTATTTGGGTCCGAGATACCATCGATACTTCTAGGATACCTTGGTCCAACTGCTTATTCTTGTGAGGTTGAGGCTGAGACAGCTTTCTCCTATACATTCCAGCCAAAAAAAAAACCTGAAATCATCAAAGGGGGATTTCTTAAGCCACCCCCAGCAGAAGAGTGTGTGTGTGGGAAGGAGGAAACAGCAAAGAATAGGACATTTTTGATCATACATCAGTTGTGAAACACACTTCTTTCCCAATTACAAACTTCCCCCTCTCTTGAAACATTCCAGTGAGTATGTTTTCATTTTCTTTGGCATTTTTGTAGTGATGGGGACTTTGCTATTGTGTGCTACTTCAGTGTTTTATCTCTGCTTTTATGATCACATCTGATGCTTTTTAAAATTTACTGTGCTAGGATTTTGTTTGTTTTTATGCTCTTATTGTACATTTTTTAAGCAGTGCTGATGCTTTTACAAAATTTTGTGCCACTGTGTATGTCTTTCATTATGTATTTCAATTGCTACATTATTTATGCCTTTAGGTTAGCGTTTCACTGTGCAGAGTTTTGATTTTATTTAAGCTGCCTTGGGTGCCCACAGGAGTGCTCGGAGAGCAGGGTGGAAATCAGGAGGTCAGAGAATTATATATTTTCCCCTTACATCTCCATAGATCTCCTGGTGTTCCTGGGCCTCTTCAAACCTATGCCATCTACATAGAGAAAAGGGAAGAGATTGTTCAAAAACAAGAAAGGAAACCCCATGCATTCTAGTGGTGGTGCAATCAGCTTCTCCCTTCCACTGGTCTGCCACATGCCCACCCCTAAAGTGCCACAAAACATGAATGTTCTTCCCCTTACCTTAACATAAGTATTCACAAAACATAAATGTCCACACCCTGCTTATAAAGGCCACAACACCAGAATCCAGACTTGGAGTTGTCCTGTGATGGTGGCTTAGATTGGCTTGGACTGTGGACATATAGAAAAGCACATAATCACTGGGTCTTTTGCCAAGGAAGGATGCTCACCCCCACTGTCACAAATAGGAAATAGGATTAAACTGTAAGGTGCCATAAGATTTTTCACATTTTGTTACCCATTGGATAATGATGTCGCCTTGGGTCTCCAGGAATAAGGCCGGATATCAATCAATCAATCAATCAATCAATCAATCAATCAATCAATCAATCAATCAATCAATCTACTCAGCAGTGTTGCAGCTAGTTGGGTTGCAAAGCACTTAGTTTTAGGGCCACCTTTATGCACTGCACAAGCAGCTCGTCTCCTTAGGCACCATTCTATTCATACTCTCCGGAACACCCCATTATTGATCAGAAGTAACCAGGTGCTTAATCAAGTTGCATAAGAGACAACAACAGATTTATAATGCAAACTGATTTAAAACTTGGATGCCACAGCCAAGAAATACATCACTCACTGCACTGGCACATAATCATGGAATTTTGTGAAATCACTATGGTAAAGAAAACAGTGGGAAAGATACTGGAAAGCTAAAGATTTCCATAATAAGCCAGGCTAAACAAAGCTGGAAAATTCATGATAACAGGCCAAGTTAACATTCCTTTGAAACAATTTACTTTTCTGCTTTACCATAATAGACTGAAATTATCTTGAGTCAACTATATATATGATACAGTTCTATATGCTCTTTCCTTGGAGTAAGCCTCATTGAGTACAAGAAATGTTAATACTGGGTAGACATGCATGGGATGTTGTTGACAATTTGAAGGATTCTTCTTGGTCTGCGCATTTGCTGCCTTCACAAGCATGGTAATTCAAACAAGGTGCAATCCTAACTAATTTAGGCCAGCTTACCTCCCCAGTCTCCCCATTCCTGTGGTGGTGTGGGAAGGCCAGTTCATATCTGTGCAGTATTCTATCACACCAGAGGTAGCACATTAGTGCCTTTTGCCATTTTTGTTACACCCGGGCCAGCACCAGGGGTTAGGATTGCACTAGCACCTTTTAAAATCAGATTTCTCATTAGCTCAGAGTTGTAAGGGGGTGGCCACTGGGCAGTGCTGAGGAGGCTCAGCCCTGCCCAGTGCCCAGCTCCAGCTGAAGTAATGGTGTAGATCCAAGTAGATGCATTGGCGGTCATGGGAACCAACATGACACAGACTCTGGCCAGCCATTAGGGCAGTGGAGGCTATCTAAGTGTCGCTGTGTCTCACTGGCTGGCAGGGTGGATCCAGTATTTGGAGGGACAAATGAACACTACCTCAAGATGTCCAAGATGACCATGTGGGTTGACATGGGCTCCTGGTTGAACTTTGGCCTCTGTGGCTGAGGTTGCTGGGCAGGTAGACCTGGGTTCCCACCTGGACTTGGAGCCCAGATCTACATGTTGGATAGACCTGGGTATTCATTCCAACTCTGGCCTCCAGAGCCACCACTTCCACCCAGGTAGGCCTAGGCACCAAGCTGCGGGTGAGTGAGATCTCATTACTGATTTTCCACAAAGTGGGCATGATGCCATGCCCATGATGCCCAACTTCTCTTTACATTCAAGTGGGCAATCTTCCCACTGGCACAAACATTTGAGAAATATACTCCCTGGACCTGCAAACCTAACCTGGAGTTTGCCAACCATCTTCTGTCTTCGAAGTCCTTCTCAGACAGAATCCCTGCCATTTGAATTCGGAGAAGGCAAGTGTGAACATACAACCTTGCCATAAACACAGATGGTTGTGCAAGTCCATCTTTTCTACATACTACATCCCTCTCATGACATGCTCCAAGCTCCTTCCTATTTTGGTCTCTCTGGTGATGGAGTTGTGCAGGCATCAAAAGGACAACAAAATTATGTTGGTTTAGTGTTTTTCATGACATTGCACTGGCATCCATGGTACCTCTGTTGTTAGTACTTATGGAGATTCATTGGAATATCTCAAGGATATGATGGAGACTTAAACATTTGTTACTTTATGTTTTGCACATTCTGGGCTAAACCTGCTGTGGGCAGAAGAAAGGCTAACTCTTGTGTGAATGACCAAGGCATTTTTTTAAGTTAAAGGTTTTTCTTTATTTACACGTTTGTTGCTTTTATTTTTAAAGAACCTAAAAGTGGATCGTGGAGACTCCTTCCTTGTTGGCATGATTATAGAGTAGATCAGGGGTCTGCAAACCGTACCCAGTGGCCATAGTTGGCATGATTATAGAGTAGATCAGGGGTCTGCAAACTGTACCCAGTGGCCATATGAGCCGCTGGTGAGCCTACCCTTGGTGAGCCTCTTTGGAGGCCCCATCGACACCCCTCTATAGGGTCCAAGCCCTGTAATCCACACCAATACATTCTTATATGTAAATTTATGTACATTTGAAATGTAAATTAGTTTTCTGGCCCCCAACATAATGTCAGAGAGATGATGTGGCCCTCCTGCCAAAACATTTGGAGACCCCTGGAGTAGATTAGTAACACAGTGTCAAGAGGGTAGCTGATCCACAATATTGCGTGGATACTGTTGAATATTCTTGGGCCATATACAGCTTAGGACCATAGGTTCCAGTTTACACAGGTGCAGGCAGGTTCCAGTTTACACAGGTGCAGGCAGGAGGAATACTATTCATTTACTATACAGTGGTACCTTGGGTAAAGAGTGTTTTGGGTAAAGAGCAAAATTTTCTCAGAAATTTTGACTTGCATAAAGAGCACTATCTTGGGTAAAGAGCACTTCTGAGGAAGTTTGGAACAGGCTTCCATGGCAAGGGAACCTACAGGGGGGACTAGGGGACTAGCTTGAGCTACAGTGGGGTCCTGAGCAAAGTTTGGAATAGGCTTCCATGGCCAGGGAACTCATGGAGGGTCTGGGGGGAGCACCCTGAGCCAGGTTTGTATGTGGGATCTGTGTGTGGCAGAGTGGAAGGTGTGCCTTATCAGTGTTGTAGTGCTGCTCCCCATCAGCAGCTTGGGAATGTTAGTTGCACATAAAGACAAAAATTCCATTGAGCCGGTGGATAGCAGTGACTCCATTAGAGATAGTGAAAGTCATCCCCCTCTCTGTAACCCGCACACCAGCCATGAAAGTTTTCAAAGGTACAGTACAGTTCAGTACCGTACAGTATTTTCTTTATTGCAGTGTTGTGTGTTACTTTATATTACAGTGTTTTGTACTGTGTTATATTACAGTGTTTTGTAATCATTCTTATAAACAGTTAATATTTTTATATGAACATTTTTTGAGTTGTAGAACCAATCATCTGAATTTCCATTATTTCCTGTAGGAAAATCCGCTTCAGGTAAAAAGCTTTTCACGTAACAAGCATGCCTCTGGAACAAACTAAGCTTGCTACATGAGGTGCCACTGTATCTGGAAAGGAGGTTCACTAAGTTGCCATGGCTTCAAAAGTTGAATTTTCTATGAATTCAGCCAGTCTGGAGGAAGTGTTATGGGTGACCATGGTTTGGTAGCTCTAGTACGAGGTGTATCACTTCCCACTTTTATGGGACAGCCCCACTGGTTCTATTAAATGCCTTGGATAGTTGTTTTCAAGATGTCCAAAAACCAGGTACTTCAGATTGCCCTAGCGACTCAATTCATCCACTTAGATGGGTAAACTTTCCATGTATCTGTCTCATATAACTACCAAACAACACCATAGAAGCACAAACACAAACCAGATTTTTGACTGTCAAAAATGTCAAAATTGCAACCAACTGATAAAAATCATAGCTTTGTTTTCTCCATAACTGTTTCTAATTTATCTTCCATCCTTCCTTACTGATTCATATTCAGATGTTTCTTTTAAGGTATTTCCTCCATTAAATATGTTGTGATGAAAATCAAGTGACTTACAGCCCAGTCCTATCCCATGCTGACCTGACTTGTGGGACGGATCACTGGTTGAGAAACATGCAGCACAATACTAACCCCTGGTTAGGCTAGCACAAATCCTGGCACAAGTCCAGGACTGGCCTGGGGGCATAACAAAAGTGGCACTACTGTAGGCACAAAAGGCACTACCACAGGGGTTAAACCGGTGTACAGACATGCGCCAGCTTCCCCATGACACTGAGAGGTGAGGTGAGGTGAGAGGTGAGGACTGCAAACTCGGGCAACACTATTCTAATTTAACCTGGAATAGAGGTCCCCTTGAGGTAAAGGGAATGTTCCATTATCCCTTGTAAAGTCTCAGCCTGCTCAATAGGGCAGTTCAGGTCCAAGTCTGCTAACTAGCCCGTGGAAGTCCAATCTTCCCCATGTCGAGTTTCTAGGCCCAAGAAGGGAATTGAATTTAGGAGGCAGTCCTAATCAATTTAGGCTGGCACAACTCACCCATTGTCATGGTGTGAGGAGGCCAGTACATGTCTGTGCATTAGCTTAGCCTCCCAAGGACTGGTACAGAAGTGTTTTATGGAACTTATTTGGCACCCTCAGATCAACATGGGACTTGTGCTGGCCTAACTGGGGCCAGCCTTAGTGTGTGCCAGTACTAATGATTCTGCCCCCTTCACCCCTTTCTGTGCCATCCCTACCCCATTACACCTAGTCCCTCACCCCACCTCTGGGCTGTCCAGCAGGAACATACCTGCTTCATTGGCCTTCCCACCAGTGTTCCTTCCTCCCAGGGTGCCATGGAGCACTGTACCATTAAAGCCTCATAAACCTTTCTGCTGTAGTTCCAGTTGCATTGCTAGCTTGGTGTGTGTGTGTGGGGCAGTGCAGGCTGCAATGCGTGACATGCATCATGGGTGACATCACTGCTGGCCTAAATTTTTTTAAATCTTGGTGTGTTTTTTTAATAATTCCATTGAGTTATATATAATTTGACGTGTAATTTCATGAAGAATGTAAGTAAACAAACCATGTTAAAATTATCAAAAGTAATAGCCAAAAATCCAGTAAGTGAAGGGCAATGGTGCATCATCGCACCCATCATCATCATCCTGGACACCTCCACCTGGTGGCACAAACCCTAGTGTGCACCACTATGTGATTCCATTCCCTTTTTAGTGTCTACTGTTCACTATTCTTAAACTCACTTTTGTCTGGCCTATAGGTATTTTGTCCCTGTTGTGAATATGCAACAGTGGGCAAAAATGACTTTTAAAGCGTTCCCAAATCAACCAGGTCGCACACACCAGGTATGTTTCACATATGGTCGATTTGGCTCAATTTAGCATTGATTTCAAGTAGGACACCTAGAATTGCTTTATGAAGTGTTCCCTGGCTCACTCTGAAATTGGCCCACAATTATCTTGTTCCACTGGCTTGATTTCTTTATTGCTACTATTTTGGGAAATGAAGTAGTCAGTGTCATAAAAACATTTAACTGCAATGTTTTATTGAACCAGAATGAGACGCAATTAGGAATTAATTCGCTTGAATTAATTTGCTTGCCCTACAGAAAACAAGCTATATTAATTAAGCAAAAATAATTTTTTATATTAAAATATTTTAAATTAAAATAATTACCCTTATTTTCAAAAACAACAACAAAAAACTGTTAAATCATTTTAAAAGTACTGTAATTAGGAGCACCTGGGACACAGTGAGATGATGTGTTTAGCTTGGAATTATCACATGTTGTTCACTTTCTCTTTATGAGGTTCCCATGATGTCAACGTCCATCTGTGGTCCACTTAAATTGTCTCCATATTTAAATCATTACTTTTGTTAATGGGGAAAATCTGACCTTTTCTAAAACATCAGGATTGTACTGGCATCCATCAGTCTCGAAAGACTATGTTATACTGCTCGACACTGTATGCAAAGCACAAAGGCCTGTGTAGATTAATATGGAGGCTAGGCTGTTACCCAAGAAGCAAATCCCCCCTCTACCCACCATTGAAATAGTCCAATGGAACAGCAGAGCTGATACGATTGGTTCCAGCTATGTCACAGAGCTGGGCTAAGGACAGGAGCTCACCCTGTCTTGTGGAGACCTGGGTCTTGAACCCTAGCCTTCTGGTTAACAGGCACAATGTCTTAACCACTTGTGCCATCCGACAGCAGCATGATCTCAGTAGCATGACATTTGTTGATGCTACTGTTACATATTTTCTGGAAAGATGAGGGCCCAGATGGACTCAACCATAAGGGAAACAACATGCTATGACAAACCAAAAAGGAGAATGAAAAGAGGAAGGCTAGTCTACTACTGTTTTGCAAAATATGCTATATCTGCAGCAGTGTGAGAGAGCATCTCACAACTCCACAGCAACTACAAGTTGGAAAGGAATTGCTGGCTGACACATGATTGGAACTGTCTGTATGGAATCAGTTTGCCTTTTAACAGCCCAATCCAGAGCAACTAATCCTGAGGTTGAGAGGAAGGGGTTGCAGCTAGGCTGGCCAAGAACTCAGATTTTTGGTCAGCACTGCCATTCTTACTCGGGCCTTATCATGGACCCCTATGGGTCTACTCATTACTACACCTGCTCCTGAGGTGGTATAACTTTGAGGGCTGGAAGAGGGCATTTCTGCCTTGGAAACAGGCTTTGGATCCAGAGTAACTGCTCTGCCCTAGGCAATGCTAAACATGCCCTCAACTTGCCTCTCCTGAGCTGCTTAGGCTGCCCCAGTTAGGGCAGAGCAGGTCCACCTCTCTTAGGGCACCCTATCTTGCCTTGCTCTGCCCTAAGCCTCCTTCAGAGTAACTGGGCTGGAGCATCTTGCAGTTGCTCCAACCTAGTGTTAGATAGGGCAACCTAAGGGCTCTTATGTGGACAGATTAGTTGCTCTGGATTGGGCTGATAGTGAATTAAAAGCAAAAAAAAATTATGTGGGTTGCTGATCTGATAACACCAACAGTATCTATTTTAAGTTTGATTACTTTTTTTTAAAAAAAGGGGAAAGTATTTTCATTTGGAATGCATTTGTCATTAGTTCTGGTTTGTAACAGTGGATAGAAAACAAATGTTCTTCCAACTAATTAGAAACAGTCCTCAGAATTGGTGCAATAACTGTGAAAAATAAAGTTTAGAGCTGGGCTTACAGCTATAAGAACGCCACATTTCTGGAAAGGAATCTTTGAAAAATAATGTGGAAGAACAAGAAGCAAACTCTAATTTATGTTTTTAGTTATTAAAAATTCTGAATCAACCATCTTTCCTGGTTTTCCTAATCAAGAATCATATCTTTAAAAGCATTCCTGCATCTGCTTTTGATTAGAATCAAATAAAAGGCTTCCGCAGGCACAGATGGCACTAGTTTTAATTCTGCATCCCTTCATTTAAAGAGTTTGAAAATAATTTATTAACTTTGGGTCATGGATGAATTCCCATCACCTGATTTTCCTGGCTAAGTCTGTTTATTCCTTTAAAACATGCGCTCACCGTCTCGGGGAATGACCTTCAGGGGCTTGATTTGAAATCCAGGATTTCCTGTATTTGATTGTGTGTAGGTGCTGAGATGCACGAGCTATTGGAGGGGTTAAAAGTTGTAGTCATTGATGCGTATATATGAGGCTGTATTCATAAAACAGGCTGTGTTGCCTGAGTCAACCTCTTACAGTCTAACCACAGTGACCAATAGAGAGAACAGAAGACAATCCAAGTGGGCTGAGGTAAGATAGATTTTGAAGCACTGTCAGATCAGGAACAACTGAATATTGGGTGTCTTGATTCAAGTATCTGGGGGACTTGGCTGTATATTTTAAGGATTTCTGTATATTTTAAGGGTTTCCAGGAGGTGGAAATTACCAATAATGTTGAAGGGAAATAAGTTGTACTCCTGTGCTTAAAAGATTTCCAACAGCCTCCAGAAATCAGCACCTAAAGTGCACAAGGTAAATTGTTTTAACTATGCATATTTTTGTAAAAGTGATGTGTTAAGTCAAATGTAGCATTCTTTTCTCTTTATTCCCTCTTTCTTTTTTTGTGCTGTGACTTTCAGACAGTTTTATGGTCTATCATCCAAAACTTTCAAAGACTGTCATGTTTCAAGAGATGTTGGACTTGACGCTCTATGACAGACCTATATTTTTTTCTAAACAATACTAGGCACTGGGTTTCTCTTTAAAGGAATGACTCTTTTAACTTTCTTTCAATTCTAATTTTGTTTTCAACTTAAATGCATGTCAATCCAATGCTGCTGGATTACTCTTTAAAAAAAGGGTTGAATTATATCAGCTCATCTATTTTGTAAGGCAAAACACATGTTTACATTTGGGATGCACTTTTACTGTACTGTACAAACATTACTGTACTATAGGAACTCAGTATACATATGATATTATTTAATATTTAGCCATGGAAGATATCACATATAGTATTCTTGGGAATGGAATTGGACAAAGAAATTTGAATACATGTCAAACAATGAAAGTGAAGTTCTGGGCATAATAACTTACAAAAGTTACAATAACTTAGAAAAATTTACATTTCTGAGCAGAAAACAGAAAATAATTTGGAACACAATGACTGAAGGAAAAGTGTAGATTGCTTTAAACCAGTTCCACCACACGTCAAGGGAATATGCCCAGCAAGCAGCTGTTAAAATATTCTTTGATCTCCCTCTTGCATATGATGAGAAACGGGCCTCGAAAATCAGATCCAGATTTTGTTGAGGAGGACAAAAGAACATGCAAGTTCCTGAACAGAGGACCAAACAACAAGTGGATCATTTTTATGTCAATCTTCCGAGAATATAGGTTGTTTATTTCAGATTATACAGTTTTGTGCAGGAAATATAATTTATCCATAAGTCCAGGTTAAAATTTTACTTGGAAGTGCAAGATGCAGTCAGCTGGATGTGACCTCCAGAAGCTCTTTCTTCTCCCCTGTTAAAATCCAGCTCTTCCAGTGTTACCAGATGGAGGTGGTTCTTCAGCAAGGTGCAGTGGTGGGCTCCAGCAGGTTCGCACCTACTCTTTAGAACCGGTTGTTAACAAGAGATAGGACATATAAAGTTTAAAAATAGCCATTTAAAAGTGGCTGCCAGATGGGCAGAGAACCGGTTCTTAATTTCTTTGAAGCCCATCACTGGCAAGGTGGTGTATCTTTGAGAGGGAGATACAAAAGGAGGCCTCAGAAGGCATGGAATTCTATGGAGAAAAGAGCAAACCATGAGAGATGAGAGAGGGTGGCACTGCTGAGGTATTTGGAAAAACCCAAAAGCCTCACAGATGGGCCTTTCTTTGGAGAAGCTCCACTTCTGTTGAGGCTTCACTTCGTATACCATCTGGGACAGCCCAAACCTAACCAAAGGCACAAATCCTGGCACAAGTCCCATGCTGTCCTCAGGGTGCTAGGCCAGTGCACAGACATGCACCGGCTTTCTCACGCCACTGCAGAAACAGGAAGATGTGTGAGCTGTGCTAGTCTAAATTGATTAGGATTGTGTCCTTGGCTACTTTGCTATGAAGGGATACCTCAGCAGTTGCGGAGCTGATGAAAGGGCGACTCTTTTAACAACTGGGGTCTTTCATATCTTATATATGTGACCAAGATTTAGGGCGCAGTCCTAACATAGGCCAGCACAACTCATTGTTCTTCCCATTCCCAGGGTGATGTAGACAGGCAAGCGATGTCTGTGCACTGGCCTAACCCACACCTAGGAGTGGGGAGAAGTGCCTTAAGGCTTGTGACACCCCCAGGTCAGCATAGAAGTTATGTCAGGGCTTAGCCTGGCCTAACAGGAGGTTAGGATTGCAACCTTACGCTTCTTCTCTTCTGACAACTGCTGTGAACAAGTTTTGATGTGAGAGCACAAGCGCTTATTTCTGGCCATCATCCACATAATGACATCACCTGTTGATTAATGCTGTCACTTGTGGACTTCAGCAAGCACCATGAATGCTATACAGGCTCCATATGGAATGAGTTTTGACATTTTAGAGATAGGCTATTTGCACAGGAAAATACAATATTATAATCTTAAGTAATAAATGACAAGGATCCTTGATATGAGAATAGAGATATAATAATGTAGGGCCATATTTAAAATAATGCAGACTCCTTTTTTCCTTAGGAAAACATCAGTTATACATTTTGCTCTCATCATAAAGATGAGAATGATCAAATTTTATTGATAAAAGTAAGTTAATTATTGCTTTCAAAAACAGAAGGTGTGGGATAGTTTTTTCTGGGGTACTAACTGATATTCAATACTGGCACCTTTTTCCACCTCCCCTCACCCAACAATTAATTAATAATTAGTCATATGAGTACAGGGGTGAGTACAGGCACTTCCCGCCCAGAGAAAAAGCACTGGTGTGGAATTATTTTTTCATAACTACTTGTTTTGCTTTTCTAGGGTAAATTATGAATATAAAACTCTATTCCAGCCTTTTGGTAGTCTTCCTGACCAGTAATGCAAGGACAAGAAACATCAGATCAATTTATGACCACTTTGACCAATTTGATTGGTCACTCTACAGCTTTGAATGTCCAGAAGGATGTCTTTGTCCTCCCAGTTTTCCCAATGCCTTATATTGCGATAGCAAAGAGCTGAAAGAGATCCCTGCCATTCCTGCCAGAATCTGGTATCTGTATCTCCAAAATAATCTCATTGAAACAGTGACAGAGAAATCTTTTGTGAATGCCACTCATCTAAGATGGATCAATTTGAACAACAACAAGATCACCAGCAGTGGCGTTGAAAAAGGTGTATTTGGTAACTTGAAAAGCCTGCTGTATTTGTTCCTGGAAGATAATGAGTTGGATGAGGTACCTGCTCCACTGCCTCCAACTTTAGAGCAGTTGCGTTTGGCCAGGAACAAAATTGCTACAATCCCAGCGGGCGTCTTTAACCAGTTGGAAAATCTCACACTACTTGATCTCCATCGAAACAAGTTGCCAGATAGCACTTTTTCAAGTGACACTTTCCAAGGACTGCCCAACCTCATGCAGCTCAACATTGCTCAAAACTCTCTCACCAAAATGCCACCGATCCTTCCGGCAAATGTGATGCAGCTTTTTTTGGACAATAACTCTATTGATGCCATACCTGAAAACTATTTCAATGCACTGCTCAAGTTGATTTTCCTTCGGATGAATAACAACAGGTTGACGGATGCAGGTCTACCAGCGAAAGTCTTTAATATCTCAACTCTTCTGGATCTGCAGCTTTCTTACAATGAACTCACAAAAATCCCACCTATCAGTGTTCACCTCGAGCGCCTTCACCTTGCAAACAACAAAATCAATAGTAAGTGCACGTCAGAGGTATTAAGTCAGAAGCTTTCTCAAAGAGACATCCTGTTCAACTCATCCTGTACATCAGTTTTGGCAGTAGCTGGTAGGGACTATGGGAAAAACTCTGGAGAAAAGTTCCCCCTATGGCTCACCCATCTACCGTAGGGTGGCACTACTAGATGCCACCAAAAATGAGCATTCAAGTCAACCACCCACCCCCCCTTGACAGCCCAGCCAACTGGCCCATACATGACATCACTCCTGTACCATCTTTCCTGCATGCTCTTACCACAAAGTATGTTCCATAGCCCCTGGATCGGTTTATAGGTCTGGATGTGACCTCCAGAAGCTCTTTCTCCTCCTCAGTTAAAATCCAACTCTTCCAGTGTTACCAGGTGGAGGTGGTGCTTGCTTGCTTGCTTGCTTACTTACTTACTTACTTACTTGGACTTACTTTTATGTAAGTACATGTAGGATTTGACTTTATATGATATGAAGAAGTAAGAAAACAGGTTTTTTGTTTTTTTTTTTAAAAAGTATTCTATTTTTTTTAATATATGAGGGTTTGTGACACCACCAGACACATTAAGTGTTGGGATAAATTTGTGCACCTCCATTTCCTGCTTAAATGGACCAGTCAGGCTATTGTCCAGATATCCATTTAGACTTTAAAAAATAAAAGGAAATACGCTAATGAAATTTAACCCAAAGATGGGTTGGGGAGGTGGTAAATGGAAACATTTTAGACGAGACTGCTACAAATAGGCCCCTGCAACACATTTAATGAGAGTGTACATGTGGTTACCATAGTCCACTTCAATTTTCCATGTGTTCTTCCTGCAAATAGCTTTGTGTGAATGGGATGATGATTTTCACAAGGACAATTTATGTCCAGGATGCCCTAAAACATATAAAATTTCAGAAAGGGAAAAAGAAGAAAACGGTGAACTGTGAGCCAGCTGGTTGCCACAAAGTTCAAAATTCACAGGCCCATATACTTTTGTCCTGTATTGATGATTTATTAAATGCTTGGTTTCTTACATATTTATTGATGTTTTCCTTTTAGGTATCAACACAACTCAAATATGTCCAATTCCGATCTCTGGAGATTATGTCTATGAGATAAATTTGCCCCGCCTTCGCTATCTCCGCCTGGATGGCAATGAAATCAAACCTCCAGTTCCGTATGATCTCATGCAGTGCTTCCGGCTCCTTCATGCTGTTGTTATTTAAAGGATAGCTTAACATCACAGTTGTTGTGTAAGTGATTTAAAAAACAAGTTTTGCTGGCATGAAACTTGTTAGAGTCTCCAGAGATTTCTTTTATGCTTTGATTTTTGCATTGCCATGGGTGACAGGGGTGCAAAGCACTAAGTCTTTATTGCAACATGCAAGGGCCCTCCCCCTTCGGAGCCATTCCAGGCAGTGGAAGAAAAAGAGAGGAGTGCTGTTTTGTTCCCAACCCCTGCCAGTGGCATAGCCAATGATCATGTCGCTACAAAGCTCAGAATATTGCCCCAGAAGTGATGTCACGATCGGAAGTGATGTCATCCCTGGGTATTTTTAAAAAGAAAATTGGGGAAAAACCTGTCTCCTCCTCCTCAGCAATTCACCACCCTTTTGCTCTGGTAGTGGCATAGCTAAAGCACCTATCTTCTATCTGGAGATGAAGAAGATTTTGTTGCCCATCCCTGCACCCTGCACAACAAAATCAAATTTTAATTAAGTTAAAAAGTGAAAATTGTGTCCCTTATTGGTTAGGGAAATTATGTTGGGGCAAAGAGGAATGGTTATTCTTTCCCTGCTAAATATACAAGGAACACCACTTATAAGTGCCTGTTATATCAAGTTAGCATGCATAACTATATTATGATGTATGCATATGGAAATTAGAGCTGATTAGTTCCATACATTATCAGAATTACATCTCATGGCTATTGGAGCAATTAGTATAATGGGAATGTTTGAGTTAAAAGTGTGGAAAACTTTTTGTTCCACAGGCTTTTGTATTTTCATTTTCTGATAAATTGGCATGTTTGATAGAATATAGATATTCCAATGCAGTTTGTTTTACTGCATTCTGCATTAAATTACCTTTCCAATGATATGTAACATGATGGTATTATTATTCATACATACAGTTCCCCTTTTTCATAATTTTAGCTTACTAAATGTGAAGCTCAGCTTGTAGCCCCTCTAAAGATTGTAGCCCATAGCAACTACACCCCCTGCACCCATCTAGCTATGCCACTGCACCCTGCAAAGTCTCCCAAAGGGAGCATTAGGGACCTTGCATTCTCCATGTTTTACTTAATGCTTAGCACCCCTATAGCTATGTCACTGGTTTTTTGTTTGTTTGTTTCCTGTTTTTATTAAAAAGATTCTCAAAACACAGCTATCATGTGTCTTGTTTTGTTTTTATCTGAAAAGATTCTCAAGGTAAAGCTCTCATGTTCCATTTCCTTTACATTAAGGCTGCAAGTTCTATAAACTCAGAATAAACAGAATTACCATAAACAGTTAATGATATTTTTTATTGTTTTCTTTTCAATTTACAGCTAAAAGTGAATCTATTTCCTTGGTAACATCAACTTGAAATATTTTTAAGGGCTAAACTAAACTAGCCGTCTGCACACAAAATATCTGTTCATTCATTTTTAAGTAAACTTTTCCCATAAAGTTTGTGAGTGTCCCTATTCCAAAACTAGTATACATTATTAAGATCTATGAGACTAAACAATATTGTATGGGCAGCCCATTTCTATCTTGTGATGGAACAGGCACGCTGGCTGTCCTGAGCTATATCCATTGCAGGGCTGGAGATGGCTGCCATGCAACTCAGACTAATGGAATTTATTTCCATATAGAGTACCTTGAGTAATGTCCCAGACACCTCAATGGGCCAACTTGAATCTGCACCAGTTAAATAGCTGGTTCAGATCTGAGTGCTGCTGGTGCTGTTTGGAAGGAGGGTTAGGATCCAACTTAAATATCAGGTGGTCCTACCTCCATCCTAGGCCCTGGCCACCCACTTGTCCTTCCCCCATCCATTTTCCTTCCAAAACTTCTCAATCTCCTGCACCAGTCTTCCTAGGATGCTGGGAACTTATCTTCCACCAGCTCAGATCTGGCAATGGAAGGCTAGAGCATGTCCTCGCTCCTGTGACCCTATATCCTAACCCCAACAAGTGTTTTGGATCATGCTCTGAGTTGCACTACTCAGTAATGATATTGGTGCTGTGGTTCTAAATTAATTTCCATATACAATACTATTCTGTCTAATTATCATTGATGACTCATTGCTGATTGGTTGAATCACAGATAAAAATTTTTGAAATAAAGCTTCTGCTTTCATTAAAAAACCATTATCACTCAAGAGTTGTTGCTGTCAGTATTAAGCTTGAGTCAGTTGATGGCAACAAACATAGCTTTTACATTATAATTGCTAAACATAATAGCGTTCACCGTGATAGGATTTTTTTTTAAAGTAAATTTGCGTGTTAAATGTACATTGCTAGCTTAACGTAGCCATTAGTAATTTATTTTTAGAAAAGCAGTTTTATATAATGACTAGCGAAAATGTACCCACGTTGTGGAAGTAAAATTCCCCCCATAAGCCATCCCCCACTGCGCATCAACACCCCATGTGCATCAACACTCCATGCACATCAACACTCCCCCACTGTGTATCATCCCCTCATGCGCAATATCTGCCAATGCACAATACCCTCCCATGCACATCAACCCCCATATGCCCCACCCTCCCATGCGCACCAACCCCCATGTGCATCAAAAACCCCACTGTGTATCATCACCCATGTTCATCAATTCCCCCATGCGCACCACCCTCCCATGCGCACCACCCTCCCATGTGCACCATCCCCCCATGTGCATCAACTGATGATACATCATTGTGTATCATCCACTGTGATGGAACTGAACATGTGCATCCTCCTGGGCCATGGGAATTTTTTTCCCACGAAACTGGGTGGTGGTTCTCAGAACGTTGTGGATCACTGATGTAGAACTAAGGTTTATACATGTTCTCAGGTACCACACTGTGAAGCCAAGAGTTTGTTTATTTACCACATATTTCAATCAAAATGATTTTCAGTGTGGCTTGCAAGAATTAAACTCAAAGCCCTTTTTTAAGTCAGTCCTATCCAGGATTGGACCCATGCCTGGGAAGCATTTATGACAGTGGAACTGAGTAAAAAAAATGGGTTTGGCAGCATGTACTGTGCTCTCCTAGCAGCTATAGTAGAAGCAGCAAGGAGGTTCACCATGTGCCATGCAATCCTATGCACACTAAACCCCAGAGTACAACAGGACTTACTTTTGATTAAATATGCATAGGATCAGACTCCCAGAGAGATATGTTGGATCGCAGTAGGGTTGGAGTGTGGTCAAAAGTGGAAGATGGACAAAATGAGGGAATGAAATGGGGAAGAAACTAGAATGTGTTTTGGGACTGAGAAGGTAGTGGTATCAGAGGTAACACTGAAATCCTATCCCTAGCCTTGATTTGCCCCCTTACCTCCACTTAGACTTGCATCAACAAATTAGCTGCCAGAGATCTAAGTAGATCCCCCAAGGCCAGTGATGTGGACATTATGATTTTTGCATGTTTTTGCATTTGCCATATATTTATGGCATCAGAGGTAGATATGCCCCTGATATCCGATGCCATTTCCTGCCTTTGATCCGCCTTCTTGGGTCCACTCAAACTTGCATCAGCAAATTAGCTTGCACAGATTTAAATATATCCCTAAAAGCAGTGATGTGGACATTATGATTTTTGCTTAAATGTTTCTGCATTTGCCATAATGCAAAAAAATTTCCAGTGTAAAAAATAATGTTTCCAACTCCCTTTTGTATTTATAAACCCACCACTCCTCATCCTCTCTCTGAAGCCTGCCTGTAAAATACAGTAAATTCAATTGGATGCCAAACCTAGACATGTCTACTCAGAAATAAGTCCCATTATAATCAAAGGGGCTTACTCCACTATAAGTACTCCTGTACAATTGTAATATATGCTGATGCTTTTGGAGAAGATCTGGGCTGCATTTCAATTAAGGCTTTAATACACCTTCAACTCACTTCAATTCATAGAATCATAGAGCTGGAAGGGACCCAGTGGAACATCTAGTCCAACCCCCTGCCTGTATCAGGAAATCTTCGTCTTGTGAGGACCTGGGTCTTGAACCCTGGCCTGCTAGTTAACAGGCACAGTGTCTTAACCACTTTCACCAACAGATGATATGAGCAGTGTTAAGTATTTGCAGCATACCTGTTTCATGTGTATGAAAACACCTTGAAAATTTTCTGCAGGAATTTATTTCTTTTTGGAGGTCTCCTGGAACTAGTGCAAAAACACACCATTGGACGTGGTGTGGAAACATAATAGTGGTAGAATTTGGTAAGTTTAAGCCTGATGTCCTCCTAAGGGCAGATGTTCCGTCTTGTCCCACCCTAGATATGTCATTAGGGCATGACCAAGAACAATGGAGAGAAAGAGAATTCTGTCAACATTTTAGCTATGAGCTGTTGTAACAAAAAAGAAAACTCAAGGATTATATCCATTTATTCTTTTATGCACCATATATGAAATTGGTACTGCGTATCTGGAAAGAATTAATCATGTATAACTGGCAAGTCTAAAGGAAAAGTTTGCAAGAGATTTTTTTAATAAAAAGCACCTCATATATCATGACTGTAAGAGAGAAAACTGCTGACACAAAACCTGTAACATTATAAGGTTGTGCATCCTAATTACATCTCAGTATACCTCAAAGGAAAAAAATTAAAATATCCCTCCAAAACTCTGTATTGAGATGGACAATTTCCTAATGGTTACAGACAATAACATCTAACCATCAGTGGGATTAGTCACAAGCAATTACTTCATGGTTTTGGCTTTGGACTCTAGTCTTACTAATAGGACTTACTGAAAGGAAATCCTTTGAACCCAGTGGGTCTTATGTCTGAATAATTATGACTAGAATTAAATTCTTATGTTCACAGTTCTAAAATACAGACATTTTTATTCTTTAGTCTAGAGCAGTGATGTCCGTACTCTGGCCTGGGGGCCAGATGTGGACTTTCCATGCATCAGGGAGGGCTCTGGAGTTTCCATGCACCTCCTAGAGTCTACGCATGGCCCTGCCTAGTGAAAGTTAAGTGAAAGCAACCCCCTCCCTCTCTCCTTAGCAATGTGATTCTGAGGATTTCGACACTGTCTTAGTCCCTCCCCTGCAAAGACTTACCCTACAATCCAGAATAAGTACAGGAGCACCTAAGAGATATTACTTGCATCCATAGTTACTGCACCACCTAGTGAAAACCTATGGGAAATTCATATTGCAATCCAGAACAAATTGTTCTTACACCGGAGCAAGGACTCCCCATAGTTACTCTGGATTGCACCCTAAGAGAGTAAATCTCCATTAAATTTTAAGAACAGGTATCCCCCACTTATAGGGACCAAAGCACTATCCAAAAGTGAAACCTGTGGAAAAGTGGAACCCAATCTTATTTAGTTTATAAATGTTGCTTCCAACGCTTTTATAGCTAGCAAATTGCATATACCTCTTTTATCTTGTAATTTCCTTCTGCCACACAAAGATTTCTACTCATGGATTCTCATTAAATCCTTTTGGAATGGGATTAGATCAGGAGCTACAGTATGGGAGGATGCAATTTTGGCCTTTAGAACAGAAGAGAGGGGTTGAAAAAGCAGAACATACATTGGATGAATGAGTTCTGGGTGTAATTGAAAGGTGATGAAAGAGTGGATCATCAGAAAACAAACCCTCAGGGATACCTACACCACTACTGGGTAAAGAAATATTGTCTTTAGTCTATCCTAACTCTCCCAATATACAGTTTTATTAGATTTCCTCTCCGTGACAGCCAACAGAGTGTAGTGGTTAGTACCCAAGGTGAGCAAAAGAAGCACCCAACCCAGGTTCAGCCTAAAGTAGACAAAAATAATAATAATCAGGTGGGCAGCAAAAAATTTCTACCTGGCACCATACGGTACCTAGCACCTTGTTTGTATTCTGTTTTTAAATACTGTATTTACTCAGATCTAATGCTCACCTTTTCCAGCCAAATTCAGTCTCCAAAATCAGGGTGCGCATTATTTGATAGTTAATTAGATTTGAGTAAATACAGTATTTTGATTATAAGAATAGGATGCGTATTTGGATTAAATGGCCCATTAGAGTCAAGTAAATATGATATATGCGTCACTTGTTGTATGCTTTATTTAATGAAGGTAAGCTGCCTTGGGCATCTGTTTTTAACAGGGAATAGAAATCTTTTTATTTTTTTTTTCTAGAAATCTTTTTGTTTTAACAGGGATAGAAATCTTTTTGTTTTAACAGGGATAGAAATCTTTTAAACAAACAAGCAAATAAATGAGCGGTTAGATAGTCCCAGATTGTAAGCAAGGAAGGGTCAGGGTGACCATATGATTGGAAATTTCCAGATTTGTCCTCTTTCTTAGCCTACTGTCTGAATGTCCTCCAAAAGGGCTTCATTGTCCTCCATTTTGGAATTTTGCAATGGTGTGCGGTACCCATCGTGTCATATGTCGTTGGATTCATACTGAAGAGCAGAATCCAATGCAAAAGTCGGTTTTGAAATATCTCCTTCCTATCAAACGTTACGGCTAAAAAATAAAAAATATGCATTGAGCTCTATGGAAAAGTGCCCAATATCATTGCATTTCTTGTAAGTAGACAAATGTGCCATTGTCCACTGGAAAGGCCAGACTGAAAGGAATCCAAGACCTTTTGAGGTTTGGGCATTTGGTTGCCCTGCGAAGGGTGGCCAGCAATCACATGAAGACCAGACTAGTGGGGGACTCTCACATGCTGTTAAAATGCTTGCTACGTTTCTGCTCCAACCAACGGGGCCAACTCCTTAAAGTCTCATAGTATTGGAAAGTGAGGCAAGATTGATCTGTACATAACTGATGAGTGTTAAATTCATCCCAGAGCCATTTCTGACCGTGCCAAGCATTTGGTAATGTCCTTGGCGTCGCTCCTTTACTGTGTGAGAATCTGGCAAAAAGAGAACATAAGATGTGATAAAAAAGTGCAAATCTGACTTTGGATTTGCCATTGGTGATTATCATATGTTTGTTATTAAAAACAGCAGTCCAGTGTATGCTGAGAGTACACAATTAGATGTGGAATGCACCATATCAGAAGACATTTATCCTCATAATTAGTGAAGAGGAAAATCCTTCTGGCAATTAGAGAAAATCTTGTTCAAGGTGTTTTTAGCTGGGGTTAATTGGATTCAAATGACTTCGCTATAGCTCTGGAGCAAGTCATTTGCTCTTTGCTTTCGTTTTTCAGCATTTCCACTTGACACATCTCATGAGGGTCTTGCGAGGGTAGATGTGGCAAATGACAAGCATCTTGTACACAAAAAAATCCTATTGACACGAGAAAATGATAAGTAAATGTTATAAGAAACACTTTCTCCTTGTCCACAATACATGCAATTTGTTTTGATGCTCTCCATTTTCCTTTATTGCTGAATTTACAATGCCCAGGCACAAATGCTCAAAACTTATGCATAGACTGATGCTGTCATGGACTTTTAAATACAACCTCCTCTTGCTTAAAAAAAAAATACATAAATGGCACCTCATTACATCACCGATCTCGTTCCACAGATGTGTTACAATGGCATTCAAGCATCAAGAAATGTCTCAGCGTTTGAGCACACCGTGCCACACCTCCCGCAAACTCAGCACCCCATTGCCATTGGTTAGGGTCAAATACCACAGATCTACATTCAGAGTCACTCAGTGCCAT
This sequence comes from Cryptoblepharus egeriae, assembly GCA_030015325.1. NCBI lineage: Eukaryota > Metazoa > Chordata > Lepidosauria > Squamata > Scincidae > Cryptoblepharus > Cryptoblepharus egeriae. The sequence goes on from JAREYC010000008.1 coordinate 26,285,582, forward strand.
TTGAAGAAGCAGGAGCCAAAAAAAGGTAAGTTTACTATTTCATTTCTACACAGATGAATCAAACGGGATTTTTGGAAACAGAAAACTTATTTTCAAAGGTAACCTCCGGAGGAGAACATAATCATGAAGGATGGTTTTTATACTGTTTGCTTTTTACTTGGCAATTTCTGAGTGTCTTCCTGCATAAATTACATAGTCACAGTCAAAATATTTGACAGTTCTTGTAGACACCAATATAATTATGGTATGTTCCAGTATACCAGGATTTTGCTTATAGTGCAAGTGCATGGATGCAAAATTTCACAAGAAGGTTTAGGCTGACTTGCAGATGAGTGTAATTGTTAATATATGTGTATCTAGGAAACTATAGTCATAGATCTATGAAGGAGTCAATGAAATATTGATATGATTCTAATTATTCAGATATGCTTGAAAAATACCAGAATTTTATTTGCATAAAGAACATACAAGTCTCAATGAATCCTTTTATTTATCAATATATTGATGTAAAATAGCTTAATAGCATTTTCTAATTAATATTTATTACACATTTTAATGTATTCTTTTATCACTTAAAGCCTATACGGTTACATTTCTAATAAAACAAGGCAGCACGGTCAATGAGAAAGCGATAGATTTGGATCTGGAAACCTGAATCTAGATCAAGTTATGCCTGAATCAGGCACAATTTCTTAGTCTCAGCTTTCTATTTGTGCAAGTGGATCATCAGTGACATACAATCCTAACCATGTCTACTCAAAAGGAAGCCTCATTGTGTTCATTGGGTCTTACTCCTAGGAAAGTGTCTTTAGGATTGCAGCTTTATTTACAGAACCTTTGTGAAAATGTCTAGATTAACCCTACAATCCAGAGTAACTACGGGAGCACCTAAGAGACATTACGTGCACCCATAGTTACTGCACCACCTAATGAAAACCTATGGGAAATTCATATTGCAATCCAGAGCAAATTGTTCTTACACCGGAGCAAGGACTCCAGGTAGTTACTCTGGATTGCGCCCTAAGGCTACAATCCAGAGTAACTGCAGGACCATTTACACCAATGTAGTAATGGTGCCACCTATGGGAAACCTATGGGAAATGCATAGAGCCATCCAGAGTATGTGCCTCTTACATCATCCTGTAGTTACTCTGGATTGTAGGGTTAGATTCTTGGGCTGCAATCCTAAAGACAATTTCCTGAGAGTAAGACCCACTGAATACAATGGGGCTTACTTTTGAGTAGATATGGTTAGGACTGTGTTCCAAATTGGTGAATTAAAAGATTACCTGGTGAACTACTTGGTGAATTAAAAGATTAGCTCAAGCCTATGCTTGCCTACTCAAAAGTAAGTCTGATTGTGGTCAATGGAGCTTACTCTCAAGAAAATGTGGTTAGGATTGCAAGTCTAGAGAATAATATTAGATTCAGTATATGTTATGTTAGGGGAATCATATTTGGAAAAAACTGGAAAATCATAATTTTGGCAAATGAATGAGTGTTTAAAAGATGAAATACAATTAGACCTTGATTAAGGGCAAAGAAAACTGTCTACTAACTAGTTTAAAAAAAACCTGCAAGTACATAACGAGAAAAATGAATGCCTTGTACTGCTTACCATTCCCACTGGAATTTTGTGCCTTCAAGTGTAAACCTGCCTCACAAAGGCCTTCTTTCAAGAGGCTTAATATCAGTTTGTCTGAGTCTCACTGCCTCGAAAAAAGAAAATGTCTCATGAATTTCTAATATCATACACTGTGTTCTGCTCTTTAAGCACAGTTTATAAATGAAGAAAAAAAGTCATGTGTGAAATTCTCAGGTTTCAAGCCAGTAAAATTTTATACATATTTAACGCTGTTTTTCCCCCCATCAGTACCCCTACTATTTGATGGAAGTTGTACGTTAATAAGGACTCAGATTGCAAAACTGGAATCTATTGGGGAGGGTTTCTTGAAACCTGGAGAGAAGGATCTTAGGGTCAAGTTGCGTTCAGCTCATGTGTCTCATCCCATTGGAATCAATAGGACAAGTGAATTGCAAATGACACAAGTCCTACAGACTGAATGGAGTTGGAATCAGAGCCAGTCTTTTGAATAAAATTCAAAGCAGCTGTGTTCCATTTCAAGGGGAAAAGGAGTACTGTCACTGGAGGCAGTTCAGAATTGTAGACGGAGGGTACAATCCGAACCAAATTAGGCCAGCACAACCCATTCCCGAACCATTCCCGAATCAAATTAGGCCAGCACCCATTTCCCATTCCTGTGGTGGTGTGGGGTGGCCAGCACAACCATGCACTGGGTTAAACAGCCCAAGAGTGCCACAAAGTTGCCTTACAGCACACTGTGACACCTTCAGGCCTGCAGAGGACTTCTGCCAGGACTTGTGCTGGCCTAACCACGGGTTAGGATTGCCATGTCAATCTATGGTCTATACCACTCAAGTATGCAGTGGGAATTGCACTACAACTCCAGCATGTACCTAATTCCTCTACAAGTATGTTAGACTATTATACATGTGATTTCTCCTTCCATAAAACCTCCTTGCTGTCAACACCCCAACTCAGTTCTTGTGGATGATGCCGCCAGCCTGATGTCCATAGGACTGAGTCCACACTTGCTCATAGCTTAGCCTTGCTTGAGCCACACAAAAGAGCTGACTTGACCCAACTGTTTATCTGACCCTACAATCCAGAGTAACTACAGGAAGGCATAAGAGGCTCTTCCTCTGGATTGTTCTCTGCATTCCCCATAGGTTTCCCATAGGTGGCACCATAACTACGTCAGTGTAAAAGGTCCCATAGTTACTCTGGGTTGTAGTCATATTCAGACTACTGGTGTGTGTACATGCTGCTTAAAGCAGGAATCATTTCACGCTGTAGGTTAGCAGCCTTTACTGGGAATGGCCACACTACTGCCAAGCATCAGGCTTGAAAAGCAATGTGTGCCCCCAAGTCTGGCAACAATGTGCTGGTTGCTGGATCCAAGTCATCACCTCACTGTTCTATTGCTCTGCTGCATAGACTTTTCCAAGATCCATCCAGAAGGTGTGATTTTTCCTGGGTATGGAATACCTGTGATGGGATACCAGAACCAGAGAGAACCAGAGATAGGAACCAGAACCAGAGATAGGAAAAGTTGTGGGAGTGCAGACCCAGGTTGAGTCTAGAGCAAGGGTCTCCAACTCTTGGCCTGGGGGCCTTATGGACCATCATGTGTGTGTGTAAATGTGCATAGATGTGGGCAGATGGACCATCATGTGTGTGTATAAATGTGAATAGATATGGGCAACGTCGAAATGCCAGATGCAGGGGAGAACACCTGGATTCAGCTGTCATATGTGCTCCCTGAGACATCTGGTGGGCCGCTGTGTGATATAGGAAGCTGGACTAGATGGGCCATTGGCCTGACCAGTGAAGTCTCTTCCTATGTTCTTACGTTCTTGACCAAACAAGATTGGAGTTGTGATGGTGGGTTGGAGGAATGAGGGTCCATTTAAGTGTGTGCTATATCTCTGTGCTGTGCTGTGATTTCTGGTGCTTGCAGAAATCCTGGAAATTTGATCCCATTGATTCATTAACCTAAGTTCTATTTCGAATGTATTTATTTAAATTTTATATTTTTTCCAGTCCTCAATTCTGTGCCAAATATTTGATGCAGCCCTTTGGCCAGATCATTTGGAGATCCCTGGTCATCATACCCCTGTGACTTGACTCAAGTCCCCTGTGACTTGACTCAAGTCAAGTGACACTGGGATGACACCACAAATCCCGAGTCAGGCATTTTGTGTGCAAAAGTCTTAACATTTCATAAGGAATTTTCATTACAGTTTTGACCACTTTCTGTTTTCTTCCTCTAGAAAAAGACTAAAGAATGAAGGTCTTTGCAAATATCTGCATTGGATTTTTTATCTTTGATTCTATCATGGCTGCACCTACAATGAGTTCTGTAATTTATGACTCTGAGACATATGACGTCACTTTGGAAGAGTTGGATAATTTATACGATTACGATGAAAATCTGTCTGTTGATCAGGCGCAGGTAATTCAAAACAGCATGCATTTTGCCTTCCTGTATTATACAACCAATAACTGTAGTGGTAACAAACTGAATTGTTTTATTTTGCGGGGAGAAAGATTTACAATTGACAGCGTTCTTGAATTTTCATGCTGTGCGGTCTTCAGCAGACTCTATACAATTCAGATTGCAGTCAGTAATTTGGATCTTTCCATAGCACTTTCACAGTCGTACATATTGGAGTCTTTTATTTGGAAACAGGAGCTTGACATGCCGATGGAGTTCCTTGAAATTTGGCAAATAAAGCTAACCTATTTCACCATTTAAGGGCTCAGTGGTTAAAGATACTGTGCTTGTCAACCTGCAAGTAGAAGGTTGGTGATTCGACACCCAGGTACCGTGAGACAGAGTGAGCTCCCATTACTTGCACTGCTCCTGCCAACCCCACAGTTTGAAAGCATGTAAATGCAAACAAATAAATAGGTACCACTTTCGTGGGTAGGTAACAGTGTTTCATGTATCTTTGGTGTTCAGTCATGCCAGCCACATTACCATGTGGGTGTCTTTGAACAGCACTGGCTCTTCAGTCTTGTAAAGGGGATAAGCGTCATTACAAGTTGGTCACAACCAGCAGGGATTAGAGTTGGTCATAAACCTGCAGGGACACCTTTAACTTTGTCTTATTTGGCCAATTACCATTTTGATCCAGTTTATCTGCCGATATAAGCTCACAAAAGTAATAGGCTAATGCAGTTGTTCTCAAACTTATAGGACTCAACACCTTGAAAGCCTTTTTCTCATGAAATCTCCATGAGTTCCAGCATGGTGGTGCCTGCATCTTGTGAGCTTTTGCAAGATCAAATTTGGCAGTGACTGGAAAAAATGGGTAGGAAGGGCTATAATGGACAGCCTGTAGCACTGTGACACCCTAAGGCGGTGGTGGTGAACCTATGGCAAGCGTGCCAGGGACAGCACTCAGAGCCTTCTCTGCCAACACACTGCCATAGCGCTGCCACACACCTAAGACCCAGTGGTGTGAATACCCGCCAGGCACTCTTCCCATTGGCCATGTGGCTACTGCCTGGCATCTGCGCCCAACCAGAGCACCCTGGTGCCCAGAACCCATGCGCAGAGTTCTGGACTTGCGCAATGGGTTCAGGGTGCTCCTGGCCCACTGCACATTTCCAGAGTTCCAGACACCTGCACTGGGCACTGGCACCATCAGGGCCAAAAAGGGTGGCCATCACAGCCCTAAGGTTTTGTGATACACACTTTGAGAATCTCTGGTCTAATACCTTATCTTTTGATAGCATACCAGTATAGCTAATATTCCATCCCATCCAGCATCTCTATAGCTTGAACTGTCTTTAATATTGTGTTGAAGTCAATACTGAGTTTCAGGACCAGTGGATTTGTTACAGTATATGTCTTCTCATCCTCAGTACATCTATTCTCTGCCTTGCTTTGCTCTCTAGACTAGTGAAAATTCACCAGAAATTTAAATACACCAGAGTTTCACTGGCATTTTTCCCAGTATATCTCCACATATATTTTGGTGGAAGCCTATTTCAAAATATTCCAGTATAAGCTTCCACCATATCCTTGATCATCTCAATCAGCACATCTGGATATATTTATGCCTAAGAAGTTCCAAAATGAAAAGTCTGAATACTCCAAGACGATGCAGGTTAAGAAACCGGTGTTAAGATTTACTTCTTGCACAGGTCAGTAGGTTGAATCCAGTTGTGGCCTCCCTTCTTGCTCACTGTCAATGACGCATCATTGCAATCCTTCGAGATGGGAAGCAGCCAACTCCGAACAAAAGTCTAGGTTTGCTTTAATTAATTATTTTTACTGCAATAGTGACAAATAATACTGGAGGAAAAAGTAAACACTGGAATTTGCAGATGGGGTGAGATTTTGGCCTTTCTTTCTCCTGTGGCTTCCAAGTTCTAGGAACTTGGAACTTTCTGACAGATTTCATCCTAAGGGAACTTATTGTTTAGGGGAACCGTAAGGAGAAAAAGGATGTCATTCAAGTAGATAATTTATGTGGCCAAGCTCAGACAACAGGAAAAAGGAAATGTTAAAAGAAAACAAACATGAGAACAAGGAAGAGATAGTTAGGTCCAGCAGGAGAAAGGGCTAGGAAGGAGTGCAGTGTAAAGGGTAGTCTAAATTTATGTTGACTAAAGGTTGTGTATTTGAACTGAGTGTCAAAATAGTTTTTTGGTTATGATTCTTGTTATCAATATTTATTAGCGTGACTGTGAAATAGTCCTGAAGTGTTGCCATGTTAGTAAGGACATGCTCCAGTGAGGAAGTTCAAGTTGTGTGTCAATTCGTGACTCACAATTCATTGAGTCAGGACACGTGGCCAACATCATGCAACACATGCGTCCAAGTCAATTGGGATATGGGTCATGTAGCTAGTCCAGAACTATCCCGAAGATGTCTTCACAGAGAAAATGATGTTGGGGGTTGTCTGTGTGGGAGTTATCACAGCTGAAGGCTGCCTTCAGGATTCAGGTTCCAGATTGAGCGAATGACCACATTCAACTCTGTTTTGGTCCCACCACCCAGAATGGCTCTGAAGGAGAGAAGGATGACACTAGACAATTGCACAGTACAGTGATGCTCCCTGCAACATTTGGGCTTTGCACCCTCCCCCCAGTTACACCACTGGCTGCTATCAACATTTTCTGTTATTTTCCTAGGAATGGTTGCCACTGTACACATGTGAGATGAAATTTCACAACAAAGATGTCAAAGGGTTATCCAAGAGAATATTTCTAATCAGTGAAAGTTAGGATCCCTATTTTTCTCTTTGAAGGTGGTTGCAAAGAATCTTAGAACTAAAGAGAAAAAAAACCATCAAAACATCTTAGATTTTGCATTTTTAAATTATTCACATGAATGAAAACCCCACTATAATAACTCTGATTAAAGGGCATGCTTAGATACAATCATTTTCTCTTCCTTGAAATTTTGCAATAATAGCAGGAGGTAAAAAGTAAAAGGCTGGCAGAATGGGAGAAAAACAGGTTTTCTGCATATGAAATTGGTTGTAGCAGAAAGACAAAATTAGAGAGAAGCAGAGACTGAGGATTGCTTCATACCATTCCAGACATTACAGCATTCCCACATGGAAGAAGCCTGTGGTGAACCCGGCATGCGCACAAGCAGCAGTTGGGATGCGCCTTGCTATGGCATGTGCATGGCGTAAACAATCTCCTTAAGTGGGACATTTTTAGAATTTGATATTTTATTTTGCAGTCATTACATTGTGTTGGATGCCAACCTGCTTCCCTGGGTGGCATGGAGCAGCCAGAGGACGCTCCCATCTGTCACCTCTGAGTAGACCCATTGGGAAAGGGGAAAATGTTTTTCTTCCTTGCAGTAGTATGGCAGCATCCCTGAACCTTTGAGTCCACCTTCATGGACTCAAAGTGAGGATTGCCAACATTAGGCTACCATACTATATTTTAGTGATTTTAAATTTTTTTCATCTCATGGCACATTGACAAGGCATTAAAATGGTCAAGGCCATTTTAATCAGTTCAGTTTTAACCATGATCAGCTTTTTTGTTGTTTTTTTTTTTTTGTGGGGGGGGTATTTTTGCAAAAGTGTAGTAAAACACTCTGTGATTTAAGTCCCAGCCTAAGTCCCACCACAAGTCCCATGCTGACTTGTGAATGTCAGAAATGTCCCGTAAAGCACTTCTGCAATGCTCCTTAGGGGTGGGCCAGTGTAAAGACATGTGCCTGCCTCTCCACACAACTGGGGGAAGATAGGTAAACTGTGCTGGCCTAAACTGCACCCTAGGTAATACTAGGAAATACAAGGGAATACTAGGTAATTCAAACACTTGTTTTTGGAAGGTCCTACTAGTAGCATCACTGGGGGCATGAAGAGCATACTGGTCACACCAGGTGACATGCATGCTGGGGTGACAGCACTTCTGTCCAAAATGTTTAGAACCAGTGGCATAGCTAGGAGGTGCAGGGGGTGCAGTTGCACCAGGCTAAAAGCTTTAGGAGGGCTATAAGCTGAGCTTGACTGTAGAGATTAAAATTGTGAAAAACAGAGTATGTATGAATGACAATATTATCATGTTATATATTGTTGGAAAGGTCATTTTATTAAGAATTCAATGAAACAAACTACATTAGAATATATATATATTCTATCAAACGTTATGGCCAATTAACCAGAAAATGAAAACACAAAAGCCTATGGAACAAAAGTAGATTTTCTTAACTCAAACTTTACCTTGTTACTGATGGCTCTGAGAGCCAATGAGATGTAATTCTGATACCGTATAGAATAAGATGTTAATATGAATCAACTCTCATTTTCATATACACATATCATAACACAGTTAACCATGCTAACTGGGTATACAGGCACTTCTAAGTGGTGTTCCTCTTCTATTTAGCAGGGAAAGAATAAGCATTCCTCTTTAGTTATTCCCAAAGCCCCAGTAAAAGTTCCCTAATCAATAAGGGACACAATTTTCATTTTTTAAACTTAATTAAATTTGATTTTATTGTTGTGGGAGGAAGCAACAAAATCTTTTTCAACTCCAGATAGCAAATAGATGCTTTAGCTCTGCCACTCGCAGAGCAAATGGTGGTGAACTGCCGAACGGAGGATAATTTACTTTCTTAAAAATACCCAGGGATGTCATCACATCTGGTTGTGGCATCACTTCCAGGGCAGCATTTGAAGCTTTGCACCAGGTTACATGATCATTAGCTATGCCGCTGGTTAGAACCATCGTGTTATTGTCAGAATATCATCATGTTATATATCAATGTGCTTTTCTTGCAGAAAGCAATCAAACTGGGATGAAAAATCTCTATTCTACCAATAGTTATAGCCAAAAAACAATGGGGTAGAGCAATGATGTGTTGTTATGCCCACCACCTAGGGTGTTGTCATGCCCACTTTATGGGAGATGGTCTATCATCTCCCATCATCTTTATGGGAGATGGTGATGTGCTGGCCTCTGTCACTGGGTGATGCAAACATTAGTGACAACATTGGGTCAAGTTATCTCTTTGGGGCTTCTGCTGGTGAACATTCAGATTGGCAAGGAAACAATGTGAAGTTTCTTTTGACTGTCAGCCATACAGGACAATTTCTCCAGTTTCATGTGCATCAAGCCATGTAACCAGGCAAGTGTGTCTGCTTGAAGAGTTTGAATTCTCAACAGGTATTTACTACAACGTGGAATTTTCTGAGGTTTTCTAAGCCTCAGAAGGTTTATAGATTTTGCCAGGGTAAGCAAATAGGCACTTAGGAGAAACCATTTGTGGGGAAAATGTTTTTAAAATTTAGTTCCTTTTGGCCAAAATAACCAGAATTTCAGCCACCTTTCAGAAAGCCTGCAAAAATATTTGCTTACTTGCGGGGGGAAAATTGGAATAAAACAGAGTTCATTAAAATGGTAGGTACTTGGAATTTTCAGATAAATAACACTTTCAGAAATTTTATATTATATTTTATAGTTTATAATTTTATAATAATACTTTATTATCATTGTACAAAAATATACAACAAAATTCAGGTGCACTTTTCAGGATACAGACTCGACCAATCACTGGAGTGTCAAACAACTACATATACGTGTGCCACCACAGATGTTCCTCACAGTAACCTCACAGCAAATAGGTGCATACCCTATGAGCAACCATATTATATTATATTATATTCAGAATAATATTCTCCCATCCTAACTTTGAGTTTGTCTGCTGCACTGACCTGAAAGTGTCACAAAAGTGCCATAAGGCACTTCTGAAATGATTCCGAACCTGGGAAGCATGGACTTTGGGGCCAGAAACCATGGATGTGTGTTGGTTCTAGAGGCTGCCTCTGGTTCCATTGGACTGTAGAAAAGGGGAGGTAGCGTCAACCTGTCAGGTTGGTATGGTGGTCTGGGGATGGTGGGGAAAAGTGTAACAGAGGAGTTCAGGTACAAAGGTATATCAATAGCTGGTGGGCCTGTGGGGGACCAAGGTTGAACAAGGACAGAGGGCTGCAGTATCTATAGGTAATGCAGATCCAAATATCCTCATTGAGGCTATTACTGCTTTACCCAGGGTAAGGGGAAAAAACTTACCTTTGCTCCAGGCTGAACTGCAGGTAGCCCCAATTCAGCGCTGCTCTTATGTGCAGTAGCAGATTTACCCCTTTTTTTCTCCTGGTACAAAGATCTATGATGCTGCCTCCACAAGATGCTCCCCCATATACAAAGCCACCCTTTGATGTTCTGAGGGCAATTGAGTATTGTGCAACAATGGGACTAACTGGGAGAAGTCTTCTGAGGTTCAGTGCCCATGGAGTTCGCCCATATTTGCCCTGCACTAGATCCACTGCTGATTATGTGCTGGTTAAGTGCATCAAAACATCAAATCAATAGATATGATGACTGATCAGCTGCTATCAGTAATTGCTCAAACTGCTCATAGGGAAACTAAGATCTGTGAGACTCAGGTTTCTGAAACTTTTTCCAAGTTCCACTATACTGAACATGTGTGTATTTATTAAGTGTGTTTTTGGAGCTTGTGATTCTCAGACTTAAAAAAATCTTCAACTATAGAACACGTCTGTTTCGGATTTTTTTTTAAAAAATTGTATTGTGTGTTAATGAAATATTGATGAAATAATTGGATGAATAAGAAATTTGTTGAATAAGAAAGTGATTTCCCATCAACCACCACTGGCATTGGTGAAATGTGGTGACATCCTTTATACTAGTTCATAAGATGACACTTATTTGAGAACCCTTCTGAAATTATCCTGGGCTTTGAGCAAGTGGCCGACCGAGTCCACACTATGAATGGTGCATACAAAGGTGCAATGATATTTGCTTCTAAGATGACTGCATCCTGGTCAGATGCATCCCAATAACTGGCGTCTATGTATTTTTGTTGCTGTGTGTGTGTGTGTGTGTGTGTTTAATCCTGGTCATCTGCATGTTATATGGGTGCGATCCAAACTATGCGCTAGGCTTGTGTGAGTCCCTTGCACTAGCCTCTGAGTGTTGCAAAAGTGCAGGAAAATACATCTGCAACAATGGAAAGGTTGGGCGGTGCGTAGGGCGGTGAGAGGACCTGGCCTGGTAGGAAGGTGGGATAAGTTTCCAGAACTTAGGGTGAAATCCAGAGTAACTACGGGGAGTCCTTGCTCCAGAGTAAGATCAAGTTACTCTGGATTGTAATATGAATTTCCCATAGGTTGTCAGTAGGTGGTGCAGTAACTACGGGTGAACATAATGTCTCTTACGTGCTCCTGTAGTTACTCTGGATTGTGCCCGTAAACTGGATCCCAACCTTTTTCCCAAGCCATCCCACCTTACAGCTGGCTGTCTGGATCAGCATCATCTCTTCAGGTGGTGCAGATCTGAGTAGTCCCATAGGGGCAGCTGCTCCATGAAGTGAGGAAGCAATTCTACAAGTTGAACCTCTACCTTTGGATTTTTTTTTCATGATCATTAAAATAGGGAAGAAAAATGTTTTAAGAATAAGAGTATTTCAGCAATATCACATGCAAGTTCTTTTTTCCAATGTGCAGGGATGAAGACTGTTATCATATGTTTGTTAGTAAAACATACTGTTACCATCTGTCGTGTCAAAAGGAAGACAGCTTACAAAAGAATGGACTTGGGGACAAATCAAAAGGAGACCAAGAGAACACAGGAAATCAAGGCAGATGTTTGCCAAACAAAGGAAGCCTTAGAGGAAGGGATGCATTCCAGCCTAGCATCATGACTAGCATCATTCAAAAGTGTTAACCTATCCATGCTATATATGACAACCTATTTGCCTGAGTGGTGGACATTATATTTTTTATCACAGATATATAGGAAAATATGGCCTTTTTCCAAACTGAAATTGAGCAGTGATACATCCATTGTAGAAAATCAGATGTTCATCGAAGACCACCATATTTGTGACCTTCATATGTTATGTTCAGTGGTCCTAAGAACATGTTTCAAGTGTATGTAGGTATTGGGGTCTATAGCAGATCTTACTAGTGCCAGATCTTATCAGATTTTTGGGTGGGACAAGTGACACAAATGCTGTGGGCACCAGGTGGCCATCCACTACACTGCCATCTATCTCCCCTCTATGCTCCATGGCGCTCAGGGTCCTTTGCCCACATGTGTTTGGAAGGCCAAGGAGCAATGTGCTGCCTTCCTGACTATCAAAAGGCCTTCTACAAGCTTGAAAAGATATGTGAAACCAGAAGTGATGCTTTAAAGCCCTCCAACTGAAAGCCAGTCAAATTTTCCAAGTCCTTACAAGGCTTTCTGAGTGGAGTTGCAGGTGTGTGTAGCCTCTTTGGGTCTCCAGGAGGCAGGGGGTTGCAACCTGCCGGTGCAGAGAACATCATCATACTGTTGTAGTCCTGGGTGGTACCAGGGCCAGACTTGCCACTGGCTTGTACCCTGTTGAACTGACATGAGATGCCCTCTGATGCTGAAGCCTTAAGAATCTTAAGAAATCTTAAGTATCACAGGTAAAAATGGTAAGATAGCAAAAGGCTTGGTTTTCTTTTGCAGACAACAGAAACCACATTTACACACCGACAAATATGCTACTATTATGTATGCAATAATGCAGAATATGAACATGTAACCCAGAGGTTAAAAAGAATCTGTTTCTCATTCGCATTTTCCAGAGCAACGCAGTATTCTGCCTTTTATATAGCTGATGGATCAAACAAGGGTTTAACCAGACAAAGATGTTTTTAGGTTAGGTAATGTAGACAATGGCTCTTTCTTTTCCAGCTGTTTGTTTTTGGCAACACTTGAATTGTTAGAAATTTTATATTGCAAGGGAAGAGTTTATTTTCCCCTCTTTTGCATTTCCCCTGCTATTTAAATTTTTTTTTAAAGAATAAAGTAGAAATAGCTGGGAATTTTTTGGATAAGAATATTGTGTTTCGTTCTTTGTATGTGGAGTTTATGTTAATGACAAATTTGTAGGTATGAATTGTTTTCTATGGTTTTGTTTACACTGACATAAGTTTTGTGATCCAAAAGTCCCAGTACCCCTACATATAGGGGTATGGTTTGTTCAAATTATTATTATGCATAGATAAAAATTAATGAAACCGTTGTTGGTAAGTTTTAGTCCCTTCAATTCATCTGTATAGGATGTACCTCATTATCCACTGGGGTTCAGTTCTGGATCCACCACTGGATTAAAAAAAGAGTGATAACAAAAAAAAGAGTGATAACAAAACAGAAAAATAGCTTTAAAGATAACACTTCCAGGTTTCTTGTTTCTCCATTGTCACCCCAGAATGTATTTGTATACCAGACTCATAGACTCTGTAACATATTCAGCCACTAGATGGGGTGAATAATGGAATCTAATGGAATGAAACTATAACTATTTAAGAGTGTGACAGTAGGAAATTAGATTTTTGGTGCTTTTTTCCTTCTTACACAGCAGTTAAAGATTGACCTAAGTGGTACCACTGGTGCTCCATGTTTTCCAGCTGCCACGAATGTGATGTATATCAATTTCACAGCACTCAGAATGAGCAATGCGCATACACTGCTGGTGCTGGAGTACTCAAGACTGGGCTCTAAAGCTCCTTACACTCTGATAATAACCAATAAAAGAAACTTTTAAAAGTGTTTTAAAAATTGATAACCACAGCAATTTATTGTTAGGCTCTTATTCCATTTATGCCACAGTGTTGAGAAATAAAAGAGTTTGGAATTCCATGTTGTTGTTTTAATACTTGGACGATTTAGTAACCCAGTCTTACTAATTTTTCTTGGACTTTTTGCCAACTTGGACCTGTTGCCTGTTGTTTCTTGGAATCTTTTGCCCCAGTGAACTAATCTAGATAGGGTAGTCATAATTCTCTTCACAAAATCGAGGCAGGACCCACTGTCCCATTTGCCAGTATGTGAACACAATCTCCAAAAATCGGAATTTTTGGGACATATGGCAACCCTAAATCTAGCATCTGTGTGAACAAAGTTATTTAATGTAAATTTTCTATTGAACATGAGCTCTCTAATAAAAGGAATATTTCAAATGAACATTTAAAAGAGTGAGACATATTTCCATTTTCAAAATTGTGATAATTATAGAATGGACAATATAGGAAGAGATGTTCTGAGGTGTATGTGCCATCTAGTGGCAGAAAAGGGTTTTGATACTACATTTTCCAACCTGAGAGATACCTACCATATGTCTAGGAGGACCCAAAGAACTACTATAGGTGTTTTTCCCTGAAACTACATGTGTTGGTTTTTCCCCTTTAAATGGCAAACATTTATGGCAGCATAAGACATGCAGAACTCAATAAGGGCACAATCCAGAGTAACTACGGGGAATCCTTGTTCCGGTGTAAGAACAATTTACTCTGGATTGCAATATGAATTTCCCATAGGTTTTCACTTGGTGGTGCCGTAACTACAGGTGCATGTAATGTCTTGTACGTGTTCCCATAGTTACTGTGGATTGTAGGGAACGTTTTTCTTTTAAACCTCATTGGTTTTTGCCATATTATACAACTGATAATAAAAATCTGTGCCAGATGTGGAGACCCGAGGATTTGAGGAGACCTATTTGAACTGCTGGTGCATTACTCAGGGTAAGGGGGAAAGTTTCCCCTTACCCCACAGTAGTGTGGCAGCAGTTCCAAATTTGCACTAGGTATAGTGCAGGCCAACTTGCCTACTGGTCTGAGCAGAAATTAGGATTGCGCTGTGAATAAAACATCTTTTTGTTAAAAGTATATACAGTGCACATACCTGATTTCTTTTTACAGTCAGTTACAATCCACATGTATTACGAACATATTTTTGATTCTCCAGAGAGAAGAAAATATCTTTTTCATGATATATTTGATGCACTTTCTAGAAAATTATACTATGATACAACTAACAGCTTAATATTACTCCAACATCAAGACAGTACTTTAATAGAATTCTCTCTCTCTCTCTCTCTCTCTCTCTCTCTCTCTCTCTCTCTCTCTCTCTCTCTAGGTAGAGATTGGTACTGTGTTACCATCCGTAACGCGAGACATACATTCATCTTCATCAATGCCAGAAGAACCAGAAGAAGAAGCTTCCACACCCAAACTTATTGAGGGTCTTTCACCACATGGACCAGGAATCCTTGGGCCCCATACCCAAGAAGGTCAGTTATAAGAATGTTAAGAGAAGAAGCATATCTGTGATTTTTTTTGTTTATGGGGCTTTAATTTAATTATGTGGGTTTGGTTTATGGGGCTTTCATTTCAAGAATCAAGAATCCTTAGGTGAGCCTTGGCATTTTTACTATTGTTTTACTTTTCAGTGCTCCAGTATTTCTGGGGAGGAGTTAACTGCACTGCCAAAGTGCTACAAAGAGTAAAAAAAAAGTAATAGGACTTGGAGAATAGAAGTGATAAGGCTGAGAACCAACAGCTAGGAGCAGTGGCATAGCTAGAGGGGGTGCAAAGCACTACATTTTTCAGGGAGCCTTCCCACAGAATGCAATGGGCTCCTCCCAGGCCCTTTGGAGTTATTCTTTGCATTCAGAGCAAAACAGAGCTACCATATTTTGAGTCAATATTGAGGCAGTGTTCTAACTTGAACTGAACGTCCTTATCTGTTCTTCTGCTGTATTTATTGTTTATTGATTATGAGTTAGTACTAGTATGTATGTAGCCATTAGCCGAAACCAAATTCCAAGTATGGTACTCATAATTGGCCAATAAGTAAGTAAATCTATCTATATACACCTAACACCACTTGCAGCATTCCACGAGCCTTTAAATCGTAAGCCATATCTGCCAATTGCTTTCCAGCCTTATCCCAAAAGGCTTCTACACTGGGTCTTCCCTAACCACAGTTTTGTTTCTGCAGATTTAAATATTCACAGAGGCCAATCGTGCAGGTTGAGGGACTCAAAAAGCATTTTGGACTCTTTGGAAAGGCACTTCTGGTTTATCTTTGTGGACCCTCTGATTTCATTATCTGCAAATTTGGTATCCATGGTGGGCCCAAGAATGGGTCCCTTACAGATTGGTATATGTTTCTATATGTATACTTGGGTATACTTCCCTTACAATGGGTATATGTTTGTATATATAAGTATATGTATACTTACCCAAAATTGGAAGTATAAAAAATGGCCCATTTCCTAACATTGTATTATGTTGACAGTTTCTATCAAATGTTTGTTATATCTGTCTTGTTTTTCCCAATTTCTTTTAAAAATCACTTTCAAATTCATTCTTCAAGATACTTTTCAGTTCACTCTTGTTTAGTCTCCTCTTGCTGTGAAAATGGAGAGCCATTCCCAATTAGATCCATACACCTATTATGATTTTTTTAAAAAAAACTCTTTTGTGAATGAAATAAACTACTTCAGATCCCTTTTGTATATTTATTCAATGAAGGAGTTTTTAAAAAAATTAGCCTGAGGGATGATTGAAACCTTTCTTGATGCCATTCTTCTGCATCAGAAATGCTAATTAGAAGCAAGTCGAAGGAAATTGAGGTCTCGATGAAAAAGAAAATCAATTTCCTCCAATATCAGAAAAGCATGCTAGTTACAGAACTCAATGGAAGCAACTTTATTACATTTTAAAGAGAAGGCCCTGAATAGGTTATTGTGGTTATAACCTTAAGGATAATTCAGTATGTTTAAAAAAAACAAATATTCATAAGAACCATATAAAAGCAATAGGATGTAGAGATCATCAGTATGGTTTCTAATCACTTGATTGATTGATCAGCAACTCACGTCTCCAGGAATCAAAGAAGAAACTCTGCTTGATTTGGTTATACCAGGTCTTTCAAAGATATATATTTCAGATAAGCTGTTTGTACCCTTATCCCTAGTTTAATCGATTAGAAAGAAAATTATCTAATACAAATAAACCTGAATGATGAATGATCACCACCAAACTGTATGAATGGTACAAAGTTGCAACCAGTGAGGACATGAGACTTCAGGGAGTCCACGGGGTCATGATCTACCAGCCTCAGCAACCCATTGGACACTACTGCTACCGACAAGTCTTCAGTGTCATCAGTGGGAAACTATTGAAGGCCACAACTTAGTGCAATTTGCAAATAGGCAAGACAGTTTGCACACTTTTTGGGAAATGAGCCACCCTATTGTGAAGATGAAAACTAGCAATTGTGAAGATGAAAACTGCCCTGTATAGCTGTTTCCAGGGCCAGGGTCAGAGCCATGAATGCACAGGATGGGATGACAGTACAGATGTAGGAGTGATGTAGTAATGTGGGCATGTCACTGCATCACCCAGCCCTGGATACCCATCTCTACAGTTATACTACTGCATTGCATTGTCTTGACACAGAGGGAAATTTGGAACTCAAAAGATAACCCTTTGTGCACATGAAGACATATAGAACTTTGGATCAACATCTGTGACTATTATAAAATCCTAAACTTTGGCTGCAATCCTATACTCACTTCCCTGGGAGTCCTAATAAGACTTACTTCTGAGTAGACATGCTTAGGATAGTACCCTTTATCTTCTAACTCCTGATCTTCGTCATCAGTTCTGCTGAAACATCTAAAATTTACCAGCAAGTGCTTACAAACAATGTTTTATTTTTCAGAATCCTAAACTGGACAATGAGAGAAATCTAAAAAGTTGTGTTGTGGAAATTCTGACTCTTTAAGGGGGGGTATGTTTATTTGTGTATATATCTGCCCAGAAGAAGTTGAGAGGAAGCGCCAACCTTTAGATACTGATCTCATACTCTGTGCTCACTCATACTCATACTCATACTTATTTATTGGCATCTTTATGACCCAAAGTAAATTGTTGCACACTCCACATTTTAGGCCTCCCAACCTGCCTTCTGTGTACCTGCCTGGCAACCTCTGTGTACTGCGATGATCGTGAACTTGAAGCTCTCCCTCCTTTGCCCAAACAAACCAGCCATTTCTACGCCCGCTACAACAGAATCAAAAAGGTCAACAAGGATGACTTTGCTGACCTAAGTACGGACGACTATGGTGACAGTTTTGATGATGATGTTTTATGTTAAACTATGCAAAGTATAATTATTCATATTGAAAAATAAGCATATGGTCAAATTTCATGCACAGTTTAGACAGAATGGTAATAACCTATTTTATAAAAGGATTTCATAACAACTACTGATTTGGAACAGATTGTATTTTATTTTTTTCACTAGTATTTTAAATTGCTTTTTAAAAGCAGTACAGTGTAACAGTGCACTTATTAATATTCCTCACCAGGCAACTTAAAAAGGATTGATTTGACTTCTAATTTTATATCCGAAATGGATGAAGATGCTTTCAGGAACCTACCCCAACTTCAGGAGCTGATCCTTCAAGATAACAAGATCAGGCAGCTTCCAGAGTTACCCCCAACCTTGACATTCATCGATGTTAGCAATAATAGACTTGGTCGCAAAGGGATAAGAG
Organism: Cryptoblepharus egeriae; assembly: GCA_030015325.1. Classification (NCBI taxonomy): domain Eukaryota; kingdom Metazoa; phylum Chordata; class Lepidosauria; order Squamata; family Scincidae; genus Cryptoblepharus; species Cryptoblepharus egeriae. The sequence goes on from JAREYC010000008.1 coordinate 26,304,049, forward strand.
AAGAAGCCTTTAAAGTGAGTTTGGAGTGTCCTATTGTTTAGAAATCATAACTAAAGTTCTTTACTGCATCTTCTTTTTAAAAATGTGCATGTGCCTGCTAAATTGCTAGTGCAGTGTTTTTCAAACTGTGAGTCAAGACTCACAAAATGGGTCATGAGCCAATTTCAGGTGGGTCAACATTTCTTGCAATGTGTATTTTATTTTTATTCTATCAGACTTGATATTATCTTTATACATGATCACATTTGGGGAAATGCTACAGATCTGTCCTTTTCACAAGCTGCCATATACAGGAAGATGTTTTGAACGATGATAGGAAAGGTACAATCCAACCTAGGCTTGCAGAACTCATCAGTCTTCCCATTCCTTTGATGATGTAGGGAGGCAAACGCATGTCTGTGCATTGACCGTACTCTTCTCCAGGAGTGGTGCAGATGTGTCTTTATGGCACTTTTGTGACACCCCCAGATCAGAACAGAGCTTATGCTAGGGCGGATGCCGTCATATCTGGAGTTTAGGATTGCAGCCTTAATGTAGCTTACACTCAGTTAAGTGTAGATAGGATTGCTGCCTTTGGGATGTTTGGGGAAATATAATAGCAACTGTTTGGGAAGGTTAGGAGAGTTCTTTATTTTAAATAAATATCAAACTTATATGTACTATAAACTTTTCCTTACTTAATTTGGTTTCATCATATGGTGGTGTTAAAAATTCACTTGCATGACGGTGTCACTTCCAGCCATGACATCACTTTGAGGTTAATGACATCACCCCAGTGGTTCCTGACAAATTCTCATTCTAAAAAGCCCTAAAGCATTTTTGCAACACTCCCAGGCCAGTACATTCTAACTGGGGCTTAGGATTGCAGCCTTAACGTCATGGTCTGTACTTGTTTCTGTTTGGTTCTGAATGAGATTAATACAAATTTTTGGATTTCTTTTTAAATAAATCTTTCCCAGGATATGGTAGATTTGCATCATCTTTACATCACTGATAACAACCTGGATCACATCCCTCTTCCACTTCCTGAAAGTCTGCAGTCCCTCCACCTGCAGGTGAGCTACAACTATAAAGTCTAGATATAGTATCTAGATATAAAGTCTAGATATAGTATTTACCAGGAATTATAACGGCAGCAAGTCACAGGTTTGTCACAATCCTTAGTATAATTTGATGCAATGAGATTAACAGCCCATTCATATTGTGTGGTCCACCATCTTCCCCCATTGCCATGGAATGGTTCGCTTTTTGGGGGGAATGGAAGCTGGGCCCATGCTTCTCTGAGGAGGCTGAGAGCTGTTCACAATGGCTGAGGGCCTTAACCTAGCAGTGGGTTAGTAGTACCAGCCAGTGGCATACCTGGTCGGGGGCACAGGAAACCATAAAGTCCTGAGTGACCGATGGGTAGGGGTGGCACTGCCAACTGTAGTTGCAGGGTCCATCTTTGACATATGTGGGTCTCTAGGGCTTGTGTCATTCAGTGTGAGGGTTCGGCACATCTCCCCCATGATGGATCTTTTACTAAGTGAGGAATATGAAAATGCCCTGGGTAATAGTCACAGTTTTGCACCATTGCCCCCCTCCACTGGTTTTAGGTTATAACTTTTTGATAGAATACAGATTTTTGAAAGTGTTTGTTACATTGAATTCTGGATGAAATTATACTTCAAATAATATACAGGTTGATTGAAAAGTAACTCCCTATTATTCAGTCACCCTATATAACATGAAGATAATATTTGAAAGTACTAAGATTTTAAAAATTTTAGTTAGTAATAGGGTCATTCCCCAGTATGCATCATCCTGTGTAGCCTGCACCCCTTGGGCCCCGTAGCAAACCACTCAGGAAATCTTCCTACATGTTTTTCTTTTCAGAACAACAACATTCAAGAAATGCACGAAGATACTTTTTGCAAAATGAAGGATTATTCTTACATTCGGAAATCTCTTGAAGACATCAGGCTAGACGGCAATCCCATTAACTTGAGCAAGACCCCGTATGCCTACATGTGTTTACCCCGCTTGCCTGTTGGAAGCCTTATTTAAGTTTGGAAAGTCCTCAAAATATCATGTACTGTCACTGCTTTTGCAAGTGAACATTGGCATAGGAGTTCATTTGTGTAAAGTAATGAATAAGTAATCACAATCAGCAAGATAGGATACAAAAAATTAAAGCCATCATCTATACTGGAGTGCCATACATAAAGCCTGCAAGGTGAATATAGCCACATAAGTAATTTATCAACCCAATTCTCTTTTTTAAAGAATCATGAGTGAGGCTGGGTGTTCCTGGCTCATGATTTGATCTCCATTACATTTATAAATCACAAAGCCATAAGAGTTACTACACTGTTTTAGTTATATTCTGTTATTTCTGGTGTAAGCAAGCCTCCTCTTTATTTTGTTTTCAATAAGAACACAAGGCAAGCTCCATCTAGTTCAACATCCTGCTTTCCAACCTAATCAGATGCCAAGATTAGTTTATTTTGCTGAAATACTGATATTAAAGATTAATATACTCCTCTGTAAAGTATTCAAATATTGCTATGCGGGGGAAAGGGATGTGGAAAATGTACTTTAGCAATTAAATAAATGTACTCAGAATATATTCTGTGTTTTTGTTGTAATGACCACATCAGAGAAAATAAGATGCTTTTCTAAATTAAACCATCTTTTATCAGGATAACCTAAATGTTGCGCAGGGGGGGTGTTGCACATGGGTGATGATGCACATGGAATGATGCGCCTGGGGTGATGGTGTGCATGGGGAGATGTTGTACTGGGGTGTTGCACATGGGGGTCTTTTGAATGGGAGAACAGTGCACATGGGGGTGTTGTACATGGGGGGACGGTGCGCATGGGGATGTTGTATGGGGGTATTGCACGTAGGGGATGTTGCACATGGGGGAATGAGGCACATGGAGGATGGTGCGCATAGGGGGTGTTGCATATGGTGCGCGTGGGGGATGTTGTACAGGGATATTGCACATGGGGATGATGCGCATGGGGGACGATGTGCATGGAGGGAAAATGTGCAGTGGGGGGTTGGTGTATGGGGGGAATTTTAATCTCACAAAGCGGGTATGTTTTCACTAGTTTAAAGTGAGGGTGAAGATGACACACTTATAATGGTACTTAAGTTGGCAATAAATACTTACATTCTAAGATCACTTCCTATGTTATCCTTTGACTCTGCTGAACAATTCTTGTGCTTTGGAGTAGAAGGATGGTAAAGACAGAGAAACTAAGGAAATTTAATAAAATGTTATACACCAATAATGCCAAATGTTTAAGAGTCAATAAGATACCCATTTTTATACCACTATTTTTCAAGCTTCTACTGCCATCGTGTGTTGAGATATGAAAATTCTTGGTTTCATCCTAAAATTTCTATTTAAAAAAGCAAAAAAGCTCTATAATTATTTTTTTATTTATATCCTGCCTTTCTTCTTTAAAAAAGGAAACCCATGGCAGCTAATAATCAATTTGGGAATAACATGCGATAAAAAGAATGTGTAAACTACATGAAAATCAAGGAGACTTAAAAACTTCACTTAAGTGTGATGAGTGATCCTCAATTCTCAAACATCCTCACACATGATCCTCAATTCATGTTTATTGCAATCCTAAACCCCATTTTAAGTTGCCAAGTCCTGTAAGCCACTTCTGGACCACTCCTGGGGGGGAACGGTGACTGAAATGCACCGGCCTCCCCATACGACCATAAAGCAGGGAGATAGGTGAGTTGTGGTGGCCGAGATTGGTTAGGATTGCAACCTCACTGTGTACAATGGGGCTTTCTCTCAAGTATGTGGATCAAAGTTTACTCTCTCTCTAAACATAGTTTATTTCTCTTTGTAGTATTCTTAAGATAAACAATAAACCCATTCTTTTACACACACACACACACACACACACACACACACACACACACACACACACACAGCATGACAAATATGGTTACTTAAATCTAACATGCACCTTTTTCAACCATATTTTCTTTCCACAATCAGGATGTGCATTAGATTCTATGGTGCATTAGAATACAGAATACAGTATTCTGATTATAATATACCCCACAATCCAGAATATCTATGTGAGCATGTAAAAGACATTACGTGCACCTGTAGTTACACCTAGTGAAAGCCTATGGGAAATTCATATTGCAATCCAGAGTAAATTGTTCTTACACCGGAGCAAGGACTCGCCGTAGTTACTCTGGATTGAGCCCATAAACCCATTGTTGTATAAATTAGTGCAATCAGGTGAAAATCATAAAATAAACCCACTGTCATATTATTGTTGTCATATAACTCGTATGCGGTAAAATTAAATTTTACACCTACTTTGCAGCTGTATGTATAGGTGTAGCTGTAGGTGTAGGTTTTTAAGAGCACAATCCTCTTTGTTTTGTAGGTTTTGTGTTTTTAAGAGCACAATCCTAACCATACCTACTAAAAAGTGAGCCCCATTTTGTTCAATGGGTCAGGGGTACAGTGTCTTTAGGATTGCAGCCTTAATCTCCAGGCTTTTAAAATGAGAGTGCACATTAGATTCAATGCACATTAGATTTTAGTAAATATGGTAAGAATGTCTAGAAAGAGAGCTAAATTACAATCTTGTATATCTCAATGTAGTGCTGATGGAACTCATGTTTCATCAGTGCAAGTCACAAGTCACTAGCACAGCGGCCACAGTAATAGTACATGGCCCCAGGCCACCATCGTAAATGGCTAAACTTAGCATCCATCAGTCTTGAAAGACTATGGTATCCTGCTCGATGCTGCATGCGAAGCACAAAGGCCTGGGTAGATTGATATGGAGGTTAGGCTGTTACCCAAGCAGCAAATCCCCCCTCTCCACACCACTGAAATAGTCAAATGGAACAGAATGACAGAGCCAATACGATTGGTTCCAGCTGCATCCCAGAGCTGGGTTTAGGACAGGAGTTCACCCTGTCTTGTGGGGACCCAGGTCTCGAACCCTGGCCTTCTGGTTAACAGGCACAGTGTCTTAATCACTTGGCTGCTCCAGGAGCATGCCTACAGAATATTCCGGGGATGGATCAGGGTAGAAGTTGTCAACCAGAGGCATGTTGAGAGCGGGCATGAGGTCTCAATGTGTATATAAAAAAAGACATGTTAGATGTGATAGACTGTTGTATCTTGCCAAAGGAAATAAACATTTTCACTAGAATCATTAATGATAAAATGCTTCCAAATATTCCTACTTGAGATACTATTCAAGGTCCATTAATCCAGCCAGTTCTCCATTCCTGCTGTCCCCTGTCTGAGTATTCACTAAATCTTGGTTTCATGGTTGGCTTAGAGAATTCTGGAACCTGCAAGGGAAATGTATTGTAAAAGTGGACAGCTCTACACTGAAGAGTTATATCTTTTGTATTCAGTGCTGCTTCCCCAAATAGAAAATTGATTCCGATTTTCTGCTTTTCATTATAGTGAAAAAGATTATGGCAATCTGTAGGGCACTTACTCTAAAGCAACCTTATTGATTGCTTTTTACAGTGCCAGTTTAGGTGTTGACCATTTAAATGAAAATGGCATTCGTTTTAAGTGTGCTTGGATTCACAGTCCTGACCTACTGTTTTTACTGACAATCATTGTTTTAATGCTTGCATGTTTTAACCTGGCATGGGATGCTTGCCTGAGATGAAAATATTTTAAATAGTGCCATACTGCCTGTTCCAGTGCAAGTTAGGATTACGCTGCCTGTATTAAGTTGGTCACTGGTTTTTCTGTAGGTTACTGATTTGTCTGATGATCTACATTGTGACAGGCAGGCAGGCAGGCAGGCAGGCAAGCAGGCAGAGTGAGTGAGTGAGTGAGAGCACAATCCTAAACATGTCTATGCAAAAGTAAATCCCATTCTATTATGGGTCTTACTCCTAGGAAAGTGTCTTTAGGATTGCAGCCTGTGAGTTAAACTAGCAGCCTTGGGTATCCTTTTAGATAGAAAGATGCGGTATAATAAATGAATAATAAAAAAGAATTAATACTAGTGATGCTCCTGCATTTAAGCTGTGCATAACATAAAGGTAAAGTTGTCCCCTAAAGGTTGTACAGCTGATGCTAGGGTGCATTTCTAGGGTTCTCATACCCGTTTCTAAGTCTAAGAGCCAACGTTGTACAAGGATGCCTTCCTGATCTTGTGGCTGGCATCACTATATGCCAAGGAGAATGGAGCACTGTTATCTACTCAGTGAAATATATCTTCACTGCATATACCTATATATCTACTTGCACTTCCATGCTTTTGAACTGCTAGGTTGGCAGGAGCTCGGCAAGGGAGAGGAGCTCACTCCATCTTATCGCATGCAGGTCTTGAACCCCAGTTTGGTGCTTGACAGGGACAGTGTCTTAACCGCTGAGCCACTGCAGCCCTATAAACTGTGCATATGATATTGCTATTTATTCTGTATGGTCTGGTATGGGAGAAGGTCCATTATGGGGGTGATGCAATGTGGTAATTCACCAGATGATGCAAACCCTAATGATGCTTCTTCAGTCAAGTCATTCCCAAAGTGTTAAATTTGTAACTCTTTAGAACATAGTTACACTGCTTCATGGAATGAAGGAATTAAGGGAGAACATACCAAAGAGACAAAGAACAAAAAAATTTAAGTTTATTTTTTTTTAATTAGTTAAAAAAACACCTATGGCAATATTCTTGGATACACTTACCTGTAAGTAAGAACCTCTCAGCTCAATGGGAACATTCCACAATGTGATCAAACTTCAACTTGCAGAAATTCCTTAAGGTTCATACCTTACACCTCGTGAAACTCTTGCAGGTTGGTATAAAACTTCATGCCAAGAAAAACTTGTCTATCACTAATTCATGCAAGGAGGAGATATGCCATGTATATCTTTGCCAAATATAAATACCACACCTCATATAAATAAATACCTTTGAGATACCTTTGAAGTCTATAAATACCTCACCTCATAATCAGCTTCTGCTGTACTGAATTATATGGAATCAATTTTCAAAAAGTAAAATAATGCTGTACTCTTTTAAAATCAAGTATGTAACTACTATGTATGTAGCTACTAAATATCAACTATTATACCTGTTAGGCAGATGCCATGCCAATTCCATCCACTAGGTGGTACTATCTTCAAAGAAGAAATAAGTCATTCACTTCATTCAGATGCCTTTTTATGAGACCATATTATGCTTAAATGGGTCGATTGTGGGTAGATATGGGTAGATATGCTTAAATGGGTAGATTGATGGGTAGACTCAGTGCCAGAAAGAATTTTTTTAAATGGGTATTCCAGCAACCAAATGTCTTTACAGACCTGTAAATAGGTCTTAAAAATGTGTAATCTAAATGAAAATTTTGATTACAAAATGCCGAAGACTTAAATTATTAACATATAAAAACATAAGAGTCCTGTTGGGTCAAGCCCTGGGCACATCTTGCCCAGCTTTCTGTAACTCACAGCAGCCCATCACAAAAGAACATTTTACATTATATTTATAAATACATTGTATTTATATAATTATAAATATATTATCGTATATTTTAAAATTATAAATAAAATTATATTTACCCTCACACACATCAGCCTAATCCTATGGGTGGAATGTGAAGTCCAACCACCTTCCTGTAAGAGGAAATTATCCTAGACCATTATGTGCCTTTTGAGCCTCTGCTTGAAGATCTCAATGACTGACCTGGTCTCCAATGTTGACCTGGAGGGAGGAATAGATAGGTCATCAAAGCTTGGGGATGTGCATTTTTTTTCTTATCTCTCACACTTTGACTGCATCAGTGGCATAGCTAAAGAGCATATAGCCTGGTACTGAATTCAAAATTATGCCCAGGAAATTAAATCACACTGAATTTTTTTAAAAAGTCAAAATGGGTCGAAATCACAGGTGGGCACTTCCTGGTTCAACCCTACTCGCCCAAACCGGATCTTCCTGTTTCCCTGCCGCTGGCGAACCGCCAGTGACAGGGAAATGCAAAAACATGGCGGACCACTTCGGTCCGCCATGTTTTTGCGCCCACCGCGCAAGTGTCAATGTTGACGCTTGCGCAGTGCCTGCTCTGACGCGGACTTGCCCGCGTCAGTGCAGGCACTGCACAGGCGCCAATGTTGGGCCGCCTCTCGCCCCACTCTCGCCCCGCCCCAGCCCCACCCCCTGACCCTCCCTGCCCCCTGACCCTGGCCCGCCCCCCAACTTCCGGCAAACCAGATCTTGGGGTTGGCTTGGCCCACTTCTGGTCGAAATCTACCCCACTTCAGCTTGCTGCCCACTTTGCTGCCTCTCTCCGGACTCCATTCCCTCCACATTTAACACATTTAGTTCCCTAATTGGTATCATAAAAAACATTGGCTATTGGAATAATCCATCATATTGGTCAATTTTGAACTAAGAAAATCCAATTTTTGTTGCATAATGCAGTTCTGTTTCCTATTTTCTGGTTACGTGACTATAAGTTTTGATAGAACTGCTATTATGATGCTGTTTGTTTCATTGCATTCTGCATGAAATTCTACACCATATATAATATGATGATATGATTTGTATCCATCAATCAACAGTATTTATATATGCCACTTTTCAACAAAGTTCACAAAGTTACAGAGGAAAATAAAATAAGTAATGGCAAATGGCTCCCTATCCCAAAAGGGCTCACCATCTAAAAAGATGCAGAAGAATATAAATAATATTGTAATATTATTTACTGCATATTCTTTATAAATAATAAAACCTTTATTTCAAAGTGTTAATAATTTTGGCCACCAGTGTTAAGCTCAGGTTATTGCTCCCTGAAGCCTGTTGCCCAGTGCAACTGCTATCCCCTGCACCCCTTTATCTATGCCAGTGGACTTCGGTTGTACCCGTAACCCTTAGATGCCCATCCGGATCCAGAGTCCAGAAATTCAAATTTATGCAAATTGGGCTATTTTTAGATGGGCATCTAAGTTACTATGTGCCATGGGAGGGAAGATGTTCTTCAGTGATGGGATTCAAATAAATTAACAACTGGTTCTATGGGCATCTGGCAGCCACTTTTAAATGGCTATTTTAAACTTTATATGTCCTATCTTTTTTTAACAACCAGTTCTATAGAGTAAGTGTGAACCTGCTGGTTCCCACCACTGATGGTCTTGCAGGACTTCTAGCCGATTCAGGGGTGAATTGGCAGGAAAAAGGTATGGTAATGGCCCCAGCCCCACCTTTGTGTGCGCTGAGGCCCCAACAAATGCAAGAGCAGACCTACAAATACATAGCCATGCTTTATGTTTCAAGTGATGTGTAGTTAGCAAGAGGCTGAATACATTAGACAGAATGACTCCTACATCACAGATTTTTTGTTCCTGCAGAAGAGACTCGTCTCCCACACTCTTCTTTCACAGCGAATTAGGAGGGGGAAAATGTATCCATGATTCATCCTGAATGCATCATATATTGAACAAGTGGGCAGAATCAATGAGATTGCGCTGGAAGAAACATTTACAAAAGGACCTTGAGAAATCAATAAGTTTTTTAGGAAACACAGTAAAAGTATATTCTTGCTATAATGCCATTCATGTCCTGTTCTTCGTGGTGGGTGTCATTTTGCCTTGTCCTCCCTGCCGTAAGGAGGGACAACTTGGAATCACTTGGAATTGCACATATTCTACAGAAATGTGATGGATCATGAGCCAGTTTCGGGTGCATTGTACAGCACTTCGCTCAGCCACCATTGCAAATACAGGCTGCAGGTGCGCATCAAGTTGCTTGATAGTGGCTCCCAGAAGTGGAGCAATGCAAGGGTATTATATGCCACCGAGTCACAAGACTGCACATGCCTTCAAACAACAGCAAAAAGCTCATTGGGTGGGCACAGCACCATCAAGAATAAACCACATGCTTGGGAAAGCCTTCCTGTCTACTCTCATGTCCTTGCCACTATTTGAAGGGATGCTCAGTGTCTCAAAAACTGGTAACAACTGGTGATGATGCACAACGGCACAAGAGTCTGTCCGTTAACCATCCTCAAAAGGTTGGCATCTTAATGACTGGAGAAAGATGATGAGATGAGAACTAAGTAATGCAATTTTCTGGAATAATTTGAAAAGTAGAAGCTATTTATTTCTTATCCCAGTAGTTCAGGAGGGTAGAATCTTTTTTTATCGCATGCCAAAGATAATTCATGAAATGATAATGATTCAGGTAGCTGGTTTCATTTGGCAAGAAGACGTGCCACAGCAAATATCACACATGTTTGAATAAGCTGTACAAATTTTTAGACTGTGTAAGGCAATAGCAATCATGGGTAATGCAGGCTGATGTACTAAAATATTTGGAAGGCATGCATATTGTTGGGAGGTATCAACAAAAGTGTTGCACAGAATTCTGAGCTGAATGTATGACATTTTTTTTGTTCCAATTTTTATTGGTTTTTAAAGCATTTTAGATACAGGTATAAGCAAATTTTGGTTACATTTGTAAGGGATATACAAGGAACATACATAAGGAAACTTCGAGAGATGGCCAAGGAATACATCTTCTTCAGTAAAACATACATAAAATTCCATTAAGGATAACCACTTCTCTAACTACCTCCAGTCTAATTATTCATTTTTAGTTTTTAATTCCAGCACATTTCATTTCCAACACCTTTTAAATTACCATTCATAAATGTAAATCCAATATTCCCACAAATCCAAGAGTCAGAGAATCAGTACAAAATTAATAATTTTCAGTTAAAAAAACTGCAAAGAGCACAACAAACTCATAAAAACTCACCTATGCCTATATCCTAAAGTGAAATTAAGCCCCTTGCTCCGGAGCAGTTAAGATAACTTTCCATAAGATAACACTAGAGAGTGAAATAACTGTGTGGACCCGTAACTGCTATGGATTTATATGTCTATTACATAAAATTTCATAATATTCTTTACTACCATCATCTATGTTAAGCAGATTTCATCTTGCTTACATTTTAAATCTTACACCTATAAAACTCTCAACTCCAAAAAAAAAAACAAGGGGGAGACAACATCGCTTCAAAAATCTGCCTGAATTAAGAACAACCCCAATTATTCATCTCCTAATCTCTTATTAATCTAATGGTATTGTGTTCAAAATACCCCCAAAATATATCTCCCTGCCATATTTCACATATAACTAAAAGCAAACAAGCAAAGAAAAGGAGACAATAATCTTAAAAAATGGTTTCACTTCAATGCCCCCCTTATCTCAGCATGAAAACATCTCCAAAACTTGACTGACCAACCCAGGGTAATTACCTTCTAAGAGCACATTCCTATCCATGTCTACTCAAAAGTAAGCCCCATTGTGTTCAGTGGGTCTTACTCCCAGGAAAGTGTCTTTAGGATTGCAACCTAAATGTCTATCCTGTTCCTCCCAATATATCTTATAAAACCTATCGAAGTATAGGAACGAAGTATAGGAGTATAGGAACTAAGGAATAGTTCCAGCATACTCCAATCTTCTCAGCCCCCTGCCTTCCACGACATCAAGTTGAGCTCCGTCCAGTGGTGGGCTCCAGCATGTTCGCACCTACTCTATAGAACCGGTTGTTAATTAGAGATAGGACATATAAAGTGTAAAAATAGCCATTTAAAAGTGGCTGCCAGATGAGCAAAGAACCGGTTGTTAATTTCTTTGAATCCCATCACTGGCTCCGTCCCCCCGAATGTAAGACATTGAAGCATCTGTAAAGCACCTCTCTGCAATCACAGGTTATGAAACCCAAGACAGGTTCACTCGATGGAAAACCAAAATGGTCTTAAAAGAGAACAAATATTAGGTTGGATCCAGAGAATTTCTTGTGCTAATGGTAAATACGTACTTCTGGTCCCTTAAACAGGAGGAATTATTTAAAAAACACACTTCTTTCTGTTGTACCTCAATGCTACAGACAATTCTACCCGAGTATACCCTATACTCAATTAAATTATTATGGGCACAGAAAATTGTAGATGAGAAAGGGAAGCCATTCAACCACCATGGAAAACTCATTATTCAGTGTCAAAACATGTAAAACATATGTTGGCTTTTTTTTTTTACTGGCCTGCAAAAATCTGAATTCATAGCCTGTCAAGCAGACTCGTACATTCATTGGCTCTTATGTAAATCAAAGTTAGATTCCAAGACCCATGGATTCAATCTTCTGATCCACTTGAGATGATCTACTTAGAAACTTCATCAGAGATTACCCATGATTTGAAAATTTGTTTTCCATAAGTTGCTGCATAATTTTATGGGCAGTTAACTGTGATAAGGACGTCCGAAAAATGCACTACCTTAAATGAAAAATAACCGTTTCCAGTATGAGCTGCCAACTCAACAGCTTCTAAACAGAAGCTGAGCAGGCAACCCATTTCTATTAATTCCTCATTAAATACAGAAGATAAAAGGTAATCTCCTCAGCTTGCTTGCTGAGGCAAAATACCACTTCTAAACCAGACACGAGGAATACACCACACCCAGGCCTTTTTATCTCTCCAGCTGAGGCTTGGCTTCCTATTCTTAAAGTGACAGCCAAATTCTTCACATTAATATCCCTTGAATTATCCTTTGTTGTTTTTATGGGTTTTTTTTTTTTGAAGCTACCATTTGTTCATTTTTTAAAAAGAACCAGTAGCAACTTTTCCAATACAGAATTTGAATCCTGGTAAGTAACAAAGTTTTCCAGTTTAAAGGAAACATTAACAAAAGAGGGTTATTGAGTCCCATGTTAAACCTAGTGGTTTGTTATCTCATTTATTCAAATCTTTTTCAAAGAAAGAAAACCATTTATTTTAACCAGAAATGTTAATGATATGCTTACACGATTTATTTCCTATTTAGAAAAAAGCAGGCCTCCGTCAGTCTTGGAAGACTATGGTATCGTGCTTGGCGCTGCATACGCTGCATGCGAAGCACAAAAGCCTGGGTTAGATTGTTATGGAGGATATGCTGTTACCTAAGCAGCAAATCCCCCCTCTCCACGCCACTGAATTAGTCCAATGGAAAGGCAGAGCCAATACGATTGGATCCAGCTGGCGTCGCAGAGCTGGGCTAAGGACAGGAGCTCACCCTGTCTTGCGGGGCCGACCCGGGTCTTGAACCCTGGCCTGCTGGTTAACAGGCACAGCGTCTTAACCACTTGCACCACCCACAGCCCTTTTTATTTCCTATTGATAGTTTAGATTAGGTTTGTATGAGATCTGAAAAAGAGCTCACAAGCTTTGGAACGATTATTTTCAAATAATCCACTTTGTTTAATTTGAAATAATTAACTGAGCACTGCGGTGAAAAGTACCACTACACCAACTCTCAGCTAGGTCAGGTGGTGACAACTTCAAGAATAGACCCGTATTATTCAAATAATGGATCTTATTGGCATGGATTCTATTGGGATTCTGTCTGGGAAACACATTCTGATCCCCAGAAATCTATATATAGCAACTACACAAATCTTACGCTTCTAATGAACAACACCACCTATACAACCAATATGTTGAGATGCAAATGGACACATGCAGGTTTTCTGTCTCAGAATGGGAAGAATTTCTGCTTCTCCTCATCCCACAAACCCACACCCAAAATAAAGCTTCTCGTGAGAATCAAGGGATAGCATCCCAGCATAGCTTCTCTGACAGCCCAATACAATGCTGCATGTGGTTGCAGGGCTTCCATGGTGTCAAAACAGCTACCACGGGACCCCTGTGCATCGTGGTAGCTGCCTGGAGTTTACTTGGGGGAAGGGGACAAGATGCAGGCATGCAATGGGACTACTCTTTCCTGTACCAGCTCTTGAACCCACATCCCACCACTTTTCTTCATGATGTCAATTTTTTTTACTTAATAACATAACTTCTGGCCCACGGCAGGCCCCAGGAATGCTTAGAGCACTCTGTATGAAAGAGGTTTGACATCCCTATTTCAGAATCTTAAAATTTTTTTATTTAGTATTGTAAGCCAAGAGCTACTGGAAAGGTGGAATACAAATCAGTGGTGGGCTTCAGGGGATTCTCACAGGTTATATAGAACCCTTTGCTAATTAGCACCTGGTTTTGGGAACCTGTTACTAATGGGACCTAGAACCTGTTGTTATTTCAGGTTATTAGGACACAGAACCTGTTGTTAATTTATTTGAATCCCACCACTGCATATAATGACTTAGATCAGAGATTTTCAACCAGTGTGCCACAGCATACTGCTGTGCTATGTATTCTCTGCAGATGTGCTGCTGAAGTTTGGGGGAAAGATAATTTTATTAGTAGGGCCAATTTTTTATTAGTAGGGCCAATGGGGGTGCGAATCCTCCATCACCAGCATGGTGTGCCTTAACACTGGTTCAAAAACTGATAATTTGATACTTTGTTCAAAAACTGATAATTTGATACTTTTAGCACTTTGTCAGTGTGCCATGGGCTGAAAAAAATTGAAAATCACTGTTTTAAACAAACTAAAAGTGGTTTTTTAAAATATATTTACAGCAGATGGCCAAAGCACTAAGAATGCGCTCTCTCTCTCTCTCTCTCTCTCTCTCTCTCTCTCTCTCTCACACACACACACACACACACACACACATACACACCCTTCTATTCATAGCAAGAACTGTGCATTTAAGGGCACAATCCAGAGTAACTATGGGGAGCCCTTGCTCCGGTGTAAGAACAATTTGCTCTGGATTGCAATATGAATTTCCCATAGATTTTCATTAGGTGGTGCAGTAACTATGGATGCAAGTAATATCTCTTACGTGCTCCTGTACTTATTCTGGATTGTAGGGTAAGTGTACAGTTGTAGATATGATAATGTGACCACAAAGTGTAGAAAAGTTATTTAACACTTTTTTTTTCCTGCAGGTGACACCCATCCATCTTTTCATGCACCAAGCACAAGACTGCAGATTGTATTTAATATTCTCTAAGGAAAGCTCTGCCAGTAGAATAAAAACTGTCAAGGGGTTCAAATGCTGTTTTTATTATCTAGCTGCTTTCATGTTTTTCTCCCAAAGCTCCACAAAATGTGCTAGGTTGGTGTGAGCCGAGCGCTGGATGCGCCACTGTCGCCTGGCTAATTGCATGGGACAAGAGGCCATAAGTGATGTGCTAATTAATACATGCAATCCAAATTATATTCATTGGTGTATGAATTGTTACAGTGAAGGCAGGACCTCATTAGGCTCAACACCCAATGTGATAACACTGAGAAGATAACATGGAGAACATGTCACAAATGATTGTGCACACATTTAATTGTGTTTCTTTCACAGGCTATGCCGTGTGCTTTCAACTGCCTTTTGATTTGGCAGGGAGAAGAGAACGAGTGGCAGAGTTTGTGATTTTGAACATATGGCAACTGTTTGCAAGGGTTTAATAGCTACCTACGTTAATGTATAATCAGTGTGTGAAAATCAGCCATAGCACATCATATGCTTGTGCTTACTACCTTAATCATGTTCTATGTTGCAATAAGAAATTGAAACTGTTATATCCATTGCTTTGACTTACACAAAGGCTCCATACTTCCTTATATGGAAGCCAAGAATAACTATCCA
Source organism: Cryptoblepharus egeriae (assembly GCA_030015325.1). Taxonomy (NCBI): domain Eukaryota; kingdom Metazoa; phylum Chordata; class Lepidosauria; order Squamata; family Scincidae; genus Cryptoblepharus; species Cryptoblepharus egeriae. The sequence goes on from JAREYC010000008.1 coordinate 26,319,590, forward strand.
ATAATGAGATTGTTATGTGTTCATCGCTAATTTCTTGATGGACTCGGAAGAATTCAGGTCAACCATTTCTTCTGTGCTGAGTAGCTTCTGGCAAAGGTGATGGAAAATTGTGATGAAAGAGTCGTGCTTTTAATTCTTTGAACACTATGAAATGGGATCTGTAATAATGCTGGATTTCTTGAAGAAAGAACTGGGCAATGTCTACTATCTGCTTCTAAAAGCCCTGTTGAAAGACAAAACTGGTTAAGTGGAAACAGTCCTTGATGAATTTTTGACTATTTGGTCTCCTTAATTGACTCTATGATGATTGAACCTTTCAGTGTTTGCACCAGTTTCCAGGAGTACATTCTGCATCCGGTGGTGGTGGTGCAACCATACAACCAGGGTGAAGTAAGTAAAAATATTGATTTATATCCTCGTGGGCTGTGTGGGCACCAACTTAGATGTTGGTGAAGTCTGAAGAGCTTCTCTGTGTGGATCCAGGCTGGAAATGGGGACTGAATCCTGGAATGTACTACCGCAGCCGAGATCTTCCCCTATCCACACCATCCAGCCCTCTTTCACCATTTACCTATATTTATCTCCCACCTCTTGGAAATGATATTAAGGTGAGGGGAAGGGACAGCTTGCATACCATGGTGAAGCACCCTGCAAAACATAGAACTATGTATCCCCTCTAGCTATGCCACTGCTTCTGGTGGTGGCATGCACATCCTTTCATAAGAACATAAGAAGAGCCTCTGCTGGATTAGGCCAAACGGTGATCTAATTCAGCTTCCTATATCTCATAGCAGCCCACCAGATGCATCAGAGATCATTGCACATTTCGATATTTCATATAGAACTCTATGATGCAGTGAGGTGGGACAGAATAGGCACACCACTCCTCATCTTGACTGACAACATAAATGCACAACTGTCTCTCTTGAAGGGGGCAATGTGTGGGGCAAGAGTTGTGAAGACTTTTTGATTCCCATTTTGGAATCCTTCTGATCCAATGAGTGGGAGCCAAACATAGCTACTTACTTAATGTATCAGATAGCAGGTGCCTAGTACAATCTAGTGGGCTGTGGTGGCACACGTGGCTAAGACACTGTGCTTGTTAACCAGCAGGCCAGGGTTCAAGACCCGGGTCAGCCCCACAAGACCGGGTGAGCTCCTGTCCTTAGCCCAGCTCTGCGACGCCAGCTGGATCCAATCGTATCGGCTCTGCCTTTCCATTGGACTAATTCAACGGCGTGGAGAGGGGGGATTTGCTGCTTGGGTAACAGCCTATCCTCCATAACAATCCAACCCAGGCTTTTGTGCTTTGCATGCAGCGTATGCAGCGCCGAGCACGATACCATAGTCTTTCAAGACTGATGGAGGCCTGCTGAGTACAATCTAGGGCAGAGATTTTCAACCTGTGTGTTGTACCACATTAATGTGCTGGAAAGGATCTACAAGTATGTAGCTCATGGTTCTGGTTTGGAGTCTAATCCAATGGGGTGGGATGCACTTTATCCTATACATCCCCAGACAGATAAATTGGGTGCAATCATAACCTAGGACGGCACAACTCATTCCCATTCCCATTCCCATAGTGATGTAAGAAGGCAAGTGTATGTTTGTGTACTGGCCTAACCCTCCTCCAGGAATGGCACAGAAGTGCCTTAGAGTACTTTTGTGACATTCCTAAGACAGTAAGGGATTAGTAGTCGGCCTAAGTGGAGGTTAGGATTGCAGCCAAAGACCCTCAGAGGCATTCCATATCAGACACTGAGATGATGCATTTTATTCCCAGAAAATAGCCAGTGGTATTTCCAATAATATTTATTTTGATTTCCTTTCTAAGGTATGGATGGAATGATGGACAAAGGCCCTTCTGCTTTACCCTAGGGTGAGCTACATTATAAAAAGAACAATATCAAATGACATGATGAAATTCTTCTGAATTCTCATGCCCTGTGGCAAATTTAATCATCTTAGTTAAAGTTATCTTGGGGTTTATGATTTCACTGATCAGCGCTGCCTTCCCTCTGAGAGTCTGGAACAGACTTGATCTGCTCCAGGCTTACACCAAGAAGAAACACATCATACAAGGGCTAGATTTGGTTTCAGAAGGGACTGAAAAAGCAAAACCTTTGTTTAAACCTATTTATTTATTTATTTATTTATTTATTTATTTATTTAATTTCAGATACAGGAAAAGTAATATTGGATATACAACAATAGGGATAAGTATACATAGGAATACACATAAGGTTCCCCAGGCACAACACCTATTTTACATTCTCTTATTACTACTTTACATACATTAAGGCTGCAATCCTAAAGACACTTTCCTTGGAGTAAGACCCATTGAACACATTGAACACAATGTGTCTATTGTGTTCCCTGGGTCTTATCCCAGGAAAGTATATTTAGGATGGCAGACTATGTGTTTCCCATGTAAGTGCAGCAACAGAGACAGGAAGGGATGTGGGCAATAGAATGGAGGCAGTGGTGGGCTCCAGGAGGTTTGCACCTACTCTGTAGAACCGGTTGTTAATGAGAGATAGGACCAGTGATGGGATTCAAAGAAATTAACAACCGGTTCTATACCTATCTGGCAGCCACTTTTAAATGGCTATTTTTAAACTTTATATGTCCTATCTCTTGTTAACAACCGGTTCTATAGAGTAGGTGCGAACCTCCTAGAGCCCACCACTGGATCATAGGACATATAAAGTTTAAAAATAGCCATTTAAAAGTGGCTGCCAGATGGGCAGAGAACCGGTTGTTAATTTATTTAAATCCCATCACTGAATGGAGGGATGCGGGCTTTCAAAGCTACCTGGCTAGTGCAAGAGTATCCTGTTGGTGCTTTGATACCCAAACCAAATGCAACACAAGGCTAGAATCATGTTCAACCAACATATTCATAGAGAATCATGTTGAACATGCTGGTTTTCCTTTTCTGCCGATACAATTTTGCATGTCACCATTTTTTTATTTTAAAGAAATCTAACCATGATAGAAAACTATTTTCCCTCGGTGCATAAGAGATCCATTTTTGTGTTCTACATGAAGATCCTCCAAGAACCTTATATTTTAACTGTCTTTCTCAGGAGAATGGAGATGGATCTGTTTAACAGTACTCTGTTTGCTCGAAGCCTGACAGTTTCCATGGCATGTCGCCGATGACTGCATAAAGGCAGAGTCATTTGAAACATCCAGCGTTTGCCACAAGTATTCCCAGAGCTTCTCTAAGTCAGTCTGAAGCCTCAGAAGTCCCTTGTCAAAAACATCGTACAGCAGGAGCTGATCATAGCTCATGCAAAGTCCGGGGTGATGTCTTTAAAAGGAAGCTGAATTCTTTATTTATACAAACCAAGGTCATCTCTGATTCTTAGAGGAGAAGTGGGGGAAATGCTTTCTTTGTGTCCCTCGTCCCTGTTTTCTGTTCTCATATACAGACAGAACCAGGCCTATCTGAAGGCTTCTCAGTAAAAGCTGTTATATAACTTGGGTCTCCAAACGGGAGCGTCTTGTCCTTGCAAGTAAGAGTTTCCCTGCAAAAATTTATTCAGATAAAATTGTTCAAATAAAATGTATTCAAATAAATGGAAATATTTCCCCATCTTTTTTCTTGTTCTACTCACTAGTTAGTGAGGCAGGAGAGGTCATGGGGTGGAGAGGAGGAAGAAAAGGTGGATCAGCCCAAGAGGGGTCTAGATTGGCAGGACTAGTACACCATATTCTATACTCTAGGGCAAATCCTACAACTTGGCTCCATATAAACCTGCACCATTTATTTAGCTATTTAGTAAACTGCTCCACAATAGATGAATACCCATAGGTAAGAGAACAATTATCTTACCCAGAAGAGACCCCCCCCCCCGACTGCCCTCCGCTGTAGGATGCAGCAGTAGAAATTTCAATTGAGTTTCCTCCAATCCATGATGGACACAACCTGGGAAACCTGGCCGCCCTGTTGCAGGGGCCTGTCACCAGGATGTTGCCTTTCCTACCGAAGTGGTACCTATTTATCTATTTGCATTTACATGCTTTTGAACTGCTAGGTTGGAAGGAGCTGGGCTAAGGACTGGAGCTCACCCCATCCTGCAGGACTCAAGTCTTGAACTGCTGGCTTGCTGAGCTGAACTGCTGGCTTGCTGAGCTGAATTTTGGTCAAGCAATTTTCCAAACCCAGCATTCTAACCACTGAGCCACTGCAGCCCAGCCATGAAGTAGGATTAAAAGTCATGCCTGGATTAAAAAATATTGGGGGAGAACCTGCCTCCTCCTCCCCAGCAGTCTGCCACCCATGAATGTCATGGGTCAGTTTTGAGTTAAGAAAATCTACGTTTTCTTCCATAAGCAGTCGGAATTGATATTTTAATGCAGTTTGTTTCATCGCATTCTGCATTACCTTTCCAACAATATATAACACGATGGTATTATCATTCATACATACACTTTTTTTAAAATTTTTGACCACTAGTGTCAAGCTCAGCTTTATGCCTCCCTAAGCTTGCTACCCAGTGCTACTGCTACCCCTTGCACCCTCATAGTTATGCCACTGGTTGCATTGGTATGGTGGAGTGAATAGGTCTGGGCTGTAAATTATGTGCAACACTGGTTAGATCTGCTTCCTCCTAAAAGGAAACAATTGGTACACCAGTTGAAACTGTGTAACATTGGTACACGTCCTCCTGCCAGATCCAAACCAGATCCAGAATTCAAACTAGTCCTTCAATTGAATCGCAACCTCCCTCCAAGTCAGACAGGCTCTCCAAGTCACTAGCAGCTCTTTGATCTTATCTGGATGAAGTCACGGTTTTTTTCAGTCACCACCCATGTTTTATAACACCAACTTGATGTTGAATATGCACTGACACGTATTTATTTTATGCTCCAAACATAAATCCTTTGTATAAAATCCCATGTATTAGGTATAAATATTTAGTTTTGCTATAGTTAGGACATCTATTTACTTTCTGCAGATGGCACCACTCACTGTGTCTGGAGGACTCTCACAAAACAGATAGCAAAGGATGCAATCCTAATCTAGGCTGGCACAATTCATTGATCTTCCCATGCCCATAATGATGTAGGGAGGCAAGTGCATGTCTCTGCGCTGGCCTGAACCCTCTGGAGTGGGGCAGAAGTGCCTTATGGCACTTTGGTGACACCCCCAGGTCAACATAACACTTATGTGGGGGTTTAGGCCAGGTCTAACGGGGGGTTAGGATTGCAGCCAAAGAGACTCAAGACAAGCTACACTTTCCACTAGTGTCACCATAGAATATTCCATCTTCACTGCCTTAGCTATAAAACAAGTTGCAGGAGGGGAAAAAACCCTCTTAGACCGTTTGAAGCTTGTAAATGTTGTCCAAAAATCTTTACAGCCTTGAGAGTAGTTTTATTTCCTATAACAAATAAGGTTTATTTAGCTACAATTCATCTCCCGGACATCACACAAGGAAAAAAATTACTAATTAAGTTAGTGATGCATAGATTTTGAGCAATAGAAACTTTTGTAAAGAAACCTGCTAGGAATGCATTTAAAAAAGATTTAATTGCAATGGTTTCCATGGAGGAAATACAGAAGAAATTATACTTACTTGCCTATGAATAGAATCAAATCCAAAGTCAAATTGTGTGAAGGTTTTTGAGTCGTCTTTTCAAGGACTAATTTTAGCTTTGCAAGATTTTCTCCCCTTAGCATAGCATCTGGGAACACATGCCACTTAGGCTTATTCTAAATTACACCTCTGTGTTTGGTATTTGCATCCTGAATGACTGTGTCCTGGTGAAATACATCTGGGTCAATGGTGTCTCTAGACATTTGCATTTGGGTTTATTTTATGTCCCAGCGCCCAATCCTATCCTACTTTCCAGCACTGATGCCGATATTGTACAAGGGCACATGCTGCATCTTGCAATGTGGGGTGATCATGAACGACTCCCCCAGGAAAAGGAACACTTGTTCCCTTACCTCAGGGCTGCATTGGCATGGGAAAGTTGGATAGGATTGGGCTAGTTGCATCCTACTATGACTAGGCCACAGAAAACCATAAGTGGACAATAAACCCCATGTTATATGTCCTCCTTTATTCCAGTCCAGATCCTAATCCTACCTTTGCATTAAAAAAACTAAAAAGTACATCTAATATAAATATATTTTTGGACACAAATGTTCAGGATCTGAAAAAATGCAAACAACTAATACTGGGATGTGTTTAAGTATAATGCAGTTGTCCAAGACACACCGTATAATTCTACGCTCTGGTTAGGCTGGCACAAGTCCCCTAAGTGTCATAAGGCTCTTCTGCACCACTCCTTGGGGGAGGGGGGGTTAGACCAGTTCACAGACCCATGACAGAATGGGGAGATGGGTGAGTTGTGCCAGCCTAAAGTGTTTAGGATTTCATCCACAATGGTTCTGTCACTCATAAATAGATGTCACAGCATGTGACAATTCTTTAAGTACCTTCCCAGATAGCCTTTATACTAAGATATAAGATTTATATCTTATATTTATTAATAATGTTAATATAATGATATATTTATTAATAGTAATATAATAGTAATATAAATCTTATATCTTAGTATAAAAGGCTATCTGGGAGGATACTTAAAGAACTGTCACATGTTGTGACATCTATTTGAGAGTGTCAGAACCATTGTGGACGAAATCCTAAATACTTTGGGTTGGCACAACTCATCCATTAATATTAATATTAAATAATCAATTATTAAATAACTAGTTAATATCAATAATTAATATTAATAATTATATTAATATTGATTAATAATAATTTATATTAATAATATTAATAATAATTAATATTATTAATATTAATATGGTTTATATTATTAATATAATTTATATTATATTATTTGGGGAGACACCTTGCATCCCCAAAGAATTATGAGATGATTCAGGCTCCCTGGGTCCTAGACTCCACCTTGCCTTCTCATGTTCATAAGATGGGTACTTGTGAAGTCATGAAGTCATGAAGCTGGTCATGAAGCTAGTTATCCCACAATGTATTCTCACCAAGATCAAGATAAGCAAGTCTATTCTGTCTCAGATGGGACTTGACTTAGCCTGGCGCTTTGAGGACTCTGGTCCAGAATACGTAGGGCATTTACACAATGTAGAAACTGGGTCAATTGTTCTCAACCCCATTGGCTCCTATTCCTTTGATGAGAGTCAGAAAAGAAAACCATTGCTTCTGCATTACATGTACATAAATAATGGATACCACGTAGACAGCTTTCCCAATTTACCCAGAGAAGAGAGATAAGCAAACACAACTTTATATGCAAATCAAAAGGAAGGTTAAAAAAAGATGTTGACTCTTTCGACAGAACTGCTTAGTGTTGCAGAAGCTCTTGGGGTTTTTTCCCATCGTTTCATACAAATTGGAGACTCTGACATTTCTGTCTAGTTGACATCCACACAAGTTATATCTGCCAAATAGAAAGGCCACTGTTGTTAACTACTTGCCACAGAATACTTGATTTGGGAAGAAGGTGAGCATGTTTAGCAACATCGTGAGTGGCAATAAGGTTGCAGTAAATGAGGGTTTCCCAAAGTGTGGGTCTCAACCAGTGGTGGGATTCAAATAAATTAACAACAGGTTCTACGTCCCATTAGTAACTGGTTCTCGTAACTAGGCGCTCTTTAGCAAAAGGGTTCTATAGAACCTGTGAGAAACCCCTGAAGCCCACTACTGGTCACAACCCAATGGTGGGTTACAAGCCCACGTGTGGCAGATCATGATCTGGACTCTCCCACCTACCGTGCTGTGGTTTGGCTCCATATAAAATTCTGGAAATTGAATTACTCACCAGGAAGATACAGAGGGTTCTTCTAAGCACACTCCTTTTTCAGTGTTCCTTTTTCATTATTCCATTTGCATATATCCACCTGTTCAGAACTGCATTGAAAACAGTCATCCCAGCTGGTATCTAAAGCTTCATTTTGTTTGTGATGGGTACTGCCGCCTTTGATCTGAAAGTGCTGATGTGTGCGTCGGGACTTTGAGTCGCTCGCCAAAATGACGGGAAGCTTGAAACATGTGCAGAAAGCGTGCCTCATCTCCAGGCTGTTTTCTCAAAAGCCTCTCTCAACGAAATTGCTTTCTTAAAAAAAAAAACAAAAAAACAAAAAAACATACACCAGATGAAGGAGGGAGAAATGAATGAGGATTTATTTCTTCTGTCATGTGCATTATGGTATGGAAAACAAGATAATGAGCTGTGTGAAGGGTTTCCTCTTCAGGAAATGAATGCACACCTCAATCTTGGTGTGACATCCATCCTGAGAGCAGGTTCGGGGGTTGGAGACTGCATGTGGTGGACAGTCCAGAACATAACATTTTGAAGAAGAGGACGCACAGAACAGTGGCTTACAAGCTCTGTTTATTCTAGTTTTAATGTATAGTCCCTGCCCCTGTCTTCAAGAATGATGTTCACCAGGTGTAGTTGGGTTTCCCATTGACTTGGTGATGTTTACTGCTCACAGTCTCCAATAATTCCAGGAATAACTAGTATTTGTAATACTTTTTGACATTGTCCTGGTGGTTGGTTGATGGAGATGTGTCCTGCTGTATTATCTGCAACTGGTCCCAGGTGTCCTCAATAATGGGGCCTGAAGTCCCTTGTATGGGGAGCTGCCCTTCTACAGAGGGCTGGTTGCCCTTCTTGAGGGGCAGAGGACCTGAAGTCTTCCAGGACTCCTGCCTCCCTAGAGCTTAGCCAGGCCCCACTGCTCTCTCATACTTCCAGCTCCTCTGCAACTCCTAGTTCAATCTCACCATTCCTCAACTATCAACTCTCCTTCCCGTTGGGGCCTGAAATCTCATGGGGTCTTTGGCCCCATTCTTACCCAGCCAGTGTTTCTGCACATGTGCCAAATTGTGACTTGACTGGCAAATGATGTGGGCAAGATGGTCTTCACCTTCCTGTCTGCCTTCCTGGGGTGCTCTCTGGCTCCTCTCCCCCAGATAAGCCCACAGGTCACACTAGTTTAAAACAAATACCCATATTTACTTGAATCTAATGCACCATTAAATCTAATGCACACCCCTATTTTTAAGAGATTGAGATTTTAAAAAAGTTTTCTGACAATTGTAATGAAGCTGGTGCACCTTGCAGTACCAGCCCTTTGCCCTTCAGCAGACTGCAGCAGAGCCTGGGCAAAATGCATTGCAGTCATTGGCTGCAGAAGGGCCTGGGGGCAGAGCCTGACTGTTCCTGGGCTTGCTTTGCCCGGGAAAGCTCAGTCAGGCTCCAGCAAGCATCCCCCACCCTCCCTCCCTGTAGTACAGCTTAAGATTAGCTGGTCGCTTCGGGGCCGGGTAGGAATTTTTTGGATGCCACCTGATTGGCCATTGGTGGCACTCTTTTTTGCCTACCCTGAGCTGTGCAAGGTGAAGGGGTTAAATCCAATTGGCTTTCAAAACCTGGTCACTTTGGCAGGAGTCGTGCGGAATAGGCAGGATAGGCCAACGGTGTGCAGCCTTAGGGAGCAGGGTTTGGGGGTGCGAATGCCTCCCTGTGATGCTCTACCAGCTCCGGGGGATGGTCGGACGAGCCCCCTTACCTGGATGGGAAACCTAAGTGCAGGTAAGGTCGGACAGCCGGCGTCTGCGCGTCCAGCTACCTTGACCTTTGGGTTGGCAAAGACGGGCATCCTGGAACAGTGTTCAAGGAATGCCCCAAGCCAGGCTGGGAACGCCCTTAACAACTGCATGGGGAACTATGCGGAGAGCTGCATCCCCTTAGATCGCACGGCTATAGTTGAGCAGTCCCTGTTAACTTTAACAAGGTTTAATGCTAAATAGTTAATAATGTGGCCCTTTAATCCAGCACTTTTGTCCGGCTATTTATTTGCGTCTGTCTGGGGTTATGCGCAGGTACAAAGCAGGTGCAAAATTTAATTGTACTGCATAGAACAATGAGCTATATGATAAAAATAACATGACATTGAGTTTGTTTTATAATTTTTTACCTAATTGCACTATTTTATACAACAAAGGGTACATGTTACATTTTTACTTTATTAGAAAACTTTTAAACTAAGCACTGACCTATATTTATTATCAAAATACTGTATTTACAAGAATCTAATGTGCCATCAAATCTTATGCACACCCCGATTTTGGAGACTAAAAAAGGTGAGTGTTGGATTCAAGTAAATATGGTAAACATTGGAAAAATGGAATTTTTTTTTTAATGCTGAATAAGTATAGTAGAGTGCGAGTTCCTGCATGATTACTCAGAAGTAAATTTCACTAGATTCAAGACTTACTCCTAAGTTTGTTCAAGGCTCATTCCTATTCAGTTCTCCAGCGTGGATGCAATCATGTCAGTGGGTTACATTTTTGTTGCATTTAGGACAGCCATGAAGCTATTCATGCTATTGGGACATGCATTTTTCAGGCATAAATGGCCAATAGGACTGGACATTTGCTCATACCAAACAATCATAGGCAGTGATGGGGATGAGCAAATCAAGACCAGGGAGTGCAGGACTGGTGGCAGTACATGAGGCCACTGGAACAGCCTCATCCTATGCTATTTTTTGTAAATCACACTGAGCTAACAAACACTTACTCTTAAGGAAGTGTGCAGTAAGGTTGGAAGCCAGATAACCATCAATCAATTGTGTAAAGTTCAACACAAAGTATACTATTCCTTCTTACATAATCCTTTGTTCTTCTTTTGACACAGAAAGGATAAACGACAAGGCATGTAAAAAATAAAAATAGGTGAATCCAATTGATTAATATGAAAGAAAGAAAACTTCCTGCACTAAAATGTTCATTGGCAGAGAGGCAAATATGTTCCTGCACTACTTTCGTTTTTCCCAGAGCACAACTTAATTAATACTGTCATGTAGCTCAGCGAAACAGACTCCCACCAAAACAGTCCTCCCACGCCAGAAGATCAATGGAACCCTGCAAGCAACAACAGAAAGAAATTAGAACGTACTTCAAATTTGTGAAGATGAGAAAGAAAACACATTTGCCCTTCATGTATTTTTAAAGATGTTCTTTTTCATTATTCCTCAGAAATGTCTGCTCTATTTAAAAAAACTGTTGGGATGTAAGGAAGTCAACTTTATTCCTTCCATTCAACAAACTACAATCTCTGATACTCTGACCTGGGAGTTGGTCCTGCTGAACGAAATACAAGTCCTAAAAGTTAATTGCAATGAGAAATAGATCCACTGGAACTACTAGAACTAAATTCAGTTGGTATAAATGGCTAGAGAAGGTATTTCAACTGGCTAATTTGACCATTTGTTACAGTACATCTTATTTGATCGCTGTGTTCATGGGAGACTTCATTCATTGGCATCCTTCAATCTCGAGAGACTATGGTATCGTGCTTTGATTGGAGGTCCTGAAACAGCATCTAGTGTGGCTAAAAAGGTCAATTCAAGAGTGGCCATCCCTTCCACACTGAGGACAAATAAATTCCGTCCCCTGCCCAGGCCCCAGGTTTCGCTGCTTTCGGGTCTGTCTCTTTGCTTCAGCTTGCTGAACAAGTGTCTTTTCCAGTTGGAGAAGGCCATGCTGGGTCTTTCGCCTCCACGCTGAATGATCAGAGGTCAAGGTTTCCCAGCTGTTGATGTCCATTCCCAAGGCCTTTAGATCCCTCTTGCAGATGTCCTTGTATCGTAGCTGTGGTCTCCCTCTAGGGCGCTTTGCCTGCACTAATTCTTCATATAGGAGATCTTTTGGAATCCGACCGTCAGCCATTCTCACAACATGCCCACACCAGCGTAGACGCCACTGTTTCAGAAGTGTGAACATGCTAGAGATTCCAGCACATTCCAAGACTGCGTCATTTGAGACTTTGTCATGTCAGGTGATGTCAAGGATACGTCGGAGACAGTGCATATTGAAGGTCTTCAGCTTTCTCTCCTGCCATGCATAAAGGGTCCAAGACTCACTGCAGTACAAGAGTGTGCTCAGGACGCAAGCTCTGTAGACCTGGATCTTTGTATGTTCCGTCAGCTTCTCATTAAGCCATACTCTCTTTGTAAGCCTGGAGAACATGGTAGCCGCTTTACCAGTCCGTTTATTCAGCTCAGTATCTAAGGAGAGAGTGCCAGAGATAGTTGAGCCAAGGTACACAAAGTCATGAAAACCTCCAGTTCATGTTCAAAGATTGTGATACAGGGAGGTGGATCCACACCCTGACCCATGACTTGTGTTTTCTTCAAGCTAATTGTTAGTCCAAAGCCTTGGCAGGCTTTGCTAAAACGGTCCATAAGTTGTTGAAGGTCTTCGGCAGAGTGAGCAGTAACAGCAGCGTCACCGGCGAAGAGGAACTCCCGCAAACATTTCAGCTGGACTTTGGACTTTGCTCTTAGTCTAGAATCAATGTATTAATAATGTGTAAGCTCCTGTTTATGGAGCCAATTTGTTATGATGATATTTTGGGAACAAATAATTTAGAATAGTTTAAAGGAACAAAGCATGCCAATATCAAAGTGCAATAATGATTTGCACACACCAGCAAAGACTGATAGTTTGTGCATATTAGGAACAACACTTAAATTTACTGTGCACTAACCTTTCATTCAGTGTTGTGAATTAATTAGAAAATGCCTATTATATTGTAGCTAGCAGAGGTGACCTCCATGCAAATCATGCAGAAATAGCTCTGGTAGAGGTATGCAGACAGGAATTAATTAAAATGAATGGCCCAACCTGGAAGAATTCTTCATTTTAATAATTTCAGCCAGTCCCAGGAGCAGGGTAAGTAATGGGTTCCATCTGCTTTGGTTGTCTCATACCACAAATTGTGTTTGTAATGAGACTCAGATTTATACAATGGTGTCTCATTTCTATCCCTTAGTCAACCAAGGCTGAAATCCTAACCATAGAATCATAGAATCATAGAGTTAGAAGGGACCTAGTAGGTCATCTAGTCCAACCCCCTGCCTATAGCAGGAAATTCTCGTAGAGCATCTCTGACAGGTGCTTGTCAAGCCTCTGCTTGAAGATCCCCCAGTGAGGGAGAGTCCACCACCTCCCTTGGCAATCTGTTCCACATATTGAACCATATATTCTTGGGAGTAAGTACTATTGAGCACAATGGGGATTACTTTTGAGTAGACTTGCTTAGGATTGCACTGCAAGTCACTTAAGCATTTGATATTCACTGCTGTATTTTGTAAATATATTTCGAAGTTATCCTCATTCATACTGTATTAGCCTATACTAGGGGTATCTATTCCTACCAACTGCATTTATTTCTGCAGATATCATGAAAAAATAGGATTTATTTTATCTGAGGACTCCTTTGTCATGCTTCAAATATATGTTAACAGCAAACAGGCAGAACACAGGGAACATTGCCTGAGGAAATGCCCCTTGTTTAATTGGCTGGACAGACAATAATAACAGTAATTCATGGTACAAGCACAAATGCTTAATATGAGCGGAGTCTCTTAGGCGACTCAGTAAATGGCACATGATACTGTTCTAGTACAAAGGAGGTCTTCAGTTTGGGGAGATGACCTGAAACGAAGCAGAAGATTTAATTAATGAAGTGGTATTGTTTAATGTTTAGTGGCTCAGCAGGAATTACAGCAGGCGATCTAATGATTTCAAGCGGCAACAGGGAAGTTCTTAGCATGTGATGGAATGATGATTTGAGAACTGTGTTTGCTACAACTGTCCTTAAAGGAGAGGATTGATTAAACTAGATGGAGGATCAAGCAACACTATAGGATAGTGTTTCTCAAACTATGGATCAGAACCCACTAGGTGGGACGCAAGCAGCGGTGGGAATCAAATAAATTAACAACAGTTTTTACGCCATAATAACCTACAGTAACAACAGGTTCTATGTCCCATTAGTAACCGGTTCTCAGAATCAGGTGCTCATTAATAAAGGGTTCCATAGAACCTGTGAGAATCCCCTGAAGCCCACCACTGATCGCAACCCAATTTAAGGTGGGTTGTGTAGCCTGTAACTCAGCCAGCATTTAAAATACAGAGCCAAACGAAAATATCAGGTATAGAGCTGTTGGGCAGGGTAAACTCCCATTGGAAAAGCAGTGTGGTGCTTTGTGGCTGTGGGTGGTGCAAGCAGTTAAGACGATGTGCCTGTTAACCAGCAGGCCAGGATTTGAGACCCGGGTTGGCCCCACAAGAGACAGGGTGAGCTCCTGTCTTTAGCCCAGCTCTGCGACACCAGCTGGATCCAATCACATCGGCTCTGCCTTTCCATTGGACTAATTCAGTGGCGTGGAGAGGGGGGATTTGCTGCTTGGGTAATAGCCTATCCTCCATAACAATCTAACCTAGGCTTTTGTGCTTCGCATACAGCATATGCAGTGCCAAGAACGATACCATAGTCTTTCAAGACTGACGGAGGCCTGCTTTGTCCTGATTAGTTGGAAAGATGAGATTCCAGAAAAGGTAGTGATGGGGATTGGAGAAAGAACCAGTCTTTGAATTCTGAGCTGGAAAGCTTGAATTCTGAGTTATGAAAAATAATAGCACAAGCACTCTGTGCAATAAGATCTGATCATGGCTTAGGTTTGAAGACTAAATTATAGTGTTGCTTCTGTCCATGGTTTCACTTTCAGGTTAATAACTTCTGGTAGGCCTGAACACATTGTCATTCTAAGAAAGAGGGTCACAGTCCTAAAAAGTTTAAGAACCACAGTTGAAAGCTTCCTTCCTCAGATTAATAGTTTCAATGGTGGTAGGAAGGCAGTTTTTATTTTATTTGTTATGGCTATGGGCTACCCATCACCGGGGACTTCCATTGACTGAAGCTATAAAGAGATATTTTAATACTCTGCTGTTTGGATCCTTCTATCTCATCTGTCGTAGAAAATTCAAATACTGACACAAAAGAACCAAGTTTTTGAGTCCAGGAAGAATAAATCTATGCAGTGGCTAGAGGTCAGAAAGGAACTTAGTGCCACCTTGAAATTTGGCTGATTTCATTAAAGTCTCCAGGGGATTATGCAAACACGTAAGAAAATAAAAGCATGGACTTCTCTTTCCATTTTATAGCCTTTAAAATAAATATGCTTGCATTCATGCTGTGACCTAGAGTAGATCTCAGTTATTACAACCACTTATTCACTTCAATGGTATTTCTAACCTTTTTAATGCATTTTCCATGTATGTGTTTATAAAGTACAGGAGTGATAAGCACTCCGGTGAGCACATTATAGAGGCTGTTTATATGCTAGTCTTTAAATCTAACCTTTTATTTGTTTGCAAAAGTTTCATTCTTCAGAAGAGACTTCTGTAGGATTCTGGCCTACAGTATATAGGTAGCTTCCAGGTGGGGGCAACTGAAAAAATAGCTCTCCATTATAGATATCTAAGAATTCAGACATCTATAATGGAGATGTCCAAATTGTTAAAAAATAAAATTGTTCAAACTTAAGTTAGTAGACCTCATGGATATACAGGTAGGACCTCAGCATTTGTGGGAGTTCTGTTCCTGGAACTCCTATAGATGTGGAAAAGTATAGATTATGAAAACCAAGGTGTATCTGCATAATTAAAATGTTCAGTCAAAATAAAAGGAACACAAGCAAGTCTAAAGTGTGGTGTGTTTCCACTGACGGTGTATAAAAGAAAGCATTTTATTTTGCTCTGGAATTATTTATCAGAGAAAAGGAAATGTGTCTATAGAATTTTAATTTCTAGAGAAAAATATTCCACTTGCTCTCTTTAAAATGTGCTATGGATCAGTATTTTTTAAGTGAGGTTTTCTTCCTTGCCTGAACACAAAATATTAGAAGCAGGCAGATGATATACACTGCGGTGAATATGCAAAGGCTCCTTCGAGGCATCACTTTGATGAGCATGGTTTCAATGCTGAGATTTCCATTTTAATTTACAAGAGACATGATTCAGGGTGGGGAGAAAATGTTGCCCTGGTTATACCGAAAGATGGGTCAAGAATTGGAAAGAACATCAGCTGAAAAACAACGGGGCTAATTTTAGGAACTTGCCATCTGTAAAGCAAACCTTGAAAACTTATAAGGGGAAAAGGACCCTCCATGGTCCAGCCAATTGCTTTGCAACATTATGGGTCTTGTCATTTGGATATATTTCTGATTTCCAAGCACCTGCTTTCCAAATGGTGTCGGTCAACAGGGTTTGGGAAACTAGTGTTGTGAAACCACTACTGCAGAATGCTCCAAGCAGTTATGTTTCCATTCCTACAACATTTGTAACTATTGTTCAGGACTCTACAATAATGAGGTCCTTGCAGCCTTTTTGGCTTCCGAGTATTGACTGATGTCAGCCAAAGAGGAAGATCATAACCTGTCTTTCGTGAGAAAGGCAAGCATACAGGCATAGGCTAATACCGGTTCAGACCGGATTGGGCGATCCGGTTGTTAAAAATAGCCCTCCGGTTGCGAACTGGTTGTTATGGGGGCGGACCACAACGCAGCGAGCCCATTCGCTGCTGAAACGCCTGCCATCCACCAGCAGGCCCAGGGAAGCGCCTGCTGAAGCGCCCGCCGTCCACCAGCACTCCCTGCTGCAAGCGCGAAGCGGCTGCTGAAGCACCCGCCGTCCACCAGCAGGCTCAGGGAAGCGGCTGCTTTCAGACCCCCATCCTAAGCAGGTCTACTCAGAAGTAAGTCCCATGACAGGCAATGGGACTTACTCCCAGGAAAGTGGCTGGCTCTGCAGCCTGGATCCCAATCCTGACTACTCAGAAGTAAGTCCCATGACAGGCAATGGGACTTACTCCCAGGACAGTGTGGAAAGGACAGCAGCCTCAGAGCACCATCCTATGCAGGTCTACTCAGATGTAAGCCACATGCTTAATTTTTTTAATTTTTTTAATTTTTTTTAATTTTTTAAAAAATTCTTGCTGGCCCTGCCCCTGGCCCCGCCCCCTGACCTCAGCCCTGCCCCTGACCTGGCCTGGCCCCGCCCACTTCTGTAGAACCGGTTGTTAAGGCCAGGCCTGCCCATCACTGATACTGTAAATGAAAGAGAAAAAAGATCATCCCCATCTTTGGTGATACAATAAGATGCTGTCTCATTCCGTTCAGTATCTCTCTTATCTGTGAAACATACTCCAAGATGAACTTTGGCACCTACCTGAACATCTCTTTTTTATTACATTTCAAACAGGAAATCAGAGCGAACTTGCTGGTACTGTTGCTCCTTTACAAAAGCTGCTGTTAAGTGGGATAATGAATAATGAATAAATGAAAGCAGCCGCAAATAAACAGTATATGAGGATTTTAACCCAGGAGGCTCTAACCAAGATAATCTGGCTCAGCAACATTTGGTAGAAGAAAACCTTTTGGCTGTTCTAGGGCAGTGTCCTTCAATTTTGGGACAGGTATTCCAGTGGGGTTGCAAAGCCCCACCCCCACCCCTGATTGAAGTGCAGATAAAACCAAATTATTAGTGGAATTTTCACCTGTGGTTTTATTAGAATGTGAATGAGGTTGGCTCGTTAAAAGATAAACATCCCTCTCAGTTTAAAAATAGCCTGTTTACTATAGTGTGGTGCAGGCAGGCAATAAATCAACCTCTTTCTCCTTCTCCAGGGGCTTAATAGAGCTTATTTTAAACATGGAGGCATATCCCTCCTTTCCTCTGCTCAGAGTAAATGAATAAATGCAAACTATTGGGAAGTGATTATTGCTTTGCATTTTTTTGCACTCCAGGGGGAAGAAAGGTGTCGGTCTCCTAGCTAAAATGAAGCTCTTCTAAGCTCTGGAGAGGGAGGTTGATTGCCTTACCATGGTAAGCATGTTATTTTTAAAGGACTGCCTAATCTTTTAATTGCTTTTGAGCACAATTTTAACCAAGTCTACTCAAAAGTAAGCCACACTGTGTTGAATGGGGTCTTACTCTCAGGAAAGCGACTTTAGCATTGCAGCCTTTGTTTAATGTGAAAATCTGCACCCATGGACCTTCCTGGATGGAACTCTTGAAGATGCCTCAACCTGTATACTGTTCTAGAAGAACTAAAATAAGCTTCCTTGTTAAAGCTACCAGACAGTACAGAATATATATACACATACATACATACACACACACACACACACACAGAGAGAGAGAGAGAGAGAAAGAGAGAGAGAGAGAGAGAACAGTATACAGTATATACATATATACATACATATATATACATACATATATATATACCGTATTTCCTGGACCATGAGACGCACTGGACCATGGGACGCACCAAAATTTAGAGGAGAAAAACAAAAAAAAATTCTGAACCAAATGGTGTACTAATATATTTAATAAAATGTAGCAGAATTAATATTTCAACCATGTAAAGTCAACAGTGGTATTAAGAACCTTCTTTAACATTTTTTAATTGTTTAAATTGTTCTTAGTTTTTTAAATCTAATTGTATTTTAATTATGTTTTAATTTCTATTTATGATCATTTTAATGGTGTTTTATTATGATTGATTTTAGCCACCTTGAACTCCCTCTTGCAGGTGAGGAAAGGCGGGATATAAATTAAATAAATAAATAATAAATAAATTTAATAATAATACATTCAACTATGTAAACATTCAACCATCGAAATACAATTAACATGTACCATAAATTACCATGTACTGTATTTAGAGCCATCATCACTGTCATGAACTCCAGGGTTGAAAGAGAGCATAGTGGTTGAAAAAAGAATAGATCCCCTGGTGGCTTCTCTGAATCAAATACCACTTACATCTGAGTAGACCTGGAAAGGATTGTGCCCAAAGGCTGAAAAAGAGCACATGTCCTGGGGAAAAGGGGGACAGATGGACACTCTGTGCAGGCCAAGTCAATCCTGGATTGGTTTAAGCCTGGGTGCCTGCCAATCTAGATTCTATGAGATACACACACACACACACACACACAAATATTATATATATATATATATATATATATATATATATATATATATATATATATATATATATATATATATATATATATATAAAATATTATATATATATATATAATATTATATAATACATATAAAATGCACACTCACACATACATATATGTGTGTGTGTGTTTCAGTGTGTGTATTATATATATATTTCATATTATATATGTATATATTTTCATTCTCTTGGGGAAGGGGGAGTGTGTGCATGTGGGGGTGGCTGCTGGGGGTTATTGGAGGGAGGGAAAACTAGTAAGTAGAGGGTTTCTGGGGGGAGCATTTAGGGGTGACTGGTGGGTATGGCTGGGACTAGTGGGTGAAGTGGGTAGTTGGGAAGGGGAGACACATTAAAATAAAGGAGAAATACTCATTGTTTTCCTGCACTTAATTTCTACACTTTTAAAGGGCTTTAAGAAGCACTTCGTTTTCCTGCACTTAATTTCTACACTTTAAAGGGCTTTAAAGGTTGTTCAGAGCCAGAGAAACCTGAACTGAGAGGGTTAAAAGGATATTTAACTTCTATGCAGTCAGGGATTAACCTCTCTCTAAATATATATATATATTCTGTATGTGTATATATATATGTATATATGAGTGCGTGTATATATATATGTATGTATGTGTGTGTGTGTATAGGATACAAATGACAGGAACTTTCTTTGCATTGGTTTGTAAAAACTAAAAGGGAAACCTTGCAAATTTGGAATTGTTGCACAAAAGTACTCACATGTATGTATGTATGTATGTATGTGTGTGTGTGTGTGTGTGTGTGTGTGTGTGTGTGTGTGTGTGTGTGCACGCGTGCTTGTGCGTGCATTTGAAAGGTTTTTATCCTGCTCTTAAAAAAAAAAGCCGGGGTACCAGTGAGGTCCCCCAGAAAATAATCTCTGGTCCCTCTTCAGGTAAATATAAAACTGAGTTCTGATTATATACAGTGAGTAATGCTGTGATCAAGTGGGGGGAAAAAAGAAACACTGTTTGGGTTTCTGGAAACAGGATGCTGCTAAATAGAGACATGCTATTTTGGTATAATAGTTTAAAGAAACAAATATTTCAAATACAACTTCTGCTCTCTCAGCCAAAGGAAACTCAATCCAACAGTACTGCCCTTGGAGCTTCTTATTGCTGCCCATGTGGAACGTGGACAATCAAAGTGGGGATAAAGTTATGTTTTAGCACCTGGAGAGGCAGTAAAAAAAGGTCTTCCATTTCCCCTAAAGTTTACATCAAAGAAAATAAGAAAATCTGCATTGGATCAGGCCAAAGGCCCATCTAGTCCAGCTTCCTGAGGTATCCGATTTCTGAAATCAAGAGGTTACACACACCCATACATGATTTGTAATCTACTTAGCAACTACTTAGTAGCTGGTGGTCAGGCTGAGCAGTAGTTTCCCTCCTATTCTTTTGGATATCACGTAGAATATTTCAGGACAGACTTCCACTCCCTGCTTGAATCTCTTTACAAAAGAAAATATATAATGAGGGGCAGCATCATTTGCTAATCTTTAACAAAAGCAGCAGACCAAAAGACATGTCCAGGGCAACCAGATGACAGGAATTTCCCGAACTGGAAATGAGATCCTGGAACTGTAAGTCTGGGAAGTGGCCTCTCTGTCTGGAATTTGGGGGCCTTTCCAGCCATTTCCTGAGATTTTAGGCTTTCGAAGTCTCTTTGCAGCTCCTTGTAGCTGCTGCAGGGCCCACTGAACCCCCGAGACTGCTAGTTAATATATACCAATATATACTTTGCACAAAAAAGGCATGTATTTCACAACAAGGGCTTGAGTTGTTCAGATTTGGGGCCTTTCATCCAGCTATTCTCAAAGCAAAGGAGCAGGGGCTGGGTGTAAAGTTGGCAACCTGCTCAGGCTAGGGATGGTGGGATAACTCCTGGCTTCTTAAGTTTTTAGCCTCCAAGCCCAGTTGTGTCCGTTCAAAAGTATTACAGTCAGTGGAGCTTATATTGTGTAAGCGGGCAAAGGAAAGGAGGCTGAAAGACCAAGCCTAAGAAAGGAAGGCTGTTTGGATCACATAAACATGTGACTTTTCGGTTGGTATCTGATCTATTGCAATGAGATTTGTGCAAAAATTAAGTACAGGAATGCAATACAAGTGTTTTTAGCTTTAACATGTCCTACATTTGTCCTACATTTTTGAGATGTCCTACATTTTTTAACTGTGTATGAATTTTGGCTTGGATGACAGGAATTTTGGGGAACTGGGGGGAGATTTTGGTTTGGCATCTTGTCACCCTGGACATGTCACATGGCTACTTGTTCCAGCTATACCTGTATTTACTCTAATGTGACATCGAATATATTTTAAAAGGTTTGAGAATTTAAAAAATGTTTACTGGCAATTGTAATGTACCTTTACAAAGCAGGTGCAAAATTTAATTTTACAGCATTCAGCAATGAGTTATATAATGATAATGATGATGATATGACTTTGGGTTTATGTTATCTTTTTTACCTAATTGCACTACTTTATACAACAATGGGTTTATGTTACATTTTTATTACTATACTAGCAAAAAGCATACCAGTGTTGCAGGAGTAAAATTCCCCCATACACCATCTCCACACAGCGCATCAATCCCCCATGCACATCAATCCTCCATGCACAACATTCCCCCATGCGCAACATCCCCATGCGCATCATTCCCCCATGTGCATCATCTCCCCATGAGCATTATCTCCCTATGCACATCATGTCCCCATGTGCATCAACCTCCCATGCGCTCAACCTCCTGTGCACATCAACCCCACATGCACAACAACCCCCCATGTGCATCAACCCCCATGCACATCATCTCCCCATGCACAACACTCCCCATGCGGAACCCCCCATGCACAGCATTCTCCCCAGTGCAACCTCTGCCTCTGAACAATATCCCCCCCCCCACTGCACGAGGCACCAAGCACCAAATTGACTGGAGGTTGGTCAGTCTTCCATGTTAAGTATAGGACAAAAACATGTTGCACCCCTTTCCAGCCCCTTAAGGGTTAAATTTCTCCACATCAGTTCTTGGTGGGTGTTCATGTGAGAGAAGGAACACCCTCCCCGAATTTCATGCTTCTAGGTCTGGTGGTTAGGTCAGAGCATCCTTCAGTCACCGATACTTCAATGCAAAGTATAGTGAGGAAAATGCATTGTGCCCTTTTTCACCCCCTTTCGGCTGGAATTTCCAAAAACTGGTTCTTAATGTACCCCTCAGTCACAGAAGGCACACTCACCCCAAATTTCATGCTTCTAGGCCCACCGGTTTTGGCAGGGCGTTGATGAGTAAGTGAGTGAGTGAGTGAGTGAGTGAGTGAGTCAGTCAGTCAGTCAGTCAGTCAGTCAGTGACTTTTCTCTTTAATATATATAGGTAGTAAAGTGTTAAACTAAATACTGACCTATACTTATAATCAAAATAAGGTGATTGCTCAAATCTAACGTGCCATTGAATCAAATGTGAACCCCAATTTTGGAGACTACATTTGGCTAAAAAAGGTCTGCGTTATGTGAATCTGAATAAATATGGTATCCCCTCAAGCCTTAACAATCGATTGTGTGTAATTAGACACGGCCAAAGCACCGGACAATTCTTACACTGAACTAAAACAATAATCTATTTACAAGTGACTGGTTTTCCTAAGGAAGAACCAATTATTACTTCACATAAAGTGACTGAGAAATTGGCTGTAAGTCTCTCTTATGCCAATATCGCCAAACCTGAAGTGGCTGACAGGCTTCTAAAGGTTTTACGTTTCCCTTTTCAACCATTAAACACTGAAAACTTGCTCACACTTCCAGTTTCTCCAAAGGGGCTGTTATCGAACATCTGCAAGACGCCACCAGAATTGCAGGGTATCCATTATGTAACAACAAGGCAGTAGGGTAGCTGGAGGGGGTGCAAAGCACTAAGTTTTGCACGCACCTCATCACACTGTGCAAGTGTCTGCTTTGGAGCCATTCTGGGCTGCTAGAGCAAAATGGGAGCTTTTGCCTAGAATGGGTCTAAATGGGAAGGAAGGATGGCTTGCACAGCATAATGAGGCACCCATAAAACTTTGGGCTTTTCACCCCTACCTGTGAGTAGTCAAATGTGCCATTGTCCACCAGAAAAGCCAGGCTGAGCGGAATTGAAGACCTTTGGCAAAATCCAGAGTAACTACAGGGAGTCCTTGCTCTGGTGTAAGAACAATTTACTCTGGATACCAATATGAATTTCCCATAGGTTTTCACTGGGTGGTGCAGTAACTACGGGTGCACGTAATGTCTCTTACGTGCTCCCATAGTTACTCTGGATTTGGGGGCTTGTCCTCCTTTTAAGAATTGGGCATCTGGTCACCTTGTCTTAGGAAAATGACCCAAGGTGCGGTAAAGCTGAGGTGTACCATAAGAGCAATGAATTTACCCCATAGTGGACATTATTTTATTAATTCCTAGTAGAATGCCTTATGTTTTGTAATAAAGGAAGAAAATGATTGTGTTAATATTTTCTCTATACTTTAATGAATAATTTAGACTTGGTGTATAATTTATAATGTTATGTATGAATGTATTTCTTTCCTTTTTGGGCCCAGCAATTAATGATCATATGATGTTACAATGAAAAGTGTTTTTAATATCGGTGTGACAATGGCCCTGTTTAGATAGGCACATTAAGAGAACATTCCATTAAGATGACGGTACAGGTTCTGGATGTTGTTGGTGTTGATAAAGTTGATGTTATAATGGAATTTTTATAAACATTGTCAAAATAAATAAAGCAAACTTCTCTACAGAAGCAGAAAAAGAAGAAGCATGCAAATTCAAGTCACAATGCAATTTAAACTGGAGCCAGCAAACAGGTCCCTATAGACATAGGGCAAAATCCAGAGTAACTATGGGGAGTTCTTGCTCCGGTGTAAGAACAACTTACCCTACAATCCAGAGTAACTACGGGAGCCTAAGAGACATTTATGTCGATGTAGTTATGGCACTACCTAGTGAAAAACTATGGGAAATTCATATTGCAGTCCAGAGTAAATTGTTCTTGCGTCAGCGCAAGGATTCCCCGTAGTTACTCTGGATTGCGCCCTTACTCTGGATTCCAATATGAATTTCCCATAGGTTTTCACTAGGTGGTGCAGTAACTATGGGTGCATGTAAAGTCTTGTGGTGCAGTAACTACGGGTGCACGTAAACTATGAGTGCACGTAAAGTTACTCTGGATTTGGGGGGTTGGGTGAAATCCAGAGTAACTACGGGGAGTCCTTGCTCCAGAGTAAGAACAAGTTACTCTGGATTTCAATATGAATTTCCCATAGGTTTTCACTAGGTGGTGCAGTAACTGTGGGTGCACGTAATGTCTCTTACATGCTCCCGTATTTACTCTGGATTGTGCTCTTGGTAACTATAGATTTTCACAGGATTTGTCATGTATATACAGCAAATGAAGTGTGCATATTTGTCACATGTGATATTTGTTCACTTGGAAGTGATATTTCTCTAGAAAATCTGTCATAGGTGGGTTTAACAGAAACCCCGTTGTGATAAGTGCCAATTGCCACTCTGTAGTGACACATTCATAAGAAATATTTGCTTGATGACACTGTGGGGATGGAATCACTTTGAGATCACACGGAATGACAAAATCACATAGGTAATGTGTGAATGAGCTCCATGCGCATTCCTCGGGGAGACAAATTCCAAGTGAGCCAGTGGAAAATTTTCACAGCCTGAGATTGTGCAGCTCTCCTCAAGAATTGTGCCACCTCAGCTCATTTGCACCCACACATCAAATCTGCAAGCATGTGCACTCCCACTGCGGAAACTTATCATCTCAGAGAGGGGGTTAGTTTCCAAACTTTCTCTCCAGTGGCACGTTGTCATTTGAGGTGATATTTTCAAGTCAGAGCATTCTCAGACAACTCCGCTGAGTAAATTTGAATTGGCCCCAATTTCCCATGCAAGACCATATTATTCCATCAGCAGTAGAAAATTAATTTCAGGAGTAGTTTGTGGGGAAAATGCCATGCATTTTGGGTGTAGAGAAAAAGGAAGACATGTTCCACTGAGAAGACATGTACTATAATGGCTGCGATCCTAATATCTGGCTAAGCTGACTAGCATAAGTCCTGGGCTGACCTGGAGGTGTCACCAAAGTGCTGTAAGACTTTTTTGTGCCACTCCTGGGGGAGGGTTAGACCAGTGCACAGACATGCGCTCCCTACATCAACATGGTAATGGGAAGACTGATGAGTTGTGCCAATCTAGGAACCAGCGGTGGGATTCAGATAAATTAACAACAGGTTCTATGTCCTAATAACATAAATTAACAACAGATTCTATGTCCATAGACCAACAGGTTCATGTCCCAGTAGCAACCAGTTCTCAGAACCAGGCACTCATGAATTTTGCTAACAGAGCAATGCTCAGGAGAGTACTGAGAAGCATCCCAACATATGCTATCCCAGAAAAGTATCCCAGAGTTATAATTATTCCAAGGATGTAATTAACAGCACAATCCAGAGTAACTATGGGAGCTCTTAAGAGACATTCACATTGATGTAGTTATGGTGCTACGTAGTGGAAACTTATGGGAAATTCATAGAGCAATCCAGAGTAAATTTTTCTTATGTCAACGTAAGCGCTCCCTTAGTTACTCCGGATTGTGCAGGATGTGTTATCCAACACCATAGCCAAAATGGGACAACTCATAAAGAAGAGGAAGGTTTCTGAGTACCTAGTGAATTGTTGACATTTGCAGATTTTCAAAAAGGAAATCCTTAAAAAGAAACCTCACATATTACACCATTGGAATAATTTCCCTGGGAAGTCAAAGAGTCAGAGTCAAGAAACCTGGAGAGGCATCAAAGTGTTGGAATACACGTTTCCTGCCCTGAAACCAGCAACAAAGGGGAAAATTGACTTTTAGGTTCAACGTATGGACAAAAAAATTCTGACCTGTATAAGGATGAGTTCTTTTGGGGGGGAGAACAGATGGCAAGAGAAAAAGAGAGATGCAAAAAATACACAAAAAAGCAAAGCTGAGAATATTGATAACAGAGAGAGGTAAGATCAGCTGCTCAATGGTGTTGGATCTCCTTGTGGAAGCTTCATGAAGTCCTGTGGAGTGTACTCCCTGGAAGATGTGCATAGAGTACTGCTACATTTGAGAAACCTTCCTATAATTTCCTATATACGGGTGCAATCCAGAGTAGCTACAGGGACTCCTTGCTCTGATGTAAGAACAATTTACTCTGGATTGCAATATGAATTTCCCATAGTTTTTCACTTGGTGGTGCCATAATTACGTCGACGTAAATGTCTCTTATGTGCTCCCATAGTTACTATGGATTGTAGGGTGAGTGGAAGTATTGGTGCAGCTAGGATGATGCAAAGCACAAAGTTTTTCAGGGTGCTCACCACACCATGAAAGAAGCCATTGGAGCCATTCTGGGTTGCTACAGCAAAACAGATGTCTCTTTTCCCCCTAACCACCCAGAATAGCTTCAAAAGGGAGAAGGGCCATTTGCATTGCACAGTGAGAGGCTCTGCAAAACTTAGTGCTTTCCATGTCCCCCCTTCTAGCTACACTGTTACATGGAGGGACCACAGGTGGGCCCAGACCAGTTCGGTCTGGTTCTTGGGAACCGGTAGTTCCCATTTCCCTGCCGCTACCGAACCGGTAGCTGCGGGGGGCCCCCAAAATCAGCCGAACTGGTTCTCTGGCACGGTGCGAAGCAGCAGACAGCTGAGCATGTTTTCATTTTTAAATTTGCTGCTCCTAGCGGCAGTTCAGCGAAGCGCCCCAGAAGCCTCAGCGCTATTCTTTCCCCAGCCGCTGAGGCTTCTGGGGTGCTTAGCTGGACTGCCGCTAGGAGCGGCAAATTTAAAAATGAAAAGATGCTCAGCTGGCTGCTGCAGCCTCAGAGCACCATCCTATGCAGGTCTACTCAGAAGTAAGCCTCAGGCTAGTCAATGGGGCTTACTCCCAGGGTGGAGTGGAAAGGACTGCAGCCTCAGATCACCATCCTATGCAGGTCTACTCAGAAGTAAGCCACATGCTTAATTTTTTAAAATTTTTTAAATTAAAAAAAATTCCCCTTTAAATTCTCCCCGGCCCCGCCCCCTGACCTCGGCCCTGCCCCCTGACCCAGCCTCGCCCTGCCCACTTCTGGAGAACCAGTTGTTAGGGCAGGCTGGGCCCTCCCACTGGGAGGGACAGAATTATGCATTATTTTTCCAGGTTTTTTTGGAACCCCATACTTTTTATTCACACTGGAAACAGAGATTGAATATCTCTTGAACAATGACTTGCATTCTGATTTTGTGTGACTCCTGAGTCTCCCCAAAGGATCCTCATTCCATGGATGCAATGTTCAAATATACCTAGAACATCACCACATAGGAGTTTTTAATTTTATTTCACTCTGTGAAAGAACCAGCATTGCCAGTCTTATCATCACAGTGTTCTCAGCCCGTTGAGTTTTCAGTTAACCATGCTTTGGATACAGCTGAAGGAACTTATTTGGCCTTCTGCCGTGCGTAGCCAGCCCATTCGTAAAGCGTGTGGGTCATAAACAGAAAGTCATAAGGAAATGCCTGAAACAGTTTGATCATGTCATATGCAGATCAACACCAGGGAAGACAATTTTAGACTCCTGACCAGCAGAAAGGTTGAAAGAGTGCAGCATGTTTTGAATGAATGAATCCTAGGTATCTTTGAAAGGTGTTGGTATCATTGAACCATCAAAAACAAACCATCAGAAAGTGGGGGATGCCTATATAAATGTTATAAAATAGATATTCTGTCATGTTCTCTTAGGGATTTCCTTTTCTCGAGGAAGGAATGACTCACTGGTTTGCCAAGAGATTTTTTTGGTGGCAAGTAGGAGTTGAGTTTTTAAAAAAAATTCAAGGGGTTTTGGTTGAGTTTTGGTGCAGTTG
The DNA here is from genome assembly GCA_030015325.1 of Cryptoblepharus egeriae. Taxonomy (NCBI): domain Eukaryota; kingdom Metazoa; phylum Chordata; class Lepidosauria; order Squamata; family Scincidae; genus Cryptoblepharus; species Cryptoblepharus egeriae. Next base: position 26,347,406 of record JAREYC010000008.1, read on the forward strand.
GCATTCCTCTTTCTTTTAGGTTCAGCACCATCAGAAGCATGAGAATAATCAGTAAATTTGCAGAGCTCTCCAGCTCTTATAGTGATTCATTTGCAAATTGTCACAGATTGGGGCAGGCGGCTCTTAACAGCTTGTGTCTTGGAGTACGATGACCACTCCGAAAGATGTCACATTACCTTTTGGAGTTTCTATTTTGTTGAATGCATCTGAACAATACGTGCTGATAGCCGATTGATTCTCTTTTTAAAAAATATTGCAAATTTAATGAAATCTTGAAGCCGATTAATTTCGGACAATCTGTATTAGATACTGAGTTAGACGGAAGAGCCAGAGTAATTACAGTTATACGGGGTATAATTCATCATTGATTAAGCATTCAGTTAGTAACTACCTTTGTATAACCGCCAGTGGAGAAAGCCAAATTGAAAGCTGTCCTTTCTTTTGCTTCTATCCCTGTGTTCTTAATCAAGTGACATTTACAGCAACCCTACTGATAGATGGTAATTTTACTGAGGCTTGCATTTTAATGGACATTCCCTGTAGGTTAAACTAAATTATACCTTGGCAAAAGGCCCACCTGCTTAACAATAATGCTAGCTGAGGTTTTTCAGTTCTGGACTGTCAGGGAAGTGTGCACCTGTTCATTGACTAGCAAAGTATATTTGTGCCAGCAGCCTCAAAGTGTTCCACAGAAGCCTGATTTTTGATGTGCCATAAAGGACGTTGCACGGTTGGAACACAAGATCAGGTGTGAAACCTAAACTGGGGCACTGATTTTAGTTCCATCATTTACCTGTTGCTTAAATAAGAAAGAACTGGAAAGTCTCCTGAAAGCAACAGATGCCAAGGGGTTCAAAAAAGACAACTATGTCAAAAACACAACTATGTCGAAGAAGATAACTACGAGAACAAGAGGCATTATATTGAATGTATGAATCTCTTCTGAGTCAACTCATTGGTTCATACAGCTCCATGCTGTGTTTAGGAACTGCCCGTGGTTATTCCGGCTTCCATAGAATATCTTTTTCAGAAATGTCTAGATCAGTGGTTCTCATAGTGGGATCAGGATGCCTTTGGGGTTCATTTGAGAAGGTTATTCTCCGAAGGGGGTCCTGGACTGAAATGCTCAAGAACCACTGGTAAAGGTGGTGTAATAATTCAGAAGTCAAATTTAGAGCCAGAAAAGCCAGGTCTATGTCACCGCGCTTAGCCATGAACCTTCCTGGGTGACCTTGCCCTCCGTCACTGACTCTTAGCTACAATCCAGAGTAACTATGGGAACCTTTACACCAACATAGTTATGGTGCATAGAACAATCCAGAGTAAGTGCCTCATACGTCTTCCCGTACTTAGTCTGGATGGTAGGGAATGCCTCACCTACTACACAGGGTTGTTGTGAGAACAAAAAGAGGGAGACTGAAATGAGAATTTTTTGTTTGAACTTTGGTATAATGTTTGCTTTCATGTTATCTACTGAGCTAAAACATGGTGGCATTGCGAAGATGGTCCCAGATCATGGGACTGCTCTTCCAAGTCTGATAAGTTCCTACAATCTCTAAGGGCAAAATCCAGAGTAACTACGGGGAGTCCTTGCTCCAGTATAAGAACAACTTACTTTGGATTGCAATATGAATTTCCCATAGGTTTTCACTAGGTGGTGCTGTAATTACAGGTGCACGTAAAGTCTCTTACATGCTCCCGTAGTTACTTTGGATTTGGGGATAAAACTCATTGCTGTCTTCTATATTCTTTTAAATTAGAGCAATCAACTCATTTTATGCTGAATGATATAATCTGGACCAATCCTGAACCGCCAACACAGCTATACCACAATAACTTTTCCAATTATGAGCCATTCCCCAGCAATTAACATAACCATTTATTCATTACAAGGGCTGTGGGTGGCGCAAGCGGTTAAGATGCTGTGCCTGTTAACCAGCAGACCAGGGTTCAAGACTCGGGTCGGCCCCACAAGACAACATGAGTTCCTGTCCTTAGCCCACTCTGCGATGCCAGCTGGATCCAATTGTATTGGCTCTGCCTTTCCATTGGACTAATTCAGTGGCGTGGAGAGGGGGGATTTGCTGCTTGGGTAACAGCATATCTTCCATAAGAATCCAACCCAGGCTTTCGTGCTTCACATGCAGCGTTTGCAGCACCGAGCACAATAACATCAGTCTTCCAAGACTGAAGGAGGCCTGCTTGTTCATTACAATAGATTTCAACAGTTTCTGTATTTTAAAATAAAAAAAACTTAGGCATCCTGCAGTTTGCCTATAAAGAATATATTGAACCCCTGCAGTGGACACTGAGCAAATATAGACAAGGATTTAAGTGTGAAGGAAAAGTAAATAGATTGCTACCTGGGGATTTTGCTGGTGGAACCAATAAATTGTTTCTGACTAGCATTCTGATATTAACTATTGTAATGGGGGCATTTTATGGCAGTGATATTTCCATGTATTGTACCCAGGAATGTTTTAAAATGCTTCACATGCTGTTAACACTTTTTTTGTGCAAAGCATAATGTCAGCTTTTAATTTGCAGTCCCGGATAGCTCATTTGATCAAAATGTAAAGTCTGTGTTCCTCTTTAGACATGCAGAAATTATTTCCATGTGCTCTCATTTACCACGGTTTAATTTGTTTAGAAAATTAAAGTAATAAAACATCAGTTGGTTGTTTGTCTAGGAGAGCAAAGATTGTCTCGGTTGGTAGCTGCAAATGCTAAAGACATGCAAACAACAAAATGGAATCAACCAAGTAAATTGAAAGCTCACATCAAATTTTAAAATGTACTGAAAATAAAGAACTGTCCTAAACTTTCCAAACAGTTGATCGGTTTTTTAAAAATTCCTAACATCTCAAAGGCTGCCATCCTATCCACACTTACAAGGAACTAAGCCCCACTAACTATTATGGCATATATAGCGACCCGTTAAAATAACAGATCAGTGGCATTTCTCCAAATGCAGTCAAGGTAGCATCAAGTCTAAAACATTAAAAATAAAATAAAATGAAAAGGAACCCACCTGAAACTGGTTTGCAACCCCCCCACAAGTTGGCCATGAACTACAGTTTGAGAAGCATTGCAGTATGCAGTTCATTTTGTTCTGAATTTTTAACTTACTGTGTAAATATAATATACTGAAATCCCTACCTTCTGAATGAATCGCAGGACTGGTTGAGCTCTAATGGAAAGTCTTTTACAGTGTTCTGTAAAATAATTATTTATATGATTATCCATATACCCCAAACTTATCCATCTTTCTGATTCAGCCAAAATGTACATAGCCCCAAATGTTCCCATATTATGATAAAACCCCATGGCTGCCTCACTACCACAGTATGTAGTATACATCACAGTGGCACAGCTGCATTGGCACTGGAAAACTGGACAGGATTAATCCTTGTTTCCTTAACCAGTACTGTATTCGCAAAGCCCAAAATCGAGAGCTGCTTCTTTTCATACAGAAAGCACCTCTGTTTCTTTAAAGGTTTCATAACAGACAGAAATAAATCAGTAATGTAGCTGCCTATTTTATTTCTTACCTGCAAACTCCTTTACAATCGTGATGCAATGGCATCCAAGGCCATTATAGATGCAATATATGTAATAGCTTTCTTACGTTACATTTCTTACGTTCTGATAATTCTTGAGGTCAGATACGTATATGCTGGCATGGATAGGATTGGACTATAATTTACTCTTGAATTTCTTGCAGGTCTTCAGTTCAATTTTCACTATAATATTCTCAAATGATTCAGAATTCCTATCATTAAGTTTTGTCCAAGGGAAATACAGTGGCGCCTCACGTAAAGAACACCTCACATAAAGTATGTTTCACGTAACAAACAAAAATTTCTCCAGGATTCTGCTTCACGTAAAGAAAGTGCTTCATGTAAAGGAAACATTTGTTGGCAGTTGGGGCAGACATGCTGGCCGGCAGCCTGTTTAAAAAGCGTCAGGGCTGCCTAGCGCACCTGCCCATAGAGAAAGCAACACTTCTGTGCTGTTCCTCCTGTGGCCGGGCGTCTGCTGGGCAGAGGGAGAGAAGAGCAGTGGAGAAGAGGGAAGCAGCTCAGGGCTAGCCAGAAGGGAGCAGGGGAGAGAGAGGCTCAGGATGGAGAGAAGGAGAAAGTGGGGAGACACTTTGAAGGTGTCTTGGATTGCAGCCTCCTAACCATGTCTACCCAGAAGTAAGCCCCATTGTGTTAAATGGGTCTTACTCCCAGGAAAGTGTCTTTAGGACTGCAGCCTAAGTAGACTTCATAAGATCATGCACATTGAATGCATGTTTTGAATTCAATTCCAGTATTTTGTCATCATTTTTACATCCAGTTAATATTTTTATATGAATATTTTTGGGGTTGTGGAACCAATCATCTGAGTTTCCATTATTTCCTATGGGAAAATCCGCTTCATGTAAAGAAAGTTTCACGTAAAGTTTCACTGCCTCCGGAACAAATTAATTCTGTTAAATGAGGCACCACTGTATCTCAGTAATTGGTCTGTATCCAACTGTTTGTATCTCACAAAACTATTCGGTTTATTTTTGTCAACCCAGACTACATGAAGTTGAACTATTTAATAGTAATAAGTTTGGAGAACTAATTACCCATCTTATTTGGTGTCATTGTAATTTTAAACCATCTCCTTCTACCCCTGATCCTAAGCCTATTAGGGCTTTAGGACATTAACTACTACGAGCACAATCCTAAACATGACTACTCAAAAGTAAGTCCCATTGTATTCAATGGGTCTTACTCCCAGGAAACTGTCTTGTATCTGGAAATATTTATGTTATCCTGACTCATATAAAAAAGAACAAAACATAAAATACTGACAAATTTCTGCAAAGGATCTTATATTTCAACAAATAAGAAAAACACTTTCAAGTATGGCGTTCATTATTTGAGTTAAGAAAACATTATGTTGGGTCCTAATCATTTGCTTAATGATATCTTTTATTATGGGACTGGGAAGAGCTCTTTATGTTCTTTTCCTATAAAACAATATGATTGTGCTGAAGTTAAGTTTGAGTAAATCACTTTAATGACCAACAAAGAGTTTAACTCCATTATGTGCCTTCGTGTTTCTTAATTGTTTTGGCTGGATGGATTAGTAAGCTGAATTGAATGAGCTGCAGGTCTCAAGAAGAAAATTAAGGTCTCATTTGATTTCAAACGGGAATTAGTGCTCAAATGGGTCACACAGAATGAAAATTTCTTAATGAAACTTTCTTTTTATTTCCCCTTTTGAACCTTTAAGCCTTTTCATCAGTCAGATATGACAGAGTAAGCACTGGGAAAATGAAGAAAGCTAGCATCTTTTTAACAGGCTGATCTTATGACTTGCTGAGCTAGAAAATTAATGGGGAACATGGGCTACACAGACTGTTGCACCTGCAGAAGAATCAAACCAAAGGGGAAAAATAATAATTCAAATAATAATTTTAATGATGTGTTTATTGACTTTTATTCTAACAGGAAACTCAAGATGATTCACAGAAATACGGAGAAAAAAACATTAAAACTACAGAAGTCTAAAGCACAATTAATACAGCATATTATAAAACAGCTCAGCAACTGTCAGCTCCACAAACCCCCAAACATCTGTGAAACTAAAGGCCTCAATCTATCTTCAAAAATATTTTAAATGGGGTTTTGTTGGGTTTTTCCAGAGCTACAACTCCATGGATGAGAAGCCAGTGTGGCTTCTTATCTGTCCTTCCAGGGAATTTTGGCTGTTGCTTGAGGTCTCCCCATCCCCTAGGACAGGAGTGTCCAAACCCCAGCCCAGGGGCCAGATTCCGCCCACAATGAGCTTCATGCGGATTATCTTGTAATCCTCTGAAAGATGCTCTGAGGATCTCACTGTATGTGCATTTATGTACTAGTTTGGAGATCACCCCCTCTCTCTCAGTTAGAAAGTATGAACTGATTTGAATACTCATGCATTCATATAAGATTCCTCTATTCATTTATATAAATTAATGTAAATTTGTTCAAATCTGAAATGTAAATTTTTTTCCAGCTCCCGATGATGAGATGAGGTGATCTGCCTACCAAAATGTTTGAGCACCCTTACCTTAGGGAAAGTCCCATCAGCTGCAATTGGGCAACTTGGGTCTGAGTAAGCAACATCAATGACACAAAACCACATTGACATTTTCCCTTCCTCAGTCTGCAAGCCACTTGTGTGAACTATTAGGGCGTACATTAATCCTAACTTAGGCTGGCACAACTCATTGGTCTTCCCGTTCCTGTGGTAAGCCTTACTACTTATATTTAGGTAAATATAGGTAGCCTATATTTAGTAAATATAGGTATAGGTAGACAAATATAGGTAGCCTTACTGTTTTTGTTCTGCCACCCATACCTAAAAAGACTCTTAGCATGAATAATTGGAATACCATCGACCAGCCTTTTGTTGCTCTCATTAAGCTTTCCATAAGGAAGGGAATGTTGATATGGGAAGAACTTTCAAAACTATAAAGCCCAAAGAATACTTTCTGTGGCAGTGATTGTCGCATGAGAACACTACACTGCACAAGCACTTGCATGCTTAAATCGGCTCTTATATTGACAAGGATTTGGTGTATTTACCACCGTTCGCTTTAGAGTTATTATTTCAGTTTTTCTCCAAAGCTATTTTTTGCTGTTCCTTTTATTTACTAAGAGGCTCAACGTATAATTAGAGGTAATGACTCAGAAGTTAGGGGGAGAAGCAGGATTATTTTTAAACTAAACCTGCTGATTTATGGAAATACAGTAAGGGGGTGCACCGAGGGTGGAGAACACCTCCCACAGGAGTACTTATAATGGAACAGCAGCTGAAAGTGCCTTAAATATTGCAGTCAGCTTGGATAGGATGAAGATCAGATAGTATGATACTTTAGTACTCATGCCAGCTGCACATATCAAAGGAGGAATTTAACCAGAAATTCACAGTGGTGTAGGTAAAGTGGGTTGTGGGGGTCCATTTCCCCAAGTGCCATACCTGAGGGCTGTTGGAGGGATGCTTTCCTAAATCTTTCTCTGAGTTTGTGTCAACTGTTATCCATACTGAATGTGCATCAATGAATCTGCATTTAGGTTTCACTTCATAGCTGGTTACCTTTATGGAACATTTATTGGTATAAATGCAGTTTACTAAACATATAAATATAAACATAATTTATAAAAACTATAGTTTATATAAACATAGTTTATAAAATAGGGATTGGACAAATTCCAAGAGGAAATGACCATTTTAGGTTACAAGGGGTGTGTTTAGATGTGGACAACCTCAAAATGCCAGTTGAAGGGGATGCAGGTGTTTTGTGTGCTCTTGGAGGCATCTGGTGCACTCCAGTGAGATACATCTGGACCTGATGGGCTTTTAGGCTCTTTGAATGTTCTTACTTACCTTTTAAACATTTAAACAGTTCACCTTTTCTTGCCTCACCCCCCAACTAACAGAGCAATCTTATGCATGTTTACTTGGAACTAACAATCCAGAAGTGTACTTGAGCTGCCCTATCTATCACTGGGCTGGCCCAATTGCAAGATGGGCCACCCTAGTTATTCTGGAAAACGCTTGGGGCAGTCTAAGGAAACATAGGCTGCCCCAAGACAAGTGGACCTGGGCTGCCCTAACTGGGGAAGCCTAGGCAGTTCAGGAGAGGCATGTTGAGGGCATGTTTAGCAGTGCCTAGGACAGAGCAGTTATTCTGACTCCAGAGCCTGTTTCCAGGGCAGAAATGCCCTCTTCCAGCTCCTCAGAGTTATACCACCTCAGGAGCAGGTATAGTAATGAGTAGACCCATAGGGGTCCATGTTAAGGCTGAGTAAGTAAGTTAAGGCCAGCCTGTCTGCAGCCCCTGCCTCTCAACCTCAGGATATGGAACAAATACAGCAGCCACTAACCACTAACCTGGGGATATAATAGACCACTCCAAGTATCCACCTTCCACTAGAGGTTCTGCTGTATTGCATTCTCCTGCTGCAGCTGTGACTGGTTATCAGGAACTTGGGCTTCCTTCTAAGGCAGGCACCACAGCTGTTCCTTGTTCAGTGTGGTCTGGGGGGAGTTTCCTTAGGAGCAAACCCTGAACAATTCCTGAACATTCAGTCATTGGCAATAAAGAAGGTGCTCCAGTCCCCCTGGTTATTTTGGTCCCTCTTTTCCAGAGCCAAAATGTCCTCTTTAAAATTGGACAACTATGTTGCTAAATAGTATTTTGAAAGAGAAGTGACGTTTGGAAAGGTTTGGCAATTCAATAGAAAGGATAAAGAAATAAAGAAATGAAGAAATAAAGAAAGAAAGCAGGCCTCCGTCAATCTTGGAAGACTATGGTATTGTGCTCGGCGCTGCATACGCTGCATGCAAAGCACGAAAGCCTGGGTTGGATTGTTATGGAGGATAGGCTGTTACCCAAGCAGCAAATCCCCCCTCGTCACACCCCAAATAGTCCAATGGAAAGGCAGAGCCAATACGATTGGATCCAGTTGGCGTCACAGAGCTGGGCTAAGGACAGGAGCTCACCCTGTCTTGTGGGACCGAACCCTGGCCTGCTGTTTAACAAGCACAGTGTCTTAGCCACTTATGCCACCCACAGCCAATAAATAAATAAATAAATAAATAAACAAACAAACAAACAAATCTTGCTGAAAGTTCACGGTACTAACTACAGTATTTTGTTGTTTTTTATACTCTGAAGGAAGAGTCATTCTTTTTTGGAAAGATGTTCTTGTCTTGTATTTATTAGTCATCACTGGCAAACCGTTGTCATTGATGTAATTATTGTCAACAAATTGTCTTTTTGAGTGATATTGATAGAGATGGTGGGATAATATTTGCCAGTTATGTTGCTGATGATTATTTTCTGACAATATTTAATTGTTGGTCTGCGGGCTGCCTCAGAAAAGTGTATACATAATTCATTCTTTTTTTCATTAGTGAAGAAATTAATTATTTAATATTTGGACGATTTCATTTCAGTTAAATTTTTTTATGTTGATGTTTGCCGTGAAGTCTTTTGGAGAAGTGCTGAAGTACAAGTAACCTAGTACTTTATGCTGATCTCTCTCTCTCTCGCTCTCTCTCTCTCTCTCTCTCTCTCTCCCCTCTATGTGTGTGTCTGTTCATGGGCCTATCACTAAACTTCTGGCATCACAAAATATGGCATCACAAGATACTTAACTTTTATGGTCTGTGGTGGTCTGTGGTTAAAATGCTATATGATGAAAATAATCTGTATGACAACACAAATGGCTTACTAGTCTTGACTTAGAAAACCCTAAATAGCTTGGGCCCAGATTATCTTGAGAACCATCTACTTCCATACAATCTCACCCATTCCCTCAGGTCATCAGAGAAGGCCCTGTTTCAAGTACCGCTGTTTTAATGTATTGGAATTTTACTGTTGTTTTTATGGATGCTTTGTAAGCTGCCTTGAGTCCCTTTGGAAGAAAGGCAGGATAGAAATAAAGTTTATTATTAATTATTATTATTATTTCCATATAGAAACTGGAGCTCACTGAAAGATCGTGCCTCAGCGGCATTACTCATAAACAATCATGCAGTTCCCAAACTTACTGTGGCCATGGCAGCCTTGTTATGAGGCAGCCTCTTCTTCCCAGCTATACATGTTGGATTGAACGACCATGTTGCCCCATCATGTTGGATTGAACAACCCAAGATGGTGGCACTTGGAAGAGCTGGTTAGAAGAGAAAGAGGTAATCCTGTGAGTTTGCCATGGTCCTCTGAGGCACCTCAGTGCGCAGTTTCTGCTGGATTGATGATATCAGAACAAGTAGATTATTTATAATTTTCTGAAAATATTCTATCAAAATTTTTCCCCCTCAAACATTTCATTATACTTTTATATCAACAACTTCACACAGTTTTCTTGTTAGATCAGAACTTTCCCAGCCTGGTTTTCCTTAAAACTGAATGCATTTATTTTGTGTGTAACACTGTCTCATAAGCATAATTAGAAATCTGAATGAATAGAAATCATGAAATTAATTTCTTCAAACAAAGGTAGGAGAGCAAAAGCAATCTGTATCGAAAACTGAAACCTACTGCATGAATGACCACCGGCTGCGCAGCCTTGGCAAACATTTGCTTTTGTTTCTTCTACTGACAAATGTAGCACCTGGGTTACTTTTTCATTTGGGCTCATTTGGGATCATTCCCTAAATCATTTTTTACAGAAGCTTTCAGGACCAACAGGTGAAACTGGTAAGCTACTCAACTGAAATGGGAGGAAGAGCTGCCCTCTTAGCTGTGATTTTCAGTTGAAGACTGGGACTACCCAATGTCATCTTGGTATATTTGTATCTTAAGAGACATAAAACAGGGAAAGAAGTCAAAAGGAACTAGTTATGAGATGGGTACCAGATTAGTCCCATGTTTCACTTGGAATTCCATTTTGAATAGCTTAAATCAGACCCTCTCCAAGTGTTTGTCACAAGTCCACACACAATGAGTTGCAGTCTGGGCCCTCCTTTCTCCCTTATGCTTCATGGCACCAAATAGGAGTCATTCCAGTAGTCCCAGTATTTGCCAGAGCTTCTGGCTGACTGTGCTGGACCAGTAATCCCATTCTACAGGCCTTTGTGAGTCTTGGACTGGCTCTCTGGCTGCAATCCTAATCCCCAGTTAGGCTGGCATGAGTCCCAGCACAACTCCCATGATGGACTGGAGGTGTCACAAAAGTGCCATAAGACACTCCTGGGGGTTAGGCCAGTGCACAGATATGTGCCAGTCTCCCCACAAGAATGGGGACATACATGAGATGTGTGGCCTAAATTGGTTAGGATTGCATCAGAAGGCTTTGGAAGCCACTTCTGGTTTTCAGAAACCACTTCAGTTTGCCTCCCAAAACTGTTAGTGACTTATGAAGAATTTGAGGGCCATTCTGAGGCCCAAATTGTGCTGGTCTGCTAGCATCTCCAGCACCACCAAGAATGTCACAGTCTACCACAGAGTTCAAGATTGAGTCATGGTCAGTGATGGGCAGGCCTGGCTCCAACAACCAGTTCTCCGGAAGTGGGCGGAGCCAGGCAAGGTCAGGGGGTGGGGCCGAGGTCAGGAGGTGGGGCCGAGGTCAGGGGGTGGGGCCAGGGATATTTTTTTAATTAAAAAAATTTAAGCATGTGGCTTACCTGAGTAGACCTGCATAGGCTGGGTCTCTGAGGCTGAAGTCCTCTCCACACTGGCCTGGAAGTAAGTCCCATTGACTTTCATGGGACTTACTTTTGAGTAGACCTGCTTAGGATGGGGCTCTCAGTCCCAGCCACATTTTCCTGGGAGTAAGCCTTTCCTGGGAGTAAGCCGGCTCTGGTGCACACAGCAGCGCGCGATTGGTGTGGAGCCTCCTGGCCAGCAGGGAAGGCGGGCTCTAGTGCGCACAGCAGCGCGCAATTGGTGTGGAGCCTCCTGGCCAGCAGGGAAGGTGGGCTCTGGCATGCACAGCAGTGTGCGATTGGTGTGGAGCCTCCTGGCCAGCAGGGAAGGCTGGCTCTGGCGTGCACAACAGCGCGCGATTGGTGTGGAGCCTTCCCAGCCAGAATGGAAATGGCTGCCGCGGTGGCCATAAATGCATGAATGACCCCCGAACCGGTTCTGCCGTTATGGCCAGCCCCCACAACAAATGGTACACGACCGGCGGGCTGATATTAACAACCAGATCGGCCGATCCGGTCCGAACCGGTATCAGCCCATGCCTGGTCATGGTGCTGCAAGGTTTGGGAACCACTGGATTAAAATAGCGGATTCAGGTTGCTAACCAGAGTGGTTTTAAAATAGTCTTGAACTGGACCTTGATTAGGCTCATCAAGAAAGGCAGATAGCTTTGCCTAATGATCATTCCTATCATGCAGAGAGATAACAATAATATTAGCTACTGTTCATTATTTTGAATTAAAAAGGCATGATTCTTGCTTCCTGATGGATGTACCAGCAATACTTGGCAGTGATGACTTGTTTGACTAGCCAGCTGTGATTCAGCTAGTATTTGGGAATGAGTCTTTGTCCATTCCACTCCTGGCACGGTACCATCATCATCACCATTTATCTAGAGTGACAGATTGTTCCCTCTCAAAAATGATGACTGTACTGCGGGATGTTCTAAATACTCCTGTATTTTGTTATCAACTTTTGTTGTCAACTATCTTCAGATCCAAGAAACCTTATTTAAATAGTATTTGTAATAAAATTTTCTTTAACAATATAAAAATTACAAATTTGTAAAACTATGAGGAAGGAAAGAAGCTTCCCCTTCGCCACAATAGCATGGCAGCAGTCCCAATATTTGCACTAGGACAGCTTGCATGTTCTGGCACATGTTAAGATTAAGCTGAGTTTTGGGTTAAAGATAGTCCACTTTTTGTTTGATAAGGCAATTGCGTTTTCATTTTCTGGCTCACTGACCATAATTTTTGATAGCAAGTAGCTGCCCAAGTGCAGTTTCTTTCATTTCATTCAGCATTAAATTACCTTTCTAATGATATATAACATGATGATATTATTTCTACGTACCCTGTTTCTCACAGTTTTGGCCATCTTTGTAACTTTGTAACATTTTTGTAACCAATCCAGAGTAACTATGAGGAGTCCTTGCTCCAGTGTAAGAACAATTTACTCTAGATTCCAATATGAATTTCCCATAGGTTTTCACTAGGTGGTGCAGTAACTATAGGTGCACGTAGTGTCTCTTACGTGCTCACGTAGTTACTCTGGATTAACTTAGTAGGGATAGTGTGCTTGTGTGGGACACACATGCAGAACTCTCAGAGCCTCCATCAACTGAAGAAAAGAAGGAAACCAGCAGAATCATTACCTGCTATTATCGTTGGACAACTTTAAGTATTTAGATGGGCTGACCCGAGTATAAATATGAGGAGCATGACTTCCTAATATGTTTGCTTAGTGTTGCAGCCTTATAGTCAAAAGGGTTCATCTATATGGTTTAGCTGATGGGCATTAACTTTGTCCGACAGTGAAGTATGAAGTCGTAAAACTGCCAGGGCGGCATGAATGACTCCCAATGGGGCAATCCAATCATATATATATATAGTAATTCCCTTTCTTGCTGCTTTCTCCTTTGGTTTACTTTGGAATACAAATGGCAGGCAATCACACTTTTCCAGTAGGCCAGCTCAGCAGCTCAATAGCTGTAATGGAGGCTGAAAATAAACATTTCAAGATTGAAAAACCACTCATCTGTAAACAGAAATGATATAGCTGACATTTGCTAGGAAAAAAAATGAGGAAAGCTTATCTTTCCTCTGTAGCTGTAGGTTGAAAACTCGCAGGAGAGCAACGTAAAGCTCTTCCCAGTGCACCAAATAGAGCTTCTGATATCCTGCCTGGATGTTTTGATTTCCACAAGTGAATTGCATCAATTCTGCTTTTTAATGAGCATCCAAAGAGTGGTGTAGCTAGAGAGGTTACAAAGCACTAAGGCTGCAATCCTAACCACATTTTCCTGGGAGTAAATCCTATTAAACACAATAGGACTTTTGAGTTGACGCGCTTAAGATTGCACTGAAGGTTTTGCAGGGTTTTTCACTAGAGCATGCAAATGCTCTCTTTTTTAGAACCATTTCAGGTCAGGGTGACCATATGACATAAACACAAAAAGAAAAAATGTAGGACATGACAAAAAAAAGTGAGCCATGCACCACCATCACTCCCAATGGCCAGACGTGACATTAGACAGGGCAACATTAATAAGAAGGAGATTGAGAGTCCAGTTGAAGTGGTCACATCACGCAGAAAATTGGTGGGGTGAAAGAACACCTGATTCTGGGTGCAATCCTAACCTAGGCTGGCACAACTCATTGGTCTTCCCATTTCTGTGGTGATGTAGGGAGGCAAGTGCATGTCTGTGCACTGGTCCAACCCTCCCGCAGGAGTGGTGTGGAAGTGCCTTACAATAACCCCCATGGTAGCACAGGACTTGTGTTGGGGCTTATGCTGGCTTAACTGGGGATTAGGATTGCAGCCACTATCTCTTTTTTGTCTCTTTACATACTTATTTTGTCGAAGGGGCAGGCAGGTGGGAAGAGAGTGGATGCAGAGCTGGGACCCAGCAGTTGCGCTGAATCCAAGCCCTATTCTGCTTGTCTCTGCACCACCTTCAGAGATGGCACAGATCCGAATAGACACATAGGCTGCATCCTAAAGACACTTTCCTGGGAGTAAGACCCATTGAACACAATGGGGCTTACTTTTGAGTAGACATGGTTAGGATTGTGCTCATAGGCAAGTGTTCTCTTGCCTTTTGCAAGAGAAAACTATTGCAGCTGTTCCAAATTTGTGCTAGCTACATCAGTGGCCAAATGCCTGCTTGTTCCACCACAAGCTGGGATTGCAATGTTTATGTATTAGCCACTTGTTGTGTATTTTGTAGAACAGCATTACTGAAAGAAGTACCAGATCACAATGTTGGAATACAAAAGTGTCTGACCACATCGGGAGAGGGGAGCTGGTTCATCCAAATGGGAATATGATTTCTTTATTTGGAAAATGTATAACACACTCTTCAGTGACACCCTTCTCAGTGCAGCTCTCAAAGTTTTAAAACCCCTCAAATACACAAACATCAGAAATAAAGAGAAATAAGAACCAAACCACTGCATGCAAGTGGAACATCAAAAAGGCTTGGAAGAACGTAAGAGTGTGGTGACTTTTATAAACGACTTTATGCTAAAATGATTGTCAAAGGAAAAACAGATGACACTGCACAGTCCTTGGAGTTTAAGAGCTGGAGGGCTGAATCTGATGTGCAAAATGTGTCCCATGCTGGTGATTTTGGTTTTCTACAGAAATAGTGGCTGGAGGCTGTGCAAGATGAAACTGAACTGACGGAGGAAGAGGGCTTTAGATCTTAGCCCCCTCCGTGATTCTGCTCCAATTTGCACCTTCATGCACTGTTTGGAGAAAAGAAAAAAAAGAAAAAAGTTTCACATGAAAACAGCATGCAGCAGCACTATTGCACAATGACTGCAATCCTAAAGACGCTTTCCTGGGAGTAAGACCCATTGAACACAATGGAGCTTACTTTTGAGTAGACATGGTTAGATTGTGTTCAAAGTTCTTAAACCCAACTCCTCCATAGTGGTCCTGTGTTGTTGTTTTTTTTCCGAGGACTACAGAACAAGTTTGTGGAATAGGCAGAGCTTCTCTCAACTTTGAATTATTTTGCATAAGCTAGTTATTAGCTTAAGCTAATTAAGAGGAAACATTTAAAATCAGGGTCACATCACCTATTCTACAAAACATATATTTTAGCCAATTATTTTGGCCAATAATTGGCCAGAGTTATTTTGTCTTTGGAGATATTTCATATTAGGTAAGTGTGAATCATCTACACTTTGATACATTCCTATTGGGTGTGAATCATAGAAACTTGTCAAAGTGTGCTGTTTCATGCATATTTATTCCCTATTGCTCTTGTCAAACTTCAAAGTAGGTGGAATTTGGCTTTCTAAACTTCCTTATAAATTTAATGGATGGAATACTGTCTTTCCTGTCATAAACCAACTTGCACAATTTTTTCCTGTAATCTTAAAACGGCAGTGTTATTTCACTCCAGAGAGTTCTATCTCAGTGGCGAATGAAGTCATTGCTGTAACTATGCTTCATGGAAATCTGTAATTTTTTGCTTGTAAAATTTAACACGACAGTGGCAACTTCACATAACAAACGCCTCAGGTAAAGTTTGTTTCACGTAACAAACAAAAATTTCTCTAGGATTCTGCTTCACGTAACAAACTATGCTTCGCGGAACAAACACATTCGCTGGCAGTTGGGGCAGACGTGCTGGCCGGCAGCCCTTTAAAAAAGCATCAGGGCTGCATAGTGCGCCTGCCCATAGCGAAAACAACACTTCCGCACTGTTCCTCCTGTGGCTGGGTGTCCGCTGGGCAGAGGGAGAGAAGAGCAGTGGAAAAGAGGGAAGCAGCTCAGGGCTAGCCAGAAGGAAGCAGGGGGGAGAGAGGCTCAGGATGAAGAGAAGGAGAAAGTGGGGAGACACTTGGAAAGTGTCTTGGATTGCAGCCTTCTAACCAAGTCTACCCAGAAGTAAGCCAAATTATGTTCAGTGGGGCTTACTCCCAGGAAAGTGTCTTTAGGAATGCAGCCTAAGTAGACTTCATAGGCTCATGCACACTGAATGCATGTTTTGAATTCAATTCCAGTGTTTTTTTTTTACAAACAGTTAATATTTTATATGAATATTTTTGGGGTTATGGAACCAATCATCTGAGTTTTCATTATTTCCTATGGGAAAATTTGCTTCACATAAAGAATGTTTCACATAACAAGCATGCCTCCAGAACAAATTAAATTTGTTACATGAGGTGCCACTGTACATGTAAATGATATCTTTTCCAAGTGGACAACTGCAAAGTTGGCAAGCAAGTATATTTCCTGTATAATGGTGAAGAAAGAAGATATTGTTATGGGTGAAGAACAATAGAAACTGAAACCCAGCCAGCCACAACTTGAAACAAAGCCAGAAAAAAGAGATGTATTGGCCTAATGGTTCCCAAACTGTGGGTCCATGGCCCACCAATGGGTCAGGTCCCAATTTGGGGTAGATTGGGATACCAACATGCTACATGAATCAAAGGTTTAACAACCCGCTACTTGTTGTGCACTTGTTCTGCACTGTGGTCTAATCGCCATTATAGCCATTTATAATAATTATTATATTTTCCAAACCTTATAGTAATACCTTGTTACTAATGGCATGCATTTTCATCTCTAAAACCAACAGTAAATTCCTCTTGTCTCGTTTTCTGTTACTGCAGCCGGTTTGGCAGTATAGCTGAGATGAGAAGCTAAACGAAAACACGGAACCTACACCAATGTCTAATGCAACTTATCCATGGCATCACTGTTGAAAAACGAATCCTGTCTTATTTTTTTGAGAGAAGAGTTTGAGAATATAGATTCTGTTTGATGGAAATGATGCACAGATGGAGAGGAGTGACTGCCCAGCCAAAACTGCCATGCCTCGAAGCATGAAATTTGAGGAGGATGTTCCTTCCATAATGGAGAACAAGAACCACCCACCAAGAACCAATTTTTGGAAATTCCAACTAGAAGGGGTGAAAAGAGGTGCAACACGTTTTCCTCCCTATACTTCGTACATTGAAGAATTCCTAACTGATGGACACTCTGCCCCAACCCCTGGACCTAGAAGCATTAAATTTGGGGAGGGTATTCCTTCCATGATGGAATCACCCTCCAAGAACCAATTTCTAGAAATTTCACCCCTAAGGTTCTGAAAAGGGGTACAATGCATTTTTGGCTTATACTTAAACATTGAAGACTGATCAACATCCAGCTGATGTACTAGGAGGGAGGGGGAGGTTGTACATGGGGGGTGGTGCGCATGGGGGGAAGATGCATAGAGGGGTTGGTGCACATGGAAGGTGGTGTGCATGGGGGATGCACATAGGGGGTCTTGAGCATGGGGATTGTGCACAGTGGGGGTTGGTGCACAGTGGGTGATTGATGCACATGGGGAGTTGATGCACTTGGGGGTTGATGCTCATGGGGTTGTTGCACAGTGGGGGGGATGGCGTATAGAGGAATTTTACTACGTTTTTGCTATATATAGCGAAAACGTAGTAAAATTCCTAGCAGAGCAAATGAACCAGCTGCTAGCAGCAGGCTCCCACCCAGGCTGGCTCACACAAGGGAAGACAGTACTGATTCAGAAAGACCCGCAAAAAGGAACAACACCATCCAATTATCGGCCTTAACCTGCCTCTCTACATGGAAAGTCCTATCACGCATCATAGCCACTAAATTGCAAAAGCATATGAGCCAATACATGAGCACAGCTCAAAAGGGCATTGGGAAGGATACCAGGGGCTCAAAACATCAACTGCTCATAGATAGTACTGTAGCCCAAGACTCAAGAACCAGACAGACTAATCTGTGCACAGCTTGGATTGACTACAGGAAAGCCTACGACTCAATGCCACATACATGGATCTGTGAATGCCTAGCATTATATAAAGTAAATAAGACCTTAATGACCTTCCTTAAGAACTCCATGGGGCAATGGAAAACAACATTGGAAATCAATTCAAAAGAATTAGCACAAGTATCGATCAAGCGTGGCATATATCAAGGAGATGCACTGTCTCCCCTGCTGTTCTGCATAGGCCTGAATCCCCTAAGCGAAATAATAGCAAAGACTGGATATGGGTACAAGTTCAAGAGTGGAACTACCATCAGCCACCTCCTCTATATGGATGACATCAAGCTGTATGCAAAGAATGAACGAGACATCGACTCACTGATACACCTGACAAGGATCTACAGTGAGGATACTGGGATGTCATTCGGCCTGGATAAGTGCAGCCGAATGATAGTAAAGAGAGGAAAAGTGGTTAAGATCAGTGGGGTAGAACTACCAACAGGGTACATAACAGATGTAGAGATCAACTATAAGTACCTAGGTATCCCACAATCCCACAGAAATCATGAAGAGGAGGCAAGGAAGACAGCAATATCCAAGTACCATCAAAGAATACGAGAGATCCTGAAAAGCCAGCTCAATGGGAAAAATAAGATACATGCCATCAATACATATGCACTGCCAGTCAACAGATACCCTGCTGGCATAGTAAGCTGGCCACAGACAGAAATGGAGGCGGCCGATGTGAAGACCCGAAAGCTCCTCACAATGCATGGGGGTTTCCACCACAAGTCTCACATCCAGAGCCTATACACTAGTCGGAAAGAGGGCGGCCGGGGTCTGATGAGCGTCAAAACCACTATCCTGGATGAAACCCAGAATATCCAGGAATACATCACTGAGATGGCACCCAAAGATGAGCTGATGAGAGAATGTCTCCAGCAACAACAGCAACAGCAAATACAGAAGGAAGATCAAACTGAGGAAGTGTCCTGGCAAGAGAAGACCCTGCATGGGATGTACCATCACCAGATAACCGAAGTCGCTGATATTGGGAAATCCTATCAGTGGCTGGAAAGAGCCGGCTTCAAAGATAGCACTGAAGCCCTCATCATGGCAGCACAAGAACAGGCACTAAGTACCAGATCCACAGAAGCGGGGATTTACCATACAAGAGAAGACCCAAAGTGCAGGCTGTGCAGAGAAACCTCAGAAACAATCCAACACATTGTGGCAGGGTGTAAGATGCAGGCAGGAACAGCGTACATTGAACGGCACAATCAAGTAGCCG
The DNA here is from genome assembly GCA_030015325.1 of Cryptoblepharus egeriae. Taxonomy (NCBI): domain Eukaryota; kingdom Metazoa; phylum Chordata; class Lepidosauria; order Squamata; family Scincidae; genus Cryptoblepharus; species Cryptoblepharus egeriae. The sequence continues at coordinate 26,366,633 of JAREYC010000008.1, forward strand.
GCATCGTGTATAGGAACATCTGCTCAGCCTATGGACTAACCCCTCCCAAGACCAGATGGGAGACCCCTCTGAAGGTTGTGGAGAATGACAGGGCTAAGGTCCTGTGGGACGTCCATATCCAGACAGACAAGAAGGTACTGGCTAACCAGCCAGACATTGTGGTGGTAGATAAGGCCCAGAAGATAGCCCTGGTGATAGATGTAGCGATACCAAACGACAGCAACATCAGGAAAAAAGAGCATGAAAAGGTGGAAAAGTATCAGGGTTTGAAGGAGGAATTAGAAAGACTGCGGCAAATGAAGGTGAATGTGATCCCAATAGTGGTTGGAGCACTAGGGGCTGAGACACCCAAGCTGGAAGAATGGCTCCAACAGATTCCAGGAGGGACAGCAGAACATTCGATCCAGAAATGCGCATTGCTAGGAACAGCTAAGATACTGCGCAGAACCCTCAAACTCCCAGGCCTCTGGTAGAGGACCCGAGATTGAGGATAACATACATACATACACCACCCATGGAGGGTGAGAAAAGGAAAAAGTTAAAGGTCAGCAATTTGACCTTTAGAGATCGTGCTTGATTGCAATTTGTATGTCATCCTTATTGTGAAGCTGTTCCTTTCATAATAAAAACTGTAAATCTACTTTTTCACTCCCCCTCTCCCTGGTATTTTTATGCAATCCATCAGCATTGGAAAGCTGGATTGAATTGGGCCATGCCAGATTCTGATGAGTTCCAGAGAACATATATGGGTGGGTGTATATGGGTGTACAGGGGGTACTAACAGTATTTATTAGTTCGTTTTGCCTTGTCTTCTTGGAGTTGACAGTATCACTTTTCAAACACTGAATGAAAAGTAGTCTATCAAATACTGTGCACGATGATTAGAGAGTGCCTGATCACTTGTGTTCTTGAAAAGAACAGATTTTAATCTCTGTCTATAAACAAAGTGTGACATCTTTTAAAGGAACAATTATACGTTTCTGTAGGGGGATGATTCATCAGATTAGACAAACCAATTGCAGGCTCAAGTTTTTTTATTTTTGTGCTGCCAACAGCAAGAGTGGATTCAAAGCACCAAGGAAAGAACATGGTGACCCTTTACAAAAGTACACCTCCCACGAGGTTCAGATAGGTTCTCTACAAGATCAGGACTGTGTATGGAGGTCTGAACTCACATGAAAAGTTATCTCATTGTGGAGAAAAGGGTCTTGCATCACCTCCCCAAAATAAACTTCAATGCTGGCTCAAAGAATGATAAGTAGCAGGGCAAATTGTGCCAAAACAGTACAGTTAATTCTCTTTATATGTAAACATGCTACCTGCAAATTCTCATATCCACAAAGGACATAACTGCTACCTACCTCTTGGTATCCAAGCCTTTCTTCTTGTTATCTGCTATACTTTTGGTGGCTGGACCCATGACCAGCATGAAATCATTTTAAATGGCCACCTTCTTCCAGCCATTTTAAAGATTTCTGCATTGATCATGGGAGTAATTTTGAAGGCCCCTGCAGCCATCAGAAGATCTCTACAGCAGTGGTCTTCATAGTGGGAGATGCAACCCTCTTTAGGGTCGCAACTTCATTTCTGGCGGGGGTCATGAAAAGTTGGATGTAGCCATCTTGGCGTCTAGCACTGGGCGCCTTTAATGACTCTTCCAGCCATGACATCACTTTGGGAGGGGGTCTCGGACAGATTGTCATTCTCAGAAGGGGGTCCCAGGTTGAAATGCTCAAATACCACTGCTCCACAGCATTTAGATAACTTCTGTCCCTTCCTGCTGTGCTGTGGTATTTTTATGAGGGTTTCCTCTGGATTTTTTTCATGAGTCTTACTCCCAGACTCTATTCCCCCTTGGAACCCTTCACAGCCAACCCCACTTATTCTTTAGAAATAGGGGAACTGAGATTAAGATAGCTAAAAATGGTTTTAAAAAAGGCTTTGTATTCTGAACAAGAGAATGAAGTTCTCAAGAAGTTTCTTGATCAATGCATGCAGGGAAGTTATTTCAGATTTAATGTATTAATATTTTTGTTGTTTTTGTTCAGAACCATTTCTGATGTCCCCAGCATTTTCTAGAGGTGAACACAAAAGGTGACTGAGCAGGAACCAAGTGAGCTGATGTAATGAATATCAAAAAAAGTAATAATAGGGATGTCTGTACTAGAACATCCTTTGGCAAAACAGAGCTTTCAGGAAATGTTTGTAGTATAAAGTGCACTGCTCCATTAACTTTCTGTTGGCATGACAGAAATGGCCCCTCATTAGCCAACAACTTCTTGAACAAGAACATTTAAGGGGTAAAAAAAGCTTTTTTTCATTTTTAGAGTAATAATACTGTATAGTTCCAAAGAATTTCCTGAGTAGTGTCCTTTAAGAAGATCAGAGCTCAGTCCTGAGCTTGTTCCACCAGTCCTTGTATTGCTACTTCTATACTAGGGCAAAACCCAGAGTAGCTACGGGGAGTCCTTGCTCCAGTGTAAGAACAATTTACTCTGGATTGCAATATGAATTTCCCATAGGTTTTCACTAGGTGGTGCAGTAAGTATGGGTGCACGTAATGTCTCTTACATGCTCACATAGTAACTCTGAATTGTAAGGCTAGTTTCTGATGGTCCGCGGCTCGGCAGTTGCTCAAATCGCTGGGCAGTGGAGAGGTAGGTGTGTGTGGAGTAGACAGGGAAGAGGCGTTACAGGGTGGAAGAGGCGTTACAGGGTTACAGGGTGGGAAAGAGGTGTGCAGGTGGGGGAGAAAGGGGAGGAAGGAGTGGCAACTGGTGGAATGCACTTCTGACAGATCCAAAGCCTCCATATTGGGTCTCACAACTTAACATAGAGGCTTCTGAGTCAATGGCAACCCAAAGAATTAAGAAGTCCCATTGTGGGGGCTACTATCCTTTTCTGGGGGGGGGGGGAAGAGATGAATGCTGGTTGTCCAGCAGCACTCAGACTACCAAAGAAGCCATTTGGTCTCAATTTATGAAAAATCTGAACAAAAGTCTGATTATATCAGATGATCATATCTAATCCTCTACCCCCCACATCTTCCTGCATTTAAACAGATTTGAGAGACCCAGACAAAAGCTACTTAAACCAGGTCTTTGAATCAGTCAATTTGGTTCTATTGATTTTTAGACTGGGTTGCAAATCTCTCAAATCCTTCCATTAATTGGTGTCAGACTTTTAAGGACTTCCGTGTGTTTAATTTAGAAATCTGCCCAAATCTCAAACTACTCTATCTTCTCATTACTGCATATTTTATTATGGGAGGCCTATTTTGCAAAACTGCACGTATTGTGGAAAAGTCCAGTCCAAAGATATCCAAGAATTAGTGAGTTATCTGCATTTTGTGTGGGAGGTAATGTACCAGTGAAGATCAACATAGAACCAATACTCAGTAATTTTCTTGAACTATTTCTGACAGGTTTGCAATAGACATGAAGAAATAAAAACATCGCAAATCTAAGAATAAAACCAACTAAGCCCTAGATGGGACTAATAAGCATGCTGCATGCTATTTTTGAAATTTCCTGCTCTGTCTTCAATGAGGAGAAAAATATCTGGCTGTGGGTGGCGCAAATGGTAAAGACGCTGTGCCTGTTAACCAGGAGGCCAGGGTTCGATTCCTGGGTCGGCCCCACAAGACAGGGTGAGCTCCTGTCCTTAGCCCAGCTCTGCGATGCCAGCTGGATCCAATTGTATTGGCTCTGCCTTTCCATTGGACTAATTCAGTGGCGTGGAGATGGGGGATTTGCTGCTTGGGTAACAGCCTACCCTCCATAAAAATCCAACCCAGGCTTTCGTGCTTCGCATGCAGCGTATGCAGCGCCAAGCACAATACCATAGTCTTTCAAGACTGATGGAGGTTTGCTGCTGCTTTTAATACACTAGCCAGTAGTGTCACTAGGGTTTGCTTCACCTGGTGCAGGAGGCAGAACATCACCCCTATGAGGGATGTCCTCTCATGTAGTGGTTGGGGCAGCTCCTTGAGTGATGGGTATAGCTATACCATTCCCTAATCACTCTGGGTTTTTTTGGCTGAAATATTTGATACCTTTTTTCCTTACAACACCCACATCTGCAGTGCTCTTTATGTGCAGTTCGTCCTCATATGCATAAAAGTCAATTGTGCAGCAGCTGAAGGAGGATACAAATACACTCTGTGATATAAGCATAATTAAATGCCAGCCCTCTCTGGTACCCCATAAAACTCAAGAGTACAATAAGGAGACATATGTAATATTCTGAGAAGTATCTATTGCCATTAATGTGTTTAAAGTTACGCACCACTGAACAGCAGCTTTTGGTGCCTGGTTCACTTCCATGTGCATTGCGCATTTGCCTCCTTTTGATCACTGCTTCCCATATGCTGTTTCATGTTATCTTTTATTTCAGGGTGAACCAGGCAGAGACATTTGGAGAAAAAATGAGAAGCATTTAAACTTTTGACTTCTGAAGTCAAGTGCATCTTATTTGGCAGACATGATGCTCTGTATGTGATAACTAAAAATCTGTGCCAAAAAAATGCTCTTGAACATTCTCAATTTTCACAAGTAGCCCTCTGAAAATGAGGAGTACTCTTTATGGATGAATGTATTGTTTGCATACATATGTACAGGATATGGTTTCCAGCCTCTCAAAACAAAAGGTATTTATAGCCTGCTATATATGAAAGATGCTGCAGGTCTTTGGGATTGTTTCATGTGGTTTGCCAGCTACTGTTTTGACTTTCACTATCTTGATGTGCAACAAACAGTGAAATAATGTGACATTTGGGCTGCTATCCTAAAAACATTTTCCTGGGAGTGAGATTCATTGAACACAATGGGGCTTACTTTTGAGTAGACAAGGTTAGGATTGCACCCATGGGATTCTTCCCCTCATCCCATGCAGGTGATGAGATATAAAGAATCTATATTAAGGTAACCAGATATATTAGAATTCCCTTTTTAAAAAAACCACCAATGTTGCATTTCTTTATCCTTATAAAAGTATAGTAGTAGACAACAAACTACAGATCAAAATGTGACTCCAGGCTAATTCAAGGACATGTAACCCTTAGGTGACCAACCGGATTTTTTGTCCAGCAATTATAATTTATGCAAATTAGGCTATTTTTAGAGCACAATCATCTAAGAGCACAATCCTAACCATGACTACTCAAAAGTACGCTTCATTGTGTACAATGGGTCTAACTCCCAGGAAAATGTCTTTATGCAGCCATGATTACAGCCAACATATGCAGCCATGATTGCAGCCATAATGTCAAACTTATTGTTATTATTTTTAAATAGTTTTAATTATATTTTATTGTTTGGTTTTTAATGTTTTCATCTAGCTTTTAACTGCATTTTATTCTGCTATTTTAAATGTTGTTAGCTGCCTTGGGTATCCTTCCTAGGAAGTAAGGCAGGATATAAATAAAATAATAAATAAAATACAGAGGACCAGAGTCCTCTGGCATTCATGATGCCTGCTGGGGACCAGAAGTGACATCATTATGTAGAGAGTGACATCATTTAGCAGAAGATGCTTAGAAACAGGTAGTTTGTTCTCACACAGAAACTCATGAGCTGCAAATGACAGAAGAGAAAATATGCAAATCTTGTTCATATTTTCAAGATATGTGAGTGCCCAAGAAGGGCAGAATAAATTGCTTCTGGGTGCTTCATCTGGCTTGCAAGCTTTATGTTTCTTTATGTTTGACACCCATGATTTAAAAGGAAATTTCATTAATGACACTGATCATCCCCCGTAAAAGGAAATTAACTGTTGGTGTAGAAATGATCTAAAGCATAATTTCTGGAAAGTAGACAGACAGACAGACAGACGGACGGACGGACGGACGGACGGACAGATGGACGGACGGATGGTTTGCAGACGTAGGAGTAGGAAAAGTCAAGATGCAGTAGAATAGTGTGGCAGATATTTGACAAAGGAAGTCCAGTGCACCAAAATCAATGGGGGAAAAATCAATGTATATTGATGTCCTTGTAAAAACTGTCTTGCAAATTGAAAATGTATAGACAGAGGAACTTGGAAATAGCTTATAACATACCAAGACTCATGACAAAGAGGGACTATCTCTATGCCACATTTTACAAATAACAAGCAGAAAGAAAACTAAGAAAACTATTATTAGGCCTACTGGATGCGACAATTAGTTTGTATTTTGAGGGTGAATAGTTTCTTGAATCCATTAAGTCTTTGGGCAGCAGAGTCCCAGGAGAACAATCAATTAGCCTTTCCATTTATGGACTAGATTAGAACTGATTATTGCTATTTCTTTTAAGTGTCCCTTGTCCATAAGGTTAATGAACAGTTAAGTGCACACTCCTGGACTTCCCTTATAACGTTCTCTCATTTAATTAGTTCTGCGGATTTGTTCAAAAGTCAGTTTACCTCCAAAATGCAGTACTACATGCAATGTTCTGGAAAACACTCACCTGTTTTAAAGGCATACATGTTCCAATTTCTTTTCTTTAAATGATATATTTCACATATGAGTGGATGACAATTACATTCCTGTTTCAAATTTTACCTATTTCCTGTTTTTACTTGGTGAATTTAGGGATCTCAACCATTCCCTTCCAGGAACAGCTGTTATATGAGAATTATGTATACTTTTAAGGTTGTACTCAATGATTGGCTAATCTACTAATGTGGACTAAATAATAATATTTAGTGTTTCAGTAGCACTTCATACATATTATCCTGATTGAAGTAATCAAGATAATACATTTGAAGTACCACAGAATTGCTAGATATTATTATTTACTCCACATTAATGGATTAGATAATCCATTTCACCACTAAAATTGCTACCTTGGGACACTTTCCGGATGTTTACTTTATTTTGTGAATATCAAAATTGAACACACATTTTCCCTTATGAATATTTCAGAAGAACAGAACAAGGAAGCTTTTTACCAAATGAGATATTAAATAAATATGAATCAACAATTTTTTGCATACATATTTTACCAAGGTTAGTTCCCAAAGTGTTCGTGTTATAAAACAAACCAAAAAATTAAAAAAATTAAAGAAAATGCCATTTACCAGTAAATAGCTAAACATGTTTCTGTACATCATAAGAAACAGGAAATAATTGATCAGGTCTGTAAAAGAAGGTATAGGCTGAAATCTTAAAGATACTTTCTTGGGAGTAAGACCCATTGAACACAATGGGGCTTACTTTTGAGTAGACGTGGTTAGGAATGTGGTTGCATTTTTTAAATTGGTATTTTCTTGGGTTGTTCATTGCCAAGTGTCCATTTTTGTGTAGTTTGCCAACATTGAAGGCCACAACATGTGTTCTGTGCAAATTTGCCAGTTGCCATATGAGGGAAAATCAAGTGAAACTACCAGGTTTTGTTAAAGTAAAGGTCTTTAATACGGAAAACTTTTAAAACTGAATGGGCTCACTCAAAATATGCATGTCTAAGTATAATTTGCGCAAGCAGTTTAATGCCAACAGACCCCATTTGTGGAATGAAATTATTTCAGTAAACATTCAGAACTGCATATGAAAAGAAAACTTGTAGGCTTAGCTGAGAACTGTGCAAACTGAGAGCCTGATTCAGGGCTTATCAAAAATGAAAATCATGTACTAATCCCATTAAAATAAATTGTCTTCAGCTTTTCTGAATACATACAAATTGTCACAGCACGTACCTCGTAGTATGGAGGATTAGACATATGACATTTTGAAAAAGTTGTCGGAAAACAGTTCCCTCATCCGCAGATGGAGAATTCTTTTAAGACCACGAAATTTCAGTTTTATGAATCAAAGGAAAAGTGTTTAGATTTCCTTCTTTTGGCTACAGTCTGAAATCCTATTAACACATATTTAACTATTGCAAATCTTAATGGACTGTGAACCAAATCCTGAGCAATTTTACATTGGCACTGTGTATCACAAACATGATGTTTGGCAGTTGTCCTCAATATTGTGAAGACCATGGTCCAAGGAGGATGTGTATGCACAGTTCCAGATGGCTGGGCCATGCATGTGAAATTCGCCCCACAGCCATCACAAGTTGAGCACACTGCTGCTCAGCTGTTGGGTCGTGTGTGCCCAGCTGGCCCCAGCTGCAAGGCAAACTGGGCATGTGCTGCTCAGCTTCTGGGCCGCACATGCACAGTTCACCCCAAGGCAAGCCGGGCATGGTGGGGTAAGGGGAAGGCATTCACGGGTGGCGGTGGGTCAGGGAAAGCAGGGGATGTGCATGGTTGGATGAGAAATGTTGGTACTGGCAGGTTTGTGCTCTGCTGGATCCAAAACATGGCATTGCGCCTTCTGGCATGGCACAAAGCCTCTCGATGCCAGGTGAAAATGTCAAATCAAGAGCCAATTCAGAAACTATTTAATAAGGCAAATGGTGCTGCAATGCCAATACTCCAGTTAAGTGGCCCTCAAACTTGTTGGCTTCAGGAACCTGTTGCATGGGGAAAAAAAATTTCCATTGACCACCACAGGTAGCGGTGGGGGCCAATAGCATAGTGGGTGGGGGGAAGAAGTACCATGTGTACCCAAAATAGTGGGTAAAAAAGCTGTTCCTGGCCACCCTGCGCCTTCAGCTGTGCAGCCTTGGGGAACTGTTTTGGGGAAGCACTGTGCCACCTTCTTGCCAGCATAGACAATACTGGAGTGTATGTCCTTGGGCTGCCTGCCCAGGTCCTGATGTTTGCCATCCTTTTCAGTGATGCCAACCTTTACAGCACCGAGTGCCAACTGATGGCAATGGTTCCCAACGCATGTATCCAGAACTCTGGGCATGCACATTGGGCCAGAAGTGCCCTGAGCCTATTGTGCATGCCTGGAGCTGTGGGCATGCATGCTGGGCTTAGAGCACTCATCTGGGGATGCTATGGCTACATGCCAGCAGAGAGGGCTCTGAGTGCCCGCTCTCATGCCATAGGTTTCCCTTCACTGGCCTAGTTCCTAACAAGGCATGAATCAGTACTGGTCTCTGGCCTGGAGGTTGAGGACCACTGCTCCAGTGGACCTGATGGTCAGCATGTAAGAAGAGCTGATAGTCACAGACTGGACTATAGTCATGGACATAGAATGATTAATTTCTACCTTGACCTCATCATGATGGAATAGCTTGAAACAGGAGGGGGCGCTCTCACTGCATCATGCAAGGAAGCAGGAAGAACTAAGCCACTGTCAATGTCAGCTTTATTTGTGGCCACAGAACATTTTTTCACCCCTTTCTGCAACAGTAAATATGGCTATTATAGTTAAATGCACCTTTTTCTTTTAAAACTGCATCACCTCCCTAAGTAAATGCCAACATATATTACAGAAGGGGAAAAAAGAGCAATTATGGCTGCAATCCTAAGAGCGCTTTCCTGGGAGTAAGCCGCATTGAACTCAATGGAATTTTCTTTGGAGTAGACACAAATAGGATTGCGCTGAATGGCATACAACACGAAGTGTTTCGACACCTATTTTGCCCAAAAGACAAAGTCAGATTTGAACAAGTAAAGCAGGCACTGGAAAGAGATCAAAGACTTGTTCCCTTTTGGGGGGGAATGTCATCTGTTTTAGGACTGCAGGTTTTAAAGCCATGATTTTTAAGTAAAGAGAGTGCATTGCAAGGAAAGAAATTTCACAGAATCCGATAGAACTCCTCCCATCATTCAAGCCTGGTTGGAGAAGATTGACACATGACTACTGACATTGCTAATTTAAATACTCTAGGTAATGTTAAATAAAAATAGGCAGCTTGGTGTAAAACAAGGGTCCACCACACTGACTCTGCAATACACCAAGTGTTGTAAGACATCCTTTTATACAGCGGCTAAGACAAATAACAGGAGCACATGCAGTTCTACCTGCTGGGTATATTTGGGCTCCATTTCATACCCTTCTATGCAGGTAGACCTGGTCTATGGGCTGTTTCCTTCATAATTTTTTAAATTATCAATAAATAATAATATTGATTGACTGATTTTAAAGAGTATAAAAAGTAGACAGAGAATGAAATAACAGGGATAATAAAACAGCACTGAAAATTATAAGACAAGCGCAGAACTCTAAGTTTACATTTCTTTAGTGCGCAGTCCTATGAAATTTTGGCCTATGATATTAAGAGCACAATTCTAACCATGTCTACTCAAAAGGAAGCCCCGTTGTGTTCAGTGAGTCTTACTCCCAGAAAAGTGTATTTAGGATTGCAGCCTGAGCCACCTAGCCTACCTTTCTGTGATATTTAGGATTGCAGCCTGAGTCACCTGGCCTATCTTTCTGTGATGGTGTGGGGAGGTTGGTGTATGAGTGCATTGGTCTAACCCTGTCTGGCAGGGGCCCAGGACTGTCTTAGGGCAAAATCCAGAGTAACTACAGGGAGTCCTTGCTCCGGTGTAAGAACAACTTACTCTAGATTCCAATATGAACTTCCCATAGGTTTTCACTAGGTGGTACAGTAACTACGGGTGCACGTAAAGTCTCTCACGTGCTCCCATAGTTACTCTGGATTCGGGGGTTAGTGTACTTTTCTGACACCCCAGGTGAGCACAGGACTTACATTGGGGATTAGGCTGGCCTAACTGAAGTTAGGATTGCAGCCCTAATCTCATACTAATTCCAACAAACTAGTAATCTATTTAAACAATCTATATTCTAACCAACAAAAAGTTCTAAAAGAGATAAAAGTTATATAATTGTTATCTATTCATCACAGCCATACACACACACACACACACACAAACACACACAAATATATATAAGTAAAATATAACAATGGTTATATAACAGCGATTCAGTTCTCAATGGGAAATCACTCCCTCCTATATATGTAACACGAACCACTGAGACCAATGTTCAGTCATCTGAAACCAGCCCAGAGATGTTTTTGGTACAAGGCAGAGATGCTGAAATATTCACAAAAGCAGGAAAGAAATTCTGGGCAACAGAAGGTCAGAAGCTTTGGGAAAAGATAAATCAAAGCAGGTGACAACGTGTTTTTTTCTCAGGTTCACATCAGCGAAGAAGTGTAGTGTGCGTCAAGTTTGCAACATCTCGCAGATACGTGTTCTGGGAGTGGGGAGAGAAACTCAACCACCACCTTTTCCTCATGGTGTGCAGTTGCACTGTCCATGCACAGATTAGTGTTTTAATACAGTCGCTTGGCAGAGCATTTTATTTTTTTAAAAGGATTATTTTCTGCCTTTGACCTTGTTGCTGGTGGCATAGATATCTGGTATGCACCTGTTGTTTATGCCGGTTCCCTCTCAGCTGCTTGAAGCAGGATGCATGGCAAACACAGCGAAACAAATGCCACCTACTATACATTAAGTGATGCCTTTTGTGTATCATGTGGCATCCTACTGGGTATACGGAGCTCTGAACTCTTTCTCGTGGCTAGAACAGCATGCTAATCCTTGCTGAACATCTTGTAGTACATAGGACTAATTAATACAAATTACTGGGGAAAAGCCCCTTGTATTTACTCGAATGTAATGCACCACCAAATCCAATGCACACTCCTGTTTGAAAAGGCTGAAGATTAAAAATATGTCCTGGATTTTAGCCTTGTGTCCTGGAACAAAATCTCCCTTGTCCTCCATTTTCTTGTGAGCAGGCAACATGTAATCTTCTTATAATTCATTAAGTATTTGTAATAAATTTACATATAATAGTTTTAAATTTATTAATAAGCAAATTAAAGTTTAAATTAACCACATGAAAGCAAAATATATGAATTTTTTTTTGCTTTTTTATTGTCATGTCCTACATTTTTCTAGGGTGTCCTTCATTTTGGAGGGACACTGTCCTCTTTTTTTGATTATGACATATGATCACTCTGCCCAGACTAGACGCACAGAGGAAATGAGATGGCTCTTCATTCATTTTCACTTCATGGCACACTGAAAAGATTCTAAAATTTTCAGGGTACACCATCAGTTTGTTGACAGTTGATAAGGCACACCATGATACATTTGAGGGAAAGGAGCGTCACATCCCACAATGATCCTCCCCAAATATCCAAGGCATATCTGCAGGCCATTTGCAGGACACCAGCATGCCAAGGTACAGTGGCTAAAAATGGCTGCAATAGGGCAGGGATCTCCAAACTTTTATCTTCAGGTCTCTTGGACCTTGAAAGGATGGAATTTCAGCAGGTGCAGCTTCTCATCTCACAGATCACAAGCTGAAATTCCCTCTTCTACCCATTTGTTAAAAGTCCTGAAGTTAAAACCTGAAGTTAAAAGTTTCAAGACCCCTGCTCTAATGGAAAAGATCCTGACTACTCATGTGTTACCAGGTGAGGACAAACCGAAATTGATGATGTTACTTTCAGCCATGACATCACTTCTGATGGGTCCTGACATATTAACATTCACAAAAGTGGGCCCCGATACTAAAACTTTGAGAACCACTGTATTATTGGGAACAGCAAAAATAAATTCAGAAGTCAATCAATATGATCCCATCTGTTGGTGGAACACTCTCCTCGTGAGCCGCAGCTGGCGATGAACAGATACGGCAAGGTGTTAATAAATATCTGACAATCAACACTTAGAAGAGCAATTATTTTCAACGGTGAGCCAGAAGTTCCCTGAAACTATTGAGACCAAATCCCACTGTGGCAAATGTGCTGGCGAATTTTGGTTTGAGACTTCCTGTCGGATGTCCTGAAATGTTTTTTAATCTGCGCATGGCACCTTCTGGGTAAGTAGCGACTTGAACAGGGTACTGTAATGCTGCTTTGTTGGTTTTGAAAATTCTCCCTTTTGACTGAAGTTTATATGGCTTCAACTGTGCTTTTCTACCTGAACATCTGGTCAACATCTGGTAACTTTTTTCTGGTTTTCAAAACACTAAAGCAATGTATTGATTTTGATCTTGATTTTTATTTTTGTGATTGGCACTAGAGAACTCATGAAAGATACTTAGGGCACAATCCTAACCATTCTACTCAAAAGTAAGCCCTATTATGTTCAATGGGTCTTCCTCCCAGGAAAGTGTCTATAAGATTGTAGCCTAAGAGGGTAATAAATGTTAATTGGCACTTACACTCATGTGCTTAAAGTAACACGTATGTATGATGCTTGGGAGGAAAACCTCTTTTCCAAAAGTTATATGTTGTAAAATCTTACCTGCTTTGTCCAAATTCCTGACAGTACAAAAAAGCTAAGCTGGTATCCCAAAGGTAATTTTTAGATATCAGGGAATTCTGGGCTAGCTCAGTAATATTCCTTTTTTAATTTGAAAATTGGAAGAAAAGCAAATATAGAACATGTCGAACAATGAGAAAAAACGATCTACACTGAAGAACCTAAAAAAAGCTGGCCTCCATCAGTCTTGGAAGACTATGGTATCATGCTCAGCACTGCATACGCGGCTTGCAGAGCACGAAAGCCTGGGTTAGATTGTTATGGAGGATAGGCTGTTACCCAAGCAGCAAATCCCCCCTCTCCACGCCACTGAAAAAGTCCAATGGAAAGGCAGAGCCAATACAATTGGATCCAGCTGGCGTCGCAGAGCTGGGCTAAGGACAGGAACTCACCCTGTCTTGTGGGGCTGACCCGGGTCTCGAACCCTGGCCTGCTGGTTAACAGGCACTGTGTCTTAGCCACTTGTGCCACCCAATGCTAGAATAATCTAGAAATGGTATGGGTGGCGCAAGTGGCTAAGACGCTGTGCCTGTTAACCAGGAGGCCAGGGTTCAAAACCCAGGTCGGCCCCACAAGACAGGTTGAGCTCCTGTCCTTCGCCCAGCTCTGCGACGCCAGTTGGATCCAATCATATTGGCTCTGCCTTTCCATTGGACTATTTCAGTGGCGTGGAGAAGGGGGATTTGCTGCTTGGGTAACAGCCTATCCTCCATAACAATCCAACCCAGGCTTTCATGCTTCGCATGCAGCGTATGCAGTGCCAAACACGATACCATAGTCTTCCAAGACTGATGGAGGCCTGCATGTTGCCCTTCTCTTCACTTTGGATGTTTCCTTCTTCGGAAGCTTCCACGATACAATCTGGAACTGTACTGATACCATGCCTTTGTGTTGCAGCTTTTTTTTCAACCAAGTTATTTGGAAAAAAATCCAGATTGTGATCTGGTATTGTACTAAATGAAAACAGAAACCGTGAGCATCCTCAATGGTATATATTTGTGTCTAAGCAGCAGCTGATTGCAGAGATTCGAGATCAATAGTACTGCACATAAAAATAGTGGGGAAAAATCAATACAGTAATGTCATTAAATTATCTTTATGTCCTACAGGTAATTTGCTTAAAGCAAACTCATATAATCCAAGAGGATGAAAGAACAAATGGCTGCTTTTCAACCATCCCTCTTGGCAATCCCTAGTGCCTTACCCTCTTGCTTTACCCTAGTGAATATTTGAAGAAATTAATTTGAATCTGTTCGGAGAGGCAAGTACTTTCTCATTGACAGCTGTGCCTTAATTAGTAAACCAGGATTGATGGACAGGGGAAATACAGACATGGGTTTAGGGAGACATCCAAAAAAATTATTTTTCCTAATGAACAACATGGCCAGGAAAATTAATATAGGGCATCATATTTTACGGCACAGATCAAGCCATGGAGAACATACTGTAGCCCTCATATTTTAGGAAGAACCATAAAGGAACCCTGATGTGAGGATCAAATTCTCTATCAAAGTGCTTTACTTCCAGGTATGGACCAGCTGGATGCTTGGTGCACAGTGTAGGTTGCTCTGTGGGAAACTGGTGGTTCATGCCAATGAACCATGGCTCCATGTTCCAACTCAATAAATCTGGGATGGCCCAATCAGTCCAGTAATTATATTTTCCAATATATATCCAGTTTTCCAGTATATCCAAAATAAATACATTTTCCAATAATCCAATAATTATATTACTGCTCAATATGAGTCAGGTCAATATGAGCAGTTTAGGGCTCCAGTGGTTTAGTGGTTATAGATGCAGTGCTCGTCAATGTGAAGGTTGGCAGGTTGGTGGTTTGAGATCTGAGTAATGCACAATGGAGTACTGGGTACTTGCACAGCTGGGTACTTGCCCAGCTTCTGCCAACCCAGCAGTTCAAAAGCAAGTACAGTGGCGCCTTCACGTAACAAACGCCTCACGTAAAGTATGTTCCACATAAACAAAAATTTCTCTAGGATTCTGCTTCATGTAATAAACTGTGCTTCATGTAACGAACACACTCGTTGGCAGTTGGGGCAGACTTGCTGGCTGGCAGCCCTTTTAAAAAGCGTCAGGGCTGTATTGAATGGGACTTACTCCCAGGAAAGTGTCTTTGATTGCAGCCTCCTAACCACGTCTACCTAGAAGTAAGCCCCATTGTGTCAAATGGGTCTTACTCCCAGGAAAGTGTCTTTAGGACTGCATCCTAAGTAGACTTCATAGGATCATGAACATTGAATGCATGTTTTGAATTCAATTTCAGTGTTTTGTCATCATTTTTACATCCAGTTAATATTTTTATATGAATATTTTGGGGGTTGTGGAACCAATCATGTGAGTTTCCACTATTTCTTATGGGAAAATCCACTTCATGTAAAGAATGTTTCGCATAACAAACATGCCTCCGAACGAATTAAATTTGTTATGCGAGGCACACAAGTGGTTAAGACGCTGTGCCTGTTAACCAGCAGGCCAGGGTTCGAGACCCAGGTTGGCCCCACAAGACAGAGTGAGCTCCTATCCTTAGCCCAGCTCTGCAACGCAGCTGGATCCAATCGTATTGGCTCTGCCTTTCCATTGGACTAATTCAGTGGTGTGGAGAGGGGAGATTTGCTGCTTGGGTAACAGCCTATCCTCCATAATATTCTAACTCAGGCTTTCGTGCTTCACATGCAGCATATGCAGCGCCGAGCACAATACCATCATCTTTCAAGACTGACGGAGGCCTGCTAAATGGGTACCACATCATTCATGCACCATGACCTGAAGATGTCTTTAAACAATGCTAACACTTCAACTTTGTTACGGGGATGAGCACCATCCTAAGAGTCAACCTGTAAATGCAACCTGCAGGCGACACCTTTATAAGTAGTCAGGATTTTTCCCCCCCACAGAAACAATGAGACCTAGTGAGAGCCTGATCTTTCAGTGCCTTTCTGCATAGGGCACATATATCCAAATTTATAGGAAATCTGCTTTCAACCAAGGATGGAGAAATCAATACTCTAACAATCACATCAAACAGGCATACTATAAATCAGGATAGAGTGGATTGTGCCTTTTGACATTGCACTAGAGTAATAGGAGCTTAAAACTTCAAAAACCTAGAAGTACAATAAAGATAGTTTCTCTAATGCAACTAGGTGAAAACAGAAAGCAAAGCTTGGGAATTCTCCCAATGTAGGGAACATTCCAGAACATGCCCTAAAAATCATGTATTAGGATTGGAACTATTTCACTTGTCCTAGAAGTGAGACAGCCCGAAGTCACTGAATGATTTTGGATGATGTCAACCAAAATTACGGGGTGCGTGTGGTTCTCCGGATGAATAGAAACTGCAGGAAATCAAACTTACGAAATGAACACCTCCCAAAAGAACGGCTAAGCTTTCAATTCACATCTCTTTTGTTTCTTATGATTTTGTGTTGCTGGCAGTAGGAAGGAGAAAGGTAGAATGAGTTCAGGGGGAAAACAGGCAATGTAAGCGTTTCATCATTAATTCAGACAGTACAACTACCCAGCTATCTAATAGGACTTCCTTTTCCACTGAGATCCCTTCAATCACAGAGGATCACAGGAAGAATTTACTCAGGCAGCACAACTGCTTTACTCATTTTCATGTTTTATTGTTGCTTGTTGCGTAAATTTGAACACATGAAATTTTTTTGCTTTACTTCCATCCAAAAATTGGTTCAGAATCCTCTTATTCCATTTGATTTAGGGCTTTAATTTCAGTCAACTTGGTTTCTTTGAGTTTGTTTGGAACTTCACTTAGGGTGAAATCCAGAGTAAGAACAAGTTACTCTGGATTGCAATATGAATTTCCCATAGGTTTTCACTAGGTGGTGCAGTAACTATGGGTGCACGTAATGTCTCGTGTGCTCCCGTAGTTACTCTGGATTGTGCCCATAGCTAGAGCATTTTATTTAAGTTCCCTTTTTTTCCCTTACCTGGCCTCATCCTGTCTTTTTTGTACTCTTAATATTCCATGGGATACACTGGATTGGAAGAGTGTGTGTTTAAACAGTTTTCTTGGCCTTCACGAACTCGTGGATTGCCAGTCTATAGTTGGATTGAAACAGCGGACTTGTTTTGCCTTTAATTAAGTTGATCTAATTGATTTCTGAGTGATCCCTTTGTGCTACTTATATTTGCGAGCATCACACCCACAGCCACTTTAGGATCACAGTGGTTCAATCAATGGAAATCTTGCCTTGCTTGATGGCCTAGATCACTTTCAACCAGTGTGCCATGGCACACTGATGTGCCACGAATGGTCTGCAAGTGTGTCATTGGAATATGGCCAATGTTTTGTTTTCTGGTTGTTTTATTTAACACACAATAGAGAACAAAACACTGGTCTACTGTACTTTCTTGTATAGGTCCAACCTTGTTATACACAGATTTTTTTTAATTTTTGATTTGACTCAACATTAATGGCTGCTACAAATGAAAAGGAACATGATGGTCTCTGGAAAAGGGGAAAAATGCATCTCTTTAAATCACAGTTTAAAAAACAACTTTTCTTACTGTTATAAGCAGTCATTCCAATGGACATGGTGCTCTTTGCATTTCTAACTGCTGATTGCCTCTCTACAACAGTAAGAAAAGCTGCTTTTAAACAATTGTAAAGGGACACAATTTTAATTTTTTAAAATGCTTCACATTGCTTGCAGTTATTGAGGCATTACCTTATTGCTTTCAGAGCTATGGAGGAACGAGAAACCTTAAAATATATTTTCGAATGAGTGGATCTTAAAATATATTTTCCCCCAATTTTTATCCACATTTCTTAAAAGTCCATGAGGGTTTCAGAATGGAATCCAAGTGAATAACAAGGAAGAACCTGTATTTGGAAATTCACCCGCTCCTCTGGGTTGGACTATGTATGGCCCACCATTTAATTGTGGGTCAACCATGATGCTAACTAGTCATCACTGGACAGTTAATGAAGACTTGTACAGGACAGATCCTACTATTGATCTACTGTATAGATCAGTGCTGAATTTTTAGCACTCCCTATGATTCAACACAGCAAAATTTTTAACATGATCAAACAATGCTTTTAAAAAATCAGACCTGAAGACAAAACCACTGCCCGGGTAAATGTTTACCAGTGCTGAGGATAAAACCACTGCCTGGGTAAATCTTTTGTTATGGCTATATTTCTTTTCATTTCAGATTATGCTCAGGTTTTTGTCCTGGATGTTGCTTTTCATCATTTTATCCATTAAATGCTCTGCTGCTATTGCCAATCATTGTGGAGCAAAGACGACTCTTTCAAACCTTCTCGAGTAAATTCCATTCACCATCAGAACAAACCAAAGTTTTGTCCCCTTTTAATTTATATACCAATTAGTTAAAATGAGTTTTCGCAAGTATAATAAAAATCTCAGTAGGGAGCTAATTCAGATGAGAAATTAGGAATGATAATTTAATTTGTGGTGTCACCAAAAAGAAGGAGTCTGCTGAGGAAGTGCCCTTCCCAATGCAAATGGGCTGATTTTTATTGGGATGCCTTATCATGGGCTTTCTCAGTTAATCATACTGGATCAGTCTAAGGATATTGGAATAAAACAGTCCCAAAGGTATACTTCAAAGAAGGCTCTGCCTTTTGACCCTAATGGTTTCATTTTTGATGTATTTAGACAGCACAATCTGCATACACGACACTTTTCAGGGAATGAGGCAGAATCCTGTCCTCAGGAGGTTATAAATTAAAATTATAATCTGGGCACTTAAGGTTTGGATTCGGTCCTGATTAATTCATTTTCACTGAGGCTGCAATCCAATATGAACATACCTGGGTATAAGGCCCACAGAATTAAATGGGCCTTGTTTGAATGGGGCCCACAGAATTGAATGGGACTTCTAATTGAACATGTACAGAATTGTATTGTCAAGATCACGTACTTTACATGTTTCATATTTTTTCAGTCCCAAATCTGTCTTTTTAAAATGTCATTAAATGTCTTGGATTTTACTTTTAATGAGTCTAAAAAAGAGGTATCATTTATGCTTTGAGTTAGCTGACTTCTGTTGAACCAGAGTGCAGTTAGAGGGGGTGCAAAGTATTATTTGGGGGGGAGCCTCACCTCGGTATGCATGCAACGTCTCCCATTTGGAGCCACTTTGGGCAGGAGGAGCAAAACAGTCGAGAACATTGCTTTTAAGACTATTGTAAGTGAAGACATAAGCCTCGATCCTTGGCACGCTTACCTGGAAGAAAGACCACAGTGCAGTTTGCTTCTGAGTAAACATAAGATTATATGCATAAGATTGTAACCATTGATTCATTAGATTGTTATTACTGTATTTACTTGAATCTAATGCTTATCTTTTCATCCAAATTTAGTCTCCAAAATCAGGGTGCATGTTAGATTTGATGGTTACGTAGATTTTGAGTAAATGTGGTATTTTGATTAGAAGTACAGGGGGTGCGTTAGATTTGATGGCACATTAGCTGCAAGTAAATACAGGTAAATTCAGATATTATTTTACTGCACTGTACGAACTTATAATTATGCAATTTATACCAGAATGGATTGCTAAACTTTTTGAGTATACCATAATACACTGCTGTTCCTTTTGAGTGATAGTTCCTTTAACTACGGCCTGAAGATCTACTGTCTTTTCAGCTAAAAGAACTCACTCCCTGGTTTACAACACTTGTGCCAAGGCCATTTTAATTAGCTTTCTATTTTTGACACTCGTTGAGTGTCTTGCTAGAAGAATGACCTCTGAAAAAGTTAAGGGCTGGGAAATAATCACTTAATGTTCATGACTGCTTCGTTATTAGAGAATTATGAAAGAACCACATTTTCCATTATTTACCAGCAAAATAAGAGGCCATAGTCGTAGGTGTTTGAAATGAAAAGCAAGCAAGAGAGCTTCAGAACTGATGCTCACATGCTTTGGACATGGTGGCACTACTCCCGGTATCATTTAGAGTATATGCTAATGAAGAGCAGAAGCTTACAGAGGGGTCTGAGGCTGCAATCCTTACTCCTGGGAGTAAGACCCATTGAACTATAGGTGTACTTCTTAGTAGACTTCTAAGTAGACCTATAGTTCCACTGGTACCAACTATGATGGTCCAATGTTTGGAAATAACACTCAATGAGCCATAGAGGTGGGGTTCCCTCATGATTTCCATTTCTGAGGGTGGACCTGGAACTGTGTCCCATGGATACAGGGTCCTGTCTATACTTATTTATCCACTTTTAAATAAGATTGATGTTGCAATCCTAAAGACACTTTCCTGGGAGTAAGACCCATTGAACACAATGGAGCTTACTTTTGAATAGACATGGTTAGGACTGTGCTCAAAGCCATATAGAACATACACTACAGTTCGTTATTCAGCCTACCAAAATCATCATTCCACTGCTATATTAATCATCATCAGTCAAGGTTATATGAGCCCCAAATTTAATAATACTGCAAAAACTAAGAGCACCAGCTCTTATTTGTAGCTCCAGTATTTATGTTCCAAGCAGATGGTCTTTTGAGGTCCATTTGTTCTTTCTGAAATTATTTGCCACATATTATTGCCCAGGTAAGCTGCAATACTTTTAGATGAACAGCTGGAGGAGATGACTCGTATATCCTGCATTTCACACCCATCCTTGCTGAATTATTATCATAATAAATTAGATTTCTATTTTTTTTCCTACTCAAGACTTGTTTGCCTGTAGGTAGGACATTTTGCCATGAGGGTTTGTTTTATTTTGCTTGTTTAAAAGATGGAACTCAATACAGAGATCTTTAAGTACACTGCTCGTAGATACTTAAACAGGATTCACACAACTAGTTGACAGGAGCTCCAAGTCGTTGGATCTGTAACCATCTAATTCTAATCTAATCTAAGGGTGGTTTGGCAGTGGAACAGATTGCCAAGGGAGGTGGTGGACTCTCCCTTACTGGGGATCTTCAAGCAGAGGCTCAACAAGCACCTGTCGGAGATGTTCTAGGAGGATTTCCTGCTACAGGCAGGGGGTTGGACTAGATGAGCTACTCAGTCCCTTCCAACTCTAGGATTCCATGATTCTAATCATATCCAGATTTATTCTGGAAATGAAAGAAAACCCTTTTCACCATACACTTCTTCCTAGGCAGAAGTATATATGCTCAAGTACAGTGTTTACTTACCAAGTACAGAAGTATATATGCCCAAGTCACAGTGTTTATGTGACTGATGATGAAAACATAGCCAATTTAGGCTGGCATAACTCACCTGTCTCCCCATTCCAGAAAATGAAAACACAGTTGCTTTATGGAACAAAAATAGTTACTTATGCTGCAATCTTAACCTCCATAAGACACTTCTGCACCACTCCTGGGGGAGTAAGGCCAGTATGCAGACATGCCCCAAACTGTCCACACCTCCACAGGAACAAGGAGCATGTGAGTTGTGCCAGCCTAAACTGATTAGGATTTCGCCCTCACTTATTTACTCAAGCTGCAATCCTAAAGACGCTTTCCTGGGAGTAAGACACACTGAACACAATGGAGCTTACTTTTGAATAAACATGGTTAGGATTGTGCTCTCACTTACTTAATTACTTACTAAGGGTGTAATCCTAACTTAGGCTGGCACAACTCATTGGTCTTCCTATTGCCGTGGTGAAGTACGGAGGCAAGTGCATGTCTATGCACTGGCCTAACTCCCCAGGAGTGGCCCAGAAGTGCTTAAAAATCTTAGGATAGGGTTGCCATATGTCCCAAAAAACAGTGACAATCCTGATTTTGGGGGACTGTGTTCACAGAGTGTCCTGTCCCAATTTTGTGGAAAAGAATTATTGCAACCCTAGGTTAGGATTATGGTCTTGTTCTGTGATCTTGTTCTTAATGTGCTGCCTGGCCTATTGCCATGCTATCTGGCTGCACATCGAGACCAACCAATCCCCCAATATTTAGCTTGTGTGAAGCATGTGTAACAGTGGTGGGCTCCAGCAGGTTCGCACCTACTCTATACCAGTTGTTAACGAAAGACAGGACATTTAAAGTTTAAAAATAGCCATTTAAAAGTGGCTGCCAGATCAGCACAGAACAAGTTCTTAATTTCTTTGAATCCCATCACTGATGTGTAGTGTTTGTTACCTTTTCTGCTTGTGGATGCCGTATAGTTGTGTACAAGTGAAAGCATTTTCTGGTTTGAGAAGTAGGCCAGCTCATGTCATAAAAAGAATATTCATTCTGCTAAAAAGAGGAAAATTTCAGAAAAGGGGGGATGAAGGAAGCATTGACCAAAGAATATGATGACACTCTTGAGGAATAAACATCCCGGCCTTTTTGCGTGCAGTACTTTGAAGAGCTCTGACTCAGTCCCTTTTTATAGAGGGAAGTCAGGGACGGAGCATCAGATGTTAAGGGCATTGATTTTCCTTTTTTCACCTTTGTCTCTGCAAGGAGCGTTGCTTTCTCCAGCGGATGGAATTATTCTACTGTCGCTTAGCCAGCTGATGTCAAAGCACTTCCGCTGTGTACGCAGAAGCGTAATGGGAATAGGACTGCTTGCAAACAATCATTTAAGTGGTGGGCAGGCAGGGGTGGGAGAATGAGCAAATGCACGTCCTCCACTCTCTCCAACCCCCTCCCGCAAAGATGATGTGACACTGTGAGATATTATCTGGCTCTTTGCCATTTTAATCTACTTGCTCGGTCAGAAAACGGTATTTGGAATACTAACAGAAAACACCACGATAAGAATTTCTTATTAAGGGAAAAGCCAAAAGATGGTAGAGGGGAGGGAAATCCCCTTCAGCTCACAACAAAAGAGGCCAAGCTCTGATCTGATCTCAATCCATCCCTGTTATTTAATTTTGGCTGAACCCAAAGCAATTTCATTTGGACGGATGGACTTGCCCTAAATGTAAAAGTGTAATCTCTGGGAGAGCAAAAATCAAGGTGCAATTTATAAAATGGCGTCCCACTGAAAGCAAAGGGCCCAATCCAAATAAAAGGTGTTTGGAAGGAGACTGTGTCCTCCCATGTGTCCTTTGCCCCCAAACCCATCTTTTGTCCGCCTTTTTCCCACCACCCATCTTCCTTAAGAAAATCCCACCACCCATCTTCCTTAAGAACAGAACACAGACAAGGTAGTGATGTCAGGATCAGGGTTTTATAGAGACTGTTTCCTAAGTGCAGTGGCATAGCTAAAGGGGTGGAGCAGTCAGTCTTAGAGGGAGCGTGCAATGGGACTCTCATCTTCAGAGTCATTCTAGGCAGGATAGCAAAATTGAGCTGTATGTTTTCACGTTTTCACATTTTCACATCTACTTTCACATCAGCATGTGGATGGTGGCAGAATTTGACCACTTTGGGCAACTTCCAAATGTCCAGGACACTTTGAAGGAATTATTGGATGTTAATGATTTCTATGTGGCGGTAGAGCCTACACTGTGTGAATAGCTTTAACCCTGCAAATGAGGGGGCATAGCATGCAACTTCTCTGACCTGATGTTCCTTGGAATAGGAGCAGGATGACCATATAGAATGGAGGACAAAGTGCTTCTACCTGAATTGCATAAAAGAGGGAATATACCGTGGGCAGGTATTGCTTTTTCAACCCTTCTGTTGAGCTAAACATGCCTAAATTTCCTCCATTCTGTATGGTCACCCAGACTAAGGGGTCAGGTTCCCACATTTCATACTGACTCATGCCGAAACTCAAATACTGACTCATAGGGCAAAATCTAGAGTAACTATGGGGAGTCCTTGCTCCGGTGTAAGAACAATATACTCTGGATTCCAATATGAATTTCCCATAGGTTTTTCACTAGGTGGTGCAGTAACTATGGGTGCAGGAAAGTCTCTTACGTGCTCTTGTAGTTACTCTGGATTTGGGGGATACTGACTCAGAGCCACCCTGAGACCACCCCGCACCTTGATCAGTTAGACGGACTTATCCAATGAACAGCTCTCATCCTTGCCCAAAAGACAGGCATCAACCACACTGAAAATATTAGTGCATCATAATAATGTAGAATTACATTACATATTAATGTATTAGCTTAGTATTTACATTAATGCAGAATTCAGCTAATTCGGTGTTGAGCCCTTCAGAGAATGCAAGGAGCTCCTTGAATTAAAGGCTGTTTTACTAGTTTTTTTAAACAATCTGTCAGACACTACATTTCCCATTTAGCACCATCATATGTCTTTAGAATCTTTTTGTAGGCATTGACCTACTTTTTTATATTTGCAACATCGTGTTGAAAAATGGTTTTATTTCTCCACTTGTTATCAATGCTAAATGCTTTGTCAGTCTCCGTTTGTTTAAATTGCATTTATTTTTGCCACTCAATTCATCTGTTGCATTCATCCCATTTATTTCAATGGAAGCATCGGGTGAACTTCTCTCTTGCTTGTAACTCTACCGTTTTCCAGTCCATTGTCCAACAGTTTTTTGTCCAGTACAGGAGTGTGGGTCACATCAGATCTCACCTTTAGAAAGGCTGACACTGCTTCACCCAAGCCTCCATTCAGCAATTATTGGTCTGCTCCAGACCCTGCAATTGACAACAATTGTGTTTTTGCTGCTTGCCAGAAGAACATGAAGTTCTTCATGCTGAGGAGTGCCAAGCTGGAGTAGTCCTGAAGCAAGTTTTTGCATTTAAAGCAATGTAATAGCATGGAAGGTTGGGGTTCACATCAATATACTTGGCGTATATTTATATTTACTTGGTGTTTTATTGCTGTCTGCAATAACACTGATTAAAATACCATTGACTGCTGATTAAAATATTTAAAAAGGCATCTTCTTTATACCGTGTGTCTGCTTGTTGTGGATTGGAGTTTCCTCTAATCCATGATGGATGTGACATGGGGATACCTGGTTGGCCTGTCACAAGGGCCTGTTGCCTTTGCCTTTCCCACTGAAGTGGTCCCTATTTATCTACTTGCATTTGCATGCTTTGCTTTTGAACTGCTAGGTTGGCAGGAGCTGGGTTAAGGATGGGATCTCTCACCCTCTGGCAGTACTCGGGTGTTGAACCTCTGGCCTGCTGAGTGGAATTCTGATCAAGCAATGTTCTAACTCCAGCATTCATACTACTGAGCCCTGTAGCCCACAATTAAACTATTATTAAAATTAATATTAGGATATTATCTTTTAAAATAAAAGAAGATTAAAATACTATTGCTGATTGCTGAATGCTATTTTATTGCTGTTTAAAATACTGTTTTAATCTTATTTTATTTTTTAATTGTATTTTATTGTTTTACTATGGCAGCTATCTTAAACACACTTTCTGAGAGTAACAGTGCAATCCTAACCATGTCTACTCAAAAGTAAGCTCCATTGTGTTCAGTGGGTCTTACTCCCAGGAAAGTGTCTTTAGGATTGCAGCCTAAGCCCCATTGACTCTAATGGCTCTGACTTCTGAGTGGACAGGCATTGGTTTTGGGTTGTCTGTGTGTTATCAATTGTTAGGTACCTTTGGTGCCCTTTGTGGAGAAAGGCGGAATACAAACCTAATAAATAAAGAATATATGTCACCCCAAACTTTAATATGTGATTATGGGCACAATCCAGAGTAACTACGGGGAGTCCTTGCTCTGACGTAAGAATAGTTTACTCTAGATTGCAATATAAATTTCCCTTGGGTTTTCACTAGGTGGTGCCATAACTACATTGATGTAAATGTCTCTTATGTGCTCCCGTAGTTACTCTGGATTGTAGGGTAAGTCAATATGGGCGCAATCCAGAGTAACTAAGGGGAGTCCTTGCTCCGGTGTAAGAACAATTTACTCTGGATTGCAATATAAATTTCCCATAGGCTTTCATTAGGTGCTGCCATAACTACGGGTACACATAATGTCTCTTATGTGCTCCCGTAGTTACTCTGGATTGTAGGGTAAGTCAGTATGGGCACAATCCAGAGTAACTAAGGGGAGTCCTTGCTCCGGTGTAAGAACAATTTACTCTGGATTGCAATATAAATTTCCCATAGGCTTTCATTAGGTGCTGCCATAACTACGGGTACACATAATGTCTCTTATGTGCTCCCGTAGTTACTCTGGATTGTAGGGTAAGTCAGTATGGGCACAATCCAGAGTAACTAAGGGGAGTCCTTGCTCCGGTGTAAGAACAATTTACTCTGGATTGCAATATAAATGTCCCATAGGCTTTCATTAGGTGCTGCCATAACTACGGGTACACATAATGTCTCTTATGTGCTCCCGTAGTTACTCTGGATTGTAGGGTATGTCACTCCTGAAGTTTGAAAGGCCAGGCTTCTGCAGGTAAGCGCCATACCAGTGAGTGCCTATAAAAGTGTCTGTTTTATCTCCTGCCTGAAAACAAATCTCTCTCTCTCCCTCTCTCTCTCTCTCTCTCTCTCTCTCTCTCTCTCTCTCTCTCTCTCTCTCTCTCTCTCTCATGCACAAAGACACACACTCGCACCACAAACATACACCACACACATTCATCCCCTGCCAGTGAGGGGAGCTCTTCAAAGAACAGTCCAGTTAACCTCTGCCATGACCAACTGAATAGTTCCTCTCGAAAACATGTGCGTTCACAGAACACAAAAGACAAAATGCATCCCTTGGGACACACAAAGATTATATCCTCTTTCTTTTACCTCATACTAACTCTCACAGCCTCATGCTTCACAACACGGTACTCCATGCTATGGCTCTCTCTCTTAAAAAAAATGCATTCAATGACTAATGTGGATGAGAATCTTAATTTCCTCCATCCCAATACAGTTAAAGAGTTTTTTGACTATGTCAGGATAGTTAGAAGGTGTGAATAGCCACAAGGGTTCTTGAGTATGCGCACTTAGCCATCAAGCACAGTTGTGTCTCTCATCCTCTCGATCACCAATAAGCGAATCATGCTTTATAATCACAGGTAATTACAAATCTCCTCACAGAATATCTCGACTTTCATTTACCAGCAGTGCGCTCAGTCGGGACATGTTTGGTCAAAAGGCAACAAAATGTCTAGGAAAGGATTCATTGCCTTTGTAATAATCGATAGTGAGGCCACATTTGGTGTATTGTGTCCAGTTCTGGTCACCACATCTCAAAAAGGATTTAGAGGAAATGTAGAAGGTTCCGAGGAGAGTGACCAAAATGATTGATGGCCTCGGACACCTCCGGTATGAGTCATTTAAGGGGGGGACATGATTGAAACATACAAAATTATTTAAGGGATGGGTAGAGTTTTCCTTTTCACATACACCAGAACTTGGGAACACCCACTAAAATTGAATTTTGGGAGAGTTACACAGAAGAAAATATTTCTTTACCCAGCTTTTAATTCATCTGTGGAACTCCTTGCCACAGGATGTGGTAATGGCATCTAGCATTAATACCTTTAAGACGGGATTGGATGAATTCCTAGAGAAAAGGACCATCGCAGGCCATGGTGGTTGTGTGAATACGTGTGTGCATCTGTGCATAGATACAGTAGATATAGATGTAGGCAATGTCCATGATGCATTGTGTGCTCCCTCAGGCATCTGGTGGGCTGCTGTGAAGCTGAACGAGATGGGCCTTTGGCCTGATCCAGGGGAGGCTCTTCTTATGCTCTTATGTTCTTATGAATGCTTCACAACAGAATGAGATCCCATCACTTGTTCCAACTCCTGCCAACCTAGCAGTTCAAAAGCATGCAAATGCAAGGAGATGAACATGTACCACTTCAGTGGGAAGCTCTCTGCATCCGTCACGCTGGTATGGCCATTTTCAACCATTTCAATCCATTTATAGATGACTTTATGAGAGAGAAGTACTGAGCCCACATACTGAGCCCACATGTAGTAATGAATTTGTGCACTCAGCACACCTTCTGCCCACAAAAAAAGCATATAAGAGTATGCTGTTTCTCTTTGGTGCAAGCTGTTGGTTTTGCAGCCACCTTTACCACAGCATGACAATTCTGACAAACTTCAAGAAATTGGATTCCGGGTAGATATCAGATAAAATTCATGACAGTGAGGAAAGTTTGGCAGTGGAATAGATGGCAAAGGGAAGGAGTGGACTCCCCTTGATGGGGGGAATCTTCAAGCAGAGGCTTGACAAGCACTTTGGGGGATGTTGTTGGATGATTCACTGCTAGAGGCAGGAGGTTGGATTAGATGACCTATTGGGTCCCTTCCAACTCTATTATTCTATTATTCTTATACTAAACTGCAAGGTCACCTAACTTGTCATACAGAAAAATTACATGCACTGCAACTGCAGTAACTACACGTAACTACACGTAACTACATGTAACTACATGTAAATACTGTAGATAGATAGATAGATAGATAGATAGATAGATAGATAGATAGATAGATAGATAGATAGATAGATAGATAGATAGATAGATAGATAGATAGATAGATCTACAGTATTTATATACCGCTTTTCAACTAACAAGTTCACAAAGAAAATGGAAAAATAATAATAGCTAATTAATAGATAATGGGTCCCTGTCCCAAAAGGGCTCACAATCTAAAATGATTGATTGATTGATTGATTGATTGGTTGATTGATTGATTGATAGATATTTCACTACTGATTACTACTACTCCTGCCTTCACTGTTTCTGACAAAAGCATAAAAGTATACAAACCTTTTGAAGACCCCTCATATATTTTTCCCTCTTGAAAAGAAAAAGTACAAAACATACATCTATGAGAAGTTTATCAAAAGCAGAATAAATTCTCAACCATGTACACTGCTTGTCTGCACTCCGCACTATAGTGGCTTTGGTTTGAAAAATAAATGTTTATATAAGGGTGCAATCCTAACCTAGGTCGACCTAACTCATCGGTCTTCCCATTCCCACTGTGATGTAGGGAGGCAAGCGCATGTTTGTGCACTGGTCTAACGCTCCCCCAGGAGTGGCGCAGAAGTATCTTGCGTCATTTTTGCGGCAGGTCAGCATAGAACTTATGCCGGGCTTAGGCCGGCCTAAGTGGAGCTTAGGATTGCAGCCTTAGTTACGTCAGTGCTGAGGTCAAGCACGACTGGTGCTAGATTCTTTGCTGCCGCAGCAAGCTCTTCTCTGGCACCAGAGTTCCTTCAAGCACATTTATGATATTGAGCACTACTAGTTCACCATAGGATCAGACTGACTGCTTTTTCAAAGTGCTGTGTTCAGTTCTAAATGGTTCCCTGGACTGTGAGAGAGTCTTACTACTAAAAGCTCCATTCTGTGAGGAAGGGAAGGAATAGCGGTGTGCCAAATGGTGTGGCATTGGTGTGCACTGGTGTCCCTGAAATTCTCTGCATTCTTGAGAGAGGAAGCCATAACCAGGCTGAGGAATGGCAAGCTTGCTTAGAATTTTCTAGAAAATGGTCATGAATCAAGGAGGAGAAGGACGTCCTCTTAGCTTGGACTTCTGAGACACAGTGTGAGCAGCTTCAGTATTGAGGAGTTTGACATTTGAGAGGCTGAAAGACAACACTCGGGATTTCCAGGGTGGCCTTTTCCCCATAGGAAATCCCTCTGAAATGTAGAATGTGCTGAGTATGCACCTGGCCCCCTAAATATGGATGACTCTTGGCTTCCGCAGTACGAAATCCCCGGAGCTGGTGCCATTTAAAGCCATTCCCTGTGAACATCTGCCCCATTTCAAGGTCACAGAGTGTTAACATGGGAAGGAGCTCCGAGAACGGAGCTCACAGCCCAGCAATGCAAGGAAACTGGTATTGCTCAATGCCATGAATAGATTTCAATGTCAGAAACCCTTTTAGGCAGCTGCCTGTGCACAGAACAACTTCATTTTGCTCTCCCAGGGAGTTGGTTCAGTGATTTTCTAGAACGCACACGTCTTTTCATATGAATGTTAATTGATTCCACCTTCCTCGTCTATTAATAACAAGCCAGCTACCTAAACGGGCAACCGCGGCAATGCAAATACCTTCTAAACCAAATGGATGGTCAAATGCTCAGCAATTTGGAAGTAATTAAGATAAAAAATTGTTTCGCGAGCCACTAATGATCCTATGAGAGCAATTTCAAAATGAAGATTTGCTGAAGGATCTTTGCCAAAAAAAAAAAAAAGTAGAGAGAAAACTTTGCAATTACAGCATTCAGATTTAATTTAGCTTTAAATTTAGAAAGGGATGAGGGCTGATTCATGCTGTGATTTTCAGTGCAAGCAGCCCCGACGTCCCCCAGAGCATACTTGCATGGAGAAATCATGGAGAGTGGTGGATCACAAGTATAATCTTTGGCAATTCATCATAGCTATGGTTGCTGCTGCAATCACAAAAATGGCTTCAAACTCTCTCCCAGCTCATTCCAATCATGATTTACATTTCACTGTAGGACCACATGCTCAGAACAGTACAGGATTGTACAGGTGGAACTGGATGAAAACCACACTGTATGGACAGCTTCCAAGATCATACACTGAATTCATATGATTGAATTCATTCATTGAACTCATACAGTCATTTGTATGTTCATTTAATTGATATCTTGACAATCTTGTGCTCTTTTATTGCATTTCCTTTATTTTTGAACGGTCTGAAATATATCTTTATCATTTTTATCTAGCAATTCAGGGCGGTCAAGGTACTATGGACCCAATCCAGCCAAATTTCAGAGATTTCCAGTTCTGTAGATTTCATTGAAACAAATTAAAGCATTTGTATTATTGTGACTATACGGATCACAACCTCAGGCTGTTCTTATTCACACCTTATGTAAATCTTAATTTTGCTGACCTATATATAAAAACGTGGTTTTCATTGCTCTAGATCTGAGACTGCCCATGTTCACCATATATATCCTCCTGACATTTCTATGGCTCAGTACATAAGAACATAAAAGAGCCCTGCCAAATCAGGCCCAAGATCAATCTAGTCCAGCTTCCTGTTGTCCATCAACTGTTTAGGGGAACAAACAATACAAGAAGATGAAGAAGATCTGCTGTTAAGATGGATCCACTTCCTATCAGAAATGCCATATTCGTGCACCTGGTATAGGGGGCTGAATGGTGAAGAACAACCACTCATATTAACAACATTTCACAAGATATCCATTATTTTTAAATAAATGAATTATTCTCTAGACAGCTGTCTAATGTACTGTTTCTTTTACAGGTAAGTTACAGTGCAATCATAAGCATGTCTACTCAGTAGTAAGTCTCATTGTGTTCAATAGTACTTACTCCCAGGAAAGTGTAGTTAGGATTTGCAGCCTTCAACTCATTTAGTTTCTATGATCACTCAGGATGATCAGCTGTCACAAGAAAGGAGGACAAAGCCTCCCAAAATGTAGCACTCTCAAGAAAATTGTAGGACATGACAAAATAAAAAGCTAAAAACACTCATATATTTTAACTTGCTCTACACTGATTTTTTTTAATACGTGGATTTGACTCAACATGAATGGCCACTGAAAATCACAGTTTAAAATACTGTTTTTCTACTGTTGTATAGAGGTAGTCATGCAATCAGTCATTTCATTCTTCATTTCCTGAATCAAACCCCTGCAGATATTGAAGCACTACTTTATTCCATTAGGTACAATGGAGGAGCAAGAAACCTGGAAGTGGCTCTTTAAAGCTATTTTTCCATTTTTTAAATCTATTTATTTTTTTAATCCACGGGAGGTTTCAGAACGGAACCCACATGGATAATGAGAGAACCTGTATATCACTTATAATTAAATTATAATTTATTTCATGTAGTTTTTTAATTACAAGAAGGTTACATACTCCTTGTTCGAAAGGAATAGCACTAAAAGACTGGAAAAAGAGGACATAAGGCTGCCTGGACCCCAAAATGGTCAGCAAGATTCCTGGGATGGATCCAAGTACTGTTTGAGTAGACCCGTTGGGGCTGCTGCTGCTGCTGCATTACTTGGGGTAGGGAGAAATGTCTCCCCTTTCCCTGCAGCAGTGCAGCAGTGCAACATGAGCTGGATATAGCCCAGGTCAAATACCTATTTGTTCCAGAACGAGTTAGGATTGTGCAATAAATGTTAAATCTGCCTTCTAAAATACATCGGTCCACCTACCAACTTGAATATACTGTATTAGGGCCAAATAACACATTATACACATTATTTCATTTTCTCTGTAAACCACTTTATGAACTTCTCATTGAAAGCTCATATTAACGTTGATTGGTTGATAACATGAATATTTTTCCACAATTACTGGTATATTTTTTTAAGGAAATGCACCTCTTGGCTGTACATTCCAGCAAAGAAATCATAGAGTTCGAAGGGACCAACTAGGTCCCTATCCCAACCCCCTTCCAGGAAATTCTCCTAGAGCATCTCCAACTGGTGCCCATCAAGCCTTTGCTTGAAGATCTCCAGTGAGGGAGAGTCCACCACCTCCTTTGGCAACATGTTCCACTCTTGAACCAGTCCCAACTGTAGGAATTTCCTAATTGTCAGAGACTTTTGAATTGTTTCAATTGAGACAACACAATTGTTGCACATTTTTTGCAGTAAAAAGTGGTCCATCTGAGTTGAACCCAGTAATGGATTATGCTCTGCCGGAGACACCACTACTGTGGGTCGAGATTTTACATATGATAATGGTGCGGCTCCACACGGTTGAGTCTGGGTCACAGTGTCAGAGACTGGCTCAAAGTTACTTACGACTATAATCAGCTAAACCTCGTAATATGCTGAAAGCGTCTGAAAAGCACTCGCCAGATATTTTAATTAGTAAATTTATTATTCCAAGGAATAATTATAAGTGATACTTGTCAGGTTGTTTTCTAGGCTGAAAGCCACTGACACTTAGCAGATGCCGGGGCTCTGAGCTTAAAAAAAACAAATAAATGCAGAGGGGGACGACAAATATTGTAACACATTTTTGGTGGGAACCTCCCCCCTAACACACACACATATCTTGAGACACAATCCTATCCAACTTTCCAGAACTGATGCAGCTGTAATGCAGTTCAGAAGACCTATATGATAAGTATAGGATAATGAGAATCCATTTGGGATTCATTATCTCCTTTGGGAATGGGATTAGATCAGGAGCTATGATGAGGGGGGGCAATTTTGGCCTTTAAAACAGCAGAAAGAGAATGAAAGAGTAGAACATGTATTAAATGAATGACTTCTGGGTATAACTGAAAGGTGTTGAAAGAGTGGATTGTCGGAAAATGAACTGTGAGAAAGCAGGAGTTACCTGTATAGGATTAGGCCCGTGGCTTTAGAGGCTGCAAACGTATCCATGAGTCCCATTGAACTCAGTGGGATTTACTTTTGAGTAAACATGTCTAGGATCATGGCTGTGTATAAGTATATCTTATCTTTAGTTTATCTTTAAGATAAACTACAAACTGGACCATACAGAAGGTCCATACTTAAGGCTGGACCATACAGAAGGTCGATCAGTGGATTTCAAGACTATACAATGATGGACAGTGAGCTCAGATCTAGTCACCTGCATGCAGAAAACACTTCTCAAGCAATAGATGACTGCCTTAAGCACAAATCTTATCAATTGTTTGCTGTTTAATTAATAGGAGGGAGCCTCAGAGAAAAAAGTGTAAAACTGATTTCTGGTACACCAAAGTGACTTCACCTCATAAAGCTACACTATGGCTACAATTCAAAGTAACTACGGGACCTTTTATACTGACATAGGGCACAATCCAGAGTAACTATGGGAGCACGTAAGAGACATTGCGTGCACCTGTAGTTACCGCACCACCTAGTGAAAACCTATGGGAAATTTATAATGCAATCCAGAGTAACTTATTCTTACTCTAGAGCAAGGACTCCCCGTAGTTACTCTGGATTTCACTCATAGTTATGGTGCTACCCATGGGAAACTTATGGGAAATGCATAGAGCAATCCAGAGTAAGTTCCTCTTATGTCTTACCGTAGTTACTCTGGATTGTAGGGTTTCTCTCACGTAAGTGTGCATAGGATGCCATTTGGTGGTTGGTGAAGCATGTGCTGCCTTAAACTGTTTTAATGACTAGACAGGCACCAGTGGATTGGAACTCATTGATTTAAACTTCAAAATGTCTCCCCGGATCAAATTTCCAGAAAGTGTTATGCAATTCTTCCTTCATGAAACCCTCCCAGTAGCTATGAATGTTCCAGGACCTGACTGACGGACTCAGAATTACATGATTCTTGACATACATAATTGCCATCTTAGCCTCAGAAATTTACAATAAAAAACCCAGGCAAGGATGTTGTTACTCTTGACAAAGTCAACTCCGAAACAATAGTTTTTTTCTGTGGCATTTCAAAAAAATGTCCAGTTTACCGTTGAGTTGTTATTGTTGTTACAGTTGTAGTTCTTCTTATTATGAAGGACTGAACTTCCCCAGAGGGATCCCATTGCCTCTTGAATAAATTGCTTCTGACATTTCATTCTGAACTGCAGGCCTGGGATGCCAATGTTGCTTCCTGGTAGTGTGTCCTTGCCAGTTTTGTATCCCAATATGGTGCTCGGAAATAAATGCTGTAAAGAAAGATATGAACTCTGTGTAGTGGTGTAGCTAGAGAGAGTGGCACCGTCAGCCTGTTGGAGGGAGAGGTCCCTCACCTTCAGATCATTCCACATGGGGGAGCAAAATGACTCCCCCCTGAAATGGCTGTTGTCTGAAGGGGAACGGTCCCTGGCATGCCTCTCTCCAATATTGACTGCTCTTCCCCCTCTAGTTATGCCACTCACTCTGTGTGAATAGTTCTGTTTGATTTTGTACTTTTTTTCCTAACGTCCAAAGTATTTTTACTGGATTTATGATATATACAGTCATATACAATGATATATAATTATTGATTGATTGATATCCTTAGAGTTTGTTCCCTAATGATTTATTGATATCATTGGAGTTTGTTTTCTTCTTTAAATCCCATGTAAGGAAGGACATCATAGTTGAAGAACAGAAGGAATGAGATGAAGAGGAAGACCAGCAACCCAATGGCTCAACACAATCACAGCAAAGATGACTCAGGTGGACCACTCCAGATCTGCAAATGATTGATCCTCCTACAGATAGTTTATCTCTTAAGTCGTCATGACTCATGATTGAGCTGAAGTCCTCCAGTAGTAGTAGTAGTATTAGTATTAGTAGTAGTAGTAGTAGTAGTAGTAGTAGTAGTAGTAGTAGTCCTCTAGTAGTGTCCATCTACAGCTACTTGGAGTTTAAAAAGGGCCTCAGGGATAACAGCAGCACCTGGAGCTATGAAAAGTATGTGGAAATAAAAGCAAGAAGGTTGGAGAAACCTAGAGAGCAGAAGGAAGGAGCTTGGAGTAGCGCGGATGAACTGATGGGTTAGCTGACCAGTGGACAGATTAATGAACTGAGGGACAGGCTAATGGACTATGGGATTTGCTGACTGACCAATGGACTAACTGGCCAGTTGATGGAGGTTCACTGCACAATCCAGAGTAACTGTGGGAGCTCTTAAGAGACATTTACGTCAGCGAAGTTATGGCACCACCTAGTGGAAACCTATGGGAAATTCATAGAGCAATCCAGAGTAAATTTTTCTTACATCAATGTAAGAGCTCCCATGGTTTTTCCGGATTGTGCAGCTAGTTACTCTGGAGCTAGTTACTCCCATGGTTTTTTCTGGATTGTGCAGTAGTTACTCTGGATTGTAGGGTTACTCTCACGTAAGTGTGCATAGAATAGGGATGCTAGAATAGGGATTGCTAAAGATATTGAGGACTGGTATGTTGCTGCCAAGGCCAAGACCTGCTGAGAACCCAGGTGTTGTTGTGGTGACTGCAGAAGTTGCTGGCAGTAGGAGGGGAAGAAGGAGGACCTCTGCAGTGACCTCCCCTGCATGTCTACTCAGAAGTAAATTCTAGTCACCTCATCCCATGTACAGGAGTACAGGACCATGGCCTTAAAACCGACTGTAAGCTGAGATGATTTCAGGGTGGCAGAAGGGGAAGTTCACCTATTAGTTGTCTTTTTATAGTTCAAAAATAAAGATGAGCTAAACAGAGCAGATCACTAGAATTTTATGGGAGTATCAACTCTCCCCTTAAAATAGCCAAGAGGAAGTTTTCAAGGGGACACAAGACACAAAGATAGCTCAGAAACATTAGACACCCATGTAAATAGATAGGTAGGAAGACACTGAGATGATTATTTACCCTGTTTGTCTCTATGGCTGCTGGGTCTTAAATCCGTTTGCCTGCGTTTCTCTTGAATGAGTAGCTAAGCTTGACATATGACAAGTTCCTGGATTTGTAGCAGATTGTTCTCTTTTAAATTCAAATATCTAGAGAGAAAATAAATTTTTCCCAAAGTACAAATGACTTCCTTCACATACAAGCTCATAGCATATGTGCTGATTCTGTCTGAACAACAAAAGCGATTGCAGGGTTATTCACAGTCCCTTTCCCTACATTAATTCTTAGCGATCCTTGCTAACCGGGCAAAGAAGCATCTTTCAGCATAGTGTCCTCTTATATTTAGCAGGGTAGGGGGATCAACTGTCCCTCTTCACCTCAGCATGGTGTCTTTTCCAGTGTCTGTTCCTAGTATGAATTTTTTTTAAGTCTGCAAGTCCTTTATGGACCAGAAACCATTTATTGATTTATTCTGCTATGCAAATTGCTTAATGAATCACTTTTTTCCTGGAAAACAATATATAACAACAGATTAGCTCTCGTTATCTGTGGGCGATCTGTTCCCATGTCCTACGAATATGGAACCCATGGATATGGAGATCATTGGGATTGGTCCACAAAGGTCCTCCAGATGTGTCCCAAAGGCACTTTGGAACCTATGATGAATCAACTCCAAGGGTTTGAAATCCACAGTTATGGAGTACATTTACTGTATTACTGCAATGTTGACTCACTGTACACTGAGTGTACAGTGTACAGTGAATGTACAGTAGGAGTACACTCACTGAATTACATATCCTGCAAGGGTAGGAGGGAGGGCTGTGGGTGGCACAAGTGGTTAAGATACTGTGGGCGCAATCCAGAGTAACTACAGGAGTCCTTGCTCCGGTGTAAGAAAAATTTGCTCTGGATTACAATATAAATTTCCCATAGGTTTTCACTAAATGGTGCACTAACTAGGGGTGCACGTAATGTCTCTTATGTGTTCCCGTAGTTACTCTGGATTGTAGGGTAAGCCTGTTAACCAGAAGGCCAGGGTTCAAGACCCAGGTCCCCACAAGACAGGGTGAACTCATGTCCTTAGCCCAGCTCTGCAACGCAGCTGGAACCAATTGTATCAGCTCTGCCATTCCATTGGACTATTTCAGTGGCTTGGAGAGGAGGGATTTGCTAATATGGATTTCCTCCATATTAATCTAGCCAGACCTCCATGTTTTGCATGAAGAGTAGAGCATGATACTGTAGTCTTTCGAGACTGATGGATGCCAATACTAGGAGGGAGGAGAGTGGGAGGAGGCATCAGAAACCAACAGTTAAATCAGATCTGACTCCTCTTCCTGGGCAGCAGAGAGAGGCTTATGGCTGCTCTGGTCTGCTCAGACTTGTGTCACTTCTAGAAATTGTGCAAGTCTGAGTAGACCTTTAGAAACTGCTGCCTTACCTCTGGGAAGGGGACAAGCCTCCCTATTCCAGCAGTGGCTTGGCAGTAGCCTCTATACATGCGCTGGATACAACAGCCTGCCTGATCCAGCGCAAGTCAGGATTGCACTCTGATCCATATCGAACTACATTCCTGGATCTTGAACCTATTTGCCTGATTGCTTAACAAACCTTGCTAGACAACAGATTAATGCACAAGGAGGATTCTGAAGGTTGGCCATGATATACGAGAGAATGTGTTTGGGATTCTTTCTTTGCAGGCCATGCCTGATTAAACTCGGGAATCTGCCATTCAGGAAGCACAAGGTCGGAACAAAAAGTTCAGTTATTCATGAATAATTTGTTTTAGACTGCATTTGCAGACATAATAGCCCAACACAAGCCTTTTTTGTACTCAAGCCATCTGTGACTGAGGGCACTATTGAGTCTCATGTGAGCTCTTTATGTGGGAGCAATCACTTGTGAAGATGCCTGGAACTGGCTTCCCTGACGCCACCTTTAGATACCTACTCAGTGTTGCAATAGTAGATACTCAGGAATCTGTCATTAAACCTGAACATGTGAACATATTTTGATTTCCCTCTCATCAGCAAAGGACAACAACTATTTTTGGAAAAATCTCCAGATGTCATCACTGTGAAATACCCTGACAAAACATCAGGAAACCAGAAAAAAATATTATAGTGGTGGGGCAGCAGAGGACAAAATTCTCAGGTGCTGCACCCATAGCCTTTGTGGGGTGGCACCACTGAGCCTGCCACACCTCCTCCACCTGCCCTCCAGATCCACGTCATGGAAGGTAAAGCTCTGCACAACATTTGGGATCACTAAAAAAAATCTTCTGAGATTTCTAACATGTTCTTCAGCAGTATTTCTGAGACACCAGGAAAGTAATTAAGGGCACAATCCAGAGTAACTACATAAGCATGTAAGAGACATTACATGCACCCGTAGTTACTGTAGCACCTAATGAAAACCTATGGGAAATTCATATTGCAATCCAGAGTAACTTGTTCTTACACCAGAGCAAGGACTCCCCATAGTTACTCTGGATTTCACCCTAAGTAGTACTTCTGGGAAACCTATACTTCTATTTAAGGCTGTGTAGGAAACCTCGGAAGGCTTTCCAAGCAATCCCAAATCATGTGCACGTTTCCGTGCATCTAGATAAGTACGGGGGGGGGGGAATGGTTTGAAGGAGAGAAATATTGTGGACCTGAAGCCTGTGGTGCCAGAGGAACCAGGACAATTACTGAAAAAGAACCAGTACAGGTTTCTCATCCTAAAAAGAACAAGGGGAGGAATGAAAATACAGTGGCGCCTCACGTAAAGAACGCCTCACGTAAAGTAAGTTTCACGTAACAAATAAAAATTTCTCTAGGATTTTGCTTCACGTAAAGAAAGTGCTTCACGTAAAGAACACATTCGTTGGCAGTTGGGGCAGAGGCGCTGGCCAGCAATCTGTTTAAAAAGCGTCAGGGCTGCCTAATGCACCTGCCCATAGTGAAAGCAAGACTTCCATGCTGTTCCTCCTGTGGCCGGATGTCCACTGGGCAGAGGGAGAGAAGAGCAGTGGAGAAGAGGGAAGCAGCTCAGGGCCAGGCAGAAGGGAGCAGAGAAGAGAGAGGCTCAGGATGGAGAGAAGGAGAAAGTGGGGAGACACTTTGAAGGTGTCTTGGATTGCAGCCTCCTAACCATGTCTACCCGGAAGTAAGCCCCATTGTGTTAAATGGGTCTTACTCCCAGGGAAGTGTCTTTAGGACTGCAGCCTAAGTAGACTTCATAAGATCGTGCACACTGAATGCATGTTTTGAATTCAATCCCAGTGTTCTGTCATCATTTTTACATCCAGTTAATATTTTTATATGAATATTTTTGGGGTTGTGGAACCAATTGTCTGCGTTTCCATTATTTCCTATGGGAAAATCTGCTTCACGTAAAGAAAGTTTCACGTAAAGAAACTGCCTCTGGAACGAATTAATTCTGTTACATGAGGCGCCACTGTACGTATGTGTACATTAAAACTGGATTTGTTTGTATGAATTTGTCACCTACATTGTGACCATGATGAACACCCTAAAAAGCAATCCACATCAGAACTTGGGAAGTGGAAACAAACCAAATGGGATCATCCAGGGCCTCTGGAGGGGCAAGAAGAAGGTACATCATACCTGTGCAAGTAGTCAGAAAGGGTGCCCAAAAGACTCTGGGGAACTTGGGAGACAAATTCATGTTTGAATGGAGAAGGGGCCCAAAAGAAACTTTATAACACCTAATAAAATTTTTCTCAGTGGCTCTGGGATAATCAGTGTTGATTCTGCACTCTCCTTAAAAAAACACAGTAACTGTTGACTGAATTTAGGATTTAGCTATAGGCAACCCCCACATTCTGAAAGTTCTTTTCAGATGGTTCCACTCTTTCAACACCTTTCAAGTACACCTTTCAATGAAGCATTGAACACATGCTTCACTCTTTCAACCTCTCTCAGCTGGTCTAAAATTATAATGTTGATTGGCATGTATCTTGGTGATCAAATGGTTTTTGGCATTTCCTTATGAGTTTCTTCAGTAAATAACCATCATACAAATATAGAAAAAAATCATTGCTCACACGTGCCTTTTGTTCAGTTTACTGTAATTTGTTATGAATTTTGACTATGTGTTAATAAATATGCATTCTTTAGGCTTCTGCATGTGATGTTTATGTCTTTTGGTGTCAATTTTCCATTTGCAAGTTGAAAAAGATTGGGTTCCACTTTTCAATGGTTTTCACTTTCAGACTGTATCCCAGTCCCTAAAATGTCCAAATAAGTGGGGGATGTCT
Organism: Cryptoblepharus egeriae; assembly: GCA_030015325.1. Taxonomy (NCBI): domain Eukaryota; kingdom Metazoa; phylum Chordata; class Lepidosauria; order Squamata; family Scincidae; genus Cryptoblepharus; species Cryptoblepharus egeriae. The sequence continues at coordinate 26,407,080 of JAREYC010000008.1, forward strand.
ACATTTATCATTTTAACAAAATCATTTTGGGTTACAAATGGAAACATCTTTACAATAGAATTGTTTCACTTCAGTTTATTATGCTGCTGTTCACTCAACCTTTTTTATTGTACCCACAATGGGAAGTGAAATACTTTATAAAGGGCGATGAGTGACACATTGTTATGGGTTACAGAAGGTCATGACTTTATGGCTCACTTCAGCTTCCAGAGGCAAAAACCCATGACTTTGGCAGACGCATGGACAGAGGCTCTGTCATGGTTCCAGCCAGCTGCTTTTATGCATGGAACAGTCAATCTAGGTGTTAATGTGCTATTTCCCCATTGTGTGTCCATTGGGTGTATGGCTGGGATGGGACAGCATGCCACAGGAAGAAACTCCACACATAAATCTGGGCAGATCACAAGTCACATGCCCAGGTGACTTGCGTAGGCTGATCCCCAAGACTTCTTAAGGACCAACAACCAAGAAAGCAAACAATATATTATGTCCCAGTTGACCCCACCACAATCCTTGCCCAATGCCTTACACTACAAAATGGAAGAAAGCTTAATTCGACCGAAGCTGCAATCCTATCCTCACTTTCCTGGCAGTAAGCCCCATTCAGTGGTGGGCTCCAACAGGTTCGCACCTACTCTATAGAACCGGTTGTTAACGAGAGATAGGACATATAAAGTTTAAAAATAGCCATTTAAAAGTGGCTGCCAGATGGGCAGAGAACCGGTTGTTAATTTCTTTGAAGCCCATCACTGGCCCCATTGACTAACATGGGGCTTACTTCTGAGTAGATATGCATAGGATTGCACTCTGAGTCTGCTGATAAACTACTGGAAGCTGTAACAAGTCTAAGAATGCAACCCTATACAAACGTGCCTGAGAGTAAATCTGATTGTAGTTGCCATTCACATATTTAATGATGCTTACCTTATGTCTTTTGTTTCAAATGTTCCCGCTATATTGGTGTGCAGGGGAACATTCTTTGTACTTTACTTTAAAGACTTGCTCCATAGGGGAAAAAGTTGGATAGGCCTTTGAAATAATTAAACAAATTCTAACAATTACATCATTGCTCAGGGTGTGGGGTATGGACTGCATGAGGTGATGCACATGTGGGGGGGTCAACACAACGGCCAACACAATTGGCCAAAATTTTTAAAATCTTGGTACTTTTGAATAATAACATCATGTTATATATCATTCAATGTGTAATTTCATGCAGAATTCAATGAAATAAATCATATTGGAGTCTTTATTCTATCAAAAGTTACAGCCAGAAAACTAGAACAGCTGGGGCAGTGGTGCATCACTACCCCCACATGCCCCACCCATGACGCAAGGAGGTCCATCATGGCTTCCAACAGTAGGGGATGATATCCTTAATGACACCACTGCATCCATGTAAATAAGCAGATTGGATGAAATCCACCATACAATTTAAGGGATGTTCTTAGAATTGAGCCAGTGGTTAAGTAGCATCTTATGGAGGAAGAGATTACATACATGTGTTTGGCAAAAACCGTGCTGCAAACTAACACTGAGCATTTCTACCTCACATTGACATCATTTTAGATGTATTTTCTAAATTTAGCAAATTGCTCATTCTTAATCATCTGAATTTAAAGACCAAGCAAGGAGGTTTGCGCAAATGTTCAAATTCTGTTGCAACTGGCAGAAAAGATTGCACCATTTTGACATCTATCAAAGTAATCCTCTTTTGACATCTTCAGGAACACGACATTAAGCCTGAATTAATGTTTCTGAAATTCTTCATAAGAGCAAGCAAAACTGATTTTTTTTTTAGTGACTCATTAGCATACTTCATGGCACATGTTCAATAACTACACCCAACTGCAAAGCAGAACTAAGCTGTAGATCCCAATCTTTGTCTGGTACAGACTGTAAGGTACATTATGTAACACAATGATCTAACATTTAAAGCACACACCCGCTTGTTCTACATTCCCATTAAAAATAAATCTCTTATCTTTGTGAAGGATAAATTGATTGAACTGCCTTTTGCAAATTTATACATGAAAGAATTTAATTAGTCATTAAAAGAAAACAGCGCATGGTGGAACTGTTTCCAACAAGCCTTGGAAACCAGCAAAATGTTCAGAGTACCTTGCCAGCATAGAAGAACAAGACTTGTACAAACTGAGTAGTTTGAGGACTTTCAGCACAATCCAATGCATTTCTACTCAGAAGTTACTTACTTGCTGGTAAGTGTTTCAGACTTCAGTCCTAAGAGTTCACCTGCACTGTTGTACTTGCACAATGTTCAGATCTGCATTACTGGCAATTTTGCATGAAAATAAAGATTATACTCTTTACTATTGCTGCAATCCTAAAGACATTTCCCTGTGAGTAAGACCCTCTGAACACAATGGGATTTACTTCTGAGAAGACATAGTTAGGATTGTGCTCTATACCAAAATATATTTTATGAATAAAAAATTAAAGCCTATTTTAAATTTGTGTCTCCATGTTCTTCTTAGTAAAGGCGTCCTATGCTATTTGACAGGTTAAGGACCAAAACCGTGATGAAAAGTGGAAATGGTTGAAAAGTGGAACCTGCTCCCAAATCCAGAGTAACTACGGGAGCACATAATAGACATTATGTGCACCCATAGTTACTGCACCATCTAATGAAAACCTAGGGGAAATTCATATTGGAATCCAGAGTAAGTTGTTCCTACACCGGAGTAAGGACTCCCTGTAGTTACTCTGGATTTTCCCCTGTCTTTTTTTAGTATACAAATATTACTTCCAGTGCTTTTTTAGCAAGTAAATGGAAAATGCCTTTTTTATCTTGTAAAGTCCTGCTGTTATAGAATGATTTCTGTAAATGGATTCTTCTTAAAGCCTTTGGAAATGGAAATAGATCTGGAGCTAAAGTTGGTGCATGCATACTCTCTCTCTCTCTCTCTCTCTCTCTCTCTCTCTCTCTCACAGACACACACACACACACACACACACCAAAACAGTTTGAATCATATTGTCATATACAAATCAATGTGGGGGAGGGCATTTTTAACCTTTAGACCAGGAGATAGAGGATGAAAAAGCAAAACATGCTGTTGAATAACTTCAGCATATAATTGAAAGGTGTTGAAAGGGTGGAAAACATCACAAAGTGGGAGAGACCTGCAATAACTTTGTTTGAAGTCTATCCCTACAATCCAGAGTAATTACACGAGGAGGTAAGCGACATTTACGTAGCTAGGGCACCACCTAGTGAAAACCTATGGGAAATTCATATTGCAATCAAGAGTAAATTGTTCTTATGTCGGAGCAAGGAATCCCCGTAGTTACTCTGGATTGCTCCCTATGTGTCATTAAACATGCTCAACAAAGGGATATGAGCTACTATAGAAATTTGAGTATGGATTCCATAGGAAACTAGGATTCAAGCAGATAATTTCAGAAATGAAAAGTCGCTATCAGTTTGGATATGTTTTATACAGTTCATTCCAGGGATGGGTGATGGTTGGGGAGGAAGGTTCATCAGAACCTCTCTACCTGAGCCCTTCGAAAAGTGCCACTGCACTTTTCTGGACAACTGTAACATGTACCACTTCCTGCTGTGCCATAACAAAACATTTCTGGTTCTGCCATTGTTTCTCCATGTTGTTTCTCCATGTTCTTTCAGTTTCTGCTATTCCGAGTTAAATGACAGCCATGTAGTATGGCTAGGTCAAACTACCAAAAACAAGAAAGCTCTTATTGTTCGAGTAGAAGGTACATCTGAAATTTTCTAGATTGTGATGTTCTGAGATAAGGCGCAGTCCTTTAAATAATAAGCATCCAATTATCTAAAAAGCAGGCCTCAGTCAGTCTTGAAAGACTATGGTATCATGCTAAGGACAGGAGCTCACCCTGTCTTGTGGGGCCGACCCAGGTCTCGAACCCTGGCCTGCTGGTTAACAGGCACAGTGTCTTAATTGCTTGCGCCACCCACAGCAGGGTGAGCTCCTGTCCTTAGCCCAGCTCTGCAACACAGCTGGATCCAATCGTATTGGCTCTGCCTTTCCATTGGACTAATTCAGTGGCGTGGAGAGGGGGGATTTGCTGCTTGGGTAACAGCCTATCCTCCATAACAATCCAACCCAGGCTTTTGTGCTTCGCATGCAGCGTATGCAGCGCCGAGCATGATACCATAGTCTTCCAAGACTGACAGAGGCCTGCAATTATCTAAATCCATCAGTTAATAAGGGAAGCAAATTATTGATTTTATCCTGTAAATCCTATTCGTTTGTATATCTGTCTCATTGGCCTTGCCCTTTCCAAGAGAAGATGGTTGTCAAGGAACAGTCTATTGTTGATATGCCAAGTTAAAATGGACTTATCCAGAATTGTAAAACCCTCTATGCAAGTCTAATCCTGCAATATGTTCAAGGGTATAGAATGTAGAAAAAGCACCTTTTTTAACTATACACAGATATATATTGATGTATTGAATGACATTACCTCCACCTGGTAATGGCTTAGTGTGGGCTTGCACTGAGCCAGGATCCATGTTGGCTGAACAGTCAAGTGTCACAGAATTACCTTATGGCACATTTGTGACATGGTGGGCCAGAGGTATGCTGGCTTAGGCCCAATGTGGCTGAAGAATTACAAAAAGATTTATGCTCAGTTTACAATACACAAACAAGAGTATTAAAAAAATAAAAGCAAACAAGAATATGTAGCTCATTCAAGCAAGCATATACAGACATGTACGGCAAAATCCAGAGTAATTACGGGGAGTCCTTGCTCTGGTATAAGAACAATTTACTCTGGATTCCAATATAAATTTCCGATAGGTTTTCACTAGGAAGTACAGTAACTACGGGTGCATGCAATGACTCTTACGTGCTCCCGTAGTTACTCTGGATTTGGGGGTAAGTCTTTTAAGGGTTCATGCCTTTCCTTCATGTTTTGTGGCATGGCTATATGTGTTCCCCAACCAACATATTTGCATATTAAACATCATGCCCAAGGAAGAGACTCAGAATCAAGTGGAAAAATACTAAAGATATTGGTTGGTGTCCAAAGATAATCAATGGTGTGTGTGTGTTGTTTTTTTTTTTAGTGGGATGAAAACAGGAAATGGCAGCTTGCCCAAGGCAAGTGGAAGCCATGTAGCACCCTCTGTGTAAGCATCCAAGAATCAGCAGCACATCTGAGTGAATAAATAGTATATCTTGGCATCGCTCCTGGCCCCCACCTCCAATAAAAAACCTTCTCCTGCCTTATTTGTACTTTGGAAAACAGATTGAAAGCATTCTTCTTTCAGTTTGAAATAAGGTGTTAAAAAAGTGACTGTGCTTAGGAAGTGACAGAGAACTCTCTCACTCAATTTGGATTATTCATAGCCTGCGGTATTTCTGTAAAAAAAAAAAAAAGAGGGGAGTCAAAGAAAACAAAGAACTGGAAGACGTTGTAGAGATGATGTAAGAACAATCTGGGGAATTTGAAGGAGAAGCAGATGAGACCGTCACATTTTGGGAAGTGAAACTGATTTGATTTTTTTTCTGATCTTTGCAGCAACTGTTTCACAGTTTGAACTGCCAGGGCTTGAGTCTTGAGTGCTGGTGACAGTTTATGATCCCACAAATGGGTTTTGCGCCCTTTTAGCTTCTTCTTCAACAGGCAGGCAGATGTGGTGAGTCATGCACGCACATAACTTGATGTCTCATCCCTCAACGACCAGTGACTGAACAGGTGAACCAACTCCAACGAAAACTCTTTGCATGGGGAGGTGCCTAGTGATTGGAAAGCCTTTTGCAGGGCCAGTGCACAGAAATATAAAACATCGAAATGCATGCTCTCTGTCGGCGATCACTTCTTGTTCCACACATTGCTCACAAGTACAATTGCCATATGTCCCGAAAAACAGAGACAATCCCAATTTGGGGGGATTGTGTTGGCATACTGGCAAATGGGACAGAGAGTCCTGTCCCAATTTTGGGGGAGAAAATTATGGCAATCCTACTTGCAAGGCTAACTATTTTTGCAAGCAGCATCGCATGAGATTTGCTCAGTTTGCACTCCATTTCTAGCGTCAGCATCATGTAATTCCACTTCCCGTCTTATAAACCAAGTCAGGGAGCTGTCCAGCACAATAGAGAAAAAGCTTTTTAAGGAGGGAGATGGGGAGTTGTCTGGCCAAGGAGTAACCTGGAAGTAAGAGCAGATCTAGATGAGATGTTGCATCACCAACTCTTAGGTACCAACTGAACAACTTTCTAGCCATCCCTTCTGCCCCAGCCTTTCCTGAAGCACCAGCAGGGCTCTGAGCCAACACCCTCATCCCAAATGGAACTGAAAGTATATGATTCCAGATAAGCACTTAAACTTCTGGTCTAGTCCACCAAAGTTGATCCAGACTAGATCCACAAAGGATCACTGCAATCTCTGAAGCTGTAAACAAAACGATAATTTTGAAGAGTTCGGAGCTAATAGGGTCAATGTGAGAGATGAACATACATGAACATTGAGCATAAACATTGTAAGGTTTTTTCCCTGTAGCACAGTAAACTTCTCACAAGACTAATAATAGTGAACAAACTTAGCTTGCAGGTGGATGCTTCCTCATGTAGAATTTGATGTCCAATTACACTGCAGAAACGATGTATCATTAAAGTCAATACGCGCGACATTTTGGTTATCTACAATTAACATGGGCAAATATTTGCTAGGTGAATTGTCAGAGGAAAGATGGATGAGCTCCAGAGGGATGTTGGGAAGCACATTTGAAAGGTTTCCAACTCGGAAAGGCTCTTAACTTGAAGAAGACGGAGAGAACTGCATGCAGCCTGCATAACAATTCAGAATTAATCAAACATTACTAGGATATATTTAGGATTAAATTAAAAAGATGAATATAATGAGGAGGAAAATATTACTATAACCTTTCCATTTCCATCTTGGATAATAACTGCTGGGGATATCGCACCATATCATTCTTGATTTAATACTAGCACATCCATGGCTTGCATTTCATTTTGGAAAATCACTTTTTAAAACTTTTGGGGTTTGATCCACTGATCCTTTACATCTGAGCTTTTCAGCCAGTAATGCTGATGGTGTGCCTTGAAACAGAGCAAGCACGCAAATGCAATAACCACAAGGAGAATTATGGTCAAAGAGGAAAAAAGGGAATCTAGATCCCATGCAATGAATCTGAACATTTGTTGGACTATAAACTGATAATCTAGAAGGATCCACCGTTTATAATTCTCACCTCAGGTCTCTGAGGTCCATCTTTTACACCCTTTATGATGGGACACAGAGGTATAAAATTTCAGTGCTGCCTCCATACAATGTAATTACATTGCCTCTACACTGCAGAGAGAGAGACAGCTCTTTGCAAATATCTGCCAACAACGGACATTTGTGCCCCCATGCCAGGGGGCATTGTGGTTTTTTCACTATAATACTTCTTATTACATAGCAGGTTTGCTGTAAATTATGGCAATGTCACACATGTGGGAGAAGGAATATGCAGTAATTACCAAAGGATTATCAAATGGATTATAAATGTCACTGCTGTTTTCTTGCTTGTAATTCAAAATGTGAAAAATCTGGGTGACGCATCCCTGCATTCTTGCGTTTATCTTTACTGTAGGAGACTGAGATGGCAAAAGAGATTTTATTCATTCTGGAATTCATACACCATTTTCTCCTTGCCAAACTCCGCAAGATTGCTTGGGCTGCAATCCTAATCCCCAGTTAGGCCAGACTAAGCTCCAGCAGAGGTCCCATGTTGGACTGAGAGTGTCAAAAAAGTGCCAGAAGACACTACTGGGGGAGGGTTAGGTCAGTGCACAGACATGCACTTGCCTACCTTACATCAGTATGGGAATGAGAAAATCATTGAGTTATGCCGGTCTAGGTTAGGGTTGCACCCTCTGAGTAAAATGTTAGAGCAGAATTGTTCCAGGCCATTAACGACTGGTGCAGAGAAAGAGCCGCAATGCCAAATGCCCTCCCAGGAAGCTCTGGATCCAATGGGGCAGAGCTCCATCAGTCCCACCTCCATCCCTTCCCCTGGCACAACTCCCACTTGCCCTCTCTCTGTTGTCCCCCCACAAGAAACATTGGTTAGTAAGGTAATAGAATCATAGAGTTGGAAGGGACTCAGTGGATCATCTAGTCCAACCCCCTCCTTGTAGCAGGAGAACCTCGTCTTGTGTGGACACGGGTCTTGAACATTGGCCTGCTGGTTAACAGGCACAGTGTCTTAACCACTTGCACCACCAGATGTAGTACACCCCCTCCCTGCCTCCTCCAAGCCCATCCAGGCTCTCTACTGCTCAGCAGTCCACGTACACCAACAAACAGCAAAGAAATGATGTTTCCCTGTCACTTTTTTGGTTGCTCTTTTTGTGGTTTTGTTTTGGATATGAATTAATGACCCACTCCTAAACTCACCCAGCACATTAGTGGAAGGTGAGTTCCAGGCAGGGTGACCAGATGCCCAAACCTCAAAAGGAGGACAAGATCTTGGATTCCTCTCAGCCTGGCCTTTCTAGTGGAAAATGGCATGTTTGCCTACTCACAAGTAAAACTGTGATACTGGGCACTTTCACTTTCGTATAGAGCTCAATGCATAGTTTTGTTTTTTTGCCATAACATTTGATAGGAAGGAGATATTTCAAAACAGATTTTGGTGCTGGATTCTGCTCTTCAGTACGAATCCAATGACATATGACATCTTGGGGGTACTGCATACCATTGCAAAGTTCCAAAATGAAGCCCAAATGGAGGACAATGAAGCTCTTTTGGAGGACACGTGGAAAGGAGGCTACAAAAGATGACAAATCTGGAAATTTCCGGTCATATGATCACCCTGGTTCCAGAGCACAATCCTAACTATTTAGTCCCACACAACTCACTTGATCCCCATTTAGAGTTGCCATAAGTGTGGCAAATGTGACAGAGGATACTGTCCCGATTTTGTGGAAGAGAATAATAGCAACCATATCTCCATTCTCACAGTGTTGCGGGGAGGTTGGTACATTTCTGCACACTGGTTTAACCACTCAGGAGGGGTGCAGAAGTAGTCTTACAGCACTTTGCAATACCCCAAGGCCAGCATAGGACTTGAGCCGTATATACCAGAGGTTAGGATTACACTGCCACAAGCATTAGAAATGTGCTGTCAGACACAAATGCTCTGTGACAAGTCTTCATGTGGCAACAGTGGCAGACTATATATTCATCTCCACGACAATATATATAACTCCACGACAAAATATTCATCTCATTGTGTCCGAGTGTGCATCAAGAGCTTATACCGGCCCCGTGTCTGATGTTTTTAAATATAGACCACTCTGTCCGTGGATAGCTAGGAAAACAGAACATTTACATCAGATTTACCATAAATCCATTCATTTGCCATATGCTAAATAAATAAACTGGCAGACAAGGCAAGACACCATCCCAGTGTCCAAGAGTCAAGAGCAAGGATCCAACTTCAACAATAGTTTCATTAGCTTTAGCATACAAACTTAGCTTTAATTAGCTGAGGCTTGCTTTGCTACAGCAATATTGACTGAGGCTGTACTTCAATTAGGCATATGCATGTGTGTGTGTGTGTGTGTGTGTGTGTGTGTGTGTGTATCTTATATGCATATATAATTAACACATCCATGGAAACAAGACTTATCTGGAAAATAAATCCTGAAAGAGTAGCACTTACGAGTATATGTCAATCACCGCAAACACAAAAAAAGAGATGCAACCACATGTACTCTTGCTCTGCTCATGATTCTCTTTCTTTAAAAACGTGATCTGTTTCTCACAGACACAAACATTACCAAATGATGAGCTTCTGTTCTATTTTGGGCAAGGGAACATCTGAGCTTAGAACATTTCAGAGGCTAAATCAGAACCTGAAATGCTGAAATCCTGTCTACCTTTTGCTGTGACAGAAAAGGTAATTTCCTCGGCAAAATGAACGTGCCAATAAAGTGGTCTTTTACAGAAGCCTTTTGGATTTTTTTTTTTGGGAGTGGGGGGTCAAAGCATTTGCACCAATCCAAGAAGAAATGTCATAAATTCATTTTGGGGTCAGTATGTTCATTGATGTTTCCGAAATTTGTTGTGAAATTGGTTGCACAAGCCTAACCATTTTAGGCCAGCACAAATCACCCATCTCTCCAATCCTGTGCTGGTGTGGGGAGGCCAGTGCATACCTGAGCACTGGTCTGCCCCCCACAGGAGTGATGCAAAAATGCCTTATGGCACTTTGGTGACAACTCTTGATCAGCAAAAAACTTGTACTAAAGGGGGGTGGGAGTTAGGATTGCACTGCCAAAAGAACATAACATAACATAACATAATTTTTTCCCATTCTACTTAACCTATTTTTGCACACGTACACAATTTGTCCCGATTTCATATATGAAATGCTCAGCAGAAATTGGGTTTATGTCATGTTGGTCCCACGCATGGAGGACTCACACTTCATTCCTTTGTTATGTTAGACTCCTTGACCTGGATGAAAGGCCTGAATTCAGCTATCCATTGTTGTCCATTAAGTTTCAAGTTCAGTTCAATGTTGCCTCTAGGTAACTGCAGCCGAGGTCACTCCGGTGTAGGTTTGCCATATGTCCCCCACAACAGGGACAATCCCAATTTTGGGGGATTGTGTTCACATACTGGCAAATGGAACAGAGGGTCCTGTCCTGATTTTGTGGAAGAAAAACATGTCAAACCTACTCCTACCATATCTTGTGTGAATTACCCCCAAATCCAGAGTAACTACAGGAGCACGTTAAGAGACTTTACATACACCCGTATTTATTGCACCACCTAGTAAAACCTATGGGAAATTCATATTGGAATCCAGAGTAAGTTTTCTTACACTGGAGCAAGGACTCCACGTAGTTACTCTGGACTTTGCCCTTAATTTAAGTTGGTTTTGCACAGTCTTCTCATTATGACACTTGTGATCACATGTGTCATCCGAATGTGGCTCTAGAAGCAATATATCCATTATAATTGGTTTATCTAATATCTTGAAATTTTTTCACAAGATTTGCACATTTTCTTTTCTGTCATTTGCAGCTAATGAATTTCTGTGTGAGAAGAAAGTTCTTATTTCTGGCCACCAACTGCTTAATGATGTCACTCTCTTCTTAATGATGTCAGTCTCTGTTTAATGATGTCATTGCTAGTCCTCAGCAGGCACCATGAATGCTAACTTCAGCCCTCCGTATGAAAGACATTTGACACCCATGAAGTACAACTATGTAGGCTTACACAAAACGTGAATTCCAGTCTTCACACAATACATGCAACCACTTTCTAAGATCACAGAAAATTTCTGGGTCCCCTCCTTTTGCTTCCAGGCTCCCTATGTGACCCTGGGCTCAAGACTGATATACCCCCCTGTACCCTTTTCTCATGGGCTTTGATGGGATGAGAAAATGTAAAATCCCTGGAAATTTTTGGTCACCCCCTTTTTGACCCTGGGCCATGGTACAATTTACCATGCACCTATATACCAATTGGAGGTGTGGGTGGCACAAATGGCTAAGACACTGTGCTTGTTGGCCAGCAGGCCAGGGTTCGAGACCAGGGTCAGCCCCACAAGACGGGGTGAGCGCCTGTCCATGGCCCAGCTCTGTGACACCAGCTGGATCCAATTGTATTGGCTCTGCCTTTCCATTGGACTGATTCAGTGGCGTGGAGAGGGGTGATTTGCTGCTTGGGTAACAGCCTATCCTCCATAACAATCTAACCCAGGCTTTCGTGCTTCGCATGTAGCATCAAGCACGATACCATCGCCCTCCAAGACTGACGGAGGCCTGCTTTTTATATACCAATTGAAACTAAGGGCACAATCCAGAGAAACTATGGGGAGTCCTTACTCTGACATAAGAACAATTTACTCTGGATTGCAATATGAATTTCCCATAGGTTTTCACTAGGTGGTGCTGTAACTACATCGACGTAAATGTCTCTTCTGTGCTCCCGTAGTTACTCTGGATTGTAGGGTAATACTACAAAAGAGCTAATATTTGAGCAAAATATGACAGTCGTAAGATGGAAGCCACATTGTGGGGTATATCACACTGTCTAAACTAGGAAGCATCGACCACCTTCCTTTCAGGCACCTGCTTCTTTCTTTATGTTTATTCAAAAGATACTTTATGTCCGCCGCGGCGTGTCGCCTCAGCACAAATGCATCCTCTGAATCAGTCAATATCCCACCAAGTTCTGTGCCGCCTCACTCACGCACTGCGCTTCCTACTTGCTCCGTTCAGTGACGTCAATTCCCCAGAGGCAGACAATGTCATTATCATTACCAGACAAAGACATTTAAGTAATTTTGTCCCATGGGAATGCTGATATTATTGACCCGAACTAATGTATTCTGACTTCAGAGAAATGCTGATTGAGGCTGTGTGACACACACACCAGGTCTCATGCATATCTATCCCCCAAAAAGGCCACCACATTTTTTTAAGTTGGCAAATATTTTGCACCCAAGCTAACTCCATCCACATGGTGACTACAAATGGCACTCAGGTTGGGGTTGCTGGGGCACACTCAGGGCAATGGTTCTAAAAACCTGCCAAGGATGCTAACAAAATATATCTATTTATATTTATGGGTATATTTGTATATCTAACAAAATATATATTGCAAGGGGGGGCAATATTTATTCCTTGTAATCACAGGTGAGCATAAATAAGATCATGGATTGCATGTGCAGATAATTTCTTATTTATATGACATACATTGCTTCTCAGAACTATTGGGTGATTCTAAATTCTAGTATTATGAGGGGGTAGAGAGGGCCCTATGACTTGAATTTTTGCATGCCCTGGCCCATCCCTAGGGTTGACTCACAACAGGAACAGCATACACTGAACTGTTAGTCTGCGTTGTGTACAGGTAGCCTGGATTGTGTACAGGAACGTCTGCTCAGCCTATGGATTAACCTCTCCCAAGACCAGATGGGAGGCCCCTCAGAAGGTTGTGGAGAACGACAGGGCTAAGGTCCTGTGGGACTTCCATATTCAGACAGATTAAAAGGTACTGGCCAACCAAACAGATATTGTGGTGGGAGATAAGGCCCAGAAGACAGACCTGGTGATAGATATAGCGATACCAAATGAAGCAACATCAGGAAAAAAGAGCATGAAAAGGTGGGAAAGTATCAGGGTTTGAAGGAGGAACTAGAAAGGAGGTGGAAGGTAAAGGTGAATGTGATCCCAATAGTGATCAGAGCACTAGGGGCTGTGACACCCAAGCTGGAAGAATGGCTCCAACAGATTCCAGGAAGTACATTAGAACATTCGATCCAGAAAAGCACATTGCTAGGAACAGCTAAGATATTGAACAGAACCCTCAAACTCCCAGGCCTCTGGTAGAGGATCTGAGATTGAGGATAACACACATACCACCCATGGAGGGTGAGAAAATAAATGTATGTATAAAGTTTGTGCATGTGCGTGTGCGTGTGCGTGTGCGTGTGCGTGTGTGTGTGTGTGTGTGTGTGAACTTTATTTATGCACATAAAGTTTGATAAAAGAAAACGTTCATAGTCTGTGCTTCTTCTCCGGCCATTATTAATTTCACATCATTACTGTTACTGAAAATAATTTTGTCAACGGAGAGGTGATAAAAAGTGGGTTGGTATGCCACTGACTCACAGGCTGAAACCACACACCAATTCTATGCATGCCAGCATCTCTTCTATTGTGGTGGTTATATGAACCTGCACACACTGGAGTGATTGTTTTGGAGAACCATCAGAAACATCATTCTTTGAACATTGTATCAACAGGTTGGAAATGGAACAGTATGGGTGGCAATAGGTTCAGGATGCAATCCTAGCCAATTTAGGCCAGTGCAACTCACCCACTTCCCTGTTCCTGTTGTGGCATAGGGAGGCTGGCGCATTCTGTCCACTGGCATGACCCCTCCAGGAGTGGTGCAGAAGTGCCTTATGGAAATTTTGTGACTCCCCCATGCCAGCTCAGGACTTGTAGTGGGATTAGCACCAGCCTAACCAGTGGCTAGGATTATGCTGTCATATGCTAGTTGCCAATGGCATGCGTAAAGGCTCTTTAAGCACACTTTTTTGTGGCCTTGTTCCTTTCAGTCCATAAGTGTTGCAAGGAACAAGGCTACAGCACTTCATGTTGGTCCTCCATCTTCACACCTATCTACACACAACTACCAGCAAACACTAAGGGGTCTAGCCTCAGCCACAATAAGAGCATTCACTGGCCTCTCCCATATGGTCAAGGGATGAGGGGGGAGAACATTTGCATACAGTTTGCATACAATACAGTTAACAACACATATGCACCCGATGGTTTTGCAACTCCTTTGTAGCTTCCTCCTCATGACACTGCTGATTATGAACTTCACTACTTAAAAAAAGGACAACAAAGCTAGAACTTGAGCAAAATACAGGTGTCCCTCATTATCCACTAGGGTTCACTTCTGGAACCTTCCATGGATTAAAAAAATCAGTGGATAAAAAACTAGAAAAATAGATTTAAAAATTTAAAGTTTCTTGCTTGTCCATTGCTCCTAATGGAATAAGATTGTGCCTCAATAGCTGCAGGGGTTTGATTCTGGGACTCCCTGCTGATACCAAAAATATGTGCTAATAAAAGAAATTTAAAAACAAAACAAAATGTATGCCTCTTTTTAAAAATAGCTTTTCTTCCTGTTGTAGAGACTGTCAGCAAATAGAAATGCAAAGGACCCTCTGCCTTTGCCTCACTCAGCTGAAGAATGGAATGATTGCCTGTACGACTGCTTCCCTACAACGGATTTGCAGTGGCCATTCGTGTTGAGTCAAATCAGTGAATAAAAAACCCATGTATAATAAAACTGAATCTGTATAAGAGATTAGAGATAAAGGGCGCAATCCAGAGTAATTATGGGGAATCCTTGCTCCGGTGTAAGAACAATTTGCTCTGGATTGCAATATGAATTTCCCATAGGTTTTCACTAGATGGTGCAGTAACTACGGGTACATGTAATGTCTTTTACGTGCTCCCGTAGTTACTCTGGATTGTAGGATAAGGCTACAATCCAGAGTAACTACGGGCCCATTTACACCAACGTAGTTATGGTGCCAGCTACGGGAAACGCATAGAGCAATCCAGAGTAAGTGCCTTTTACATCTTCCCCTAGTTACTCTGGACTGTAGGGTCTGGGTGCAAGCCTAAGCATGACAGAAATAAGTCCTATTTATTCTATGAGATTTACTCTCAGGAAATTGAATTTAGGATTGCCTCCTTAGGCAGTATTGAGGGAATAACTAAACATTCCATATAATATTGGAAACATCAATTGCTCCGTACATTTTGATGATGGGACATATTCCCTGGACACGGCAGGATGTTCATGGATCACCCATATAGGATACAGAACTGTTTCTGTGGTCTTCAGACCCAGGTCTACGTGCAGTCATTGCCAGAGGTGCTACTTCAATTTGAAAAAAAGCTCTGAGAACCAGCAACTGATATGAAATTGTGTTTGCAGCTTGCAGTGATCCTTCGGAAGAATGTGAATAGTTGTGGGTACCGGCGTTGCGGAACAAGGACTGCACCGAGTTTCACACTCTCAATAGTGCTACATGTTTGACAAGGGCTGTCACGGATTTTCAAAGACCGTCTGGCAAAAAGTGCCACAGCGGAAGACGCCAAAGTCCTTTGATCTGTGTACTTAATTAGCCCCATCGCTGCGCAAAAGAGATGAGCTTTTTGTTCTTAGTGGCTAACGGCACATCATAGGATTAGGCTGAACCAAGCTTGAAAGATGCACGGTGGGAGAGTCCGTCCCCAGCCACATATGTCAGAGGACTCCCACTGTTTTTAAGGGAATTACACTGGTGTAAATGGCTACTTGCTTCCACCACTGTGGATATAGTGTGGATATATATAGCACTGTGGTGCTAATAGTCGATTTCTTTTGGGTTACACTTTACCAGAAAGATGAAACCTTTATAAGATGGGGGGGGACTTTGATTGTTACTTCCCAACTGATTCATTCCAGATAGATTTTACCATCTCACCCTTTCTTGATGTTTGATGAAAATCTGAATTTGAAATAAATGATCATTCTTGGTAGCAAATATATTGCTTTGTCATACAACGGCCTCTGGGGCCTAATCCTCCACACTTGCAAAATCTTCTTATTCTAACCATCAGAGCAGTGCTGAAGCCAAGGTTTTAAATCCCTAAAAATAGTAGAAGGATTTACTTGGCTGGCAGAGGACTGAAGCACTTTAAAATTATATTCCAAGAGAAAATTTGCCATTCAATAAAAGGATGTTGATGGGGGGAAATTATTCATAATTATTCAGCTGGTGGCCTTTGCTGATTTTCTTCCACAACTGGAAAAAAACCTAGAGATTCAGGGCGCAATCCTAACCAATTTAGGCCAGCACAACTCACCCGACTCTCTCTTTCCACAGTGGCATGGGGAGGTTGGCGCATGTCTGTTCACTGGCCTTACAGCAATTTTGAAATACCGCAGGCCAGCATGGGATTTGTGCTGGGGCTTGTACCAGCCAAACCAGATGTTAGGATTGCACAACTATGCTTGGCTGCTTTAAGTACTGTATTTACTCAAATGTAATGTGCCATCAAATCTAATGCGTACCCTATACTTATAATCTAAATACCATATTTACTCTAATCTAATGCACCATCGAGTCTAATGTGCACACTATACTTATAATCAAAATATCATATTCACTCGAATCTAATTAACCATTGACTCTAATGTGCACCCTGATTTTGGAGACTAAATTTGGTGGAAAAAAGTGAGTGCTAGATACAAGTAAATACAGTAAGAGCACAATCCTAACCATGTCTGCTCAAGGTTTTGCTCCCAGGTCTTGCTCCCAGGAAAGTGTCTTTAGGATTGCAGCATTAGCCCTATTGTCTTGAATAATCATAGAATCATAGAGTTGGAAGGGACCTAGTAGGTCATCTAGTCCAACCCCCTGCCTGCAGCAGGAAATCCCCCTAGAGCATCCCCAACAGGTGCTCGTCGAGCCTCTGCTTGAAGATAAGGTTTACTGTTAGGAACTTATTACCGTAATCTCTTTTTTAACCTGTCCTCATCTCCGGCAAACTCTTTATTCAGCTTCCTTCCTTCATCCATTGACAGATGTAATAAGTTTCAGTCACTGACTTCATATTTTGGCTGTCAATTTTTTATTTTTTTGTAGAGGAACTAACCACTCGAGAGGGGACCCACGATCAAGGCAGGCCATGCCATGCCATTTTGTTATATTCCTTGAACATGAGGAAAGGGTGCTGTGGTTGTACGCAGTATCACAACAGCAGCCATGCTGAGAAACTGTGTCAGACAATCAGAGACATGAGGATTTTCAAGTTTAATCCTAGCCAGCATTTTTTTAGAGTCTGTTCATGGAGGTGCCCCCGACTGAGAAGTAATCAGGCACAACTGAACCTAATTACTTAGCCCGAATCTTTTATGAGAGGCAATGCTAGCTAAAGGGAGGATGAAGCGATTGAGACTGCTAGGTGCTATGATGATGAGAACCACAACAGACAGGACTAATTCCTTTATTCCAGAGGCTTATTATTATTATATAATATTTCATTATAGGCTGTGCTGGGATGGTTATAGTCTGAAGTTCAGGATCTAGTGATATCTTCAAAGGCATCTTGTTGTTCGAGAGTCTGTGTCAAATAATGCAAAGTCTGTGTAATTTGATTTCGCACTTGAGCCCAAATCCAGAGTAACTACGGGAGCACGTAAGAGACTTTACATGCACCTAGTGAAAACCTATGGGAAATTCGTATTGGAATCCAGAGTAAGTTTTTCTTACACCGGAGCAAGGACTCCCCATAGTTACTCTGGATTTTGCCCAAAATCTGGTATCTACAAGGGGTCCATGAACAGAATCCTTGCAGATATGTAGGCACCACCTCTATATATTGCACATATCACAGAATGATTGTACATTATATTTTTTAAAAAAATACTTTTCAAAGTAATGGAAGAAAAAATGAAATCTTTTGGTCATGGTGCAGTAAGTGGCACACCTAATTATGAGTCATATGTTAGTTTGTTTGCTTTAACAGATTTATATCCCACCTTGCCTAACTCAAGGGAAATGCCCAAGGTAATTTGCACAACCCACACTAAAATACACAATATATGAGCCAATAAATAAAATCATTAGAATCATTAACAGCAGCAGCAATAAATAAAAGAATTAGGTGGGCAACCTTTCACACCAAAGCATTATTAAAGCATTATTACCACATTATAGAGGCACAAACTAAACAAAAAATGTTTTTTTTAACCCACGCCGAAAAGCCACAAGGAATGGGGTAGTTCTTAATTCCTCCATTAGGGAGGTCCATAATTGTGGTGCTACAGTTTAAACAATTAACATTTAAACAAAAATGTTTAAGCAATCTATGAAAAACAGTCTTGACAAAGATCTCCTGACTCCCAAGTCATTAATCAGACACCAACATAATAGCTACTCCCACAAAATTGAAAACAGCATATAGATAATGGGCAGTTTCTTTTTTCTAATCACATTAATCATATAGTATCAGATTAAAAAAGCCGCTAAATCAAAGTACCTCTTTTCTCCTCCATCACTTTGAGGAATATATTATAAAGCTTTTCTCCCACAAACCTGTTAACTGAACATACTTTGAAAGATTGTTTTCTCATAAATTTTATTGTTGAATTTTAATTTATATAATCATGATCTGTAAGAGAAATATAATGATGAATTAAAAACCATATTGAATTATTTGCTTCATTTTGTTTTCATGGTTAGGGAGCAGACTGGACCTTGCTAGATCCTCTCTTCGATGCTCTCAGGAATGTTACTGACATAAAAATCTGCTTCTATACCCAAATGCTAATATATGGTGTCCAGATTATTATTACTTATTATTTATTCAATTTATATCCCACCTTTCTTCCTTTAAAGAAAAGAACCCAAGGCAGTTGATGAAAAGATGAACAAGACCTCCTTTGTTCAACAGCACTTTGGCAATTATTTATATTTGCTTTTGAGGGTCAGAGGGTCTCCTGCAATTTGAAATTTTTAAATACAATTTAAAATTGTATTTAAAAATAACAAGAAATTAAATGTTATTTTAAACACAAATACATGGATAATTTTTTTAATACAACCCCATGGATTTGAATTTGGCGCCCAACTTAGAAGCAGGTGAACTTTGGACTGAACAATTTGATAAAATATTGCCTGCCAGATATTTTCTTAAGTTAAAGGATTAGAAAATTACAGGTGGATATTATTTTTTCCCCCAAAGAGAAAGGGAGCATCCTTGAGACAGTGAGGCCCCCACCCTCAGGATCTCCCAAGCCTATGATCCAGCATGCATTAACCTTTGAAAGTAAGGAGACTTCTACTGCATTTCAATTAGCATATATAATATTGTGATCCAGCCCCAGGACTGATTAAGAAAGTGCCTTTTTGAACTTCCTGCTGGGTTTCTCTTTCAAGCTCCCTCCATCAGACAAATGGCCAGTTCAGGCAAATAAATTGCTTTGGGGACTCGCACTACCATCAGCCTGCCATGGTAAGTTTGGTCCGTGCTTCACAGACAAATTGGTTTGTACATGACTCCACTAATATGCTGCTAATATAAGGATCTGAAGACATGATACCCACCATAGGACTAATTAGACTCTCTGTGGCTGTCATGCCTTCATATAAGGCCCCTATCCTATCATATTTGATGAAGTAGCACATGCTTCATCCTATAGTGGATGTCTCAGGGGGAATAAAAACTTTACTCTCCTCTTGGAGACTACTTGATCATCCATGGTTCTCCTTGGACTTAACTGGCATAACTCTGAAGAGCCTTGGAGCGAGTCCAGGATGGGAAAGGTGACATCATAGTAATCCACCATGAACTACGGCACCTGAGATCTACCCTCTACGCCCAAAACCACTCACAAACTACTTTGGCACCTCTTTATCTTCTCCAGCATGGCCAGGGTGGGTCGCTAACACATGTGCAGGGCTTCCACCCTGTTTGTACCATTGGTCCCACACTACTCCAAGACTAAGGGGAGGTGGTAGAGCAGTGAATGGCAAGCAATTGGGTGATGAGGAGGCTTGTTTGCCCACCCCCACCCTTTTCACTTTTTAAAAAGCCTGGGTGTGAAATAACTTCCAGCACATCATTTTGAGCTCAAGACCAGGCTAGAGGATCTTTAGCTACAGCAAGGGACCTATACTTGTTTATTCAAAGTAAATCCTACTGTGTTCCCAGGAAAGCATGCATAGAATGGAATTACAAAAGTACCAAATATTGGTACTTTTGTAAAAAAAAATAAAAATCAGAAACATTTTAAATCAAACTTAAAACACATTTTACAGAATTAGAACACAGCCAGGTTCTACTAAGTACTCTGGATTGTCCTGGACTCCAAGACTACATTCTTACACGTCTTAATATTTCTTTTACATGACTCTGCAAAGTATTTCAATCAAAATCTATAATTTTGTGTTCCACCACCGGGACTCCTTTAAAAGTGCCTTTCCCTCCCTGGTATGAGGTTCTTTTGAACCCACCCACCAAGCAAATGGCCAATTCTGGCAAATCAATTGCCCGAGTTTCCTGGACTATCATATGCCTGCTGTGATAAATCTGGGCCACACTTTGCAGACAAATAGCTGGTACTTGGCTCAGCTTAGAGTCTTGCTAATTTCAAGACACAATTAAGAGACTTGCTTCACACAGGAGACCTAAATAGACTCTCCATGTGATCACAAGCCCAAGTGTAGCGGCTCTTGCTTCTGATAAGTGCTAGCTGAGCTGTAGTGACAACAGATGTGTGGTGCCAGTGGCATAGCTGGGCCAGGGAAGGGGGGGTCCGGTGCCCTTCCATAGCTGATGGGTGGTTTTCTGCCATCACCACTGGGTGTGTGACAATGCATACTTTTCAGCATGTGAAATGGGTGCTCTTGCCACTCTGCATCCCGTACTATGGAGTTTTTTGGGGGGACATGGCTGCTCTAGTACGTATATAGGAAGATGATGCGGGGACATGTGTGTTACCCACTCATAGGAAGATGATGCAAGAACATGTGTGTCCCCAGCCCCATCTATGTGTCTCCAGCACAGGTCTCTCTCTAGCACAGTGAATTTCAAAATTTTTCAGCTCATGGCACACTGACAAAACACTAAAATTTTCATGGCACACCATCAGTGTTTTGACAATTGACAAGGCACACCATGCTGCTGGTGGGGGGTTCTCATCCCTTAATGGCCTTAGTAATAAATGACATTATTTAATAAATAAATGAATTTTCCAAACCCCACAACACCCTGTGGACCATTTGCGGTGCACCATGGTTATCACAACATTTTAAGAGCATTTCATTCTGTGGATCAACCTGGCTACAGATACTTAACCCATCTGCACCCTAAATTTGCAGCAGTTTTAGGTAACCCATCATTTTTATCCTAGCTGAGAAGAGGAGGAAAAGCCAACATCTTTCTTAACCATTCTGTACCTAAGAAATCACAGTAATGATGCCTGTGTGTCCATTGTAATTTAATGACCACAACACAGGATTACTGAATAAATGCCATTTATCTATGTCAATAGTAAATGCTGCACCAAGTAATGAATGTGCCGATTTTGTCATTAGTTTGGAGGCCTCAGTTGTCCCTCTGAAACAACAGGCATTTCTTTTCTGTGATTCAATCACTTCCCATTTAATTACTTGGAGGATTAACTGCAGGCAAGAGTATTCCATTTCCAATAGCAAAGGAGACTCCATCACTTCTGGCAGGAATTTAAAGCAGGCTTCCAGTCAGTCTTGAGAGACTATGGTATTGTGCTTGGCGCTGCATACGCTGCATGCAAAGCACGAAAGCCTGGGTTGGATTTTTATGGAGGATAGGCTGTTACCCAAGCAGCAAATCCCCCCTCTCCACACCACTGAATTAGTCCAATGGAAAGGCAGAGCCGATACAATTGGATCCAGCTGGCGTCGCAGAGCTGAGCTAAGGACAGGAGCTCACCCTGTCTTGTGGGGCCGACCCGGGTCTCGAACCCTGGCCTGCTGGTTAACAGGCACAGCGTCTTAACCTCTTGCGTCACCCACAGCCCACATGGCAATCTAACCCAGGCTTTTGTGCTTCGCATGCAGCGTATGCAGTGCCAAGCACGATACCATAGTCTTTCAAGACTGACGGAGGCCTGGCAGGAATTTAACTTCATAACTATCTATCAGGCTTCCTTAAAATGTTGTAACACCTTGATGTTGTACACCTTGATCCTTTGAGTGTAAGGAAATCTCTGTTCCTGGAGTATTAATGTTTGCATTCCTATGAGCATGAAAATATGAGAGGTAGTTTAATAACTCCACAGTAAAGGACAGGAAGCCTCTCCCCCTACTATGCATCCCAAATCAAGTGGTTCTAAAGCTTTTATAAATACACATTTATATCAAGACAAATCAGATTGTAAAATGGGCAGGCTTTTTACCAGTTGTCATGCAGGAGATCCAGTTTTTTTTTAAATTGAATTATTTTGTCTGAAAGCCAGTTAGACCAGGGATGCCAAATGTATTTCATCCAGTAAGCCTGATATCATTCAAGTCACCTGCTGAAGGTCGGAAGTGATGTCATTATTTAGTTATTTGTTTGTTTGCTTATAAGATTGATATCCCGCCTTTCCTCTGTTAACAACCGATGCTCAAGATGTATCACAATAAAGTAAAAACATACCTTAAAACATATATCTAAAAACAAAATTAACAGAGTAACAGGTGATGAGCAGAAATAAGCATTATTTTTCTCACTTAGGAAATTGTCAGCTGATGACAGAACATACACAGATCTCGAATATATTTTTTGAGATATGGGAGAACTTGTTTATCAGTTACACACATACAAATTCTGTTACTGGAGGTACAAGTGGGATGAGTGAATTCAACACTTGTTTTTGGAAGAAGAAAAAAATCTAACAGTTTCTCCTGGAGAGAATGTATGGAATTAATACCCCATACCTCAGGACACCTAGATGCAGGTATCTTGTGTGAACACAGATCTGCTTAGTTTTTCACTACCAGGGCACTTTAGAATAGGATTGTACCAAGGAAAGAGTTCCCTGGCAGTTGATCCCCACCCTAGCTATGGTTCGCTGAGCTTTTCATTGTCTGAACTTTCCAAAGATTTACACCCCATTGGTAGCCCAATCCTATCATGGTGCCACTGCAAGTCCAATGGCACCGGGTCCAAGCTGCTGGGGCCACTAGAGGTCTCTTTGGGGGAAGACCCAAGCCTCACAATGAGGTTTCTCAAATTTGTGCCAATTATTTTGCCAGTGGAGACTTGAGTGCCTTCATTTTGGGCTTTACACGGAGGATTGGATGCAATAGGGCTTCACCTCCATTTTGCTCCCACCTCCCAAAAGAGCTCCAAGGCAGTGGTGGGCTACAGGATTAGGATAATCCAATTAGGATTGCTAATGAGCGCCTGGTTCTGAGAACCGGTTACTAATGGGACATAGAACCTTTTGTTAACTTAGGTTATCAGGACATAGAGCCTGTTGTTAATTTATTTGAATCCCACCACTGCTCCAAGGGGGAGGGAAGGGGCTACTTGCGTGATGCATTCATGCGCCTACAAAATTTACAACACAGTCCTAACCAATTTTGGCCAACCTAACTCACCTGGCATATCTTTCCCTGGTGGTGTGGATATGGTGTGGGGATGTCTATGCACACCATATGCCTATGCATAGCCTAACCCTCTTCCAGGAGTGGGAAAGAAGTCCCCTCTGGCACTTTTGTGATACACAGTCAGCAAAGTACTCATGCTGTGGCTTGTGGAGGTCAGGATTGCAGTCTTAGTGCTTTGACCCCCTTTAACTACACCACTGGAGGTTGTAGCACCAAGATCTGGTGAATCCTGTGCTATGCAGGAGAACTGGATGAACCTGAAGCTATTTTCCACCACTATAATTTTGTAGCTATATGAGTCAACTTTGCCTAGCACTTAGAAGGAAAATTTTTTTTTGAAAAACAAAATTTAGCTGACTGACTCTTGCAAAAGACGTGAGTTTAAATAACAAGGTGGAAAGTTCAGAAACGCTATCTAATTTGGTCTGCAACACTTCAGATACCAGGGATGTTTATCATTCCCAACAGCAATATTCACAGAAGTTGAATGAGATAAGAGTTCTTGGATGAATGTTCTCGATGCTCCAGGCTTCATTTTCTGTATAAAATTGATCCAAGGGAGTTCATATTTCTTTGGAAAATCTAGTGTACCACTGCCAACACCAAGCATGTTGGGCCACGACAGGGCTTTCATTGCAACCGGAGCAAAACTGCACACGATGTGAGCTTGGCAGCATCAGGATGCTGAATAATCTAACAGGAAAGCCTTGGTTTAAATCAGCCTGCCAAGTCACAGTATACTTGGCAAGTAAGCTCTGTACCTTGCATCTCAGGGGACAGGGGAGATTTCTGGCCCAATCCTATCCTCGGCTGGCCCGGAGCTTACAGCTGTGCTGGGGAGGGCTCTACCATGTGGATCATGAGGTCATAGGGTGGTAAGTAAAAGAATTGCTTACTTACCTGCTATGCTACACCATGGTCCCTGATGGAATTGCTTGCATCTACAGCAGCCCTTGGGTTTGTACAGGTTCAAGTGGGATCAAGGAATTGTATGATAACCAAAAGAGAGCATCAGATATTAAAAATTCATGTTTTTGCAACTCGGACTCGAGTCACCTAACTTGAGTTCCATCCCTGATCCTGAGTCACATAAAGCATCAAAATATGGCAAAACAAATACTTTTTCCACAAGTCTATCTCTTCCTTCCAAAATAAGACAAATCCACACCATCCATTATGTGGTCCACTTTATTGGACTGTTGACACGGCTCAAAACCGTTCAAAGCAGCCACTCAGAGAAACAAGAGAAGTGTTTTGGTGTTTTTACTAATCTGGCAAGCCCCTTAAATGAGTGTAAGCTCCTTTGAAATCAATGAAAATATTTCTAAGTTAATATGTTTAGCACTGAAGTGCTAATAACAGATTAGAGGATTTATTCTTGGGAAATATTCTTAAACAGGATTAAGGATCCTAAAATAGGATCATGAATCAAGACTCGCACATAGATGGTTTACACCAATGCAATCAGTTCTGTACATCTCACTGCAGAGGTCAGTTATAATCAAAACCTTATTTATAATCTGCATCTTTGAATATGCAACTTTATGTTATGTTTTATGTTGTGTTTATTTTATGTTTAGGTTGGATATTAATAGATCAATAAGTCAATGCAGTGCAATCCTAACCCTTAGTTAGGCCAGCACAAGTCCAGTGCTGGGCTGTGGGTGTTGGAATGCACTTCGGTGCCAAGCCTGCATTTCTGTGCCAACCCTGGAGGGGTTAGCCACTGTGAGAATGGGGGATGGGTGAGTTGTGCCAGACTAGCCTGCAATCCTAAAGACACTTTTCTGGGAGTAAGACCCATTGAACACAATGGGAATTACTTTTGAATAGACAGGGTTAGGATTGTGCATTGGTTAGGATTTCACTCTGCAGTAGTAAATCAACAAGTTGTGCCAATTCATGCTTCCAAGCTGCGCTTCTACTGTGATTATTAAATCCTATGCATGTTTACTCAGAACAGGGAGCCCAATCCTGAGCTGCTGGTGGTAGCAGAGTTCCCACGGTTCCAAAATGACTACAGTGGGATTGCTGTACATCCACTTATGCAGCCTCTGAGGCTTCCTGCTCTTTACTCAGAGCAGAGCTGGTGCAGGAAAGAAGCCTCCACACTTCACAGAGGTTTTGGATCCAGAGGAGCAGAGCTGATTTGACTGATCTTGTCCCATTCCTGGGTTGGATAAATTTACCCCATAATCAGCCAAGCAGGCCTCTGGCATATCCTCACTCCCTTTCCAGGCCAGGCAGATTTACCCCTAAATCCAGAGTAACTATGGGAGCACGTAAGAGACATTACATGCACCCGTAGTTACTGCACCACCTAGTGAAAACCTATAGGAAATTCATATTGGAATCCAGAGTAAGTTGTTCTTACACCAGAGCAAGGACTCCCCGTAGTTACTCTGTATTTTGCCCTATTACTTGGACTTCTGCTGATTTGTAGGTAGAGATCCAAGTAGCCCCATAGGAAAGGCTGGGGTGCAACTTGGGGTAAGGGGCTAATTGGATCTCCAGCCTGCTTTCAACCTGTATTGGATGTAGTGGAGACATTATATTTTATGTATATGAATGTATGTGGCATTGTTTTTATTTTAACTGAGTGCAATTTTGACCTAGGCTGGCTTAACTCCTTCATCTTCCCATTCCCAAGGGAGGCAAGCGCATGTCTGTGCATTGGCTGATGACCTCCCCCAGGAGTGGCACAAAACTGTCTTACAGCACGTTTGTAACTCTCACAGGCCAGCATGGGACTTGTGCAGGAGCTTAGGCTGGCCTAATTGGGGGGGGGGTGGTTAGTATAGCAGCCAGAATCTCATCACTTGGCAAATTAATACATCATAACATGAGGCTGATGTTCACATTTATTTTATAGGCCAGGTATTTACTTTGGTGGCATTGACCATACCTGGACAAAATTATGAGCAATCTGATGTACTGCAGTGTAAGGAAACTGCCAGCAACTTGATGTATAGGTGTACCCCCAGGCCCGAACCATATGGAAAATGTCCTTGAGTGATCTCATCTCTGAAAACATCTCAGGGAGTAAACAGTCCAAAGATACTTTCCAGTGTCAACCTCTCTATAATAAGTATTTTAAAGTGCTTATCTCTATGGTCTCTAAGCAACAAGCTTAAAAAGCATCCAAGGAAAAAAACAAGAATTAGGCATCTGAAGTATGCAGAATTGCAAGGAAAGGCAGTATGTCAAACATAACTAGAAATATCTAAGCAGAGCACAATCCTCACTTGCGCTGGAACAGGCAGGCTGACTCAGCCTGCACTAGATTCTGTGCAAGGATCACGAATGCTGCTACTGTGGGAAAAGAGACGCTTTTCCCCTTCCCTGAGTATAGGAAAACATAGCCCCAACAGGTCTACTCAAATCTAGGACATCCCTGGCTGTCCAGAGACAGGGGCTTAGATCTAGCATAACTGCCAGATTTGACCCCTGCCTCCTACCCTCTGCAAGCCCATTCCCTGAAACGCCTGACCCCTGCACTTCCCACACCCTGGATCACACCCCTCCTGCCTCCACACCACCCTCCCCTAATCCCTGCACTGACTGGGAATATTCAGCACAACCTACCCCATACCCACCATGCCACAGGGAGACAGGGCTCAACACTCCAGGAGCGGTGCAGAAGTTGTGTCCCCAAGCCAGCACAAGGGACTTGCACCAGTCTAACTTATGGTTAGGTTTGTGCTGCCATCTCATAATTGATGTCCAGCAAACATGTCTGGCAGTACTTTCTGATTTCCAATGGAATCAGCCAAGGTCCTGAGTTTTATTTATTATGCTGATTTTACTAAAAATGAAGACAATCATATCATGAGCAAAAATCTAACCTCCACTCAATAGCTCAAGTCAATGCCGATTTGCAATCACTTTTCCAATCCTAGAATTTAAGAGTTAAGATCTGGCATTGGAATCTATACTGAAGTCCCCTGGGTAAGTCACTCTTGGGACTTCCTGGCCATTATATCAGCCCTAGTCCTGTCCTGATGTGTAGCGACCCCAAGATATGTTGCTGGGCACATGTTGGACCTCATTTTTCCAGCCAAGCAGAGGGAGGGTGATCTGGTGGTGAAATTTAGGGCTTTGCCCCATCCTAGATAGCATCCTAGATAGCAAACCTAGTGAAGCAACAACTTATTGCGACATGTAGGGCAAAATCCAGAGTAACTATGGGGAGTCCTTGCTCCAGTGTAAGAACAACTTACTTTGGATTTCAATATGAATTTTCCATAGGTTTTCACTAGGTGGTGCAGTAACTACGGGTGCACATAAAGTCTCTTACATGCTCCCGTAGTTACTCTGGATTTGGGGGCTAGCCTTCATATATTTTTGGCCCCTCAAGACTGATGGACACAGATGGTTTCTTGAGGACTTTGGGGATTTCCAAATTCCCCCAAACACCCTGTATTCACCCAAACTCTCTGGTTGACCTTTGGAATGAAAAATTGGCCTGAGCAGTTTAAGAATTTGCTCCTATGTGACTTTGGATGGGTTGTAGAACCTGATCGGCTCCTTGGTTTTTGACAGAGTCGGTGATGTCCCTGGAGCAGTCCTATAAAGGTCTACCCAGTTATTTGGGATTCTTTTTAGTTTATACACCCTGTGGTTGTGGGCAGAATTATCTGCCACGTGAGACCTGCTGTTTGTCTTCTTGCCAGTGTCTGGTTAGTACATTCTGAATAAATCTTGGACAAATGGTAAATCTTGTTGCAATGGTTTTGGATAATTTTCAACCTGTGTCCAATCTTCCATTTTGGGGCAAGGTGATTAAGGCTGCAATCCTAATCACACTTTCCTGGGAGTAGGCCCCATTGAATACAATAGGACTTATTTCTGAGTAGACAGGCTTAGGATTGCATTGTAAGAGAGGCAGGGCTAAGACTCGAGTCTCCCTCAGTGACTAGTGTTTGCAAACATGGTTGCAAACCAAAAGGAGAAAAGCGCTATGTTGATTGAGCAGCATTCTCAATGCTAAGAGAAAACTTTTTTAAAGCAAACAATACAACCTCTACTTTATCACATAAAATGAGTTGTTTCGCAGAGCTGAGCCCCGGTGAACAGCTGAGCATGAGTCAGTCTTGGACAAGTGCGCTGTGCTCTCCACAGCATTTCATCTCAATCTGAGACCAGATTGCAGATTTTCTTGTGTGATGATTGACAATGACTCAGCCCCAAAGACACTTGAGCTTGAGTCAACTGCGCTTGTTTGCCCAAAAGCTATGGCAACATAAATTACTTCGTGGGGAGAAAAAATAATAAAAGGTCCATTAACCTTCAGTTCAGTTTAAAAAGATCAATCCGAAAAACAAAATGGACTGAACAAGTGAAACATTTTCAGGCTACAGTGGAAATTATGCTGGCAATCCTTAATGTTTTGGTATGCTTGGAAGGATGTTGGGTCTATTTATTGCCACCAGTCTAATATCTTCTTTTTCACAACTTTGAACTGAATTTTTAAAGATGGACAGATAAGTGGGTAGACTCCCCCCCCCCCCACAACTAACTGCTTCCTGAGTCAACTACTTAACAGGGCCACATGGATGGCCTGGCCCTGGTTGTTTGTAAAAATGGTGAATTGATTGATTGATTTATCGATTGATTAAGACTGATTGATTGATTGATTGATGGATTGATTGACTGACTGACTGACTGATTTCTAATATAGTAATGAAAAATGCACATTGGTGTAGTGACATTTTGGAAGGGCCATTTTCAGTTGTTCCAACTGTAGTTTTAATTGTTTTTCAAAAACTGCTTTTATATGTTATGCTGTTCATTACTTTGGGTTCAATCCACAGTAACTACGGGAAGTCCTTGCTCCGGTGTAAGAACAATTTACTCTGGATTGCAATATGAATTTCCCATAGGTTTTCACTAGGTGGTGCAGTAAATACAGGTGCAGTAAATACAGGTGCCCGTAATGTCTCTTACGTGCTCCCGTAGTTGCTCTGGATTGTAGGGCAAGTTAATTAATCACACAACTCTATGCACACCTATTAGGAGTATGTCCATTTAACACCATTGGGAATTCTGACTAGGCTTGTACTGCAAGGCATCTTAATGATATCTGGGTAAATTCCAACCTTTCTTGTCATCATTTGTGTCTGGAGTTGTCTATCTTCAGTTTTCAATTAGCATTATAAAAAAAAAAAACTTGCGAATATCACTGGCTTGTGTAAGATGCCAGGGAAGGCAACATTTCAATTACAATTTGCATTTTTGTCATTTTTAGCCTTGGAAGAATTACACATGGCAAGAAGCAGCCATCATTGATATTTTCTTTTTCATGTATAGAATGAATTGGTATGGAAAGAGGCAAAACCAGAATGTGCCCTGGAGTCCCTGGAGTGTGCTCACCTTAACTCACCAGGTTTCTGATTCAAGATTAAAGATTTAGTAATTCAAGCATTGGACAGTCTTCTGTGATTCCTTTCTTGGTGTACTATTAATTTTTAAATCCTTTAATAATTCAGTTATAAAATATTCCCACAGCCTGAATAACTTGTGTTCTTCCATCCTAAGAATCCTACATTTAGTATCGGCTAAAGTTTCAGCTAAAGTATCAGCTAAAGATGCTTCTTGTTTTTATGAATCAAAGGGTGCAACCCTAACTTACAGCACAATCCAGAGCAACTAATCTGTCCACATAAGAGCCCTTGGGTTGCCTTATCTATCACTAGGGTGGAGCAACTGCAAGATGCGCCAACCCAGTTACTCTGGAAAAGGCTTAGGGCAGAGCAAGGCAACATAGGGTGCCCTAAGAGAGGTGGACCTGCTCTGCCCTAGCTGCTCTGCCCTAGGCAGTTCAGGAGAGGCAAGTTGAGGGCATGTTTAGCATTGCCTAGGGCAGAG
Organism: Cryptoblepharus egeriae; assembly: GCA_030015325.1. Lineage (NCBI taxonomy): Eukaryota > Metazoa > Chordata > Lepidosauria > Squamata > Scincidae > Cryptoblepharus > Cryptoblepharus egeriae. Next base: position 26,437,645 of record JAREYC010000008.1, read on the forward strand.
CAGTTACTCTGTATCCAAAGCCTGTTTCCAAGGCAGAAATGCCCTCTTCCAGTTCCTCAGAGATATACCACCTCAGGACCAGGTATAGTAATGAGTAGACCCATAGGAGTCCATGATAAAGCCCGAGTAAGAATGGCAGTGTTGACCAAAAATCTGAGTTCTTGGCCAGCCTAGCTGCAACCCCTGCCTTTCAACCTCAGGATATGAAACAACTATGGCTGCCCACAAACCTCAGGATACAGCAGGCCACTCCAAGAAGCCCCTTGTATTCACTGTAGAATGTACTGGCATCTCATCAGGGATTCCTTATATGGCAGGCACCCAGTGGCGTCACCAGACTGGTGCAGTTGGTGCAGGCCGCATTGGGTGACACACTCTGTATGGGGTGATTCGCTGGAGGAGTTTGACAGTCCTTTGGCAGGCCCCGGACATCAGCAAGGCCATTCAGGCCTACTCCAAGGCGGAGCAGCAGCCAGAAGCTGCCACTTGTCCATGGAGCTGGCCCGAACGGCCAGCTGAGGTGCACTGCACAGAAACACACTGAGCATGCCAAACTGCTTTGGCAAACGGAGGAAGTCTGCCTCTTGCACGGCCATTTGGCCTCACTCAAGAGGCGGAGCAGCAGCCAAATGGCTTCAGAAAGAGTACTGCAAAGGTGTCAGAGATGATGCCTGCGCAATACTCTTTCTGAAGCCAGTTGGCTTCAGAAACAACTGTGCAGGCACCAACTTTGGCAACTGCGCAGTCCAGGTAGGGGGGTGCGTGCATCCCAGGGGTGACACACAGACTTCCGCACTGGGTGATGCACAGAGTCGTGTCACAACTGTAGGCAGAGATGGGCTGGCCCCATCCCAAGATCCAGTACGCTGGAAGTGGGAGGGGCCAGCTGGGGTCAGGGGGCATGGGCGGGGTGTGGGCGGGGCGAGGGGTGGGGCCACATCTGCGCATGCACAGTGCCTGCCCTGGAGTGGGCAAGCCTGCTTCAAGGCAGGCACTGCGCAAGCGCCGACATCGGCGCTTGCGTTGTACCTGCCCTGGAGTGGGCAAGCACTGCCTGCTTCAAAGCAGGCACAGCGCAAGCGCCAAGGACGATGCTTGCGCTGTGTCTGCCCTGGAGCGGGCAAGCGCTGCCTGCTTCAAAGCAGGCACAGCGCAAGCGCCGAGGACGACGCTTGCGCTGTGCCTGCTCTGGAGCGGGCAAGCCCGTGGTGGGCTCCAAAACATGGCGGACCGTACCGGTCTGCTATGTTTTTCCATTTCCCTGTTGCTGGCGGTTCGCTAGCGGCAGGGAAACTGGAAGAAGTGGTACAGGCGCGTAGGCCCGTACCGGTAAGTGCCCACCACTGACTGTAGGCACCACAGCTGTTCCTTGTTCAGTGTGATCTGAGGGCTGTCTCCTCAGGAGCAAGTCCTCCCCATGTGTCAATTACTTAGCATGCTATGGAGCAGTTAGGGCAGCCCAGGCTTCCTGACTCTCTGGATGCAGCATAACTTTCTGCTCTGGATACAGAATAGTTAGGAGAGAGCAGTTAGGGCAGAGCAGGCTGAACTTGCTCTGGATTGTGCCGTTAGGCTGGCACAACTCATTGGACTTCCCATTCCAGTGGGGATGTAGGGAGGCAAGCACATATCTGTGCATTGGCCTAACCCACCTCCAGGTATGGCACAGAAGTACCTTACAGCCCTTTTGTGATACTCCCAGGTCAGTATGGGACTTATGCTGAGGTTTAGGCTGGCCTAATTTGGGATTAGGATTGCAGCCACACTGAGGTAGTGCCAACTGCTTTTGTTACATCTGTCTCTAATGCCACACATTTCAGAATGATGCTAGAAAATAGATTTTGTCAACATTTGATTAATATGAGTTGCTTGAGTTTCTCTTCTCCAGGCTTTAAATCAAATACTGCACCATGATCAAAATATACCTGTATTTCCTCCACTAATTTTATATACTGTATTTCCTGGCTTATAAGACACACTTTTTTTCCCCAAAGTGGGGGAGAAATATCTGTGCATCTTATAGAGTGATAGGGCCAATCCTGGAGCAATAATCCTGGACAATACCATATTGTCATATGTCGTTGGATTCGTATTGAAGATATCTCCTTCCTATAAAAAGTTATGGTCAAAAAAGTAAAAATCAAAAATATAAAAACCAGAAAAAATACATTTTTTGGCAATTTTTTAAGGAGGTAGGAATTTTGGCTTGGGGGTAGGAATTTTGGCCTTGGTGTTCAGGAATTTTGGATTTGGTGTTGGGACACCCTGGCACAGTTGCAATCCTAAGCAGCCTTCCCTGGCTTGGAGACTTGCTCCAAAGTAGACATGCACAAGACCTGGTCCCTGCAGCTCCATGCCTGTGCCTCCCTCACTCTTCCCTATCTATCTAGATCCCCTCACCTTTTCCTGCCGACCTGGATCCCCCACCCCTAAAAGAATCCCCCCAACTTACCTGCCTTCCTGGACCATTTGCAATGAGATTTGTGCAAAATGTTGGTGTCTGATCATCTGCAATGAGATTTGTACAAAAGTCACAAATCACTGACACTAGAGATGATGAGTTTTTGGGGTTACCAGAAAATTAGAAGAGTGCTTGAAGCTTAAAGTCTTTCCTCATTTGTTAATGACAGTGATAATGGTTCTTAATGCCACTGTTGACTTTACATGGTTGAAATATTATTCTGCTATATTTTATTAAATATATTAGTACACCATTTGGTTCAGAATATTTTTTTCTTGTTTTGCTCCTCTAAACTTTGGTGCATCTTATGGTCCAGTGCATATAATAAGCCGGGAAATATGGGTACTTATTCTGTTATCCTATAATGCTCACAATGAATATATATGTGCTGTTTTGCTTTTGTTATAGATTGCTGGTGGGGGGAGATGATGAAATACTGCACAGGTGTTTTCAAGTGTATTCTGGATCAATTTAATTCTGGATGTCCCAGGACATGGTCCTCTAAATAAATTGTCATTACAATGCTCTATAGTGAATTGAAAAAAAGCAAATCCCTCATCCCTGCCCAAGGTGACCAGATGTCATAGCCACGAATGAGAACCAGGCACCTCAAAATGTAGGACATCCAAAAAAATTGTAGGACATGATAAAATAAAAGCTAAAGACACCATATTGATTTCAGGGGGTTAATTTAAACACTATTATTATTATTAATAATATATTTAATATATTTAAAATATATATTAAAATATATTAAAATATATTTAATATATTTAAAACTATTTTACTTATAATATATTGATTAAAAGACGTGTATCCGCTACCAGCTTATAGGGAAAGGGAGGGCATTTAAGCTCTTTTCTTGGAGAGAAGTCTAAAAAGTGGACATATCCTGGAAAAAGAGGATGTCTGGTCACCCTGCCTCTGCCAAACACATGCACACCCCTCTTTTTCAATCCAGAATTTTTGGGGTTTTTTATGCATTAGGAAACCCCCTGTAGAAGCTGCTCTGCAGCCTAACCACTTAAGAAGCATCATGCCTGAAAGATCCTTAAGGTGGATTTCCCAGGTAAAAGTGCTCCCATGTTGGGCTTTGATAGCTTCAAGCATTCCCAAGGGAATTCTCCACAAGTGGCAGCAAAGTGCTCTCTCTGTGTTAATTCTGTCAGCAAAAACAGTGGGGGAAAAGCTTCCATCACTTTTCCAAGCACTACCTGTGCACTCTGCATATGACATCTATGCGCTTTCTATATGCCATTTGTCTTCATGGGAGGATGAATGTGTCAGTGGACAGGAAGAGTGCTCAAACAAGCTTTCCCCTAGTACTCAAACACACCCCAAACCCCACCTTAGGGTGCAATTCTAACCTAGGTCAGCGCAACTCGCCGTTCCCATGGTCTTCCAGTTCCCACAGTAATATAGGTGATATAGGTGATATTGGGAGGCACGCGCATGTCTGTGCACTGGCCCAACCCCCCTCAGGAGGGCGCAAAAGTGTCTTACGGGACTTTTGTGACATCCCAGGTCAGCATAGGATGTCAGCTAGGGCTTAGGCTGACCTAACTGGGGTAAAGATTGCCACCTTAGTCCCCTATGTGAACAGTATTCCTCTAAGCAGGTAAATGCTCTATGCACAGAGGTGGGTCTTACTACATCTGCTCCTCCACACATGTTCTTCTCCCCATAGAGATAAACTGATTATGGCCATGTTCGGTGGTTTGCATCCTTTATCTCTCCTCCTGGCTCACAAAACATTGTCTTCTCCTCCACCATGGCCACATTTTTGTGCAATTTCACTCTTTGCATATGCAGAAAGAAAAGGGCTTTCTGCATGAAGTTTGACATCTACTGACTTAATTCATCTCTTGTGACAAATGGAAGGAAGACATATCCTCAAATCCCGGTCCAATAGACAACATAAGTGTAATCTATAAACTGTCAGGATGCTTGGCCAATCCAAACATTGATTATAAACACGATATTATTCAACAAAGGCAGTACTGTATTTATTAAATCATCACTACCTACAGACGTTTGTGGCCCTGCACTGTGCAGATTCCTGTCTTTACTTCCATTGCAGTCAGGAAGGGATCAGAGCTTTAGGCTTCACATCGATGGACTTTTTCTTTGTTCAAAAAAGAATCACTCCTCCTTTACTTTTTCTAAAAAATCATCTTGTAGTATAGTGATTTTCAACCTTTTTCATCTGACGGCACACTTAACAAGGCACTGAAATTGTCAAGGCACACCATCAGTTGTTTTTACCACTGAGCAGGCACACCAGACTGTTCAAATCCCCCAATTTTCCTATTAAAGAATATCAATCTCTATGGCACACAGGTTGAAAATCACTGCCTTAGTAGGTAGGGAGCACTTCTCAGAGATGGGATAATATTCCCACCCTCTGTATCCTGGCAGGCCAAAATAAATGGAACCACCTTAGTGCTCCCCTCCACAAAACAGGTATTCTATACGATATGAGAAAATTGTGACCTCCACAATGGCAAGAAGCCACTGGAAGGTTCAGTAAGATCCGCAGATTCCCCTAATGCTGATGGCTATCCACCAATGCTACAGTACTATCTTGGGGACACAAGATAGCCCTGGAATTCAGCCCAAAGCAAGCAGTTGACTCATCTGTTAATATTAAAATAGCATAAGCTCTTGCCTGCCATGATGGCACCAAAAAATGTTGGCACAAAAAATGTTAAATCTAATTTATTGTACCTTGCTCACTTCTTTCCCAAAATAGGTTTATCTGTTTCTATGTGATAAGGGGCCTGATTGCTTCTCTCACTAAGACTAAAGCCGGTCAGTATTCTGAACTTTGTGTTATGAATTATGAGAAGACAAAGGGAGAAAATATATGGCTTGCGATTAAGCTGGAGAAGCAAATTTAAAGCAATTAATTGCTCCAAACGTTGATCAATGCAAAGTGTATTAAAGTCGTCCTAGTTAATGGGTAGAGACAGCAATCTATTAAAGGAGCTAATTCTAATAGACAGGATGAATCAGAACCACTTTCCATCTCCTTTCCTGCGTGTGCTTTTAGAGGAAGAGGAGGAGGGGAAGGTAGCAACCAAAAAAACCTTAGGCATAAAAGTTAACGTGGTTGTTCTTCAGCAGCATTGGAAAGGTATGAGATCATGTTACAAGTTGGAAATAATAGATGTACCTGAGAAAGACCACAGCGCAGGCCTGTGAAAGAATTTCTACTATGTAGGGGGGTGGGAAAAAACTTCTTATGAAATACCAGATCTGCTGTCCTACCCAGGGTAAGAGGAAATATTTTCCCTTTGCCCCATGGTAGTGCAGCAGCAGTCCAAATCCTGTACTAGATCCTCGCCTGCCTGCTCCAGTGCAAGACAGGATTGCATTGCAAATAAAATAAGTAAATTTAAACTTTACAATAAGCATAATTTTAAAAATCTATTTAAAATAAAGAAGAACTCTTCCAAGTAGTTGCTGATCTGTTGTTGTTTTATAAATCCCCAAATATTCCAATGGCTGAAATCTTACACACACTTACCTGGAAGTAAGACCCATTGACTATCATTGTTAAAAGCATACACACAATAGCCTGTTAAAGGTAAAAATCTGTAATATTTTCCCAAATGCAGTCACATACCATACTAGCATCAAGTCTAACGTACTAAAAATAAAATCTGTATTGAAAAGAATGGGGACGCACCTGAAATTGTGTGAGACCCACCTAGATGTTACTGACCTACAGTGTGGATTGGTGCAGTGGTGGAAACAGTGGCAGCATTCTTGAGGTGAAAGGCACCTTGAAGATACCACTTTCTTGGACACCCATCCATCATAAACTTATTGTTGTTCAATCTCATCCTCACCTACTTCACAGGGTTGTTGTGAGGACCTAGTCTAAATCTTGCATTCTGATCCAACATACAGTTACATAAAATTAGGCCCTGCAATAGTTCCTGAAATCAATGAGTTCAGGAATGCCTCTCTCCATGTAAAATCAGAACACTGAACTATCACTCTGGAAAATGCTATTGTGATCATAGCGTCTGGCTGTAGCCAGTTTCCTTCAAATCAAAATAACGCAACCTAATTTTTGCATGCATGTTGATGTTGAGTTACTTAGGGTGGGTGGGAATAAACATGGGGCCGGCAGACAAGATGTCACAGAGCTGTGGTTGGTTGTGACGGCTCACCAGAGTGACATCCTTGTGTCATTGTGGTGACAAACACCCGGACATCGACACCAGCTGACATGAATAAATATGTAACTCTGCAGCAGGCAAGGGAGAGGGAGTTGTCAATGTAGCCAGAAACCCCATTCATCGCAGGGAAATCTGTGCGCCAGCAAATCAATGGGTATTTGCCATTTGCTGAGCTCCGTTCTGGCCAGGAGCCAGGCGAGAGTGTACACCCAAATTAGAATAGATTGGGAGAGAGAACTTGATTCCAAATTGATCTGGATGACGATAGCAGGGCCGAGAGATGCTCCGCCGTTTTGACAGTTCAAAGTATATTTTTAGCATGGGGTAGGGGGAGAGAATGCATTTAGGAAAATAACAGGAAGTGGGGCAAAGATGGAGGAAACAGCCTCGTTTTATTTGATTATGTTACAACATTGTTTTTGTTATCATCGGCTTGAAAGCAGAAGGCAGCGCACACCAAAGTGCATGGGACAGACACAAAAGGAAATGCCTTTACTATTCTTTTATGTATTCTTTACATTAGTTATTTTCAACCACTGTGTGCCATGGAACACTGGTGTGCTGCGGATTGTCTGCAGGTGTGCCACCACTTATGGCAACTGTGGAAATTGAATGCCATATTAGAAACAAGGTGTGCCTTATCAGTAGCACACAATAAAAAAACTGATGGTTTTATTATCAATTAGAAAAAAACTGATAGTGTGCCTTGACAATTTAATGCCTTGTCAATGTGTCATGAAATAAAAAAGGCTGAAAATCTCTGCTTTAGATATTCCTTCTGCCTCCACCTCCCCCCCCCCCCACTTTGTAGCACATGTTGCAGCCTGAACAATGTGGGGCTTCAGCTGACCACATCAAACCATGACTCCAACTGAGGCTGAAAATATGCATTACTACTTAATGAGGGTAATCCAGTTTTATAATGCGATTAATAGGTCTGTAAGTAGATTTTTTTTTCCTGCAGGTTTTGCTTAGTCTTTGGAAGCAGCAAGTGAGTAAAGTACTTTGGAGTGGGAATGGATTAATCCAGGCTATTTTCCAGGAATATTTGAACACAGAAAGAAAAGTTGTATTTGGAATAAAATTTTTTGTTGTATTTATTTAAGGGGCAAGTGTCATTGCTTGGGAATGTTGGACATGTCATGTGAGAAGTCATTCCTGGATTTGTAGCTGAAAGTTGCCAAGGAGGTGAAGATTATCCTGACAATCTGAAAAGCTCCTGACAATCAAAGTCAACAATACTGGGCTCCCAGCCCAGTCCTACATGGCCTGGCTGTTGTCAAAGTACCTCTTCTATTGGCAGTGACTGCTGTAAAGTAGTCAGCGATTGTCGTAAATAACACTCCAACTATGGGCACAATCCAGAGCAAGTTCAGCCTGCTCTGCCCTAACTGCTCTCTCCTAACTATTCTGTATCCAGAGCAGAAAGTTATGCTGCATCCAGAGAGTCAGGAAGCCTGGGCTGCCCTAACTGCTCCAGAGCATGCTAAGTAATTGACACATGGGGAGGACTTGCTCCTGAGGAGACACCCCTCAGATCACACTGAACAAGGAACAGCTGTGGTGCCTACAGTGGTGACACGAGTCTGCGCATTACCATGTGCGGAAGTCTGTGTGTCACCTCTGGGATGCGCACACCCCCCACCTGGACTGCGCAGTTGCCAAAGTTGGCGCCAGCGCAGTTGTTTCTGAAGCCAACTGGCTTCAGAAAAAGTACTGCACAGGCACCATCTCTGACACCTGTACAGTACTTTTCTGAAGACTTTCAGCTTCATAGAAGACTGTGCAGGCATCAGAGTTGGTGCCTGTGCAGTACACTTTCTGAAGCCATTAGCTGCCGCTTTGCCTCCTGAGTGAGGCCGAATGGCTGTGCAGAGGCGCAGACTTCCTCTGCTCTAAGGAAGTCTCCTCTGAAGCTGTTCGGCATGCTCAGTGTGTTTCTGCACAGTGCACCTCAGCTGGCCATTTGGGCAGGCCTGACTGGGCAAGCTGACACCCGGGGCCTGCCAAAGGACAGTCAAACTCCTCCGGCGCATTACCCCATACTGAGCGCATCACCCAATGCAGCCCACACCAGCCGCACCAGTCTGGTGATGCCACTGGGTGCCTGCCTTATAAGGAGTCCCTGATGAGATGCCAGTACATTCTACAGTGAATACAAGGGGCTTCTTGGAGTGGCCTGCTGTATCCTGAGGTTTGTGGGCAGCCGTAGTTTGTTCCATATCCTGAGGTTGAGAGGCAGGGGTTGCAGCTAGGCTGGCCAAGAACTCAGATTTTTGGTCAGCACTGCCATTCTTACTCGGGCCTTATCATGGACCCCTATGGGTCTACTCCTTACTATACCTGCTCCTGAGGTGGTATAACTCTGAGGGCTGGAAGAGGGCATTTCTGCCTTGGAAACAGGCTCTGGATTCAGAGTAACTGCTCTGCCCTAGGCAATGCTAAACATGCCCTCAACTTGCCTCTCCTGAGCTGCTTAGGCTGCCCCAGTTAGGGCAGAGCAGGTCCACCTCTCTTAGGGCACCCTATCTTGCCTTGCTCTGCCCTAAGCCTCTTCCAGAGTAACTGGGTTGGCGCATCTTGCAAGATGCTCCACCCTACTGATAGATAGGGCAACCCAAGGGCTTATGTGGACAGATTAGTTGCTCTGGATTGTGCTGTATGTGAAAAATTGTGTACTGATGGAGTGCTAGTGCAAGGTCTGGAGCCTTTCCGCACACTCTAGAACAAGGTGAAGACACCACTGATGGGGGTAACGTGGTGGGGGAGGCAGGGGTGGGTGGAAGTTGGGACAGGGTAAACCGTAAGGCAGCTAAGGGACAGGGAGAGGTTGGGAAAGGACCCCCATAATGAGGGTGTGGTGAACAGATTGGCTCTGAGGAGGGACATGTGCATCAGTGGCAGCCGAACCCCCTTCTTGGACCAAATCCCACAGTGTGGGTCTATACAGATCTTTGACAACATTTTAGCTAGTTATAGGTCCAAATGGACCCTAAGCCACAAAGGATTATGCACAATTCTACCCTTACCCAAAGATCTCCACAATTCCCCCTATCACTGAAGGATACATTGGTAGCCATTTTGGTGCCACCACTTTAGTGGAGGGTACAACAATAGGATTGGGCACTCAATGACCCACTGAGCAGGCGCCGAAAAAGACTGCTTCACATATGATCCTGCATGGAATCAAGATGTGAAAATTCGGATTTCTTTGCTTCATGATTACCTTAACAATGTCATCATGCAAACACTGCCATTGCAAACAAACAAACAAACAAACAAAAAACTAAAAAAACTGGCCAGCCACAAAGGCTGAGTGAAGAGTTCATTGAGGTTTACTATACACTGGGTGGCTCCCTTCTGCAAACAGCTGATATAATGGAAAAAATCAAACTTGTGAAATATCAGATTGATGAAAAAGGGGAAATTTTGACCGCAAGCCAGCTTCCTTCAGGGCCTGCTAGCATAACAGTCAAATAAAAATTGTGGGAGACATTCAAGTACAGGAAAATTTTGGATTGAGAGCTTTTTGCAAGACAAGCAAACATTTCTAATAAGTCTTAACTTGATATACAAATTTTGTCTTGATAAAACAAGCAAAAATAATAGTCCTGGCCAGGATACGGCCAGTTTCAGTGTTCTGCCAGCACCTGCTCAGCCTCTCCTGGGAGAGCAGTCTATGCATGTCTACTCTGAAGTAAGCCTATTAAGAACTGTGGGGCTCATTCCTATATATGGAGGGCCATGGAAAGGAGCCTGGGAGATCTAGAGCACAATCCTGAACATGACTAGTCAAAAGTAAGCCAAATTATGTTCAATGGGACTAACTCCCAGGAAAGTGTCTTTAGGATTACAGCCCCAGCCTTGTATGTTTACTCTAAAATAAGCCCTATTATAATCAGTGGAGCTCACTCCTGTGTAAGGAGAGCAGGGAGAGGTTGGTCAATGGTCAAACAACTGATGCCTTAAAAATTTTAGCACCATGTCAGTGTGTGAGATGAAAAAGGTTGAAAATCTCTGCCTTAAAAGCAACCTTGTAGGTATGTCTGGTGCAGAGAGAGCAACCGACCTACAGTCACCCAGTAAGTGTAGTGGGCTTTTGAATGGGTCTTCCTCTCTCCACGTCTGACATTTTATGCCAAGTCAGCAAATTTTGAACATCATGTTTGTTCTAATGGGCCTCTTCTCCTGAAAAAGGTTCTTATCATATGTGGGAAGAGGCACCCTGGATTCTGCATATATGGGAACCAGGTCTGGCTCTCTCACCCTTTATCATCTGCACTCCTTCATGCTCATTTATTTCCTCCGCTTGTGTCTCAGGGCATTTCCTGAAGAATCAATGTTGTTCTATTGTTTTCATATATTTGCTCCAAAGAAAGGCAAAAAGGAACCCAAACAATAAAAAGAGAGGCTTTGAGAACAATCCTAACCATGTCTACTCAAAAGTAAGCCCCTTTGTGTTCAATGGGTCTTACTCCCAGTAAAGTGTCTTTAGGATTGTAGCCTTTGTTTGCTTCACGTTTCATCCAGCTGACCGAAGGGTGGAGTTGAGAACCGAACGGAAAGCAGAAAGAGCTTTCACCTGTCCTTGAGTCACCCAGCAACTCAAAATTGCGGACCTGGGTGGATGACAAGGGTGGAGGTGGCATCAGCCCTGCCTTTGTTCACCATTTCCACACCCCAGATGGAATGCTGTCAGGAGTGGTTTCAAGTCATGCATAATGCCAACATCATGTGGATTCTAGATGAATGTGAAATAGGTCGCTCTGAATCACCATACTTCAATATTTTGGACTAGTAGTACAAAAGTCCATTTACACACAGATTTCCGGGTAATTGGGAACCACTGGAACAGACCATTACCTGGAAATCTGTGTGTTTATAAAAATTTGCAGCTTCCATGACCTATTGGCTCCCCATGATGGCCTTCAATCTTACACATTTTATAGGGCAGTGGGATTTTCACAAGGTTTCCATGCAAGGGGGCCACAAGGGTGCAGGTCACTTGGTGCAGAGGAGAGTGCATCACCTCCCAGACTGCGCATGCACAAAGGAAGCATCTCTGAAGCATCCAGCCATGAGTCACTTACCCAGCTTGCCTGGTGTTGGGTTGAGGAAGCCTAATGCACATGCATGACCATAGCACACGTGCATTAGAGTTCCCCAGCCCCAACGTCAAGCTGGTTTTCCTGGTGCTGGGCTGAGAAACTCTAATGTGCATGTGCAATGGTCGCATATGCGCATTAGCCTTCCCCAGCATAGTGCTGAGCAGGTCTGCTTAGTGCTAGGCTGGGGAGGTCCGGGGTTTACACACCAGAGGATGGGTGATGCGCCAGAGAATTGCCCCCTCTACGGCATGTCACCCCCTCTGGAGCATCACCTGGTGCAGCATGCATCAGCTGCACTGCCCCTGATTCCATGGCTCCCCTGGCTGATCTGTGTGACTCCACAGGGGGTCATAGTAAACAGTTTTGGAACCACCTGCCTATTCTCTCCAAATGCCTAGAGAGCATTCCATATTATTAGGATGGTGCCTCTCCCTGGAAAACCTGACCTTGCACTTCTAAATCAGGCCTGCCTAGCAAGCAATGTAGTGTAACTTCTTAAAACTCTGCAGTTTGGGGGATTCTCCCTATTGCCCTCAACCGTGGACATTCAGGGGGAAGAAAGGAGAATATCATAAGAACTTAAAAAAATCCTCCACTGGATCAGGCCGAAGACCCATTTAGTCCAGCTTCCTGTATCAAACAGCAGCCCTCCAGATGCCTCAGGGAGCACATATAACATCTGCATCCAGGTGCCTTTCCCTGCATCTGGCATTTTCAGGTTGTTGACATCTACACACACACCTCTAGCAATCTCCCCTCATCCCATGGGGCAAATCATATTCAAGAAGGGATATGGGGTTCTGCCCCTTGAGATGCTACTTCTGGTTCCAACTGTGGGCCAGAAGGTGGCCCCATTCAAATGATCTGAAATGTTCTCTGGGAGTCTCAATGGGAACGAGATCTCCTTTTAGTTCTTGCTCCATTGACAATTCTAACATCAGCCCCTTGCATACCCTTGTCTCTTGCAGACTGCAAAGAAAGCTCCTACCATTCCTCTGTGGTGTGTCCTTGGGGCAATTTACTTAATTGTGTAATACAATTCATAGAGAACGAGAACTGGTAAGAAAGATAAACTGCAATATCATGCTTCCAGAAAGATTAGCACTCTTTGTAGCTAGCTAACAAACTGGACGGCACGCTTGCATGGATTTGGAATCCAATCCAGTGCTGTGGCTGGAGAGCATAAGATTCACAGCAGGGCTCCTTGCAATTGCACAAGGAGGCAGCATTTATAATAATGAATATATTAGAGGCAGAACTTATGAATGAATGAATGAAAATCAATTTATCAACACTTTCTAACACAGAGAAAAAGAGTGGTCTTCAAACCAGTTCATAATCACTCTTATTAATGGAAAGAGGAGGTGTGTGTAGCCTCTTCATCCCTCAAAATACCCTCTGGAGATGAGGGGAGACATCGCCTTGATTCTGGAGGATTACTGAGCTTCCCTGCAGGTTGGATGTTGGGATAGTTTGCAGCACAATACATAGATCAGGTGGAGTGCCATAGAAGCCACAGTGTCGGTCAGGGGTCAAAAGTTTTGGCAGGATGGCCACATCATCCCTCTGTCAGGGGCAGAAAAATAATTTACATTTCAAATTTGAATAAATGTACATAAATTAAAATAGAAATAATACAGCCCATAGACATGCGCTGGCCACCCCACATCTCCACAGGAACGGTGAGCGGATGTGTTGTGCCAGCCTAAATTGTTTGGATTGTGCCCTCACACAATGCTGGTCACCACAGAAGTCCTCTCACTGCTGGTGCTACACCTGTGTAGGATTGGGTCCTAAATCAATTTGGGGGTTTTATTTATAGAATATAAATACTTTTAAGACTGATAATTTCAGTTGTGGGAAAATGCAAACTCAATTATATTACTGTATTTGGAGGGAATGCAATATTAGTAGCACTATTTAGCCATCACTATGTTTGTCCTTGAAACTTCCAAGCTGATTCCAGTAGTGAAGCCCGTATCCCATTGCATCATCCTATTGTTCCCATGGCCATATCCCATCGCACCCTTTCAAATTCAGTCCATCAGTTTGCAAAAAGAAGGAAAAGAAAAACCTAAACTCAGGCCAACAGAGCATGATCGTAACCATGTCTACTCAAAAGTTAACCCTATTGAGTTCAATGGGTCTTACTCCCAGGAAAGTGTGTTTAGGATTGCAGCCTAACAAACACATTCACATGGATGTAATCTCCATTTTTCCAGTGAAACTTACTTCCAAATGTGCTTAGGATTTGAGCCAGGAATATATATACACCAGAACTGAATAGCCAAACCTTGACACCCTTGGATCCATATGGTTTTACCCCTATTGGGTGGCTTGGGGGGGGAACACACCATACGCACAATCTATTTCCATTTCTGGATACAATTTATCGTGCGGCCAGTGAAAAAGCTAAGAATAGCTCCTTGCTTCTGAACTCACAGTCCCTTGCTTTTACCACTAGATGATGATGTCTCGCCAAGGTGCAGGTACGCTTGCCCAATGACATTCTTTTCCAGAGCATGACACACGGCCTGATACGGTCCCATCAATTAAAGATGAGAAGTTACAATAGGCTGCATTTAGTAGGCTTTTGTGTCCAGAACCAGATCTCCGTACATCTTTGGCCAAGACCGAAACCTCCTTTCTCCCTTTTTTCTGCCTGGGTCTCCAACTGATTTTAAAGCCTCTGATGGGGATCTGTCTTAAGACACCAGAGAACAAGGGTCAAAGTACTCAGGCAGGAGGCATTAGGATTAGCCAAAGAACAAGCCTGCTAATAGGCTAGTGTATAAACATCACCATAAGGGAAATGCAGAGTTTTCCCTTGCAAAATTGCAAGCTAGTCCATCACACTGCATTATGGTTTTAATGATAATTCCTCCCACTCCCCCCATTCCCAAAAATCCTGCGCCTGAAGCCCTTTTGGCTTGACAGAGTCACATTTTTGCATCTGCGATACACGCTGGCCCTCAAGGCAAGGCAGTCTATTTCTGGTGCAGATTAACCAGCCTGTGAGCCTTTTCCCTTCAAACCGAGGAGAAAGCGGCAGGTAGAGGAGCGCTCATCCCTCGGTTAAGCTAAACCTTTGTTTGTTATGTTCGCATGAATAACTTATCGCGCCATGGCCTCATGAACAGCAACGCTGACACTGTTGACATGACAGCATTATAGACTGAATCCCGATCTGCCCTCCGAGGAGAAGATGGAATATTTGCTCGCTTCGTGTTTCACCGAGTCGGGCTATTCAAGTATTTATAAGATGAAGAAAAATTTCCACTACTTCAGCTGACGCACCTTTACCTTTCGCAAAGGCCAAAGGAGGATTATTGCTTAAAGACAGAGACCCTCTTCTGTTCCATACACTGCTTTTTCAGACTTGCAGGGAGCAACTAAAATTTGTCTTGGACCCACTCAACAATACAAATGTGCTCTGCAGATTTTCCATAGCATTAGGGGCAGTCCAGGAACACAAATTTTGCCTGCCTCTGCATACAGGGTGATCTGCTTCATGTTGATGTGGAGGCTGCAAGACTGAACCATAGTTTTGGAGAGAGGTGTCGGAGATCCAGATTCAAGTACTACCAGAGCATGTGTTGTGTGCACTGCTCATGGCAGCATGAACCATAGTTTTGGAGAGAGGTGTAGGAGATCCAGATTCCAGTACTATCAGAGCATGTGTTGTATACATGTTCATGCCAGTATGAACCATAGTTTTGGAGAGAAGTGTAGGAGATCCAGATTCCAGTACTACCAGAGCATGTGTTATGTACACTGTTCACGGCAGCATGAACCATAGTTTTGGAGAGAAGAGTAGGAGATCCAGATTCCAGTACTATCAGAGCATGTGTTGTGTACAGTGATCATGCAAGCATGAACCATAGTTTTGGAAACAGATATAGGAGAGCCAGTTTCCAGTACTGCCAAAGCATGTTTTGTGCACACTGGTCATGCTCCTAATGATGCAAAATTCACAACCAGTGACCTGCATTTTGATATTTCTGCTGGAAGTTCCAGCTGCCAAACTTCCAGTTCCCCAGTCTTGGGATGTTTGAAAAAGATTCTGGGGTAGTTCTGAGACAGAGCAAGTTCATATCTCTGGAGCTGATAGAACTGGCTAGAATGCCCTTTTCTGAACAAAAACAAGGTCCATCACTTATTGGGTTCCTGCTCCATCACTTTTTAGGGCTTTTGGGAGTTCATCTGTTTCTTTTTTCTTTCAGATGTGAGCAAACTGAAGAGAATCAGCAGTAATGTTAGCCTCCATTATATTGCTTTACAATGCTTTACAGTAAAGCACACCAGTTTATTAGTGAAGTTAATGAAGTAGTAAATTAGAATTTTTTTGATAAAGTTAGAATGAACCAACCATGTCAGCTTGGAGTTTCTGAACAAATTTGACATCTCTCTCTCTCTCTCTCTCTCTCTCTCTCTCTCTCTCTCTCTCTCTCTCTCTGCAATCCTACCCAGTTAGGAAAGAAGCCTGTTGAATTTAGTGGGATGTACTACTTAGATAAGCACAGGATTGCACTATCAGCTAGACTGACCTGCCAAAGCAAGAATATTAAAAATTAGATTTTGACTGCAATCCTAAAGACACTTTCTGGGGAGTAAGACCCGCTGAACACAATGGGGCTTACTTTTGAGGAGACATGGTTAGGATTGTGCTTTCATCTTTAACTTGTGATACAGAAGTGGCCAAAAATAATGGTTCAAAACACATTAGTGCTGGTATATTCATGACATCTATAAACTCCTAAATGGACTTCTTTGGATATTCCATGCTCTGTGAGATGTCTTGTTCGTCCACATATTTCCCTTCTTGTGAAGGCATGGAAATGATTCCCCCATCTGTAAAAACCACTGGAGCAAGACATAACTCATATCCTCTGTGGTCTTTGGGGTTTCAACCTCCCTGTTACTGATTTGGGAATTTGGTTGTTTTTTGCCACTAGATGCCTAAAAATGGCACAACAGCAAAACAACGGTCCTTTCCAACATGCAAAGGATCGTGAAAATGAGTGCATGGGACAAAAGTGGCTAGGAATCCGTACACGGCATGAGGATCCATTTACGACAAAGACATTTGTTTTGAATCAAACTGGTTTTGAATATTTGCTCAATCCTCTCGGCAGAGACATGCCAACCACTAGACAAGGAACAATCTGGCAATAAAACAGTAGCATTTGTTGGTACAGCCTGTTCTGTTCCTGCATGTAGGGGGGAAAGAGGAGGAACTGAGAAGAGGTTAGAATCTTTTCAAGCAAACAAAGCAAATGTCCAGCTCCAGTCTGTGAACCAATGGAGTCTGGGAAAGTCACGCTTGGAAGGAGACGGCAGTCAAAGATTAATAGCGCTGATGGCACAATAGCGTTAAACGGGTCCATTTTCCAGCAACAGAGCAGAATGAAGAAGCCTCTTTGCATTGCCTTCATCTCCTGGAGCCGCAGAGGTTAGATCAGGTAGCACAACACAGGCTGTGATGCTCGATGGCGTGAACTGGGAAAAATTGGAAGGAGCAAAGTCACAAATGGAACAGGAGCAATTAGTGTAAAGGTCCCCATCATCAGACTGGACTATTCATAGCAAATGAACAGCCCTGTAAGTGCTTTAATCTGTACACATTGTCTTCAAAGAGTATCAAATTGATGACAGGTAGGGCTATATGGTTCTGAGAATGGCAAAGGTACGCTGATGAGTCACCCGTAAGCATTTCCGATAGATCCAGCCAGAAAAATAATAATTCAGAAGGTTACAAACATACAAAGTCTTTCGTGAGCTGGATGAGTTTGGGTGCAATCCTAACCTACATTTAGTAGCAGCTAAAGTATCAGCTAAAGATGCTTCTCATTTTTGTGAGTCACAGTGTGCAATCCTAACTTAGGATGGCACAATGCATTGGTCTTCCCATTCCCGTGGGGATATAGGGAGGCAAGCACATGTCTGTGCACTGGCCTAACCCTCTCCCAGGAATGGCGCAGAAGTGTCTTACAGCACTTTTGTGCCACTTCCAGATCAGCACAGGACATAAGCCTGTGGGCTTAGACCGGCCTAACTGAAGATTAGGATTGCAGTCTTTACAACATGATTTAAAACGTCTTTAAACCACAGTTTAAAACATGTTGTAGATTCTAATCCCTAGTCTAGACTAGATCCTATGATGTGATTTAATCCATGGCTTGAGGACTTGAGCAACATTTTAAATTATGTTTGAAATTCAAAGGTTTCCCCCCCCCCCGAACTGCTTTGTTTCACAAGCTGAAATTCTACATGCACCTCAAAAGAATGTATCGGTGGCATAGCTAGATGTGTGGGTCACAACAGGTAACAAGCATGGGGAGTGACACCACTACTGGCCAAAATTTCTAAGATTGTGGTATTTTTGAATACCTTGTTATGTTAAACAGAAAGATTCCCTCAACACCTGAAGTGGTAAAAAAGGAAGTGAAGAAGATAAAGGTGTCCCCCATAGGTTGCCCTGCCAATTGTGACCGACTCTGAGTGTGGTGTTTACTCCATAACAAGGCCAAAGAGCCAGCATGGTCCAAAGATATCTCCATGGTCATGTGGCCAGCATGACAAAATGCAAAAGCATATTTTCTCACTAAAGAGTAGGTAATTACCTACTTGCATTTACATGCTTTGGGACTGCTAGGTTGGCAGGAGTTGAGCAAGTAATGGGAGTTTACTCCATCATGCAGAATTTGGGTACCAAACCACCCATCTGTTGACCACCATCCTAAAGACCAATCCTGGAATCTTTAACCGCTGAGATAATTCAGTTCCTAATACTATGCTATATTTATTATAGCATTTAATTAATTCATGATTTAAACAATGAAACAAACCTCATTTAAATATCTCTATTCTATCAAGCATTATACCCCCCCAAATAGTAGGGTGGGGCACCCATCTTGAGTGCCTTTCATGGATAAAGGCAGAGTAAAAAACAAACAAACAAACAAACATATAACCATGCCCACTGCATGGTGGGAGGTCCATCATGGGAATGATGCTGTGGCCTCCCATACTTGGTGACACAAACCCTTGTGATGCTAAATAAGCATTCCCTGGGAGGATGTATATTGGCATATTATTATGCTAATAACATACATAAGTTTTCTACAACAATGCATGACAAATGAAAAAGGAAAGTAGATACAAATGCAAATTCACAGGACTAAAGTACTGTATAAGTGGTAGGCTTCTGGGGGTTCTCACAGGTTCTATAGAACCCCTTGCTAATGAGCTGAGAATTGGTTACTAATGGGAGGCCTCCGTCAGTCTTGGTAGACTATTGTATCGTGCTCGGCGCTGCATACGCTGCATGCGAAGCGTGAAAGCCTGGGTTGGAGTGTTATGGAGGATATACTATTACCCAAGCAGCAAATCCCCCTCTCCACGCCACTGAATTAGTCCAATGGAAAGGCAGAGCCAATATGATTGGATCCAGCTGGCATTGCAGAGCTGGGCTAAGGACAGGAGCTCACCCTGTCTTGTGGGGCCGGGTCTCGAACCCTGGCCTCCTGATTAACAGGCACAGCACCTTAAGCGCCTTAAGCGCTTGCGCCACCCACAGCCCCTAAATGGGACATAGAACCTGTTGTTAATTTATTTGAATCCCATCACTGACTGTATATGTGAAAGGGGTTAAGAAACTTATACTGCTCCCTGGTTGGATTTGAGGATAAAAGGATTATTTCTCAATTTTGTGAATGCTATCACTGTTAACAGAGTTCAAAATATAATGCACGAAAGCCTGGGAAAAAGAAAGCATTTTCAGTTTTAAGTATAGAGAACCATAGTACAAGGAAGTGAAAACTGGGCTATAGGTGGAGATTCAATTGTTCTTAAATACCAGAACCTTACACACCACACAGAGGGTAGGTAAAACTGTTCATAGTTGTATGTCGTTATTTTTTTTTTAAAAAAGACTAGTATTTGCAGTTCTCCACAATCCATGCAAAAAGAACAAAAAACCTATTTTTTAAAAAAATTGCCTTGAAAAGTGGCAAAAAATTATTTGAGGTAACATTCCTTCAGAACAGAGAAGTCAATCTAAAGTTTGGAAGATTTTAAAAAAGAGAGATTATCGGTGAGTACAAGTGATATGTCGTGTCCAGACACCACACATGAAAGTTTTGCGGCGTTTTTATTTATTTATTTATTTATTTATTTATTTTAAAAGATTGAAAATCTGTCAAAATACACATCCAAGGTAATTTACAGTCATTGATAAAACATACAATATAAAGATCCAAAAATAAAACCATTGGGGGAGGACAAATACGGAAGAGCAGCTACAAAGGTGCAGGAGGTAGACAACCCCAAAACATCAGGTTTAAAACAGAAAGGTTGAGAGCCTTCGCTGCCATGAGCAGGTGTGGTGAGGCCCCTCATCTCCTAGAAGGTTCCACTAGTGAAAGGCTTAAGGAAAGGAGGTCCTAGAAGGAACAGGATATAGCCTCCTCAAGCCTCAAGGAGGGGTTTGGACCTCCCCTGGAAGGGGAGGAGGGAGAGGAGATATAAGGGAGGAAAAAGAGCGGGAAGGGGGAGTTCAGGAGGAAATACCCTGGAGAGAGGGTGGTGAGCACCAAGTCAACCTCGGACTGCAGAGGACTGAGTATCCTGGACAACCCCGGCCTAGAAGACAAGTAAACAAAAAGGGGGGAAGAGTTAAAGACTGTGGACATTTATTAGACTGTTGAGCTAAGTTGCTTGCGTGGGACCCAGGACTGATGTATTAGTTGCATCTACTTACCCATGTTGGGAGGGAAGAGACCTGTTATAAGGAGAAGAAACTGTTAAGAGATGTACCTTGCAGTAACCACCAAGCTCTGAACAAGTAAACTTGAGTTGTGAAGCATACCTGAGTCTACATCTGTCAGTATGGACACTGGTGGGGAGGAAGATGATGAGGGGGCACAGATATCTGTGATCCTGGACGAGGAAGCCACTGTCTGTGGAGGGACTGAGGGGGGGAGAAAGCCAGACCCGCGACAGCAGGTATATCTGATGATGGCTGCAATCCTAAGGACACTTTTCAGGGAGTAAGACCCATTGAATTACTTTTGAGTAGACATGTTTAGGATTGTGACTGATAGCAAGGAGTTAGCTTAATAGAGCAGTGTTTGTAACTGAATTTCAAGTTAATGGTGAATCAATATTGTCTGGCAACGTTTTGCTCGCTGGTCAGAGGATATGCATTGGCATGTCAGAGGATTAACAGAGCCAAAGGCTTAGCTAATGTAAAAGGTAAGTAAGACTGAATCTCGCCTCAGGAGCAAACACTGCCAATCTTCCATTTTGTTTTATAAGGCCATGAATAAGTTCTAAGGAGGTCAGAAGCAGCGCAATATAAATAACCTCAAGCTGAATCTTCAGGGCAACTTAAATTTACTGTTCTTGATAGGAACACCACGTAATTTGAAAGGCCTGTTTGAATCAAAGCATTTCATTTCCCATAGTTGAGCTGGAGCCACAGCACTGAGACTTACAGTGCAATACTTACCATGTCTACTCAAAAGTAAGCCTCATCATGTTTGGTGGGTCTTTCTCCCAGGAAAGTGTTTAGGATTGCAGCCAAGTCCCAGCTCATTTTTAGGATGAACCCCTCAGTCCCAAGTTTTAGACATGCATGACATGTGTACTTAGAGGAGTCACAAACATTGATGGCTCAACTCCATGTCATCCAAGTCTTGCAAGGTCCAACCTTGCCAGTTTCCCACTTGATTTCCAGAATCATTCTTGTCCAGATGTTATTTTGAGAACCCAATCCTATCCATATCTACTTAGAAATAAATCCAGAGCATGCTCTGCCCCACTCACGGAGTGAAAGGCCATTGCTTGCCAGTTCATGCCAACTTGGCAGTTCAGGTAAATGCAAGTAGATAAATAGGTACTACTTTTGTGGTAACATAACAGAGTTCTGTGTTCCTTTGGCATTTAGTCATGCCAACCCAGGGTGATCATATGACTGCATTTTTACAGATTTATCCTGTTTTTTAGCCTTCTCTCCACATGTCCTCCAAAATGGACACCTCTTTGTCCTCCATTTTGGCTTCATTTTGGAACTTTGCAACAGTGTGCAGTACCCCATGAGGTCATATGTCATTGGATTAATATTGAAGAGCAGAATCCAATGCAAAAATCAGTTTTGAAATATCTCCTTCCTGTCAAAGGTTATGGCCAAAAAACTAAGCAGGCCTCCCCGTCAGTCTTGAAAGACTATGGTATTTTGTTCAGCACTGGATACGCTGCATGCAAAGCACGAAAGCCTGGATTGGATTGTTATGGCGGATAGGCTGTTCCCCAAGCAGCAAATCCCCCCTCTCCACGCCACTGAATTAGTCCAATGGAAAGGCAGAGCCAATACGATTGGATCCAGCTGCGTCGCAGAGCTGGGCTAAGCTCACCCTGTCTTGTGGGGCTGACCTGGGTCTTGAACCCTGGCCTGCTGGTTAACAAGCACAGTGTCTTAACCACTTATGCATTGAATTCTATGGGAAAACGAAAGTGCCCAATATCGCAGCCTTACTCGTGAGTGAGCAACCATGCCATTTTTCATCAGAAAGGCCTGGCTGAGAGGAATCCAAGACGTTTCCTCCAAGAGAATCCAAGATTCTGGTCACCCTGAGGGATCGTCACTTTGGAGGGTATGTAATGTGCTCCAATGAGCTTCCTAACCACATCTCAGATGTTTATATAAACTAAGAAATATGAAATCTTTTATCAAACTTATCTGCCTTAAGTGATGCTGTTAATAAATTGCTTTTAAGCATGATTTGATAAAGTATTCACGTGATCGTATCCAAATTCCCAAAAGGAATACAATTTTTATGCATCAGACCTTCTCACGTTGGCTTGTGCTGTACACTGTGTAAAATAAAATAAAATGCCAGGGAAGATTTAAAAGAAAACAACATGTAGCAAACTGTTCTAGTATAATGAGGTACACATGCCCAGGGAGAGCACCAAAAAACTTGATCAAAACCAGTTGACTTTTGTCAAAGTACACAATCTGATGCATGTGATAAATCAAGGGTGAGTTTTCTTGGACCAAATCAAACGGAGCTGAAATCACATGTAAGTTATATCTTTGAACTTTTGTGCTTGAAGTCATTCAATGAACAAAGGGTGGCTGGGAACTCTTTGCATGTTTGTTGACCTGTGGTACAAACCGTTTTACCAATCTTTAAACCAATTAAATGTTTTCTTTTAATTTTTTCTTTTTAAGTTGACATGGAGAACCTATCTGGATGTGATTGGTTAATCCTCTCCCCATTGTCGGAGTCTTGACAACTTTCCCTTCCCCTCCCCAACGGGTGTTAATTATATTAATTTGTTGAACCTAAGTGACTGTATTCTTTATAGGAAACAAAAAGCTATACTTAGTATCAGGACAAAAGACAAATATCCAAACTCAGAGTTGCCATTAATAAAAAGTTTCTTTGCCTGCAGAACTCATATCCATTTTTATCTGTATAAGCAACTTAAACATATCAGGATACCACTATATCTCCTATCAGAATACCACTATATCTCCTACTCTTATAAGGATCAGGATACCACTCTGTCTCCCACTCTTATAATGATCAGAGTGGGCTGTGGGTGGCACAAGTGGTTAAGACTGCCTGTTAACCAGCAGGCCAGGGTTCGAGACCCGGGTCCTCACAGGACAGGGTGAGCTCCTGTCCTTAGCCCAGCTCTGCAACGCCAGCTGGAACCGATCGTATCGGCTCTGCCGTTCCATTGGACTATTTCAGTGGCATGTAGGGGGGGATTTGGTGCTTGGGTAACAGCCTATCCTCCATATCAATCTGCCCAGGCCTTCATGCTTCGCATGCAGCGTCAAGCACAATACCATAGTTTTTCAAGACTGACGGATGCCAATAATGATCAGGATACCACCATATCTCCTACTCTTATAAGGATTAGGATACCACTGTATCTCCACTATATCTCTTTTGTCAGTTTGGGAGCCACTTCTCTAGTTGATCCAATAAGATTATTTACACCTAGAGCTTGCATACTAAATCAGAAGTGGAAATAGATGAAGAAGGATGGCCTGGTATCTGGGATATACACACATAATACTGTTTCTATGAATGTCAATTAACAGGGAAAGTACACACTTATTATGCCACCCACTCCAAATCAAACTCCTGATGGGACCAATCAGGGACTTGCTTCCACTTGTGGCAGCTTTGCACCCACATAGAAGGTTGAGAGTTAATAAAATGCAAAGATCTAGGAAATTACCAGGCATGAAATCCTATTTGATCCTCAGTGAATTCTCTGTAATGAAGGTTGGAACGAGGTTCCGTTTTTCACTTATAAAGATTTAATTAGGTATTTGCTTACAGCTGCGGCATTAAGCATTGCTCAGTGCTGGAAGGAAGTTACCTGATGTGCCATCCATATAACTGACTGGCTACATAGATCCAGTTATTTAGCAATCGTGAGCAAACTAAAGGAGCACAAACCCTGTGGGCAAAAGGGAAAAATACTTTCTTTTTCAATACCTGATTTACATTTGTTTTCTATATAGTTGATAATATAAATACTGTAGATAGATAATATGCAATTTCCATAGCAATGTTGTATAAGGCTATTTATTCAGAGTTTATTCTATTGTACAGTATTTCATATATTTCATATTAATAGCAATTTATAGAGTGAATTGTAGGATATTATAAGACACAGACACCTATTAATTTGTGCAGAATACATTTTTTTGTCTTTATTGTTGAAGTGAAAAACTCTGGATTTATTTGAGTCTTCCAGTCATACATATATTTAGTTCTGTTGTTGCATTTTTACCCAACAAAATTCAAGCAGAAATAATGAATTATTTCCAAAGCACAATTCTTCCTAAAAATGGAGTCTCAATGAATGAAATAATAGAACTTTGAGGTTTGCTCTACTACTAGACCAGAGATGGCCAACTTGTGCATACTTGAGGACTATTCTGTTGGATACAACATGTCCTGGCACCGCTGAATGAGCCTGATCCACTCACCCCCACCTCCATTACCATCTTGTTCCATCAACCCTTCATTTAACCCTCTCTTCACCCTCATCTACATTAGACTTACCTGGTCTGGCAGACATTTGCCATTCTGCCAATGCCAGTAGGATGGCTCCAGCCTTCCGAGTGGCTTACCAGTGCCTTGTGCTATCTCAAAGTGCTTTATGGTGCTTATGTGAAAGAACATACAAGCGGAATGTGTGCTCTGCTGCTGTAGGTCCTCATAGGTCTATAGGTTCTGCCAGGGTAGGTCCTGCATTAGAATTGGGCTATAAAATATGTAATGCCTTGCCATCACACCATCTCTCTCTCTCTCTCTCTCTCTCTCTCTCTCTCTCTCTCTCTCTCTCTCTCTCTCTCTCTCTCTCTCTTTCTCTCTCTCTCTCTCTCAGAGCAGCTAAAAACCTTTTTCTTTTAATAAAGTAACATGTACGTTTTGCCAGTTATTGCTTGGCATTTTAGTAAACGCCATGATAAAGAAAGCTGTTACTGTAACACTTATTGAGCAGTGGTTTCTTCTTCCCCCAGGTGATGGTATTTTTATCCTATAAATAGAGCACTATATGCTTGCTGTAGTTTTGTTAAGACGTTTGCTTGACTTTTAATTTTAAAGTACTGCATTTACTTGAATCTAATAGTGAATTGAGTCTTCAAAATCAGGGTGTGCATTAGATTCAATGGTTACCGTAATTATATTTGAGTAAATGTGGTATTTTGATTATTAGTATAGGGTGTGCATTAGATTCAATGGCACATTAGATTTGGTGTATTTCTCAAAGTTCTTGGAGAAGAGTCTGCTATAAATCACTGGCTTCCACGGAATGGACCAGGATGGTTTTTCCACCAGTATCACAAAGAAATCATATCATGCTGGGTTTCAACCACTGCCTTTATGAGACGTTTCTGAAAATAACTTGATTAAGTGGGATGTAAACACATTCAGTATTTCTTTCCGATGAACCACTCTTTCATCCAACAGGAAATGTCAAGAGCCATAGAACTTGGGCCAAGATCTGCTCTGGCTTGTTCTACTCCCTTGCCTAAGCCACAATGAATGGGCGACATCAGATGCCTTTATTTCCATGAAGTCCATCTCAGGAATTTTGTATTTGAATTTTCCAGAATATCTTATATGTTTGTGTGTGTGTGTGTGTGTGTGAGTGAGTGAGTGAGTGAGTGAGTGAGTGAGTGAGTGAGTGTGTGTGAAAGAGATGAAGATGGAGCACATTTACTATTACCGTATTTCATGCATATTGTGCAGTAAATGAAGTTGGTACTGCAAGTCAGATTCAGAACTCTGCTCTTTCCATTGCCTGATACTCATAAATTGTGATTTTTTTTATTATCCCTTTTGAATTAACTTTTAAATTTTAGCTTACACTTCTATTCTACAATATTTTCTTGAGATTAACCTCCAAATCCAGAGTAACTATGGGAGCACGTAAGAGACTTTACGTGCACCCGTAGTTACTGCACCACCTAGTGAAAACCTATGAGAAATTCATGTTGGAATCCAGAGTAAGTTGTTCTTACACCGGAGGAAGGACTCGCCGTAGTTACTCTGGATTTTGCCCTAAGACTCATTGACTATAATGGAACTTACTTCTGAGGAGACGGGCATAGGATTGGCATTCAGTTGTCCAGCTCTTCAAAATGGCATAAATCATTGCTTCCTCAGCAGCACTAAAATTGCTAGGCAGAAATATCAGAAAATAATAATTGGTACAAGTGCAATTTCATTTTAATAGCACCGCATAAACAAGTCATGGATCTCTTTTTTTCCTTCACATAAAGGTCACTTTAGTAACCAAGAGGCATCTGTCGGTTTTGAATTGTTCAAACAGCCTTAGAGCAAAGAGTTTCCATGCTTATAAATATTTACATCAGAATTATCTAGTTATGGGGTCTTCTGGAATCACTTGAAGTTGATTGTATTGGTTGGGAAGGACTGTTGCATTGCGGGTATGACTTTAGAAGACATCTCATCCAATTTCTTAGGACTCGTTTGTTAACATAATAAGTTCCTTCCAAGATACATAAGGAAGAACTATTCATGATGAAACCACAGTAACATCTTGCAGCTTGAGTCACAACCACTACATAATGGTGGGAGATGGACATTTTGCAGAGAAGCACCAGGTGGGATAAAGAGTAATGTGCTTCCTTCGGCAACCTTTATGGAAATCTCTCCACCACCCTGGTGCATCTCTCCTCCCAGGTAAGCATATCTGCAATGATCCAGTAGTGGGATTCAATAAATTAACAACAGGTTTTATGTCCCATTAGTAATTGGTTCTCAGAACCAGGCGCTCATTAGCAAAGGTTCTAAAGACCCTGTGAGAACCCCCTGAAGCCCACCCTCTGCTCCAATCCCATAACTGACCTGGAAGCAAAGTGGTTCGAAAAGAGTGCCCAGTGCCTACTGGTTCGCAACTTCTATATATATAAAACTGAAGAGCCAAAACCATCAGACCTAGAAGTGTGAAATTTGGACACCTAAGGGGGTGCAAGGGATGCAATGGCACTAGGCTGCAAACTTTAGGGGGGCTACAAGCTGAGCTTGACCCTAGTGGCTAAAGTTGTGAAAAACAGGGTATGTATGAATGATAGTACCATCGTGTAATAAATCATTGGAAAGGAAATTTAATGGAGAATGCAATGCAGTGAAATGCATTGGAACATCTATATTCTGTCAGATGTTATGGCCAAAACCAGAAAATGAAAACATAAAAGCCAATGGAACAAAAAGTGGATTTTCTTAACTCAAACTTTCCCATGATAATGATTGCGCTAAGAGCCAAGGAAATGTAATTCTGATACTATAAGGAAGTAATAAGGAATAATATTTATCAGCTCTCATTTCCATATACATATATCAGAATACAATACCCATGTTAACTGGGTATACAGGAACTTCTAAGTGATGCCTGGTTTCTCTAGCCAATAAAGGACACACTTTTCTTTGTACTTAATTAAATTTGATTTTGTTGTGGCATGGATAGCGAGGCAACAAAATCTTCTTCAACTCTAGATAGCAAATATGTGCTTTAGCTCTGCCACTAGCAGAGCAAATGGGTGGTGAACTGCTGAGGACAAGGCAGGTTTCCCCCCAATTTTCTTTTTAAAATACCCAGGGATGACATCACTTCCAGTTGAGACATCACTTCCATGGCGACATTTTGAGCTTTTACTGGGCTACATGATAATTAGCTAAACCACTGGGAGAACATATTCCTTCTGTGATGTGAGCACCCACTAAAAAGCCATTTTTAGAAATGTAAGAAGCAATTTTTAGAAGCAATTTTTAGAAATTTAACACCTAAGGGAGTTAAAAGGGGTGCCACATATTTTCCTCCTTATACTTAACATTGA
Organism: Cryptoblepharus egeriae; assembly: GCA_030015325.1. Classification (NCBI taxonomy): domain Eukaryota; kingdom Metazoa; phylum Chordata; class Lepidosauria; order Squamata; family Scincidae; genus Cryptoblepharus; species Cryptoblepharus egeriae. The sequence continues at coordinate 26,465,806 of JAREYC010000008.1, forward strand.
AGACTGACTGATTAATGCCTAGCCCCAACCCTTGCTCCCAGAAACATGAAATTTGCCGACCATATTCCTTCTCTGATGTGAGAGAAGAACTAAGAACCAACTTAGTGCCTGATAGTGCCTGGTGCCTGGTGTTTTCCCCAGGTGCCTGGTGCCCATGGCTGCCCAGTGCCTGGTGCCTGGCAGGGATACCTTGTGGTGCCCACTTCCTACTGCCACCCACTGGTGCCCAATGGTAGGGATCCATGATGCCCGGTGGTGCCTGGCACCCAGTGTCTTGTGCCTGCTGTCTGGCACAGTGTCTGGTGGAGCCTACCACCCAATAGGTGTATCTGGTGCCCAGTAGGGATGTCTTGTGATGCCCACTGGTGCCCACAGTGATGCCCACTGGTGCCCAGTGCCTGGTGGTCTCACTGCCCACTGGGGCCCAGTGCTGACTGCTGCCACATGGTAGGGATGTCTGGTGGTATCTGGTGATACCTGGTGTGCCTGATGCCTGTTGTCTATTGCCCACTGGTGCTCACCACCTGATGCCAGTGCTCAGTGCCCAGTAGTGCCCACTTGTACCCTGCAGTGCCCCAGCCCACAAATATTCTTGAAACTTTACTCCCACAACGATGGGTAAATTCCACTGGTTTTAATATAAAATTACCTACAAGACTTGAGTAGATAACCCTAGACGGGGCTTCCTTAGATGTGGGACCTAATTGGGATTGGTCAGATTGTATTAATGCTGGCCTTGACTGTACTCTTCCTCCCCATCCCAGAACTAGTGCAAAATGCCCTCCAGTGCGAGGTGTAGGATCCCCCCATCTCCGCAGGCATTGTCTAATATTCACAAAGTCTGAAAAGTACAAATCCCCCGCTATTCCTGACAAACGCTTTGAAGGCTGTTAACATTCCAATGGTGCTATTCCTAGGCTGGTCCCTCTTACAATACCACCCAAGCTCCGCAGCTGTGCAACTCACTAATATGAAATGCAGTATCATCTTAGGGAAACAGCTGTTTTCTGTTATTAATAGTCATAAAAGGGGAAGTGTTCTGCAAGGTAACCTGAGTAACGCCTTGCCTGGCTGAGGATCCATTTCAATTATTCATGCCAGTGATATATTTAGATTACTGCATTAATTGCAGTCATAAAAATGTGGAATACTCTTTGGAGTGGATCGCATTCTTGCACCCAACCCAGGTGTCTCTTAATTCAAACAATATTCTTATTTTCTAATTATTTTAGTGATGGGTAGCCCAGTCCAACCTCAATCCCTGCACAATGATGCTGTGATGTTTGTAGGATATTCGCATCCTGTGGAGAATTTTTGACTACTGTAGGTCTCCACAAGGTGAGCCCCTTGCCCTTGGTTAAACCCCACAGCCACAATGTGTGAAGTGGGACTTACACTGACAATATTACTGTCATAAGTCCCTGTTGTTCCATGCAGATGGATCAGGCCCAGGAATAGGTTTTGGATCCAGTCTCTTCTCAGGATCAATTTGCCCACTCTGCCCTTGACATATCATTCCATCCTCCCTCTGCTCTGTTCAACACTATTTAGTTCAGTAACAACCTTCACGCTGCTGTCAATGCCTGGAATAGGTCTGACAAGGAGTGAAAGGGCCACTTACACAACATCTTACAGAGCCTGCAGTACATATTGTTTTGCCCCCAGTTGAGCTGTGCTGATGAACAGGGAATCTCATGTATGGTGTTCTGAGTTCCATCATGTGCAAATGACAACATACAAATAATGTGATGTAGATATAGGCTCTGTTGTATCTTTTAAGGTAAATACGCTCCAACACATACCTGCAGAATGAAAGGCATGGGTTCATCAGGGAAGTTCTGGCCCCTGTGATGCATTTCATCATCACATCCTAGAGACATACGCACTGCAGTTCTATCTATCTACAGTATTTATATACCGCTTTTCAACTAACAAGTTCACAAAGCGGTTTACAAAGAAAATGGAAAAATAATAATAGCTAATTAAAAGCTAATGTGTCTCATAAAAGTTCTGTTTCCTACTTTGTGGAGGGGACTCCAGAGCTTGAGCTGGGAATCTGATAGCCTCAGACTAGGATTTCGCCTATTGACCTACATGGGTCAATTGATGTTGAGACTTCAGAGTCCCCTTGGGGCACAAGAGGTCTTCTAAGTTGACCCCTGCTAACAGGGAGGAAGTTCAAAGCTTCAGGAGTGACGCCTTGATCTTCTGCTCTTCCTTTGTTGACAGTCATGAGTTCTGCCTATCAGCCTCTGGTTCCTACTGACTTTATTGATCCTTGCCTGGAAAACAGAACATTGGATTAATTAGGGCTGCCCCTGATCTGACACACAGGGTCCTCTATTCTGTTCACAGAGTGAAGGAAGTTGATTGCTTTGCGTGCTTTCCTCAAAGAAAATTTAAGAAAAGTCCTGCTGGATCAGGTCAAAGGCCCACCTAGTCCAGCTTCCTGTATCTCACAACAACCATCAGACGTCTCAGGTAGCATGCAAGACAATAGAGACCTGCATTCTGGTGCCCTCTCTTGCGTATGGCATACTGAGGTAGCCTACTTCTAAAAAACCAAGAGATTACACATAGCCATCACTGCAATCTGTGATAGTTTTTTTTCCTCCAGGAACCTGACCAGTACATCTTTTAAAGAGCTCTAGTACATCATCTAGCTCTAGATGCCGTCAGCTCATCACCACATCCTGTGGCATGGAGTTCCACAGGCTGATTACATGCTAGGTAGAGAAATTTTGTTCAGTATCCAGAAATATATTCCAAAAATCTAGTAAGGATGCTGGACTATCTCAAGCTCTTTTTCCACCATTCTATAATACTGTTTGTGGTTATTCTGTGGTTGGGCATATATAGGGGAAGCAATCTTCCTCCAATATATAACCAACCCAAAAGAAGAACCATTGTCACCAGCTTGATACCCTGTGGTCCATCATTGCCATCTGAGAGCTGATCCAGACAAGCCTTATTTAACCAGAATGATCAAGTGATCATATGGTATATGTAAAAAGGATCTAGAAGCTTGATTAAATATGCATTTCCCCCCTCTCTTGTAACATCAATGCATCAATATTTTAATGCGATGTAACCAGTTTACTAACTCGTACTGTGTTCATACTGTTCAAGAGTATGTGTTTATACTCTTGTTTGGAGAAGCACACCACATACCACCTAGATTACTAACTTTAAAAATAGGGAGTTTTTATTTACAGATGTACTACAGAATTTAAGCAGAAATCTCCTTTGCAAAGGGCTTACTCTTTAGTATGGAATAGAATTGCTTAAAACAAACCTTGAATTGTTTTACAATCGAAGATCGCAATGTGAGATTATTCCTTTTTTCACATGTATACAGACTGTTCTCTTTTAGGGTGGTGGCCAAAGGATGGGGTGTTTCAGACCCCCTGTTTCTCCTTTGAACCTGTTTGCTGTTGGGAAATAACTAAAATAAGCTGCTGTACCATATGTCCTTAAAAACACTTTGAATGTATTCCTCTTTAATTATTAAGCTTCTTCGGAGGCTGTAAGCCAGTGAGAAAGGGATTAGAGAGGTTACTTTGTGCCTCTGCACCCATGAAAATCCCTTGGCGACTGTAGCACTGCTCGGAGTGTCCTGAAAGCTTTCATGTAATCTCCACCCCACTTCACCCCCCGCCACGGCTGCAACCACTGCAACAGCCTGCATTCTGTTTAGGCGCATGAGAACACCAGGCAGTCGTTCAACTACTCTTGTACCATGAAGCGTGTTCTAAAGAACCAAAGGCTCAAGCCAAAAATTACAATGTTTTTAACCTATGGTGAACGAGAGCCAAGAAACTCAAGCATAATGTGGCATCAGTGCACAAACATTAGCAGTGCAATCTGGGTCCCAACTGTGTGGAATCATTGGCCGTGTTGCCCCAGTTGTGTGTCTTAGACATAAGTCACGTGATAATCAGATTTAAGGACAGCGGTTCAGATAAGTACATGCTCTGCCTAAACAGTGATACATTGACAAGGGTTGCGTAGCTCATAACAAAGTGTTGGGCATAGGACTGGATTTAGACTAGTGAATGGCAAATCCTGAGTGCCAAATCCCATTTATGACATTTCTGGCTCACTTTTGGCCATTTATGAGAACAATTCTAACCATGCCCACTCAAAAGTAAGACCCATTGTGTTCAATGAGTCTTACTCCCCAGAAAATGACTTTAGGATTGCTGACTTACCCCCAAATCCAGAGTAACTACGGGAGCATGTAAGAGACATTACGTGCACCCGTAGTTACTGCACCACCTAGTGAAAACTTATGGGAATTTCATATTGCAGTCCAGAGTAAATTGTTCTTACACCAGGGCAAGGACCCCCGTAGTTATTCTGGATTTTGCCCTTAGGCTACAATCCTAAAGACACTTTCCTGGGAGTAAGACCCATTGAACACAATAGGAGTAGACATGGTTAGGACTGTGCTCTTAGTCGAGCTCAGGGTAGTCTGGTATGATCTATCAATGGTTAAATCTTTAAAGCCAAGCCAATGTGGCTGCAATCCTAACCACACTTTCCTGGGAATAAGTACTATTGAACACAATGGGACTTCTGAGTAAACATGCTTAGGATTGTACTGACAGTCTCTTAGCTTTGAAATAAATTTGCTTGATGGTTTTCACCATAATTTCTCCTTCCAAGTTGCTTTCCCTCACATCAATTTCCACAGCCTGGGAGAAGAAGAAAAATCAAGTATCTGCTGTATAGAGTAGGTCTACTTAATACCCGTCTTAAGAGATGTGGACATGAAGGCATTGCCTGCATTTATATTTGTATTTCCCTCTGTTAGTTTCACAAAAACAGTGTTTGTTATGTTTACAGTATGTCCCCATTTGTCAGTTAAGACTGGATTCCATTCTTGAGTCATATACAGTCATGCAACCAACAGCCCTAGTATAAAAAAAGAAAGTGGGTAAAAGGATTTTTAATACAAAGGCTTGGCTATTCCCAATATTATCAAATATTACCATGCAATGATCTTACTTATGATGCAGCAAAGATTTGGTAAATCACTGACTTGTGCACATTAGCATCATGGATATGGTCAGATTAGCATGGAAGTGGTTAAAGAAACATGATGTGTGTGTATGCTCAGAATTGAACCGTTTTCTGTGTGGCTTTCTCCCAGGTTAAGATCCACAGGTCCTATAGTCTTCCCACTGGACCTCTTCTATTTCATAGTACAATTCTAACCATGTCAACTCAAAAGTAAGCCCCATTGTGTTCAATGGGTCTTACTCTCAGGAACGTTTCTTTAGGACTGCAGCCATAGTATTCCAAAGAGTGTGCATAGTAGGTCACTAACATTTGATTTATTGTGTCTATATATATAAATGTTACTGAAGATGATAAAGACATTCAGGGCACAATCCTGTGGCACCACTGGGCCAGTGCATGCCCCTTACATCGGTCTAAAGTAGAGGTGGGCTTCAGGGGGTTCTCACAGGTTCTGTAGAACCATTTGCTAATGAGCGCCTGGTTCTGAGAACCGGTTACGAATGGGACATAGAACCTGTTGTTAATTTAGGTTATTAGGACATAGAACCTGTTGTTAATTTATTTGAATCCCACCACTGGTCCATTGATATGCCAGATCCTAACCCAATCCCCGGGAGGTGCAGGCTGCTCATATATGCTCGGTTCTGTGCTGCATCTAAAGGTGGTACAGAAATGTGTAGACCTTTTGAGGCTGCTGCAGCCATACCCAAAGGAAGGGGAAAAATTTCCTCTTGCCCCAGGTGCAGAAACAGTGTCAAACATGTGCTAGATACACCAAGAGTAAGCCTGCTTGTCCCAGGCTTATTGTCTTATTTATCTGAAATAAATAAGCAATAATGATGAGATAAGCATTCAGTAAACATGTTCAATAAATGAAAATGTTTACTGTATGTATACATATACATACAGTGGTGGGATTCAAATAAATTAACAATAGGTTATATATCCTAATAACCTAAATTAACAACAAGTTTGATGTCCTAATAACCTAAATTAACAACAGGTTCTATGTCCCATTAGTAACCGGTTCTCAAAACCAGGCGCTCATCAGCAAATGGTTCTATAGAACCAGTGAGAACTCCCTGAAGCCCACCACTGTTAAGTGTGTGTGTGTGTGTGTATAAAGTTCAATAAAAGAAAATGTTCTTTATATTCAAAATGTTCAATAAATGTTCAATATATATATTAAGTTCAGTAAAAGATATATATAAAAGAATTGTTCCAACAGATTCTAGAAAGTACGCCAGAGCACTCTATCCAGAAAAGTGCAGTGCTAGGAACAGCTAAAATACTGCACAGTACCCTCAAACTTCCAGGCCACTGATAGAGGTCCTGAGATTGAGGATAATACACACATACCACCCATGGAGGGTGAGAAAATAAATTATATATATATATATATATATATATATATATATATATATATATATATATATATATATATATATATATATATATATATATATATATATATATATATATGGCTATTTATTATAGCCAAATTTATACATTTGTATATTTATATATAACTTTGTACATATAGGGTGCAATCCTAATGTAGGCCAGCCTAACTCATCCATCTTCCCATTCCCTTACTGATGTAGGGAGGCTAGTAAATATCTATGTACGGGCCTAGCCATCCCCCAGGTCTTATGGCACTTTTTTCACTTCCCCAGGTCAGCAAAGGACTTATGCTGGGGATTAGGGCAGCCTAACTGGAGGTTACAATATAGCCAAAATATTGCCAATAAGTTTAAAAGAAATCATTTTTATTTTTGAAAGTATGTCTTGGCGCAGCCTCTTGGACACCCCACTGAAGCCTGGCACTCAGGGCTAGCCCTTTCCCAGCCCTCCTGTTCATATGCCACAGGTCTAGCCATTCAAAACTTCAGTCGAAAGCACCTTGGAATTTGTACAAATGATGGTGACTATGGGTGCAATCCAGAGTAACTACGGAGAGTCCTTGCTCCAACATAAGAACAATTTATTCTGGATTACAATATGAATTTCCCATAGGTTTTCACTATCTGGTGCTGTAACTATGTTGATGTAAATGTCTCTTACGTGCTCCCATAGTTACTTTGGATTGTAGGGTATGTTTAGCTAATTTTTAAATGGCGTACCCTACAATCCAGAGTAACTACGGGAGCACGTAAGAGACTTTACGTGCACTCGTAGTTACTGCACCACTTAGTGAAAACCTATAAGAAATTCATATTGCAATACACCGGAGCAAGGACTCCCCGTAGTTACTCTGGATTGCACCCTAAAATTAATTTTTAAAGCAAGGAGCTCTAAAAGTGAGATTTTTCAGCCATAAAATCTGAGTGTTCCTGCTGATGTGTCACCCTGGGCTGGTGCAGGGCTGGCTCTGTGGGATCATGTTCATGGCAAAGGAGTACTGATATGGAAGCAGCTGCTAGGGCTTTTCCGCTTTATCCGAGGAGAATGCTTTTCTGCTATTCATGGCCAGCGAGTACCATGTGTCTCTTGCGAGTCCTTCTGGAAGAACAAGCAGGGAGGACCTCCTCTTTCAGACCGATGACCGCCTTGTATCAGAAGACTGCAAGGGATAACCATTGCTATTTATAGGTAATCCCCTTTTAGAAAGGTCAGGCTTTAGAGTGTGTTTGTTTGACCCTTACTATGAGAGAGAGAAAAAAATCATTGCAGCGGCAGGCTCGGCCTCTGTCAGATAAAAGTCGCATGAAATAATTTGAAGCAACTGGGAGGCCGTTTTTGCCCAGTTTAGCTACTGCATTATATGTTACGGCCTTCAACATGCTTCTCTTTGGACAAAAAAAGAAACCCTTCAATTATCTCACTTAATTCACACATTGTGAACACTTGATAATGCAGTCATGGGGGACTGAATCACTTTCCTCTCATCCAGTTCTTTTGTGGCAGTACACGATCATTTATCAGACCACCGGCATGCTGTCACAGTGGGCTGGTATCTCTCAGGAGCCTGGTCTGGTGTTTGTCCACCTTCATGTCCTTGGTGCAGAAAGACACAAATCAGCCAAGTGGTCCACCAGCCTGGTGTAGTGCAAGCACTCCAGCTATCTTGCCTGCTGCTACGCCTGCTGCTCCTTACAGATTCATAGAAGGTATAGTGCTGAGTAATTTCAAAGAATTGGGGTGCCGTCCTAATCTAGGCTGGCACAACTCATTGGTCTTCAAATTAATTCAATTGGGACTCATTGGGATTCAAATAAATTAACAGGTTCTATGTCCTAATAACCTAAATTAACAACAGGTTCTATGTCCCATTAGTAACCCGTTCTCAGAACCAGGTGCTCATTAGCAAAAGGTTATATAGAACCTGTGAGAACCCCCTGAAGCCCACCACTGGTCCCATTCCCGTGATGAAGTAGGGAGACAAGAACATGTCTGTGAACTCGCCTAACCCTCCCCAGGAGTGGTGCAAATATGTCTGATGGCAGTTTTGGGACACCCTCAGGTAGTACAGGACATGCCGGCAATTAGGCCAGCCTGACAGTAGGTTAGGATTGTAGCCAAAAGAAGGTAAGTTTTTCATAAGACACAGTGGCATAGCAAGAGGGGATGCAAAGCACTCAGTTTTGCAGGGAGCTTCACTGAGGAGTGCAAGCGACCCCTTTGGATCCATTCTCGGTAGTAGCTGGAACAGGTGTCGCATTTTGGTCCCTTGGTGCAGTCTTTGGATCACATCCAGGGTCAGTGACCCTGCTCAGATGTCCCTCATTCTATTATTTCAAGAGGACATTTTGACGGGAAACGGAATGACTGTTTCGCAAAGTGAATAACCTTTTTCAGAGAATCTCTTGGGATGTCTTTAGAAACCTTCCTAGTGGGAACCTTGGCTTCTTTTTTATTTAATCGATTATGGCTGGAGTAACTTGAAATAAATGGCTGGCTGCATTTCCTCTTGTCAGAGGAGAATTACAACCTATCACTTTTATTACCTTTCTCCTCATCCAAATCTATCACTCAGTAGTTCAACAAATGCGATGCATTTGGCCATTCCAGGTTGAATCCCTGGTATATTAGATAGGCCACTCTGAAAACTTGGAGATCTGCCATCTGTCAAGCAATAGGCAATAGGAATAGGAGACAATAATACAAGTATCCCCCCACTTTATGACAGTTCATTTCTCTCTTTCAACACCTTTCAGTTATATTCAGAAGTCATTCATTCAACACAGGCCCTACAATCCAAAGTAACTACAGGAAGACATAAGTGGCACTTACTCTGGATTGCTCTATGCATTTCCCATAGGTTTCCCATTGGTGGCACCATAACTGCATCAGTGTAAAAGATCCCATAGTTACTCTGGATTGAAGCCATATTCCACTCTTCTAACTTCTCTCTGCTGGTCTAAAGGCTAAAATTGCCCTTCCCATTTTGATTTACATATGACATGGTGATTCAGACTATTTTGGGGGTATGTGTGTGAGAGAGAGTGCATGCATACTAACTCTACCTCTGCGGTGTGGATGACCTTCCCTACCCTCAAAAGTAAATGTTCAAAAAAGAAAAAAAAATTGACGGTGTGGGTTGTTGTGCCATCTCTCTGTGGTACCTCAGGACATTTGCTCATCTGTTCCCCCATTTCCCATCTGATTCCTCAAGTATGCCCTCACCCCCTAGTGTACATTAGTTGTACTTATCATTTGAAATAATATTCCCCAGTTACTGCCAGGTAAATTAACTTCTCTCTACCATTTCTTGCAAAACTGAAGTCGTTACACATAGGCTGCAATCCCATGGGTAGGATTGTACTCATAATTGCCCACCAATATGTGACAAGCAATGCAGTCCCATGTACTGTATGTTTACAGTACAGTAAGTGCCCCACTCTCTGTTAAGTGCGGATTTCTCCCATGTATATAGGCTTGCAGCCTTCATTGTTTAAGGAAGACATTTAGGAGAGCAATTATCCGACAAGGAATATGAAACCGGCAGGAATGCCTTTGTGGGGCACCTTTCAATTTTTCACGACAAAGAGAGTTTGGGGCAAATACGATATCGTCTTCACTGTGGGATTTGTTATTAATCAAGTCCAAAAGCGAAACATGTACAGAATAGAGAGCCAAAGGAGTGGGGTGAGTCCCACTCTGTAAAACGGTTCACATGGTCAGAAAAATAATTTTCACCATTAATGCCACAGCAGTTTCATTTTTATGGAAGGGAATTCAGTGAGTCCCGAATGTGTTCTCCTGTGCTGATTACTTCTCTGTGATCTTCATTCTTCTTTGTCCCTATTGCAGTAGCAGATTATTTTAACACACCATATAAACAGAGGATGAGAGCCCAATCCTATCCATCTTTCTAGGATCAGTGCAGCCTTGCCATCAGAATGTGCACTTCATTCTCCTGGTGGGTGGGAGGCATTCATGGAGGTAGCCAAAGACGTTTGTTCCCTTAGCTTGGAGTTGCACAGTAGCTGTGTTAGTGGTAGAAAGTTGGACTAGACTGAGTGACAATTTCTTTTTTTACTTAGGCTGCAATCCTAAGTTCCAGTTAGGCTGGCATAAGCCCCAGCATAGATCCTGTGAAGACCTAGAGTTTTCACAAAAGTGCTAGAAAGAACTTTTGCCCCACTCCTGGCCAGTGCACAGGAATACACAAACATCCCCACACCATCATGGGAAAATAGGTCAGGTGAGTTAGGCTGGCCTAAATTAGTTAGGATTGCTCCCTAAGCTCGAAAGAGATGGTTAGGCCCCCTGGCTTAATTTGGGAAGTCACTTTGCACAGTGTTCTTTTCAATAGCAATGTTCATAGCCAGAAAGTAATTACTTTTACATGATGCTCGGAATACTCTTGCAATGCCCTAACATAGCAATGAGATCTAGATAGCTTTATAAATTTGCTCTATAAATGTGCCTTTGGGTGTAAAAAGAATCCAGAATCTCTTTGAGAATAAAAACCTAAGGCAATTGAGTGACTTTTTGTTATGTTAAGTGAGTGATGGAAGGGAGGGAGCTCTTAGAGATAGCATAGCCTTAGGCTACACTTGCGTCAAAAACATTGAGTCAATGTGCACAGATTTCATTTCTGTAGTGTAAATATCACAAAGTGGATTCAAATTCTTGCAACTATGTGTTTACTCTCCACCGACAGAAAATACCTATATGGGGCTTAACTCTCAGCCTAACCTAATTCTCAGGTTTGGGCCACCCATCCCATGTTAGGATGCATGTATGAATTGGATAAAAGCTGCACCAGTGCATTTTAATGTCCAAGACAAATATTGAAAATGATGTAAGGACTGGTTTCCATGTCTGTGAATCCAAAACTTTGGGGCCTCCAAAGTTTTTTGCAGAAGGGCCACATCATCTCTCTGACACAATGTAGAGGGCTGGAAAACTAATTTACATTTCAAATTTGAATACATTTACATAAATTTACATATGAGAATGTATTGGAGTGGATTACAAGGCTTGCTCAAAGGTTGGATAGAGGGGTCTTGCCAGCGGCTACACTGAGGCTCGCGGAGGAACGCATCTGGCCCCCAGGTCGGGGTTTGGAGACCCCTGATCTACTACAAAAGGTTTATCGTCTTGTAGATGATTACTACACAGATGCACACACAGCTCAGCAAGGAGCCTAGAGGGTGTTTAGTTTTGGCTTCAGAGATTGGAAAATTCCACAAAGTGCCAAAAACTCTAACCTAAATAATCTGTTTGCACCTATGAGGATCACATAACTGAATATCGTTGTTGACAGGAGCGAAGGGAAATTCCTGTGGCTACTCCTACTCCATCAGGTCCAATCTTTGCTATTAATTATGAATGGTCTTCTAGTCTGGATCCAATTACTTCTTGTCAAGTGCATTTGAATCGAAGCAATCAGTATCCATATTAGTATTGTTCTTAAGCAATGCACTCCAGCATTTTGTCCTGCCTCTGAAAATCCCATTGTAAAAAGTAAAAATAAAAATATAATCTGACTAGACTTAAATGTGTATTTTGGAATTTTCTCCAAGCACCTAAAGTTCTGTTTGAAAAATAATTCCAAAGCACAAATTTAAGTAAAGTAACATCGCAAAGGCTGATAGACTGAAAGTAAACCTACAGTATTGTGGTGGCTTTTTATTTTTATCTGGAACTTCAGGACTTAGGCCTCCCACACAAGAAATGCAGTGTTGATCACATTCAGTGTATCCGCTGGTGACTCAAATCAACAACCGGACTGGAGCTCTGAATTGCTTCCTAATCACCAGGTGCAGAAATGCAGGTCGCACCAGCCTGCCACTCTGATGGGCTACCAGTAAGCCAAATCTTGCAAATGTGCACAAATCGTACACTCAGAACAAAATCTGTCCTTTAAAAAAATAAAAATTAAATGGTATGTGTAAATACCTGCCTTCTATAAGAACAGCGGAATGGAGAGAATTGTAACAATCAAAATGAACTTAGCGAAAGAATTTTAACCCAGAGCGATCTGGCAGGCTATCAAGCCTGCCCAACTTGCAGTTAGGCTGGCTTAACCCTGGCATAAGTCCTATATTGATGTGGTGGGGGGTCACATAAGTGCCGTTTAGACACTTCTGCCCCAGCCTGCGAGGGGTTGGGCCAGGCCAGTGCCCAGGCAAATGTCGACTTCCCCACACCACCACAGAAAGATAGGCCAGGTGAGTTAGGCTGGCCTAAGTGGGTTAGAATTCCCTCTCCAGAATCAAAGATACACAACTGTTGAGGATGTGTATGAACATAGAATCATAGAATCATAGAGTTGGAAGGGACCTAGTAGGTCATCTAGTCCAACCCCCTGCCTGCAGCAGGAAATCCCCCTAGAGAATCCCCGACAGGTGCTCATCAAGCCTCTGCTTGAAGATCCCCAGTGAGGGAGAGTCCACCACCTCCCTTGGCAATCTGTTCCACTGCCGAACCGCCTTCACCGTCAGGAATCCCAGTCCCCCTTCCAGAGCAACTTCCAGATGGTACATTTGCATCAATCACGCCAGGCTGGTATTGGGGGGAAGGTGGTTGTGGCAGAGTGAAACTGAAGCAGGAGGGGGCATTTTGCATTTTTTTGCAGCGGAAGTTGGACCAGTAAGGAGATCAGAACCAGAAGAAGAGTAGGATTGGCTGGGGTTACTTAAGGCAAATCCTAATCCCTGATTCTGGGCCCTGCACAGATGCTTGGATTTGCATAAGATCCAAGTCACCCAATGGAGTGGTTAGGGAATGAAAATATCCCCCAGAATATTAGGATTGGGCTGCCCATGGCATAGGATCAAAATCTTAAGAAATGCATTGCTTGATCAAGCCCAAGTAGGGTTGCCATAATTTGCCAGTATGTGAACACAATCCCCCCAAATTGGGATTGTCCCTGTTTTTGTTACATATGGTAATCCTGTGCCCAAGACTCAGCTTGGCTCAGCATCTGAATATATAGTCTACAATAACTTTCAGAAAATCACACATATTTCTTAAATGTGCACATATAATTACCTGGAAATAAGCCCCTCTGATATACATGAGGTTTACTTGCAAGTCAATAGAACTTGGATTACAGGATTATCTGATCCAGAGCTGGCCTTATCAATAAGGGGGTTAGAGAAGCAATCAATAAAATCTATATAACTATTTTAACTCTGGTGGAAAGGATTTGGCATTTCTGCCTCAGTTCCCAAGCCTTCCTTTCCACATATGAGCAGAAATGTCTTGCCAGGGGACGCATGAGTCCAACTCCAACTCCAAACGCATGAGTCACACGAGACTGACGCTACCATTGCCGATCAGCAGCGATGCTCTGGAGAGATGCGACTTCCCTACTTGCGCAATGTCTGATGCCACAAGGGTAGGAAACAGAGCAGGGAAGGGAATGTCAACATGTACCCCAGGATACAACATCCCCATTAATCTGTGCCTATTAGGCTTGGAGGAAACCAACTGCATCTATGGAAATGGGACCAAAGGCTATGGGCATGTTTGCTGGAAGGTGCACATGTGAGAGAGCGCATTTTCTGTGGGTGGCTGTTTAAAAATGCAGAAGGTGCTGGCTGGCTGGCGGTGCAGCTGACCTATTTACAGTCTTTCAATGGCACTTGCAAGCCTGACTCACAGAAGAGATTTTTTTTCCCCTTTACACCACACGTTGGAAAGTGAGCAATTAAACATTCTTGTGACTCCTCAAGGTTGTTAGAGATTATTTTAATACACTGGGCAGATGGAGCTCAGGCTGAGCTCAGGCATCTCCCCCCACCCCTAAAAAAATTCATCATGTATGTAAAGTGCCTGTTCTCACCATCATGTTTCCAGGTCCCAGGGCAACTAGACTCAGAGGCAGTGCTTCTCCCCCTTCCAAGGTTTCAGGCAATCTATGTGGCATCAGCTGCTCTGCCACCTTGACTACAGCTTTAGATCTCAGATCAGTCATTATTCATTATTCAGTCATTTAGATTATTCAGATCAGTCTCCTTCTTCCAGAAAAAACTGTTACAAAATCATGTTTCCAATTGTTTCCCTCTGCACTGACATCACCGAAGGCAAAAAGCAACCTCCTCCTCGTCACACTCCATTTAATCTCAGCGATGCGCCATTTAGCCACATCTCATTGGCTATAAATGACAGCGCCGCTTCTCTTGCGTAGAAGACCAAATTGGAACAAAAAAGTGTTAAATCCACAGTCAGCCAGGGTTGCGAACATGTGTAAATAAATGGAGCAGGTGGGACGACGAGCACCTTCAGGGACATATACTCAACTTGGAAGGGAGGAATCTTTGCTGTGAAAAATCTGCAGGAGGAAAAGTGTGAAGCTCTCCCCCCGCCCCCCCATGACTGCTGAGCAAGACTGGCTTCCTGCATGGCTGCCTTTTTTTCAAGAAAGGAACATGTCCAATCCATTGCTGGCATTAAGCTCATCTGTTAGTATTGGGATGGTGGCGAGATGGATGATGAACTTCAAAATCAGTTAAGTTCTACTAGAAATGCCCTCTTGTAACTAGTGCAGGATATATGCTGGCCAGGATACATGCAGCACCAGTTAAGATTGTGCCCTTAATGTTTGACTTTAAAATATCTTTGAAATATCTCCTTCCTATCAAATGTTATGACCAAAAAAACTAAAAAAATTCATGGAGCTCTTTGGAAAGTGAAACTGAGCCATATCATACCTTTACTTATGAGTAGGCAAATGTGCCACAGTCCATTGGAAAGGGCAGACTGAGAGGAACCCAACGCCTCCAGAATGGTCCTGATCCAATGAACATAGCCCGTACAATTCAACCCAGAAAGAAGTCCTTGATAATTTCATTGAGCCCTATGGAAAGCAGAACTGAGTTAACAGTCACATTTACTCATAAGTAAGCAACTTGGCTCATGTTCAGGTCAGACACAGAACAACACAAGTCCACCACAATGGTCCCAAACCAGTGAAAATGGAGCTCAACAATTGCTCCAGAAGGCAGCCTCAGCCCCTCCCCAAAAAGAATAAAACAGAGGCTTAATTGGTAAGGTGATTTATAAAATATGAAAAAATGAATTAATATCTAATCAATTGTATTTATTCATTCTGATAATTTAATAATTTTTACATATAAAATGTCAAAAACTTGTGGGCTCTGGGTCCCAAATGACCTAGACAGGCCATTGGTACGTACATCATGCATCCAGGGGGGAGACATGCCTCCCATCAGGCTTTCATTACTGGTTCCATTAATATGCCAGTGAACATTAAGAGATCCCATTTCCAGATTTTAAAGGGAAAACCCAAATGGTTACAAATAAAGAACGGGATCATTTTGGCCTTGCTTTGATTGCTTTCTCTGTGCATGCAAGAAAATGTAGGCATCATCGCAATTACTGGATTTACTACTTGGCTCCCAAGAGGACCAAGCGCAGTCTGGATTGCAACATCCCAAACCCTTGACCTCTGGAATCCAATTCAGAATGGTTTTTATTTGTAAGCAGCCACCAAGGACTGCGTATGCGTTATTTGTGCCCTGCGCTGATGCGGATGAGACTTTTCATTAGTCAAATGCAAGAGCTGGCGATTCTCAGCATCTGCAAAACCACCAGATATTGTAATCCACAACTCCGTGTGCTTGCTTTTCTTTTCAGCATATATTCATTTCAACCACTGACTCTAGGATAAAGCCTTGTCCAACACTCAGTCATTTGTGGCATCTGGTAGCCTAGATAACTTTTAAAGTGATTTATACACATACCCCCAAATCCAGAGTAACTATGAGAGCACGTAAGAGACTTTATATGCACCTGTAGTTACTGCACCACCCAGTGAAAACCTATGGGAAATTCATACTGGAATCCAGAGTAAGTTGTTCTTACACCAGAGCAAGGACTCCCCCTAGTTACTCTGGATTTTGCCCATAGTGGGCATTCCTATCAATTGCTACCTGTCCTGATGTGTGCTACCTCCAGGATAACAGGTGTAGGGTATCAATAGCAGGACATTTGTTAAAATGTCCCACTTGAGGTCTTCCCAGAGGCAACTGGATGCTGGACAGCATGGATTTTTGGTCTGGTCCAGTGGGGCGCATCTGTCCTTATGTAGAATTGGTCTGCATCTCATCTCCTAGGACTGCATTGATTTTATGAGCTTTGCACAACACAGCCTTGTGAGAAGTGAGAACAATCATCAGGATGGAAGTGAACAAAGTGGCTGTGCAGTGGCATCACCGGACCGGTGCGGATGGAGCGGGCCGCACGGGATGACACGCCACTGGGGGGGGACCAGAAAGGGCAAGAGATTTCAGAGGTGAACTTTGTGCACCCTTTGCGCATGTACAGCCTTTGCGCATGCACAGCTCGCATGTGGATGTGCAACCTTTGCGTATGTACAGTTCGCCACTTAGCCGCTCGCCCACTAGGTGACGCGGACCCTGGCATAGCCACTGTGGCTGTGACAAAGCGCTCTTTGAGGGAGTCTGTCATGGAGAGCAAACATTGGCAGTAAAGCGGCCCGGTAGACAGGAAGTGTCGTAGAGCGTCAACCAATTCAATGAACTGCAAAGTCAATATAATTGAAGTGTCATAAATCCCCTGAAGACACTGAGGGTCCACTGTTCATATAAGCTGGAAGTGCAATAAATAACCTGGATAGTAAATCGACAATTTCTCCCTTTTGCAAGGAAGAAGGAGAGGTGGGAGCCACTCATTTGACACACAGAGCCATTCAGTTTCCTGATGCAGAGGAGGAAAATAACTGTTGGAAAAGAAACAAAATAAGATTAAAAACAGCTCAGACATTACTGCACTCTTAACGTTTGGAAGGGGGCTGTCAAAAAGCACCCAATGACCTTCTGGATGTAAGAAGCTGCAGAGACTGGTAAGGTTAGTTCATTCTCCGTCATCCTAAGTTCATGCGCTCCACAGGAATGAGAATAAATACGTCAATGACTGCAAGTCAAAGAGTGCACAGCCACAGTTCGATATACCAAAAACTATGTTCAATCTATTTGCTAGCTTCTGGTTAGGTGATAAGATAAATGAGTACTTAAGGGTTTTATAGCTTCAATATAAAACATTTTCCAACCCCTTTAATTTTCACGGGTTGTAAACTATTCCGAGCAAGCAGGTTTGACTTATCTGACTGTCTGCTCGTGCAGTATGACACATGGACTTTATTGCCCCATAAACAAACATGATGGGTGTTTGCTCCTCTTCTACCCGGTGACGGACATGCACCATAAACGTGTGATAGTAAAGCGATAGCACAGGGGAATAAAGCCGGTGTCATTGCAAGAGCCGCAAACGGTCTGGGCCCTTTTTCCTTCCGTAGGAGGCAATCAACAGCTGAGTTCGTTTGAGTCACCTTTTGCAAAACATTCCATGTTTGAAGGCTTTGGAGAATGGAAGAGGGAAGCTTTCCATGAAGGTTCTCAGCCATCTGCCAGGAAGGCTCCCTTTGAAAACACCACGCCGTGATTCACTGGTTACCCACCATTTTCCCGAGTCGAACTTAACATGAAAAATCCCATGTGTGGCTGAACGAACAATTAGCAAGAGTGCTCATTATTATGTGTTTTTCCCCCTTCTGTGCTTCTGAATACTTGCATCGCTGGTGGTGATGCTCAAGTCTGTGTAATCTTAAACCAGTAACTGCAAGTTGGTGTACCGCTATCGGTCTGATCCTACACTTCTTGGTACTGAGGCCTGCCTCACAATTCCCCAACACAGCAATGGCTGCCTTTGCACCAGAAATGTAATGACAACCCCTGTGAATGCTGCTGAAGGCTGATGCTTGAAAGAGAGTCTATCCAAGTCCTGTGGTTCCAAATCCAGATGTGAGCACCTCACAAGCTGACAATCTTAAAACCCCTAGTTTGGCCAGCACAAGTTCTGGCACAAGTGCCATACTAGCCTGGGGGTGACAAAACAGTGACACTTCTGCACCATTCTTAGGTTGGGATTAGGTACCACTCTTCCCTTGCCACCATGAGTTGGAGATGAGTGAATTTTAATGGCCTAAGTTGGTTATAATTGCACCTTGAAAGTAGTTCTTTATTTAACGGATTTACTTATCACACCATAGATTGGTAGTTACCAACTTACTGAATATGGGTGCAAATCCTAACCTAGGCTGGAACAACTCATTGGTCTTCCCATTCCCATGGTGATGTAGGGAGGCAAGCTCATGTCTGTGCATTGGCCTAACCCTCCACCAGGAGTGGCACAGAAGTGTCTTACAGTACTTTTGTGATACCTTCAGATCTGACACTTTGCCATGTGTGACTGAATCCCACGTGTGCCAGGGTTTAGGCTGGCCTAACTGGAGCTTAGGATTGCTGCCAACATATGAGAGGTTGAAGAGGATAAATATAGTGGGTTCTCTGATATATCCAGGACCTTTTAGAGAATTTTATCAGTGGGTACAAAATTATCAGGGTATACAAAATTTACAATAGGGCACCAAATTAGGACATATGCAAAAATTCAGCTCCAGCAATTTTCATGTTTCTCTAAAAAAAAAGACTTAGAACCCAATCCTACGTTCTGTGTACAAGCCCAAGTACACAGCATACATGCACTCCACTATGTGTCAAAAACGTGCACACATAACAATGCAAGTATCACCATAAAAACCTCAGAATCAGCATTTGGAAGAAGTACAGATTCCCACATACAACTACATTAAAGGGAAACAAGTCTCATTCAGAATGTGCCCACCTTTCAGGCTTCACCTCATTGATTTATCCATCAAAATGAATGCAGAGATCAAAGCTATTCCTCAGGAGTCAATTCTTCAAAATCACTTCCTGAGGCTCATTTTAAGTTTAATAACCAGCTGTTGCCTGTAAGAAGTTGGAACCTCTCGCCGCAAAGAAGTATCCTATTGTCAGAGTAACTATGGGGAGTAAGAACAATTTACTCTGGATTGCAATATGAATTTCCCATAGGTTTTCACTAGGTGAAACTAGTCCAGAATGCGGTGGCCCATGTGATTGCTGGGGCTCATTGGTTCGACTCTGTTGGGCCACTGCTTCCGCGACTACACTGGCTGCCCATTCGTTTCTGGGCTGAATTCAAAGTGCTGGTCCAGACCTTTAAAACCCGAAATGGCTCAGGTCCAGGGTATCTGAGGGACTGCCTTCTTCTGTACAATCTGACCCATCACCCATCTGATGGGGCCCTACTGACTGTGCCAAGACTAAGAGATGTGAAAGGTGTGGTGGCCAGAGACAGGGCCTTCTCGGTGGTGGCACCCCAGCTTTGGAACTCCCTCCCCTTAGAACTGAGGAAAGCTCCCTCAATACAGAGCTTCAGGCGGAGCCTTAAAACCTTTTATTTTAAAAAAGCTTTCTAAGGGGGCAGAGGTTGAGGGGCTGTTGTTTTATTGTTTTTAACATGTGTTTTTAACCTGTTTGTTTTAATTGTTTTTTATAATCTAATTGTATTTTAATTGTATTTTAATTGTGTTTTAATCTGTATTTATGACCTAATTTTAATGGTATTTTATTGTTCTTTTAATTTCTGTTAGCCACCTTGAGCTCCCTTTCGTTAGGGAAGAAAGGCGGGATATAAATCTAATAAATAAAATAAATAAATAAACTCCATGGTGTAACTACGTTGACATAAATGTCTCTTATGTGCTCCCATAGTTACTCTGGATTGTAGGGTAAGAGTGCATTCCTAACTTAGGCTGGCACAACTCATTGGTCTTCCCATTCCTGTGGTGATTTAGGTAGGCAAGCACAGTAGTAGGCAATAGTAGTCTGTGTAGTAATCTGTGCAGTAGTAGGCAATGTCTGTGCATGCAGTAGGCAATGTCTGTGCATTTAGGTAGACATGTCTGTGCATGTAGGTAGGCAAGCACATATCGGCCAACCCGCAGGCCTGGCACAGAAGTATCTTACAGCACTTTTGTGACAACCCCAGGTCAGCCAGGGTCAACAGGACTTATGCCAGGATTTAGGTCAGCCTAACTGGAAATTAGGATTGCAGCCTATGCTGCAAGTGTCCATCAGTAAAAACATTTGCCCAAGCACTCACTCACTGGCGTCGCTCTGGCACCTGGATTATGACTTATGATGTTACCACCACCCTTAGGAGTGCCATGCTCTTTTGGAAGTAATTATCATGATATAAGATGCAATCCTAAAGACACTTTCCTGGGAGTAAGACCTACTGAACACAGTGGGGCTTACATTTGAGTAGACATGGGTAGGATTGTGCTCATAATGTCATTTAAATAAAAAATGAAATAAATAAAATGAAAGAAAGCAACGCCAATTACTTCTGACCACACTTAGTGGAGCAATGCGCTGATTGGTGGACCACATTTTTTTCCATTTGAAAAAAAATATTGAAAAGAAGCAGGTGGTCACTTGGAGTGGCTCATGGTTGCTCTGTGAGAAGGGTGGAGGATAACTGTGGCAGTGAAGGGGACTCCACCACACCACCACTGCACCTTTATGGCACATCATTGGTGCTCAGTTGGCTGCAGGGCTGCAAGGAGGTGAGGTATCCCTGATACCCCCTCCTGGATGGTACCCAGCAGGACTCTGACCCCCATGCTCTCCTTAGTGCACTCTGTGTGTGTGTGTGTGTGTGTGTGTGTGTGTGTGTGTGTGTGTGTGTGTGAGAGAGAGAGAGAGAGAGAGAGAGAGAGAGAGAGAGAGAGAGAGAGAGAGAGAGAGGATAAAAATACTTAAATATGCATTTAGTTCATCATTGTATCAGGATTTCTTATGACAATCAAAGAAGATCCCTTCCCAAGACAGAACCACAATGTCACACTAGCTGCCTGGATCTATAAATGTGAAGTATATTTGGTCCAGTGACATCGCCATTTAGTTTTCTATTACTCTTGTAATAAAAGAACTCAGCAGCACTCCTGGGCACATTTCAAAGACCTGTCGACTGGAACTGTATTAATTTAAATACATTCCCCACCTGCTTACTAAAAGAGATCCATGAAGATGGGAAGTTACCATTTGAAATGCTTTATGCTCTGAAGTTTTTTTTTTTTCTTAACAACAACAATTTAAAAATTCTCATGAGAATGTATGTTTTACTCACACAAGAAAAATATTTCTTATCTGTGAATGTAAATCGGCATCAGTAAAGACCTCACAGGGAGAGACTTTGCCAGTGTTTTGAAAGAAATTGAATGCCAATTCTCATTGAGAGTGTGAATAGAAATGGGGTATGCTCAGGCCTGTATATATATGTTCACTGGCATTCCTAATGGAGAGTACCTAAGAGCTTATTGTTGCAATGCAAACTTATGGGGCTTACTTTTGAGTAGACATGGTTAGAATTGTGCTCTAACAGCCCAATCCAGAGCAACTATTCCTTGCACATAAGAGGCCTTAGGGTGCCCTATCTATCACTAGGGTGGAGCAACTGCAAGATGCTCCAGCCCAGTTACTCTGGAAGAGGCTTAGGGCAGAGCAAGGCAACATAGGGTGCCCTAAGAGAGGTGGACCTGCTCTGCCCTAGCTGGGGCAGCCTAAGCAGCTCAGGAGAGGCATGTTGAGGGCATGTTTAGCATTGCCTAGGGCAGAGCAGTTACTCTGTACCAAAGCCTGTTTCCAAGGCAGAAATGCCCTCTTCCAGCTCCTCAGAGATATACCACCTCAGGAGCAGGTATAGTAATGAGTAGACCCATAGGGGTCATGATAAGGCCCGAGTAAGAATGGCAGTGTTGACCAAAAATCTGAGTTATTGGCCAGACTTCAGTCTCCTCTGAAGCTGTTCGGCATGTTCAGTGTG
The DNA here is from genome assembly GCA_030015325.1 of Cryptoblepharus egeriae. Classification (NCBI taxonomy): domain Eukaryota; kingdom Metazoa; phylum Chordata; class Lepidosauria; order Squamata; family Scincidae; genus Cryptoblepharus; species Cryptoblepharus egeriae. The sequence goes on from JAREYC010000008.1 coordinate 26,488,003, forward strand.
TTTCTGCACAGTGCACCTCAGCTGGCCATTCGGGCCAGCTCCGAGGACAACTGGCAGCTTCTGGGCTGCTGCTCCGCCTTGGAACAGGCCTGAATGGTTGCTCTGACGCCCGGGGCCTGGCAAAGGACAGTCAAACTCCTCTGGCACATCATCCCATACAGAACGCATCACCCAATGCAGCCCACACCAGCCGCACCAGTCTGGTGACGCCACTGGGTGCCTGCCATATAAGGAGTCCCTGATGAGATGCCAGTACATTCTACAGTGAATACAAGGGGCTTCTTGGAGTGGCCTGCTGTATCCTGAGGTTTGTGGGCAGCCTTAATTTGTTCCATATCCTGAGGTTGAGAGGCAGGGGTTGCTGCTAGGCTGGCCAAGAACTCAGATTTTTGGTCTACACTGCCATTCTTACTCAGGCCTTATCATGGACCCCTATGGGTCTACTCATTATTATACCTGCTCCTGAGGTGATATATCTCTGAGGAACTGGAAGAGGGCATTTCTGCCCTGGAAACAGGCTCTGGATACAGAGTAACTGCTCTGCCCTAGGCAATGCTAAACATGCCCTCCACTTGCCTCTCCTGAGCTGCTTAGGCTGCCCCAATTAGGGCAGAGCAGATCCACCTCTCTTAGGGCACCCTATCTTGCCTTGCTCTGCCCCAAGCCTTTTCCAGAGTAACTGGGGTGGAGCATCTTGCAGTTGCTCCACCCTAGTGATAGATAGGGCAACCCAAGAGCTCTTGTGTGGACAGATTAGTTGCTCTGGATTGTGCTGCCTGTCCCATTGAACACAATGTGGCTTGAGTAGACATGGTTAGGATTGTGCTCATAGTCTTAGAGCACAAGCCTAATCGTGTCTACTTAAAAGGAAGCCCCATTGTGATCAATGGTTCTTACTCCAAGGAAAGTGCTTTAGGATTGCAGCCTTACCCTACAATCCAGAGTAACTACGGGAAGACATAAGAGGTACTTTGGATTGCTCTATGCATTTCCCATAGGTTTCCCATAGGCATCGTAACTATGTTGGTGTAAAAGGTTCCATAGTTACTCTGGATTGTAGCCTCAGTGTTTCTTACCCCTCCAGGAATGCCAGTAAAGTAGTTAAGGTTCCGTTATATAAAGAAGAGCCACTGTCTAGATTATATTCTACAGTTTGCTGTTTCTGGTCATGTAAGGCAAGGACATGGAAATTATAGACTGCATTTCTGACCATGTTAGTCAATATCAGCTCCCCAGTTCCATTTTTCAAAGCAAGTTACAAATCAATACAACAATCATGAGTTTCCCTGTTCACTTTTCTTTCCACCAGCAAGCAACGCACCGTAGAAAATCGTTTGGAGTTTTCTGTGTAGCAGGAAGGCCCTTTTACCAGTGGGATCAATAGATACCTTCAGACCTTGTATAGTAATCGTGCAAGGGTGCAAGTGGTTAAGACACTGTGCCTGTTAACCAGCAGGCCAGCGTTCGAGACCTGGGTCCCCACAAGAAAGGGTGAGTTCCTGTCCTGTGTCTGCGACATAGCTGGAACCAATAGTATTGGATCTGCTGTTCCATTGGACTATTTCAGTGGTGTGGAGAGGGGGGATTTGCTGCTTGGGTAACAGCCTATCCTCCATATCAATCTACCCACACCTTCGTGCTTCGCATGCAGCATCAAGCACAATATCATAGTCTTTCAAGACTGATAGATGCCAAGAACAAGATAAAAGGAAGATTTAAGGTCTCCGAAGAATTGCCCATGACAGACCATGTGCCATTTCTGCCCCATGTATGGGGTGAATGCTACAGCACTTGGACCAAGTTAGACACTTCATTCAACAATGGCGCAATGCATCAGCAAGGATGCAATGAGCATCACTACCTGCTTTTCATGGCATAGAGCTACACATTCTTAGCTGCTGGTTGTTGCCAATTAATCTGCTGTTAAAGAACCACAGAAGAGGCCATCTCAAAAATGCTTGGCCTCAAGTCATTCTCACCAATGGTGGAAAATATGTGCAGTAGCTGCACATTACAATTCAGACCAGACATATCATATCTGCATCAGACGTGCTTCAAACAAGCATTGAGTGTCAGATTGGCTATGGGCTACTTGAATTTGAATCCACACTCTGGTGTAAAGCTCACTGGGTAGCTTAAAGCAAACACCATCTGACAGACCTGTGTTAACATTCGAAAAACTATTCTGAATTTCAGAGAGGAGGAAGAAAAATAAGATTATTGTGCAAATAAAGGATGAGGATGTACTTAATTCTACGTCATGGGTATCCATGCTAAAAAGTTTGACAACCACTGAGGTTGGCCCTTCGTAAGTATGGGGTATTGGTAAGTGATGTATGTTATTGGTAAATATGAGTTATTGCTACTAGAAATCCAATGGGTGTGTGCTTTCTTGTTACTTTGAACACTAACATACACAGAAATGCACAATGCATCCGAGTGAAGAGGTGAACAACTTCTTAAGAAAATCATGCATACTCCACAAAAATGCTGCTACGTCCTGCAGATTTTTGGGGACTGTGATCACAATCCTAACCATGTCTACTCAATAGTAAGCCCCACTGTGTTCAATGGCTCTTACTCCCAGGAAAGTGTCTTTAGGACTGCAGCCAGCGACCCTTTTAATAGCTCCATAATAAAGCAACATTTTTTAAAAAAAAAATTTGGATAACCCTATAGAACCAATACATTTGCATCAACACTTGATGCTGTTTCTTGCATGAGAAAAGGCACCACCCCAGAGTTGGCACAAATTGCCATTATGAATTTCATGCACGGCTATGTACGACATTCAAACTGAACTGGACATTTCTGATGTCCTAATGCAGAATTCTGTATGGCAGGAATTCTCTTGGGCCAGTGGTATCTGCTAGCTCCAGCTTTTATCATCCCTTCTAAGTCAACTCTGCTAGTCACATGAGATGTCTCCTGTTTCTGAAGAAAAGAATTTAATAAAGCTGTTGTGAGGGAGATTATGCAAGTGAGAAAGTGCTGGTTCATCCATCTGTTTTTGTTACAGGCTCAGAGATTTCAACCCAAGCAGGAAATTGAAGTGAAATTGCCATGCACAAAAAAGGAGACACGGCACAATTCAGTGCATGGTTACTCACAGGTAAACCCCAATGAATGTAATGGAGTGTGCTCCCAAGTAAGTGTGTTCAATATAATTTGGATATTATCCATATAAAAAGCAGGCCTCCGTCAGTCTTGAGAGACTATGGTATCGTGCTCGGTGCTGCATAAGCTGCATGTGAAGCACGAAAACCTGGGTTGGATTGTTATGGAGGATAGGCTGTTACCCAAGCAGCAAATCCCCCCCTCTATGCCACTGAATTAGTCCAATGGAAAGGCAGAGCCAATACGATTGGAGCCAGCTGGCGTCGCAGAGCTGGGCTAAGGACAGGAGCTCACCCTGTCTTGTGGGGCCGACCCGGGTCTCGAACCCTGGCCTGCTGGTTAACAGGCACAGTGTCTTAACCGCTTGCGCCACACACAGCCCATATAATACAAATTATTATCCATATTATAATAATATGGATCCATATTATTATCAATAATAATAATGGATCCTTATCCATAATGATTTGGTTTTAGAAACCCCACTGGAGAGAAATTCTGCAAATGCTCATGTCCTATAACAAACTGGAGAACAGGAAAAGTTACTGAAAATCTAACCAACCAAGAATCAAAAGTATCCCTGGCACACAGGAGCTAGGAAGAAGCTGGATGAAGTAAAATCTAAGTTTTTTATAAAAAAAACCAAAACTTGGTTTGTTCGTTTTATTTGTTTGTTTGTTTGTTTGTTTGTTTGTTGCAGGCTTTTTATACCAACTTTCTCAAGATGTCTTAAGATTGCTTTCTTAAGATTTCTAATGAGTGTTGAACCACAAGGTGGTTTACATTGGCAGGCTGTTCATTAAACCAGATTTTTTTTTCCAAATTGAGTTTTTACAATTCTGTTTCTATTTACCGTTCATAGATGATTGAGCTGTAAATCTAGTTGAATTCAATGGGGCTTATTTCTAAGTAGAACTGCATAGGGTTGCATCAGTCAGTCAATGCAGCTGTTTAGGAAAGTGGATTATGAATGTTGATCTTAATATAACTGTAGGTAGAAACAAAAACCTGATCCTGCTGTATTTAATCAGACAGAATGTCATTAACTCTATGGTTAAAATGAGCTGCTATGAATTGCATTACACGCTGTTCACATTAGGAGGGTTTTCCCCCCACTGATTCCAGGGTGAGTAGATTTACCCTAAGTCAGAAAGCCAAATGCAATTTCAGCTACTAATAGTACCCCTTATTTCCCACCCAATATCACCTTTGATGACACCCATTATACCTGAAAACAGTTCCCTTCTCTATTCTGCAAGTCCATTTCCTCTCCTCCTTGAATTCCATAATTCTTGGGCCCATGAATGTCATTCCCCCAGAAGGTGGTCAGAGCATCCTTTTCAAAATGCCTCTTTCCAAACATGAATTTGGACCCAGGAAGAAGAATTTTCCATTCTAATTCCATGTTTGAAGTCAAATTCCATGCTTGAAGTCATTAAAAAGGGGATTGAGAATAAAACGGCAAACGTGATGATGCCATTGTACAGATCAATGGTGAGGCCACATTTGGAGTACTGTTTCCAGTTCTGGTTGCCGCATCTCAAAAAGGATATAGAGGAAATGGAGAAGGCTCAGAGGAGAGCGACCATAATGTTTGGGTCACACAACACCAGAACTAGGGGACATCCACTAAAATTGAATGTTGGAAGAGTTAGGATATATAAAAGAAAATATTCCTTTACTCAGTGTGTGGTTTGTCTAAGGAACTCCCTGCCACAGGATGAGGTGATGGCATCTAGCCTTAAGAAGGGATTGGACAAAGTCCTAGAGGAAAGGACCATCACATGCTACTAGCCTAGATGGATGTGTATGTTTGTGCATGCATGCATAGATAGATATAAACGTAAGCAACATCCAAATGCCTGATGCAGGGGAGGACACCTGGAAGCATCTGGTGCTTCTTGAGCCATCTGGTGAGCCACTGTGTGATATAGGAAGCTAGACTAGATCAGCCTTTGGCCTGATCCACTGGAGGCTCTTCTTTTGTTCTTATGTTTTTTTTCTTTCTTCCATTCTCATCATTCTTAAAATGTGGTTAAACCTTAGCTTGGTCAGCTGTTGTGCAATGTCTCTTTAAGAGTTAAGCCTGAAAGACCTCCAGATGAGAATCTATAGGTCCAATCCTAACCAATTTAGGTCAGTACAACTAATCCATTCCCCATTCTCAAGGTGCTGTAGGGAAGCCAGCCAGGGTGACCATATAGAACAGAGGACAGAGTGTCTGTACCTGTAACCATTGCATAGAAGAGGAAATTTAGGCAGGTTTAGCGCAACATAGAAGGCTTTAAAAAGCAGCACCCGCCTCAATTACCTCTTCTATGCAATAGTTAGAGATACAGACGTTCTGTTCTCCCTTCTATATGGTCACCCTGCAGCTGGCGCATATCTGTGCATTGGCCTAACCTCCCCAGGAGTGGCGCAGAAGTGCCTTAAGGCACTTTTGCGACACCCCAGCTTAGCAGGGACTTGTACTGGGACTTATGCTGGCCTAACTGGGGATTAGAATTGCAGCCTATGGAAGACAACTGAAGAAACAGCATTAATGTAGTAACAGAAACCTGAATGAGTGGTTGGACCTGTCCAATTTCCTCAAGGGCCAGAACAGAACAGTTCTAGGCCAGCTGAACTAGAAACTAGGGACAGTCCAAAGGTAAGCTGTGCTTTATTTGGTCTTATGCTGACCAATCTAAGTTTGTCTACAATTGATTTTCCCACATTATAAGCAATGAATACTTGAGTTGTTGAAAGAGGTATGGTGTATGCTTCCATCCTCACATATTCAGCAGATGCTCTGTGCAAAAATGTTACATGTATCAACCATGAATTTCCCCTTTGATCTAATTTCCCATCTCCTTTTTTGCAAAAAGAAACCCAACCACCTCAATATGCACCTACATCAGAAGAAGAATAGTGTAGCTAAGGTATCTGGTACCCAGGGAACATATATTTTTAATACTCCCCATTTTAAAATCCCCAAATTTTTAACACCCCCATATATTAACCATACAGTGAATACCTTGAGGAGTGTCTTAGGGGTACCTGAAAGCCATATCTGGTTTTTATTGAAAAGACACTCTCGAAAGGTATAGTACCCAGGGAAATATATCCCCTACTTAGCTACACCACTGGTTAGATGCAAAAAATATGATGCATTCATGGCTGTAAATATTAAGGCAAATAAGAAAAACTTCTTTATTTTGAAATCAGGAAACATGCCAGGTAGATGTTTGGACCATTACATAATGAGAGAATAATATGGAAGATTAAAGAGAATATGGATATTGCAGGAAAGCTGAAGGAAGTCTGTGCATCTGCAAAAGACCTGTGCAAGGGGCAAATACCTGTGCATGAACTGATCTTCTTGGGGGATGCAGTCTGTAAAAATTGAGTCAAACAGAAGTCACAAAGACGGCATATTGAGAAGTTAAACGTTTTCATTTACTCCATTTATCACAAATTAACAGTGGTTAAAAAAATCACTGGATGGCGTTCATCCAAGAATTCTTAAGAACTGAAAACGTAAAACTGCTGATCTTAACAAAATCATATAACCTTTCCTCCAATATTTAAAAAGGGTCCCAGCGGGATCCAAGAAATTATAGTCCAGCAAGCTTAACATCTAAAGATAAAATAATTAAGTACCTGGAAGAAAGATCCTTGCTGAGGGAGAATCAGCATGGTTTCTGCAAAATAAGTTACTTCTGTGTGAACTTCATAAAGAGTTCTACAGACTAACAGTCCAGTCCTTTACTTAAGGGCAGGTTAGTAAGTGCCACTATGGTCAATGGGGTTTTCTCCCAGGAAAGTGTGCATAGGATTGTAGCCATAAGGTGCAATCCTAAGCAACATTCCAGCATCAAGGTAAGGGTAAGGCAGCTCTGAGGAATGGGACATTGGCCTCCCAACTGTAGGATGATTCGCCCCACTGGCACAGTTGGAAAGTTGGTTTGGATTTAGGCTTACTTATGGCAGGGATTATGGAACCATGTTTCAGTGGCAGTGGCATGTTAGAAGGACTTAAGTTCAAATCTTTGCACTTCTCAGTAGGACTGGGAAAATCCCCAGTCCAGAACTCTGGAAATGGGTAACCAGTCACCAGAACTGTACTGAACAAGATGGGGCAATGGTCCACAACCAAAGAAGCCCGTTTCATATGTGATCTCTCACAAATTTATCACCTTGCCTATGTATTGTGCAGAAATTGAGATTAATCAGTTATAATTGCTGTGTTTGCCATTCTCAGCCATGTTTCTGAATGATTTCTCAGGTCTATAGTTAGGACAACTTTTATTTTCCTCCAATAAGGCTATGTCTGGTTATCATTGCAAGCAGCAAAGTTTAATTATATGCTTAGCTTGTAGTTGTTGGGTACTTTTGATAGCCATAGGGCTACTCCAGGGTTCATTGTCAGAGCTTATACTCTGACTCAAGCAAATCCTGGATGCCATAAACAAAGAAAATAGGAGTGGGGGTAGGGGGGCGAGAGAGCAACAGTGACAGATGAGCCTGAGTCACGTAGATTTGAATTGCATATAGGAATCGCTGCAAAGAACAAGCTGGAAAGATGTGAATAATTTGCTTCACTGGTCCCTTTGCCGAGCCAGTGAAATGCCATGTACAGCACCGGCGAGGGGGCCTTCTGGCATGTTTTGTAGACTTGACATGACAGGCTATTTCGGCACCAAAGGAGCTGTGATAGCCAGCCCATCTGTGCACTACAAATACATCTTGTACAAGAAAGACAGAAAGAAAGAAAGAAAGAAAGAAAGAAAGAAAGAAAGAAAGAAAGAAAGAAAGAAAGAAAGAAAGAAAGAAATCACACAAAGTCAAGATCAAGGCTACTGTGGTGTCCTCAGCTGAACTTTGCATATCCTCTGGATTCCAGTGGCTTCAGCTCAGTTGGGATCTTATGTATCGTACATGCCAGAGCAATGATTGACAGTGATTCAAAATCTCCCTGCACATGGCTCCATTTACTATGGTAGGGTTGCACGGGGGGCGGGGAGGGTGGGGAGGAGATGGGGGAAGGAGTAGGGGACAGGACTTTGACATCAGCCCTAACTTCTGAAATCCTTTGTCATTGTATCACTTCAATATTAAATAATCTCCAGTTGCTATTTTCCTATTGGATAAATCAAATTGTTATCTTGAAAAAACAGGTTTTTTTCCCTGCATATCACTGATGTGAAACAATAATGATTAAGAGAAACTGTAAAGCAGGTGCTTACTGAGATATCTGTTCCCTGCCAAAGTTGACCTACATTCCCATCTGTTACAAACCTGTTGGGTAGGAGGAAAAAAAAACACGCATGTTTGGAGAACCAAGTCATAACTTGGTCATCGCCCACAGTGGGCGAGGCCAATGGTCACCGCATTTTTATCCATTCTGCATCAGTTTTTTTCCCTGCTAATCCCAGCTACTTATACTGGTAATGAAAATATATATAATCCACCACTGATTGTTTTAATGTGATGTCAGATGGCAAATACATGGAACAGCTAAGATCAGGAGATGGCAAAGCAGTAAAATGGGCACCAAAGTACAAGCCTTGCTGTCAAATTGGAAGCTGGAAAACTCAACAGGCAGGTCAGTTGCCTGAATGATTAGGTATGCGGAAGGGATTTTCACAGAGCCACAAATATCTACTTGCTAATTCCGTTTACAGGACCCGGTATTGCTCTGTCATGTTAAAAGGGGTGGGTAGAGATGCCTAAGGAACATTAATGCAGATCGGAGGGAAATCTGCTGTGCTGCAGCGTGTTGAACGCTCCGGTGGGAAATCGCTGCTGTCATAAGGCACAGATGTTTTGACTCAGATAAATGCTTGTTCTGATCCCAAACCTGTACACACAAAAAATACACAGCAGATCGAAGAGAACATTGAGCAGGTGATATTTAGGCTTGTAGTTTTAAACCATATGGGATGACTGCTAGGAGAGCATTGCTATTTTCATGATGTTTTGTATATGTTTACATCTTAAAAAGAGACCTTTGAAAGAAGGAATTTTTTATTCTACCATCCTGATGGTAAGATCCCATGAAGGGATGAGCAAAATCAGTTAGAAATGAACCCCACAAGGAAAGTGAATCCACACAAATATGCTTGTCTTATAGCCAGTCACATTTTGTCATAGGAGAAGGTGCACATCTATTGTAGCAAATACTGGACAGGTGTGCGACATCTATCTATACTTGCCAAGTTTTACTGAAATCACGTGCTCGTCTTCAGCTTGATGCAAGTCAGTCACTACCTGCGCACCATTTTTCCAGGCTTGATACAAATTTGTTATGTATCCTTCCCTGTAATCATCCCCCCAAACCCATTGCCTGTTTTGAAAAATTAGAAAACCAATTTTCTTTCTGCTTGCCTAATTTGTATTTAATGCCAGGCATGGCAGTCTTGAGTATATGTCATTAATTATACACAAGTGACCAGTGCACTTTAGATGCTGTTCTCTGCCCTAGGATCTAGTATCATTCCTTCCATGACTCTAAAGAATAGAGGTCTTGCCCTCTTGTGTCTGTTCTTCTGGGCCTGTGAATCCATACAACAGCATTACCGCAGTTCCTGGGATCCCATGTCCCTGATCTTTGAGGTGCTTGCACCTTCTTCCTGGTGCAGTCCACTACCACATCATGAAGAATGCTGATGGTAGATTCAACTATGGGCAAAATCCAGAGTAACTACAGGAGTTCTTGCTCCGGTGTAAGAACAACTTACTCTGGATTCCAATATGAATTTCCCATAGGTTTTCACTAGGTGGTGCAGTAACTATGGGTGCACGTAAGGTCTCTTACATGTTCCCGTAGTTACTCTGGATTTGGGAGTATGCTTAAATCAGTGAGGAACTCAACACCCCAGAAACTGTAGACAGTGGTAATGAAAGGTAAAGTTCTCAGGCTCCTTTCCATTGTCCCCTTTACATAGGAATGAGCCCGATTGACTATAACAGGCTTACCTCAGAGTAGACATGCATAGGCTGGACTCTTAAGAGAGGCTGACCAGGTGCTCACAGAGCACCAAAACTGGCCACAACCCAGCCGGGCCTATTTTTCACTTGTATATCAAGTTATATTTATTAGAAATGTTTGCTTATCTTGCAAAACACTCTCAATCCAAGTTACTATTGTATTTACTGTAATTGGTTTTGGATTTACTCTTGGTTTATACTAATAATTAGCATGTCCCTTTGGACCTCAGCGGGCAAAAGAAGAAAGCACTTCAAAACTATAGGGTCCCGCAAAAAAATGTACACAATATAGTGTCAAATTTATTATATTTCAAACATATACTGTAATTGAGAGCTCTGTCCTGTGTACTTGGAAGTAGCTTTCACTATAGTCAATGGAGCCTACTTCTAGGAAAGTGAGAAGATTGCAGTCACACATCCTTGCACACCATGGTAAGGCTCCCTCCAACTGTTCCAACCCTCAGTTATACTACTGTTGCCTTGAAAAGTGAATTCGAATGAGCTACAAACCTGTCCATTCACTCTTGAAACCAATTTTTTTCCATCTTCCACCATCTGAAGAATGGTTCAGTTTATTCAGCTTTTCCTTCTGTGCTGACAGTAAAAAATACATATGGTTCATTTGCTTAGTAAAGATATCTTTTGGAACATGATGTTAAAGATTTCAGTGAACATCTCAGTTTGAGACTCTCTAATTTTAAAGATCTGCCCTGTTATCTCAATTCTTTTCATTTTGTTTTCATTACAGCCCAATCCTATATTGATTTTTGTGCTAATCTGAGCACTGTATGCTGTGGTTGGATGCCAATGCAATGATGGCTGCACTAGTGCTGCCAGCTAGTGAACCCTGGCATAGTGACAGACTGGCATATCTTGGGCATAGCACCCACTTGCAGGTCAACCAAAATGGGGCAGGGACGTGGGCATGTCATCTATTCTATTTCAAACCCCCTTCAAGTGATGGATGGATTCCAACCCCTCTTCAAAAGTTGGCATAGGAAATGCTTAAAAGCAGTCCAAAGGGTTAAAAACCACCAGATTTCACCTCCTCCACCCCCTCTGCTCTCCTTACTCTCCTATGATGGAATATATGATGCAGAATACATTTTAGTTGCATTTTGATTCTTATTTTGCTGCCCTTTGGGCCAGAAAAGTGGGATTAAAATATTTTTGAATGAATGAATGAATGAATGAATGAATGAAACTTCTTGAATGATCTTGGGCCATTCACTACGTCTCTGCCTCACCTACCTCACAAGATTGATGTGAGGACAAAAGAAACCATATATATTGTTAAGGGCAGTATAAAAATATGAAAAATAAACATGGGACTGGTTGGAGGGAGAAGGATAAAGGTAGAGTTTTAATGGGGGAAACTATGTTTTACATGGGTAACTATGACTTAGATCTGTACTCAGTATGTGGCAAATCAAAGTGAAAACATCATACATCTTTAACATTCAAATCTGTGCTGCAATAGATGATCATATGAATTCCTATCACTTGCTTGGGATGATGACTGTGACTGTCAGAGAGCCCACAAGCCTGGTATTTTCCCTGCGGTTTTTTGTTTTTGGTGAAGCCGAGTTCTTTGGTTACATAACCACGATAAGATAGTAAGCGGAGCACTGCCAGGCAATATTATATTTCTTGTTGGGTGAAAGTTACTTTGCCTTCAGCCGTGTCCCTTTATTGCCCCACTGGAGGCACAACACAGTCTCTCGGAGCTGCCTTGGGTGCCAACTGTCAGGTCTTATTACTGAAGTCAACTCCTTCGCTTTCCGGACTGAAAGGAAAAAAAATGCTGTCCTGAACTGAGCCTGTCACAAAAGCAAACACTTAACAACACCAGCAGAATGTGGAATGAGGATCCGTTCATTAATAAAGGATGCAAAAGCATTTGGCCACCATCCGTGCCAGTGCCAGTGAGACTACACTGAAATAATTGGGTTAAGATCTTTTATCTTTCTTTTCCCCTTATTTTTCCTTTGAAATTCCTGCCTGGGACTATTGGAATTAAATAGAAATGTGACCTCTGCTATGAAGTCCCACCAGCCCTATAGAGAACATAAACAAATTTTAGTAGTAGCCTTTCTCTGGTTGCCAGATGTAAGGATGTATAAGAGGCAGGTATATTGGTGTCCTGTGTGCTCTTTGGGTCTGGTGGGTCGGTGTAAGCTACAGAATGCTGGACAAGATAGGCCTTTGTTCTGATCCAGGAGATCTCTTTTTATGATTTTTTAAAAACATTTTTTCCATAGGCACCTTTAATCAGATAAAAAGAAGTATAGTGGAATATACTGTATTCACTTGATTCTAATGTGCCATTCTGGTCCATTCTTTTCTGGTCCAAGAAGTCCATTCTGGTCCATTCCATGGAAGCCAGTGATTTGAAGCAGACTCTTCTCCAAGAACTTGGAGAAATACACCAAATCTTTTGCGCCATTGAATCTAATGTGCACCCTACACTAATAATCAAAATATTAATATACTAATAATCAAAATAGATTTACTCAAATCTATTTAACTGCTGAATTTAATGCACACCCTGATTTTGGAGACTGAATTTGGCTGAAAAAAGCGAGCATTTGATTCAAGTAAATACAGTATGTAAAGTAAAATATGTATGTAAAATAATGTGTGTTTTTATAAATACAGTATGTATTCAAGTATATGATTATTGATACATTGTGGTCTTTTGAGAACTAATTCAGGATTTTCTTCTATGACTACAAATAAAGTCTGGGTTTTTTAAGGCACATAGTGGTTGACCCTGGCCAATGTGAGGTCATACAAAATTCCCACGGGGAAAGCAAAATACAATCGCTTTCTTGGCCTACTGGCAGATTTACTTCCAGATATAGCTGTCAGCATCAGGCACTGACATGCTTAGTGCTGAGTATCAAAGGGAAAGCTTTAGGCAGGGTGAATGGGAAGCAGACTGCCCATTCATATACCGTGCTATGAAACAGCAATGCCTTTTCCTAGGAACCGGCTTTTCAATCTGATTTCATTGGTAGAAATAATGAACCAATGCAGGCTATGTAAAACTAGGCTTGCTATATTCCTGGTATGAATGACAGCATGTCAGTGTCAAGATGTCAGTATGAAGTTACTCAAATGCTGGAGACGTTAGGCATTAGTAAGGCACTAATAGGCTGCTATAAACATACTGTTTTCAATTTGGGATGCCGTGAAAAATGGAATTACCGGTACTCATTTTGTTGCAATTACCCTGGAACTGAGAGTACTAGATCTCCCAGTGTCAACAGTTCTTTCTACTGCATTTGACACAGAGACAATGCTAACTATCCCTACAATCCAGACTATCTATCCAGACTATCTATCCAGACTAACTATCCCTACAATGTTTCCATAGGAAACATTACATGCACCTGTAGTTACGGCACCACCTAGTGAAAACCTATGGAAAATTCATATTGCAATCCAGAGTAAATTGTTCTTACACCGGAGCAAGGACTCCCCGTCGTTACTCTGGATTGCACCCTATGTCTACTCAAAAGTAAGCCCCATTGTGTTCAGTGGGTCTTACTCCCAGGAAAGTGTCTTTAGGATTGCAATAAACTCTTGTCTTACTCAACTCCCTTTACACCCTAGTTACCTGTGATAAATTTCATCTGGTGATTTGCTTCCTATCTCTCCAACCAGCCTTTCAAAGTTTCCACAGAGTGACGTTCTTCCTTGACTTTCCATATTTCTGTCACTGTCCTTCAGGGTTATGTTCTCAGACATCTCTGTTGTTACCCATTGTTTCAACCTCATCAAACCATTCAGATGATACCCCACTCTTCCTCAATTCCTGATTCTTCTCCAACACGGTATCTCTCTTTCTGACACATCTGTTTGGATGTCTCTAACTCAATGAGTCCATCTCAGAACATCTCCTGAAATTAGCTTTTTCACCGTTGACAGTGTCACCAGCTGGCTAGAGGTGTTCATTTTATTTTTCTCCTTCATATCCCATACTCACTCTATCACCAAATCAAGTGGCTTTTAACATGGCAAAAATATGATGATCCTCAGGTAAATATGCCCTGGCCTTTTCCCACCTTGATTATAGCAACCTTCTCTCTGTTTTGGCTCTTCATCTGTTATTTTATCACAGTAATCATTCACCTAACCAGGTAACACCACGTAGTGTAGATTGCTACTTGGACTTTCTGTCTAGTACAGGTTTGGGATATTCTTGGTCCTTCAAACACCTCCAAAGTATTGCCTCTTATTACCTCTCTGCTTTCATATCTGATTCTATTCCTGCCTATGACCTTCATTCCTCCATTTCCACCACTTTTGCTACCAGCTTGCTCAAATGGTTCTGCTTTTTTTCTCCCTTGTTGCTTCTCGGGGGCGTCACTAGGGTGCGCGTCACCCGGTGCGGGAGACCAGCGCACCACCCCCATACATTGGGCAGGGCAACAATATCAATGGTGGGTGTGGTTATGTGCCATTGTGCATTTTTATGTTTTTCAGTCCCCCAATGAACTTCACCTCCCTTGAGCACATCACCTGGTGTGCACCACATCACCCACACCACCCTAGTGATGCCACTGTTGCTTCTTTGCCTTGAAATCCTTCTGGAATCACCTACAAATTCATTTCATATTCAAAGCTGTCCTTCAAACACAACTTTCCATGAACGTTTTGGCAATTTAACACATTTTACTCTATTGCAACATACCTCCAAATCCAGAGCACGTAAGAGACTTTACTTTACTGCACCACCTAGTGAAAACCTATGGGAAATTCATATTGGAATCCAGAGTAAGTTGTTCTTACACCGGAGCAAGGACTCCCTGTTGTTACTTTGGATTTTGCCCTAATCCTGACTACATGTGCACTAAATAATCACAGATTGTTCTTCATATATCTGGGCACCATTTCCATACTCTTCCTCTGTTGTTGCCCTTAGATTTTAAGATCCTTGGGGCAAAAACCTGTCTTTATTTTGAAGTGTCATGCACACAGATGGTGCCTTGCTAAGTTAGGCACCTATCAAAGTGATGTCTTCTTATATTTAGCAAACAACAACTGTCCCAGCATGGCATCTTTTTTCAATGTATGTTACTTCTATATTTTATTTAGACTGTGAGCCCTTTGGGGACAGAGAATCACTTATTGATTTATTTTGCTATGTAAACCAGTTTGTGTACTAATCTTTAAAAGTCATGTCTGTGTGTGTTGTTGTTGTTGTTGTTATTGATTATGATGATAACTGAACTAACTTACTATAAATATTGATATCAGTAGAACCTGATGGACTGATTATTTGCAATAAATTATCATAAAAGAAGTATCCCCAAAGCTGAATCATAATTATGGCAATTATCCCTGGTAAAAATGTTTTAGGATGATTTCATCATCAACATTTCAAGCTGAGGCAAGGAACTGAATCAAGTGGCTTTCAGGTGGGTTGACTAGAAAATTACATGTTTCTCAGTTTTAAAAAAAGTAATACTTGTTCTGGGAAATTGTATATTGATGAGCTCATTAATATTTCAGAGCCAATCTGCCTTGTTCTAAGAAATGAACCTGGTTGGAAAAAAAAACAAACAAGCCAAAGTTGGTTTTATGAATATTGTGTATTGATTATTGGTTAGTGAATTTTAAAATTCGGTTTTAATTGTCTGGTGAGATCATCCCAAAACCTACGTGTTCAGTTTCTTGACTGAGAGCCCAAACCAGAGGGTTCAGCACTGGGCCATGGCAGCAACCAGGCATAGCAAATGTGCTATAAGGTACATCTGTGAGTTCCTCTACCAGGCCACTGCTGGAGCAAGCCCAGTTCCAAGAGGCACTGCACTAGTGCTGGGGAAGCACCCACTTGTGGGGGTGACGTTCTGGGGAAAGAGGAGAGCAGGTGGGAGGTGTGCCAAGGGAGGGCAATGAGACCAGATGTGATCCTGTCCTCTAGATCCAGAGCCTTCAGATCTAGATCCTGTTTTGCCCTGGTACAGAAACACCAGCTGTTTTGAGCTGATGCAAAAACAAACAGCCTCATACCAGGGCTTCTTGTTTATGCATGGGAAGGAGATGAGGAGGTGCCCCAAAGAGATGCAGGCACTGTGGTAGTCCTGGAGCCATAGGCAAATCAGGGTTGAGCTGTGAGGCTGCAGTCCTATAACCTGGGAGTAAATCCCACTAAACCTAATGTGGCTTACTTCTGAGTACAGGCATAGGCTTGCGCTATGAGAATGTTAGTGTATATGTTGCTTGTAATGCAATCCATGCATACTTATTCAAAGGTAAGTCCCACTGAAACCGAGTGGTTCTGACTTAATTCTGAGTGAGACTTAAGTCTCAGGTAAGTGTGCATAGCATTGCAGCTGAAATAGTGTAAAAAGAAAACTCATCAACTATTCATTTCCAAAGTCCTCAGAGTAAGATATACTTGCAGACCTAATTTGACATTTAGGAGGACTTCCAGAATTACGCTTGTTAATAGGTATTCTGGCATCTGCCTCAGGGAATCTGCTATAATTTGTTGGACTCTTAACATGAATTGTTTTCCTTTCTTTGTTCTTCCATGTCTTTTGCAGCCATTTACATCAAATGTGCTGTCACAAAGGTTTACCCATTTCAGAGCTTACCAAAAGTGACTGTGATGCATACCCTAGTAGACCATCAGCACTGGGCTGTAATATATTTTAAATGAGACAAGGAGATAAAAATATATATCCAAATGTTCAGTAAGACAAAAAAAAAAACCTTGGAATTTCAATCTCTGAAAATAAAAAAAATTAAATCAAATCAAGATAAAGATTTACAAAAGGAAACGAGTCTGTCCTTCAAAATATGGACAGATATAGCATATGACAAATATGTCCTTTACATATGATATGCTAAGACTGGAATATCATAGACTATAAATAAACAAACAAACAAATGTTTTTATTGTAATTTAGGGTGTAGAACTGTTTTTAAATATTTTTAACTGTTATAGGCTGCAAACCTAAAGACACTTTCCTAGGAGTAAGATCCATTTAACACAACGGAGTGGACATGGTTAGGATTGTGCTCATATTAATTGTGATTTTTTTTAACTTTTCTTTTATTAATATTGTTGTTAGCTGCCTTGAGTCCTGCCTCATGGGAGAAAGGCAGGACGTAAATCTGACAAATAAATAAATTAAATAGTCCCTTCGAGTCTCTTCTCAAGGTCACCTAGTCCAGCCCACTGCCTGTGGCAAGAAATTCTCTTGTTACAGGCATCTCCAGCGGGTTCTTGTCAAGCCCCTGCTTGAAGATCCACCACCTCCCTTCGCAGTCTGATCCACTGCTGAACCCATGTCCAAACTGGATACATATATTAACAATGAAATGTGCTAAAACCCTTCTTATGCAATATGTCCCAAATTAGACCTTGGATATCGCCCAGAGAAACAGCATCATTATCCAGCCTTTGTTGTCATGGATTTTCACTACGTTGGTGGTTAAACTATGGATCTCCAAATCTTTCACTGCTGCTATCGTTTGGCAGTCGCTGTGGGTAATTGCTGCTGGCACAAGTACTGAGCCTGTTGAATCCCGTACAATCCTACCCTCAGTCCAGCTGGACAAGAACATGAGTATTACTAGAATAGGACGGCAGCAAAAGAAAGAAAAATTATAATATCCTTGTCAACCATAGATACCATGTCAACCAGCGGAATGGGGATAGTGGAATCCTTCTCCAAAGGTGCAATCCTAACCTGGGCTGGAACAACTCATCAGTCTTCCCATTCCCGTGGTGATGTAGGGAGGCAAGCACGTGTCTGTGCCTAACCCTCCCCCAGGAGAGGCACAGAAGTGTCTTATATCACTTTTGTGACACTTCCAGGCCAGCATGGGATTTATGTTGGAGTTTATGCAAGGCTGTGGGTGGCACAAGCAGGTTAAGAAGCTGTGCCTGTTAACCAGCAAGCCAGGGTTCGATTCCCAGGTTGGCCCCACAAGACAGGGTGAGCTCCTGTCCTTAGCCCAGCTCTGCAACGCCAGCTGGATCCAATCATATCGGCTCTGCCTTTCCATTGGACTAATTCAGTGGCATGGAGAGGGGAGATTTGCTGCTTGGGTAACAGCCTATCCTCCATAACAATCCAACCCAGGCTTTCGTGCTTTGCACGCAGCATATGCAGCGCTGAGCACAATACCATAGTCTTTCAAGACTGACGGAGGCCTGCTTTATGCTGGCCTAACTGGGGATTAGGATGCAGACTGATGCACAAATCAAACCCTATAAAAGCCAAGCTTTCAAGGCAACCCTTTAAATCTGAGAAATTGAAATGCTGGGGTTCAAATCTGGAGAAAAGAAATCACACAGTGAGACACAGGCAATCACTAGTTTTTTTTGTAGATCTTCTTTACTGTTAAGAACAACTGTTCTGATGCATGGATTTAGTGTTGAGTTATGCACAACACGGACAAAGAACCCAAGAATTTTATATCATTATGCATTTTGCACCCCTTTTCACCCCCTTCCCGTTTGAATTTCCAAAAATTGGTTATCAGTGGGTGCCTCCATCGTGGAAGGAACATCTTTCCTTCAAATTGTGGGATTCAAATAAATTACCGTAACAACAGGTTCTATGTCCTAATAACGTAAATTAACAACATGTCCTATGTCCCATTAGTAACCAGTTCTCAGAACCAGGTGCTCATTAGCAAAGGGTTCTATAGAACCTGTGAGAACCCCCTGAAGCCCACCACTGATTTCACTCTCCTAGGTCCAGTGGTTTTTGGCATTGATGAGTTAGTCAGTGAGTCAATCAGACAGTGACTTTTCAATAGGTTTTTGTGTTGTGGAGTGATTTGTCTGAGTTTCCATTATTTCTTATGGGAAAATTCTCTTTGATATACAATTCTCTGTTTTGGATTACGAGCATGCTTCCAGAACAAATTATGCTAGTAAACCAAGGTACTGCTGTACATTGTTTGGCTCTGAGAATTTGGGGTTTAAGTTATGTAATAGTAGCTGTGTGCAGCCCTGATCCTGATTAGGGCTGCAGTGTTGAATGCAGGGGGCCATAAGCCCGTTGCTATTGCTGTACTCTAATATCAATAGGAGCAGTGGTGGGCTCCAGCATGTTCGCACCTACCCTATAGAACCAATTGTTAACAAGAGATAGGACATATACAGTTTAAAAATAGCCATTTAAAAGTGGCTGCCAGATGGGCAGAGAACCGGTTTTTAATTTCTTTGAATCCCATCACTGAACAGGAGTCTCCCTTTCAGGGTGAAGACATTCAGAAGATCCACCACAATGATGCCCCCCTGTCTATTTTTGTGGACTCAGTTTGGGTCCTCCAATGACTGCTATCTAAACTAACAAAACAAAGCCCAAATGATATAATTAATGTAATGTCTAGTTTGGCCTTGAGTGACCATTGTTATAAACAATTCAATGGTCTCCACGCCAAAAGAGCAAACCACTGTGCTTCAAATATTTATTTTATTTATTTTATTATAGGGATTTATTGCCTGCCATTCTAGTGCCAACACAAACACCCACATAGCCTGCCTTTCCCATGCCAAGGCAAATGCCCTTAGTGGCTTACATGGTTTTTTTTTAATTAGGCACAGATTAAAACAATGATTGAACAATGAACTATGAACTATTGTAAAACAATGTAACAATGAACAATTGTTCCTGTTGTTGATAACCCTGGTGTACTTACTGGATTGTACCCCGGGAAACCTATTCATGACTAAGGACCATTGAAATATATGGAACAACATGACTAGTTAAATGCCATACATTTCAATAGGTTTTAAAAACCCTGACTTTTGTAGGATATAATCCTCTGTGCTGTATTAGAAAAACACAACAAAACCTTAGCAGTATTCTGCAAGTATATGGCTTTAAAAAACATCAGCACATAAATTTTGTGTGTACACAAGAACACACATTGTAAACTTGCTGAAACAGTGAGTCTCCCCTCTTAAGATTTTTGATCCTGGTTTCTGAAATCTAAATGGCATCCCCAAAAGCATCAGCAGATATATTTTAGATTTCAATTTCATTGATGTTCCCCTTTGGCTTGCATATTAATCAGGTAACATAAGGATGTCTTTGCTGCAGTTACTAGAGTACCACATGCATTAGTTACATAACCTGTTGACGAGATTCGTGTTCAGTCTTGTCTGTCTAATTTTACAGAGTCTGGGAATACTGTACGTATGTTTCTGCCCCGAGTGACTAATTAATGAAGGCTGAAATAATTCATGATGAATGTAACAGAAGCATAGTGGCAGATACCTAAGTTAAAGAGTAGCTTTATCTCCTTTCTTGCCATCCATTATGTGCTTAAAATGTACAGGATTTATTTTCTTGTCAACATATTTGCAGTCAACTGAAGAAATATAACCTCATTAAATTATAAATACACTGTAGATGTCAGATTCACCTCTGAAAATTATATGGCACACCAAAAAGGATTATAAACAGCACCCAGGCTTTGCAGCTGGATCCTGTGGTGTGATCTTAAATATCTTTACTCAGAATGGAGTAAAATATGCATTTGTCCCAAAAGGAGGCTGGTTGTGGCAGACGCGGCATGACAGATTGCATCACTTTGGGCAACTGGTAGGCGACTTCCATGAAAAGCTTGCTGTTAAGTGGATAACTAGAAAAACAGGGAGTGGGCGTGGAATTGGGACGGTCATCCACCATAGTGTTAATGGAACAATTCAGTGGCCATCCACCATAGTGTTAATGGAACACTTCAGTTTCATTGACCCCTTTTCCAAGGGGGGGGGGGGGGGAATTGATGAAGAAGAACCTGCAGAAATCTATGAATTAATCCAGGTTATTGCAAGAGGTAAGAAGGATCCATGATAGAACAGCAGCAGTCAAGGGCTGAGTCTTACCTTCTGTAAAAGTTCTGTTACAGGAATTTCTACGCATGCCGATTTTCACATTAAACAAAAGCAATTGCTTACCATGGTAAGGCAGGCAATCAACCTCCCTCTTCCAAAGTTTTGTTTCAGACCCCTTTTCCCCCCTGCAGCTATTGCAAAAGAATGCAAAACAATTCAGAAGTGTTTTTCAGTTCTGCATATTTTTTTGCACTTTTTCCCTGATCCAAAGGATCAGTTGAAATGAAGCTTTTCTAAGCCACTGAGAAGGAGAAGGAGATTGATTAATATCCTGCCTGCCATGTTAAGCATGGTAAGCAGACTCTTATTAAACATAAAAAAATTGTCTTTTAATTTAAATGGACAAGTGTCGTTTGTGGTGAGGTGAGATAAAACCACAGGTGAAAAATCCACTGATAATTAGATCATACCTGAATTTGGGTGTAGAATTTAAACAGCAACTATTTCCCTTTGATTGCCTTAAGTGGCAATTGGATTACGGTATAAGGATTGACTTCCTTCTGACTTGCCAAGTTAAAACCCTTGTGGGTCTTTGTGGTTCTGTTCCATTCTCTCTTGCAATTACCAGCCCTCTGGATGCCCATCTCCCCCATCTTTCTAAATCTGACCTACTGGATGGTTCTTGGGGCACATGAGACACATAGGGGTGGACACTATGGTGGTGATTTTTTTTTTTCTGATTTTTAGGACTGGGTAGGAATTTTATTCTCTATGATAAAAGGATACAGTAAAACCTTGGATTGAAAGTAACTTGGATTGAGAGCATTTTGTAAGAAAACCAAACGTTTCTATTAATTTCTGACATGCAATACAAGCGATTGTCCCCTAGCCTCTCTCCATGGCAGCACAACCAACTTGGATTCCATTGCTACAGGATGTGATGATGACCATTAGATTGAATGGCTTATAATGGCCCAATTGATGACAGACAAATTTATCAATAGCAATGTGCTTATGATGATGTGCTACCACTATGCTAGGCAGCATTTTGACTCAGAGCACAATCCAGAGCAAGTTCAGCCTGCTCTGCGCTAACTGCTCTCTCCTAACTATTCTGTATCCAGAGCAGAAAGTTATGCTGCATCCAGAGAGTCAGGAAGCCCTAACTGCTCCAGAGAATGCTAAGTAATTGACACATGGGGGTAATTGCTCCTGAGGAGACACCCCCCAGATCACACTGAACAAGAAACAGCGTTGGTGCCTACAGTGGTGATACAACTCTGCACATCACCCGGTGCGGAAGTCTGTGCGTCACCCCTGGGATCTGCGCATCCCCTACCTGGATTGCCAAAGTTGGCGCCTGCGTAGTTGTTTCTGAAGCCAATTGGCTTCAGAAAGAGTACTGCACAGGCACCATCTCTGATGCCTGCGCAGTACTCTTTCTGAAGCTAGTTGGCTTCAGAGGAGACTGTGCAGGCATCAGAGTTGGTGCCTGTGCGGTATGCTTCTGACGCCATTCAGCTGCCGCTCTGCCTCCTGAGAGAGGCCGAATGGCCATGCAGAGGCGTGGACTTCCTCTGCTCTAAGGAAGTCTCCTCTGAAGCTGTTTGGCATGCTCAGTGTGTTTCTGCGCAGTGCACCTCAGCTGGCCGTTCGGGCTAGCTCCTAGGACAAGTGGCAGCTTCTGGCTGCTGCTCCGCCTTGGAGCAGGCCTGAATCGGGGTGCTGATGCCTGGGGCCTGCAAAGGACAGTCAAACTCCTCCTGCGCATTACCCCATACAGAGTGTGTCACCCAATGCAGCCTGCACCAGCTGCACTAGTCTGGTGATGCCACTGGGTGCTTGGCTTATAAGGAGTCCCTGATAAGATGCCAATACATTCTACAGTGAATACAAGGGGCTTCTTGGAATGGCCTGCTGTATCCTGAGGTTTGTGGGCAGCCGTAGTTGTTTCATATCCTAAGGTTGAGAGGCAGGGGTTGCCGCTAAGGTTGAGAGGCAGGGGTTGGCAGGGGCTGGCCAAGAACTCCGATTTTTGGTCAACACTGCCATTCTTACTCAGGCCTTATCATGAACCCCTATGGGTCTACTCATTACTATACCTGCTCCTAAGGTGGTATATCTCTGAGGAACCGGAAGAGGGCATTTCTGCCCTGGAAACAGGCTCTGGATACAGCGTAACTGCTCTGCCCTAGGCAATGCTAAACATGCCCTCCACATGCCTCTCCTGAGCTGCCTAGGCTGCCCCAGTTAGGGCAGAGCAGATCCACCTCTCTTAGGGCACCCTATGTTGCCTTGCTCTGCCCTAAGCCTTTTCCAGAGTAACTGGGGTGGAGCATCTTGCAGTTGCTCCACCCTAGTGATAGATAAGGCAGCCCAAAGGCTCTTATGTGGACAGATTAGTTGCTCTGGATTGTGCTGCTAGAATACCATTTGTTAGGGAGCAATGTTTTAGAGAAGTATGGTGATTCATTATGGCAAAGAGCAAGTTGTGGTGGATGGGCATTTAGTTTCATTCGGCAAGTTTTTTCTTACATTTTTATGAAACTGGTTTGTATGAGATGATGGGCGGGCTCATTTTCCCCTACAATGACACTGTAAATTGGATGAAATAAGGGTCTTGGAAAATCTGATTTCATGCATCTCACATACAAGAATATACACTAAAATAATAAATCTTACTGAACATTCCTGCTCAACATTTTTGTTTTTGTCTTCTTTACTATGTCATATACGATAAATAGCCTGTATTTTATATGTGTGTGTGCTTATAAAGGAGAAAAAATGTAATTCATTCATTGGCTTGCTTTTGCTTAAAATGATTTCAACAATTCAGAGAAGGAAACTGCAACTGCATGACTATCTCTCATGAATTATTCTTCCTGCACAGAAGTGGCACTTATTGCCTGGAGAGGAGATTAACTAAGGACTGGAATGACCCAAATATTCCATATTTAATGCATAACCATGGTTGGCGCTTGCTAGATCTCAAAAATAAATCCTCACAATGGAATTTCCAAAACCTTCTGCAAAGACCTAGATATACAGCAAGACTATGCAGAAGATTTTTTTAATGATGGGCTGTAACATATAACTTTTTACTGCTGATTTTCAAACTAAGGATAGAGTCAAACTCTCTAATTGCATAGTGGTTGCATTAAAACTTTCCTGTCTGGAGAACAGGCCAGCTGTAGCTTCCCAACCCAGAATGTTTCCCCATTTCCCAAATTGTTCAGATATTAGGAGAAGGAGAGAATGAGAACTACTTCTTCAGTTCAACCCTAAGTCAATGACTTGATTATTATTCCCCACTGGGCTATATACACTACTGACATCACTGACCAAGAGATCTGCAAACATCCACCAGTTCATGTCTTGGGATGTTTCCAGGACAGGCATCTTTTCAACTGCTTCCCTTATATGTTGGAGTAGGTGTTGCAGGTTTTGTTGCACTATTGTTGGAGTGAGTGTTGCAATCAAATGAAGCATGTACGAATTAGAGGTCATTAAAATGTATGCCCATTTTTAAAAGACATCCTGTATTTAAGTCTTGAGATGAACCTCACAATCTCCGAACTGCACCCATGGCTAACTACTTAGGACTCAATAAGAAGAAAAATGAGATGAAGCTAGAGGGAAAGATTGCCAATAAAGTCAAATCAGCAACAGACAAATACCTTATGGAAATATTTCAATATGTCTTGGCACATTATTGTGCTTATTCATATTAATCCTGCATAGCTGAACACTAATTAACAATGACATTTAAGTGGATATGTAATATGCTATACCTTTGGAAGGATTCAAACCGACATTAATCATCACCTCCATTTCACACAGGGACCTTAAAGAGAGCATATTCATCGATGAAAGACTTTCAGACTAATGTTACTACTTATGAAACACTCCACGCTACTCAGTAACAAATATTCCAACAATCCATGGCAAGCCAAAACAACAGTGTTAACAGGAGGAAAATGATGGTGGAAAAAACACTTTTCAAAATATAATGGCATCCGTTCTTTGGCTCCTTCCCTAATGCTAAATAAACAGGATCCATCCACCATATTTTGCAGTCTGTCTCATTTCAAGTCACATTCACATTATGAGCTCACAACAGTATATTTAAATATAGGTGACAAGAATTATCTTCAAGTTTATTAGAATGTAGAGGCAGTACTGTGAGCCTTTCTTTACTACGCTGAGATCACAGTATGACTACCAGGGATCCTCAATTCCAGGACCCCATTGTTACTGAACCCCATAGATTTGAATCCATGAGTTAAATTCAATGGATCCCATAGGTATGTGAATTCCACAGGTAATGTGGCCCTGAAACAACATATATAGGGGCTGCTCCTGGCATTCCTGTGACCTCCCAATGAAGTTCAGATTACCTCCAGACACAACCAGAAGTGGCCAGTGCAATTGGAAGTGGCTTCTGATCACATCTGGGGTGGGGGGACTTCTTAGGCCCTTCAGCTACAAGCTAACCATCTGCGGATACTCAGATCAATGGATGCCAAGCCAGTTGAACTCGTAACACATTTAGAAATGTTATAGAAGTAATGAAGGCAGATTTTTTCCAACCTGGAACGTAATATTTAAATGTTCTGCAGAACAGAACAACACTGCAGAACAACAAGTGTTGGGTTCTTTGTGCTGAAAACATGTATGATAAATGGCCATTTATGAATTTGAATGTAAGGTAGACCATATATTTGAAAATCAGATAATTTTGCTACACTGTGGCTTTTGACCTCCAAATGACAAATGAATACCATGTTCTTGTGCAGATTTGTATGTGAATACATAAATGGTTTCCAAGCATTTATTTCCAAACAAGTGCATTACAATGAAAGCAAGAAATTCTGTGGATTTCAAACACACAATAACTCCATTTCTTATTAGCTATTTCACTTCCAACATGATAAACATTTAAGATATTATTAAATTAAAAAACTCCAACAAATGGATCAGCACCCTCTGGAAATTCAGGGAAGGATATCTCATTTGTGCTTTATTTTTTGTAATCATAGACAGCCACAGGGTGTTTTAAAACAGTTTGCTTCACTTTAACTTAATCTTTATAGCTAAGAAAATTCCCCGAACCATTAAGGCTGCAATCCTAACTTCCAGTTAGGCCAGCATAAACCCTGGCATAAGTCCTGTGCTGCCCTGGGGGTGTCACAGAAGTGTCATAAGGCACTTCTTCCCCACTGACAGGCACATGTTGTCTGCCCCACTGACAGGCCACCTGACAGGCACATGTTGTCCTCCCCACCACCATGGGAAGATATACCATGGCAGTTAGGCTGGCCTAAATTGGTTAGGACTGGGCCCTCTGTAAAGTAAAATAAATGTTTCATATTTTGTGTCTACATGCTTAGGAAGCATGAAAGTCAACTTGTGCCTCTTCCTTTCAGATTCATTTTTCTTTCATGGTCCATTGTACTCTGAATGAGTTTTAGTTTATAACATAATACATTTGCTTTGAGTCAAGGTGACACCAAATAGAAAGCATGTTTCGTAACAGATAAATCCTAAAATATTAGAAATTTTTGTTGTCCATTTAAAATTTGAAACATGTTTAAGCGCTAACAATAGCAATGTGGCGAGACATCTGCACCATGCTTGACAGAGCATTTCAGGCTGACCCTACAATCCAGAGGAACTACGTGAGCATGGAAGATACATTACGTATACCCATAGTTACTGCACCACCAAGTGAAATTCATATTGCAATTCAGAGCAAATTATTCTTACACCGGAGCAAAGACTCCCCATAGTTGCTCTGGATTGCACCCATATTTCGGTATCTTATTACGCAGGTTATTTTATTAAAATAGCACGCAGGAGTGGGGATCAAAATGCAGCCCAAAAAACCTTTTGCACTTCTGATTGGGATCCTCACCACCACCACCACCCTCGCTGCAAATAGAGAAAGATTTTCAGCCATAAAATTTAAAAATTCTCCACTTGCTTCAGGGGGCTTATTCTTTGTGGTAATGGAAGTGGAGGACTGTTTTTCGATAATTGTTTTCACCATGCTTTCTTCCTGGCAACCATTTCTTCTTGCCTAGGTAGAATATGCCAGGAATAACCATACATCACATTGGAAGATGTGGCGCATTTCCTGGTGCATTCCAGAGCAAAGAAATGGCAACCAGCAGGAGCTGTTGGCCAGGAATTCATCCAGCTCTTCAATCACTCCTGAATTCCCAGCTACCCACAGAAGCACAGCGAGGTTTTAAAAAGGACAAAGGTTTATAGGATGCTGTAAGAAAACACTAAAAGTAGCAAAAAATGAATCATTCCCAACCTCTGGAGGATCTGATATTTGAACAAACTGCAAATGGCAATGCAATTACCAAGAAAGAGCATAGATGGTTTAAGAGTCCATTCTTACCATCTGTTGGCACACTTTTAGGTCCACACTGACAAATTCTGCGTACCAACCTGGAACCTGGCCAACCAGAAGAGGTAAATAAAGAAAACTTTTACTTATCGTGTCCACTGCTGCCTGGGTTTCTGTTGGCCTACTCAAGTCTACACCAGTTGTTTTGCTAGTGTGGATCTGTTAGGGCAAAGGGAACAAGTCAGAACAGGCGCATCAGATCTAGCAGATGTCACTGCCATTGTGATCCACATCCATCCTTTCCCGATGCATGCTAGCCCAACTCAATCCCTGCCCCAATCTGACCCAGAACTGACTCTGCTGCCAATATGCTTGGATCAGTGGCTAGTCTGCAGGGTGAAACTGATAGGACATGGCCTCTCAGCCTTTGCAGCACCAGCTTCCTGTGGGCACATCACCAGTGCATTCCTCAGCCCATCAGTGATGGTGGACCATACTCTGTGGGTACGTGTGTGTGGGGTCAGGCTTTTCATGGAATGTCAACTTCCAATTTTTACCTTCTAAGGATACACTTGTGAATGTATCTCCTTGCATCTCATTCCACAGTTTGCAACCCTATCTTACCACCCTAGACAGCTAATTAAAGCTGTCTTTAATTATTTTTTATTATTACTTATTTTTATTATCACTTTAATTATTACTTATTTATTTTATTATTAGATTTGTAATCCACCTTTCTCCCTGAAGGGCACCCAAAGTGGCTAAAAATCAGTTACAATCGGCTAACCATCGGCTAACAACTTATGCAAGAGGCAACTCGGAACTACGTATTAAAAAGCAAGGACTGTGGAGAAAGGACATTGCTTGCCAATTGGAGAGTAAATAGGTGACATACCCTACAATCCAGAGTAACTACGGGAGCACATAAGAGACATTTACATCGACATAGTTACAGCACCACCTAGTGAAAACCTATGGGAAATTCATATTGCAATCCAGAGTAAATTGTTCTTACACCGGAGCAAGGACTCCCTGTAGTTACTCTGGATTGCACCCATAGGCTACAATCCAGAGTAATTATGGGAGTATGTAAGAGACATTACGTGCACCCGTAGTTACTGCACCACCTCGTGAAAACCTATGGGAAATTCATATTGCAATCCAGAGTAACTTGTTCTTACTCCGGAGCATAGTTACTCTGGATTGCGCCCATAATGATTTTTATGTCATTATTTTATTATTATTGATTTTATTATGTCATTATTTTAAAAATTTAATGGTTTTTTTAACTTTCTGAAAGATGTTAAAATGCCTTATGTCAGAGAATTAATATTGTAGAATAGAGAACTCGAGTCCCAAAATGAATTCTAATAGCATTCAACAAATTTCACTACCAATAGTCGCCTTGAATTAGCATCAGAGACAAAGGGGTGATACATAGATAAGTAGACTCCAGTATGTCGCAGGGAAAATTTCAAGCAATACTCAGGGGTCGAAGGGCACATCTGGGGGAAAATGGAAGGTTTAAAAAAAGACCTTCAAATCTACCTCCTGGGGTCTTGGATGCGATCAAAGAGTAGGTGTTAATGATAAATGTCTTAACAAAGGGTTCTCTTATCCAG
The DNA here is from genome assembly GCA_030015325.1 of Cryptoblepharus egeriae. Taxonomy (NCBI): domain Eukaryota; kingdom Metazoa; phylum Chordata; class Lepidosauria; order Squamata; family Scincidae; genus Cryptoblepharus; species Cryptoblepharus egeriae. Next base: position 26,516,888 of record JAREYC010000008.1, read on the forward strand.
GCAGGCTAGTCTGGGGCAGTCTAGCAAGCAGAGCAAACTATATAGATTTTTTTTTCTCTCCAACAATCTTGTTCTCTGCTATTAAAGTCCATCTGGAAACTGCAGCTACAAACAGACTAGGGTGACCAGATGCCCAAACCTCAAAAGGAAGACAAGGTCTTGAATTCCTCTCAGCCTGGCCTTTCCGGCAGACAATGGCATGTTTCCCTACTCACAAGTAAAGTCGCGATATTGGGCACTTTCACTTTCCCATAAAGCTCAATGCATATTTTTGATTTTTAGTTTTTTGGCCATGACTTTTGATTGGAAGGAGATATTTCAAAACCGATTTTTGCATTGGACTCTGCTCTTCAATACAAATCCAACGACATATGATATGATGGGGTACTGCGCACCATTGCAAAGTTCCAAAATGAAGCCAAAATGGAGGACAGTGATGCCCTTTTGGAGGATACGTGGACAGGTGACTAAAAAGAGGACAAATCTGGAAATTTACCGTCATATGATCACTCTGACGGTGACTCCTTGCAGATGAGAGGAGGGTGAAATATAAGCCATTACCAATGCTTTGCCAGTTGCATGAGATCCCTGCCTTTTTCTGGACTCCAGTTTCAAAGTTCTGGTTATCATCCTGCTTTCTTCCTTATCAACTTGAGCACATGCATTAAAATCTGTGCATGAGGACTTGCTCTAGACTCTTTGAATGGTGGTTAAGCTTGAGAAGACCAGAAGAAAATTCTGTTTTCTGCTGTGACCCTCCTTTCCAAGGAGCAAAGCACATCAAAGCACACCACTTCATGTTTTTAGGAAGGGAACTGGAATTTTTGTATTTTAGTTTATCATCCTTTAATAAAATATTTGGATAGACTTTGCTAGTCTACTTATAGATGTACCATTTTGATTTTAAATGAATTCTACAATGAATACAAGCTACTGCAATTTTATATTCTGATCCTTTCCATCATTTCCTATAGGTCACCTGGATTTCTACATATAGGGCACAATCCAGAGTAACTACGGGAGCACATAAGAGACATTACATGCACCTGTAGTTACTGCACCACCTCATGAAAACCTATGGGAAATTCATATTGCAATCCAGAGTAACTTGTTCTTACTCCGGAGCAAGGACTCCCTGTAGTTACTCTGGATTTTACCCTTAGGCAGAACAGCCAGAACAATCTATTAGAAATATGCAAATACTGCACATTTGTACCCAAATATAATACTCAAATACAAAAATACTGTAAATACATAAATATTAGTTTCTTCAGTGTAAACCAGCTCATTCTCTCTGGTCATCATAGAAAATCCTCTTTGATATGATGTCACCTATGAGGGTGAGAGGGGCAGCAGTAGGGCCTTCTCAGTAGTGGCACCAAGAGCACAATCCTAACCATGTCAACTCAAAAGTAAGCCCCATTGTGCTCAATGTGACTTACTCCCAGGAAAGTGTTTTTAGGGTTGCAGCCTAAATGAAGAATTCCCTCTTCATGTACAAACTGTTCCCTCCTTGAAAGCTTTATGTTTGGGCATAAAAATGTTTCTTTTCAGAACTTCTGATTTGTTTTCAACTTCTGATTTTATCTTGTTCCTTTTAATATTGAATGTTTTATAGGGAGATTTTATTGCTGATAAGGGCTTTGCCTATCTACTCTTTGATTAAGAAGTAACAATTGCTGGTTTTGTATTTTACCTGTTATGTTTTATGGTTTAATGATACCTTAATGATGTTTTAATTGCTTTATGTTTTAATTTTGAAAGCATTTTTATGATTGCCCAGTTAATATAAGCAGTTTCAAGTACCCTTTGGGGAAGAAAAGCAAGGTATAAACAGTATTAATCCGAAGTACTGAAAGGTCGGTATTCTAGGACACCATTTCATCAAAGGATCTGTACCCGCTGCAGTACTGAGCCCGATTCCATTGCCCACATCCTTTGCTCTTGCCCTGCACTCAGCAAAATCCGCTGTCTCCTCCTAGGACCCACCCTCTCTAATTAATATGGTCCTCCCCACCTTTTAGTAGGATTCCTTTTAAACGATTTTGTACATGGAACAACAGCCCTTGTTGCTGAGTTTTTAGTAAGGGTTCTTACCCCCTCTTTTAATCTGTAATAACTGTTTAGTATATATCCTGTTCTAAGTACTTGTTTTTGTTTTTCTTTTTTGTGGCTGTATTTGTAACATTTTGGTTGTTTTAACTTATTATATGCCAATAAAGGTTCTTGAAATTGAAATTGAATTGAAACAGTATTAAATTATTAAATCATTAATACTACAGTACATCCATCCATAAATCTATCAAAATGTGCATCAACATAAAGTAGAAATTAATTATTTTACAAGAACAAAAATTTTTAAAATCAAAATCAATTCACAAATGAAGGAATGACAGAGGATGCTTTGTTGTGAAATCCCAAAGGCCAAATCACAACTCAAACATCCCTAATTAAACTGTTTAATTAGTGGCCAAAGAGCACATCGAAAGCACATACTGCATGAGTGCTTTCTATGAAGCTGTTTCATTGCTTTAGAGTCAGACTACACATTACTCCCTCTGTTGCCTTTATGTGACTGCCTTCAATCCTATCTACACTTCCATGGGAGTACATCCCAGTGACTATAGTGAGACTTACTTCTGAGAATACATGCATAGGATTGTGCTCTTTGTTGCACTGATTTTCTTCCTAAATATCATAAAGGACCATAAAGGACCATAAGATTGGAGGGATAGTGAGGGGCTTCAAAACTTTGCCCTCTTTGAAGTTCTGATCTTGATTATAGTTCTTCCCATGCTATTTTAATGGAATTTTTTATCTTTCTGAATTCTTCCAGTTGCCTTATTTAAAATTTTATTGTATTTTTTAAAAGATTTTTCTGATTGTTGTATTTTTGGAATATAGCCACCCTGGTGGGTCTCTTCGGACAAAGAAAGTCAGGATAAAATATACATAATCAGTTGTGTGGTTTGTGGTATGAATGATCTCTGAATGCTTGCTAAACACAGAACATGATTTCAAGCATGGGGATGTATGTATCCCGCTGTATTTAGTGTAAGTTTTTTTAATGTACTTCCTTTATCTAGAACATGCCGTTAATATAGGAGAGATTATTTTGCATATTGAAATAACTGTAATTAAAATGCCAGAGCCATGTGGAACATATGGTTAGGCAGCTGCACTTGGCTGGTGTGAGATGCATTCATGTCTTTAATGCAGCAACTGTATTATCTGAAATGTTCTGAACCCAAATTAATATAGCTAACATTGCCATGGCACTGGATCTACCAATCTCAAAGGCTTTTATTTGTGGTTTCACATGATTCTCATTGCGCGAAAAGAGGACAACTTCCGATCTAAATGAGGCTTATGCCAATAGGGACAGTCCAGTGCACTTCTAAACATGTTTCTCTGCATTAACGTCCCATTAATCCCAAGAGGCAAATTGGGCTGCAGCTGAAAATTCAGGAACCATCCATGTAATCCTCCTATGCATGTCTACTTGGGAGTAAGCCTCATTAAGTTCAATAGCACTTATTCCCAGGTGAGTGTGTATAGAATTGCAGCCTGTATTAATTAGGTTTGTGTTGATTTCCTATAACGACCTCAGCTTGCAATTATGTATGCAGTCTTTGCTGGAATAAATACGGTACATTGCTGGCAAATGACTAATTGAATCCTAAAGTGGTAAATATAAGGATTCCCATTTTTAGAGGACATATAACACAAGTAGAAGACATGATCTCTGCTAACTGGGCAGAAAGACACTTTTAAAATAATGGGATTTTTGGTATGTAGATATTGCATTCTCATTCTCACCCCTATATCCACATTCTTTAGTTACATTATATCACTAAGGGATTTTTTTATATATAGGTAGGGTAAAGTCTTGTACAAATAGGCATGCCCTCATTTTCTATTGAAAGCAACAAGATTTGAGTGTGCAATGAATCACAACACCCCAACTCTAAATATATTTCCCAGCAAGTCTGTTAAATTCAATTCAGAATAGAAGGGCTTCATATTGAAGCTTATAATTTATCTGGATTTTGCCTTGTGCCTTAAGATACTTAAGGCCTGAACAAAAGACTACTTGATAAAGCCCAATTATGTAGCTTGAGTTCCAGCAAGAGGGAAAAACAAGCTATAAACACAAATAAGACTGCAATCTTAACCACACTTACCTGGGAGTAAGTCCTATTGAACACAATAGAACTTAATTCTGAGTAGACATGCTTAGAATTGCACTGTCAGCAGGTAACATAATTCCACCACTTTAAAAAATGGAAGTTCATAGTTCATAAGAGGCAGTGTGGTCAACATTGGAAGCAAGATGGGCAAATTCAGAGTTTTATATCTATCTATAGTATTTATGTACCGCTTTTCAACTAAAAAGTTCACAAAGCGGTTTACAAAGAAAATGGAAAAATAATAATAGCGAACTAAAGCTAATAGGTCCCTGTCCCAAAAGGGCTCACAATCTAAAATGCAAAAAAGAACACCAACAAAAGAACAGACATCGCTGTGGTGTGTAGGGCCAGTTACTCTCCCCCTGCTAAATAAAAGAGGAGCACCCACTTGAAAGCATATCTCATGATTTATATACATATATGTACATATGTTCCTTGTACATATGAGGGAAGTGGGTGTCCCTGCAGCAATGCTATCCACTTAACAGACTGAAACTTCAGTAGCACAAGACATGGTACATACACAATTCCCATTTAATCTGATTTCTGACAATCCCAAATTTCATAACAACTCTTCTTAGACTTCCTTTACATTTGTTCAGAAATGAATTAATACAGCAGGCTCACTTTCTTTTGATGTGTCCATATTTGTAAAGTTTGAAATACAGATCACAGCACTTTCTGTTAAATAAATCAAAACCCTGCATGAAAGAGTATTATGATGTATTATACAATGCTGAGCCCAGGATTTCAGGGCATCAGTTGCAAAGACTCAATGGAATCTTAAGCCCTTCATGAAGTAAACTTTCGTTTCTCGGACAGGGCCTTACAACACAGGTCTACTCAAAAGTAAATCCATTTAGGGCAAAATCCAGAGTAACTATGGGGAGTCCTTGCTCCGATGTAAGAACAACTTACTCTGGATTCCAATATGAATTTCCCATAGGTTTTCACTAGATGGTGCAGTAACTACGGGTGCTCGTAAAGTTTCTTATGTGCTCCCGTAGTTACTCTGGATTTGGGGGATAGTTGAACAGGAGCACAATCTTAAGTGTTCTCTGAGACTTGTGCCGACCTAAAGTGCGCCAAGGATTGCACTCACAAATTCTTTGTTCATGGTTTTTTAAAAAATTGGATTTTTTTATTGGTTTTATATAGTTTTTAAAGGTGCTTCATTGTCTTTTTTACTGCTTTTATCCTGTTTTTAAGTTGTATCTTATTCTTAGTTTTAATTGCTGTTAGCCGCCTTGAATTTCCTCTTGGGAAAAAAGGAAGGATACAAATCAAATCACTTCTGGACTACACAGACATTTCAGTAAAAGTCAATGTACCTCTGTGGGTTGTCCTGCTAGTCGTGACCAACTCTAGGGGCAGCGCTCATCCAGGGTGATCATATAGAACAGAGGGCAGCGTTCCTTTATCTTTAACTATAGGCAGAAATTTAGGCAGGTTCAGCTTAACACAGAAACTTTTAAAAGCAGCACCTGCCAAAATTCCCTCTTCTATACAATGCATGAAGGTAGAGGCACTCTGTTCTCCAATCTATATGGTCATCACCATTACAAGACCAAACAGCCAGTGTTGTCTGGCAACATCTCCGTGGATATGTGGCCGACATGACTAAATGCCATGTTACAAAACGCTGTTACCTTACCACCAAAGTAGTACCTATTCATCTACTTGCATTTACATGAACTGCCAAGTTGGCATGAACTGGCAAGTAATGGGCGCTCACTTCATCATGTCATGTGGTAGTGGTACTCAGTTCTCAAAACCGCTGTCCCGCCAACTGTCAGGTTGACAAGCTCAGCATCTTTAACCCCTGAGTCACTGCAGTCTTATTTCTAAAACAGAAAAATATGTGGTTGTTGTTTTTCCTTCGGAAAGTCTAACTTTTCTGAAGTGTGGGTTGTGATGCCAAAAGGGAAGCTTCCATTGTGTGTTTTTCTACTGTTATCTTGTTAGCTAACTAAATCTTTGGTAAGGAAAATTGGTGTCAGCAGTTCCATTGCTTGGGGCCAAATTCCAGAAGGGTGTTCCTCAGTGGAGACAAGTTCAGGATAAAGGCTTAAAATACACTATCTAAGGGCACAATCCAGAGCACGTTCAGCCTGCTCTGCCCTAACTGCTCCCTCCTAACTATTCTGTATCCAGAGCAGAAAGTTATGCTGCATCCAGAGAGTCAGGAAGCCTGGGCTGCCCTAACTGTTCCAGAGCATGCTAAGTAATTGACACATGGGGAGGACTTGCTCCTGAAGAGACACCCCTCAGATCACACTGAACAAGGAACAGCTGTGGTGCCTACAGTGGTGACACAACTCTGCGCATCACCCAGTGTGGTAGTCTGTGCGTCACCCCTGGGATGTGCGCACCACCCCACTTGGACTGCTCAGTTGTCAAAGTTGGCGCCTGCGCAGTTGTTTCTGAAGCCAACTGGCTTCAGAAAGAGTACTGCTCAGACACCATCACTGACGCCTGTGCAGTACTTTTCTGAAGTCTTTCGGCTTCAGAGGAGACTGAGCAGGCGTCAGAGTTGGTGCCTGTGCAGTACTCTTTCTGAAGCCATTCGGCTGCCATCCGCCTCCTGAGAGAGTCTGAATGGCCGTGCAGAGGCGCAGACTTCCTCTGCTCTAAGGAAGTCTGCTCTGAAGCTGTTCGGCATGCTCAGTGTGTTTCTGCGCAGTGCACCTCAGCTGGCCGTTTGGGCCAGCTCTGAGGACAAGTGGCAGCTTCTGGCTGCTGCTCTGCCTTGGAGCAGCCCTGAATGGGCGTGCTGATGCCGGGGGCCTGCCAAAGGAAAGTCAAACTCCTCTGGGGCATCACCCCATACGGAGCGCATCACCCAATGCAGCCCACACCAGCCACACCAGTCTGGTGATGCCACTGGGTGCCTGCCTTATAAGGAGTCCCTGATGAGATGCCAGTACATTCTACAGTGAATACAATGGGCTTCTTGGAGTGGCCTGCTGTATTCTGAGGTTTGTGGGCCGTAGTTGTTCCATATCCTGAGGTTGAGAGGCAGGAGTTGTAGCTACGCTGGCCAAGAACTCAAATTTTTGGTCAACACTGCCATTCTTACTCAGGCCTTATCATGGATCCCTATGGGTCTACTCATCACTATACCTGCTCCTGAGGTGGTATAACTCTGAGGGCTGGAAGAGGGCATTTCTGCCTTGGAAACAGGCTCTGGATACAGAGTAACTGCTCTGCCCTAGACAATGCTAAACATGCCCTCAACTTGCCTCTCCTGAGCTGCTTAGGCTGCTGCCCCAGTTAGGGCAGAGCAGGTCCACCTCTCTTAGGGCACCCTATGTTGCCCTGCTCTGCCCTACGCCTCTTCCAGAGTAGCTGGGGTGGAGCATCTTGCAGTCGCTCCAACCTAGTGATAGATAGGGCAACCCAAGGGCTCTTATGTGGACAGATTAGTTGCTCTGGATTGTGCTGCCTGGCTTCAGTCATAAGCAGACCTACCTGGACAAAAGCCCAACTAAACACCATGGGACTTACTTCTGAGTAAACAAGCATAAAGCATGCTGAACAGGTTTTTTTAAAAAAATAATATTTTCCTGGCTAATTAGTTCAGTAATCTTTAACTGCAAAAACAATGTTGGCTGTGGGACAGACGCAAATCAGAAATCACATATACCATCAGAACTGACAAGTTGGCAATATATGGAAAACAGAACTGAGCCGTCTGCAGTCTGAGCTGTTGAGCAGTAATTCTAAGTTCAAGGGTTGGATTTGTTTGCTGTGGAGCAATGCTTGGAATTTACTATTGTAAACGAATGTCTGATAACCCAGAGGTATTTGCTGATAAAAGAATGGAAGCTTCTGTGTATCTGGCAGCTGTTCATTTGCTTCAAACTTCTTGAGTGGCTTAAAAGTTATGATACTCAATCCAGAGGGAACCTTGATCAACTTCAGTGCATGCGCTGTTTAATGTTTTCTGATTTATATGAAAAGCTCCCATTAGAAATTAGCATAATTGCATGAACAGAAATGAAAAGCATAGGCAATGTTTATGAAATATTAAAGTATTAATTTCAAGTAATATCTCCGGGGGAAAATCATATCCGCAACTTAGCAGAGGTTGATAGGAATTATATTTCTTTCTTTCTTTCTTTCTTTCTTTCTTTCTTTCTTTCTTTCCTTCCTTCCTTCCTTCCTTCCTTCCTTCCTTCCTTATTTCTTTATTTCCTTTTCTCTTTCTTTTCCTTCCTTCCTTCCTTATTCCCCATATCCAATGCACATTCAGAGCTGCTACAGTGCTACTGTGGGGCTGGGAGAAACTTTTTCTTTATCCTAGAGAGCACTGCAGAAGCCCAAATAGATCTTCTTGATGCTGTGCCTACCCTATCCTGTCCTACCCTACTTGTCTGGTATTGCACATGTGTTTTATATGGCACATTTGAGACACCCTCAGCCGGTGAAAATATTTGCACTAACCTAGCATTGCGCTATCAATTGCAGATGGGTCACAAGTAGCACAATAGCCACTGAAACCGTTCTGCATTCTGTGGTTTAACCTAGCTCCAGCTACTGTCTAATATAATAATACTAATATAATATACATTAGCCCTACAATCCAGAGTAACTATGAGAGCACGTAAGAGACATTACGTACACCCGTAATTACTGCACCACCTAGTGAAAACCTATGGGAAATTCATATTGCAATCCAGAGCAAATTGTTCTTACACCGGAGCAAGGACTCCACGTAGTTGCTCTGGATTGTGCCCATAGTATATTAGCATATATACTATAGCATATAGCATACTATAGCATATAGTATAGTAATATAATACTAGGTAGAACATTTTCATCTGATAGCTACTGGAAGGTATGCGTGCAGCCCATGACTTTCTCAATCTGTCCAGCTCCCAAACATATTTACCTAGCAATGTCTCATTGCCTTAAATCTCCAAGTAAGTATGATTAGGACTGATGGTTGAGCTTACAACTACATGACCTCCTAAATTGTGGCATATTTGTACTAAAAACATACAGAAACAAAACTGAGAGCTGAACAAACTACAATAAGTGGCAGTAGATTTGAATTAGTACACTGGAGTTCTAAACAGAAAAAATGGGAACAGAATGGAAATGTCAACAGTTTGTTAGTACTATTGAACAAGAAGATCTACCCCCCAAAATGTTCATCATGTTTTAAAACAGACCTTACACTCCAGGCTGAATGTGGGGGATTAAGTGATGCTCCCATAAGATTAGATTAGATTGCTTCTCCCATTATCACAAAGTAGCCTTAAAGCAGGGAAGCAGACATCTCCTGCATGTCTTTCAGGCCATATATAGTGATGTCTCAAAATAGATGAGAATCCTTATCTGTGCCTGTTCCCATAATCTTTCAGGACTCCACATAGGGAAGGTACCTCCATTTTTCTCAGACAGAAAAAGAAATTTGAGAAGGGGTATTCTCCCCTCTGACATGATCAGAGGAGGGTAAGGACAGAGAGTTCCTGCCCCAATCCATTTTAGCTACAAATGCAACAGCATGGTCGAAGACTTGGAAGAAGGAAGGTGAACATATATACATGTGCCCCCCTTGCCAAGTCATCTATGTTCTTTATATACTGTACTTAATTAGAAGTATTTTTATCCTGTTTGTCTTGAGTTCAAAGCCACTTTCTGCAAACACAAATAGTTCAGTGCTATAAAAGCCATTCGGTTCCAGCTAAACCTCACCTTCAGTGCAATCCTATTTGTGTCTGCTAAGGAGTAAGTTCCATGAAACTTAGGAAAGTGCTTAGGATTGCAGCCCGACTGATCTTTGTGGATCACCTTTGCATGGGGGGGGGGGGGCTGGCGAGGCAGAGGAATGCAGCAGTGCTGGGCTCCAGCAGTTTCGCACCTACTCTGTGGAACCGGTTGTTAACGGTAGATAGGACATATAAAGTTTAAAAATAGCCATTTAAAAGTGGCTGCCAGATGGGCAGAGAACTGGTTGTTAATTTCTTTGAATCCCATCACTGGAATGCAGTCTTCATAGCTACGGCCTCCCTTTTAGCATCAGATGTTAAAATCTCCTTCATATGTTCATGTTTCTCCTACATATCTCATATATATGTTCAAAATCTCATACATATGTTCAATGTATTTTATTAATGATATGGCAAATTTGCGTCTTCCTTTGTTCAGCTGTTGGTTGCCGTATCTAGACTTTGATTCAGCTTCTCACTATGTTGCAGTGCTCCGTTCATGTTGCCTTTCCAGACACATTAAGGAAGATCATATTTCTGTGTAAAAGAACATATGGCTAGCACATGCATGACAAATGCTCTCATCATTGCAGTGTCATCTATTCCTTAGGCATGGGGGTGGGAATATAGGAATGGGGCTTGGATGCCTTTTGCGCAGTATCCCTTTGTGCCATTAAATAAGCGCTGGTATTTTGGATGATAGCTGTAGATTTAATAGATGTAGTACTGATCTCATAAGCAGCCCAAGCTTTGAAAGACATCGTTGTAAACTCATTGATCTGCTGGATTTGTTTTATATTAAATCAACTCTCCTTATCAGATGGAACTGAATCATGACTCTTAGATCCAGGGTTTTTCATCCAGACAACATGAAATTTTAGCTGAGGCCTTATCCTTATAACTGCAATTCAGATTATATTTACCAAAGGCAGCATTCTATTCCAAGTATATTAATCAATTTGATTAGTAAACTATGAATCCATTTGATTAGTAAAGGGATTCAGCCTACATGCCTTTACCTAATTTTAAGTGTTTAAACAATATTGTGTCCGCTTTTTGCACTTGTGTAAATGGTATTGTTAAAAAAATTTTAATATCCTTCACTTCAGCTTAAAATAAAACTTCCAGGGTGGTTTACAGTCCATCAAAATGCCATAAAAGTTAAAAGATGCAATAAAAACCCAGCAATTACGAAACAGGTGGTAAAAAGAGCTGAGTGACCGGAAAAGAATTCAGCAACCATTCTCAAACCTACAGATTAACAATGTAATCCTATGCAGGCTTACCTGGGAATAAGGTCCACTGAACTAAGAGCACAATCCTAACCGTGTCTACTCAAAAGTAAACCTCATACTATTAAATGTGTCTTACTCCCAGGAAAGCATCTTTAGGATTGCAGCCAAAATCAGACTTCTGAGTAAACATGATTAGGATTTATTATAACTGCATACTTATTCTCAAGATGTGATGGCAGATCTTGTGATCCACTTATATCACATGGGCAGCCATCAATTAAGCTGTCCTCAATTGGAAGCCAGTAAGCCTACACCAGCAAAACTTAGCAAAAGACAAGCTACTGCAGTAGATAAGGTGATAGAGGAGGTAGATTGGTATATGGATCAATACATACTTAGGGATCAGAGATCATCAATAGTAGCATCCTTAAGTTCCAGACCCTCCATCCTGGGCCAGATACATTCCCTGGAATGTATAACCCTTTAGGTTCCCAGGAACCTAAAGGGGTATAGAACTGAATTGGCCCATTGGGGAACGTAGAGCAGACAAGGAAATAAATAAAATTTCTTAATTCATGTTTACTGTCAGGCTACTTTGTCTATCCTGTTTTCCAAAGCCTTTGAAGATACATAATGGTTTTTTAAACATTTTTTATTTCTATAATTTACTATGCAAAATAGTTATATATTTGTATAGATCCATCAGCATACATGATGCTGGATAGCTACAATCCTGAAGTCATTTATAAGTCCTCCGGCTGATTTCTGTGGCTCCTCAGGGAGCCAAACCTCATAGTTTGGGAATCACCGCCTATACAGCACTGGATCTCACAATCTGCATCAACCTCCTTCTGGAACATAGGGCTCAATCCAGAGTAACTATGGGGAGTCCTTGCTCTGATGTAAGAACAATTTACTCTGAATTGTAATATGAATTTCCCATAGGTTTTCACTAGGTGGTGCCATTACTATGTCGACGTAAATGTCTCTTACATGCTCCCATAGTTACTCTGGATTTTAGGGTATGGCCTATATCCTAAAATGAAATTAAGCCCCTTGCTCCGGAGCAGTTAATATGACTTTCCATAAGATAATACTAGAGGGTGAAGTAACTGCGTGGACCCATAACTGCTATGGATTTTGCCCAAGGTCTCTCATTCCTTGCTGTAGAGACAATGGCCAAAAAGTGTGCTGAGAAATAAAGCCGTTTCTGTCCAATATTATATAGCAGTTCTCTGTGTGAAACAAGGACATTTCTTACACTTTGGTATTGCACTTAAAAGGTAATAATAAGAGTGAGTCATCTGTTACTAGCAACAGACTGTACGAGAGCAGTAGGCTCTGGTTACTGAGGCATCTTTTGCTGTACAGTCTGTGCAAGAAAGGATGTAGGGGGTTGCAGTCTCTAAGAAACCAAGATGTCTCATTCTGACATCATTCTTTCCCACACAGCCATCTACATTCTCCTTCTGGGATGGAGTCAGTTGCCTAACCTTTACAGAGATGCTTTTACTCATTGGTGTATTAATTTGCTGGGACTGACTACATCCCGACATTCGAAGACACAAAGGAATGCAATTTAGAATATTAATCCAGGTGTTGTTCTAACCTTTTCAAGTCAAGAGGATGGACTGCGGTGCTACATTTGTAAGCTCATGCTTTCTCTCACATGGATCTGAGAAGACAATTGGCTATGGGTATATTTCTGAAATGTGTGGTCTGTGCACTAGTTCACTTTGTACAAGGCTTTGAACACAATCCTAACCATGTCTACTCAAAAGTAATCCCCATTGTGTTGAATAGCTCTTACTCCCAAGAAACTGTCTTTAGGATTCCAACCTTTGTCAGGCTGTCACCCATTAGCCATTAATTTTTCATTTTCTTTGTAAACTGCTTTGTGAACTTTTTAGTAGAAAAGTGGGACAGACAGACAGACAGACAGACAGACAGACAGACAGACAGACAGACAGACAGACAGATAGATAGATAGATAGATAGATAGATAGATAGATAGATAGATAGATAGAGTGAGTGAGTGAGTGAGTGAGTGAGTGAGTGAGTGAGTAGTGAGTGAGTGAGTGAGCAAGAAAGACTGGTTCGGATGCCAGAGTCTGTCTGTCTGTCTGTCTGTCTGTCTGTCTGTCTGTCTGTCTTTCTTTCTTTCTTTCTTTCTTTCTTTCTTTCTTTCTTTCTTTCTTTCTTTCTTTCTTTCTTGTTTCCTTCTATCCTTCCATCTATCCAGCTATCTATCTATGCATCCATCCATCCATCCATCCATTCATTCATATCCCAACTTTCTTGCTGAAAGGACCCAAGGTGTATATGGATGCCCTTAAAGGACACTTTCACCGCCTGTGCAATATAAAATGAGTTCCTTTATTAAACCTTGCCTATTCCTCCAATTTTGATCTCTCTCATGCTGTATCCTGTGGTTTCTTCTGCATGCTACTCCTCACAGGATTCCTCATCAAATCCAAATTCTGGATATTGCTTGTGAGTGCCTCAGTGTTTATTGTTTTTAATCCTTAATTTTTCAGCTTTACCCCCAAATCCAGAGTAACTACGGGAGCATGTAAGAGACTTTACGTGCACCTGTAGTTACTGCACCTCCTAGTGAAAACCTATGGGAAATTCATATTGGAATCCAGAGTAAGTTGTTCTTACACTGGAGCAAGGACTCCCCATAGTTGCGCTGGATTTTGCCCTTAGTCCTATGGAGATCTGATAGAAACCTCCCTATGGAAAGGTGAAAACAGAGAGATACAAATACCAGTGTTTGCCTCTATCTATCTATCTACAGTATTTATATACCGCTTTTCAACTAACAAGTTCACAAAGCGGTTTACAAAGAAAATGGAAAAATAATAATAGCTAATTAAAAGCTAATGGGTCCCTGTCCCAAAAGGGCTCACAAACCAAAATGCAAGAAGAACACCAGCAGAAGCCACTAGAACAGACACTGCTGGGGTGTGTAGGACCAGTTACTCTCCCCCTGCTAAATAAAAGAGGAGCACCCACTTGAAAGAGTGCCTCTTGCTCAGTTAGCAGGAGTTAGCAGGGCTCAGTTAGCCTGTGATCTCGGTCTAAACTGTGTCTAGTTCTAAAGCGTAGTAGTGCTCACCTTGTGCTCACGTTTCCCTGAAAGAGAAGCAGAAACAGTGATTAATTCCTGAACCTGGACTCAGTCCTGGAAGCCACTCTTTTCCCTATAATTAATTGAACAGCTATCATGTTATGGAAGGGAAAAAAATCCACTGAAATTAGTTCCCCCTTTCTGATATGGAGCCATTTGCTGAACTGCAATGATGAGCACAATCCAGAGTAACTACGGGGAGTCCTTGCTCCTGTGTAGGAACAATTTACTCTGGATTGCAATTTGAATTTTCCATAGGTTTTTCACTAGGTGGTGCAGTAACTATGGGTGCACGTAATGTCTCTTATGTGCTCCCACAGTTACTCTGGATGGTAGGGTAAGTCACAGAAGTCTTGAGTGCAAGGGCTTCCCCATAACATTTTGGAGCAAATTATTAAAAACCAGAAATCAAGAAGAATATTCTTTGAAGGAAAATAGAGTGGGAACAAGAATATGCAGAACTATTTTTTTGCATCTGCAAAGTCAACGACAAATGCTACCCTAGGAGACTAACGGCAAAATATCATCTTTAGATGTTGTTCCAGCCTTGCCATTAATGACCACACATAATTAATCATTTAAGTATGCGTAAATGAAAGGCAATTATACAGTTGTGTGCTAGACATATTAAAACCTACTCCTTCCATTAGGCCCACAAGAAGAGTTTCTAATTAAAAGGGAGAATGTCAAAAGTGTCTGCAGATCTCCCATCAGGTTTGCTCATCTGTTTATTCAATCTCTTTAACCCTCAGTCTCTTTGAGGGAGTCAGTTTAACAACTTTGGTCCAAGTTCAAGCAACATGAAAATAATACTTACATGCCTATCCTATACATAATGTATTACTATGTACATATATTGATTTATGGCATCCCTCCACTTCCACTCGTGTTGACTGTCTTAAAGCAGTCAGCTCATACTTAGCAGGATGCTCACAACTGTTGCATAGCCAGAAGGGATGGTGTTGGAAGTACTGCAGGTGTACTGTGTAAGCAGTGATGGATTTACGTATAAGCTATAGCTTAGGGTCCCACTCTCTCATAGGGCCCCCCAAAATTTAAATTGTATTTCAGTTCAACAATTACTTTGATAAAATACATATTTTGTTATGTGTAAATGGCTTAAGATACCTATTTGGACCATAAATTACCATATATTACCATATTCAACACAAAAAACAGCAACTATTTGTTGTTGTTGGACTTTTAAAGGACAGCTGGACTTATAAAGGGCCACATTACCTTCAATAGTTTAGGGCCTCATCAAACCTAAATTTGGCCCTGTGTGTTACCAGCCCTTCCCATTTCTTTTCAGAGCCATTCAGAGCAGCGACACAGAGATGTGTTACTATTACAGTCCCAAATGGCTCCAACAACAAGTAGGATGCTTATATGATCCAGTACAGCACCTGCAGTACTGACGGTGCTCCCCGTACACATACCAGCTTCACTACTAGCTCATGAAAATCTTTCTTAAACCACACCCATGCCATTTAGACTCAAATCTCAGAATCCATCATGAAAATTGGAGCAGCAACTAGTCCAAGAAAGTTTTGATATTGAAATAGGGTTGCCATGTGC
This sequence comes from Cryptoblepharus egeriae, assembly GCA_030015325.1. Taxonomy (NCBI): domain Eukaryota; kingdom Metazoa; phylum Chordata; class Lepidosauria; order Squamata; family Scincidae; genus Cryptoblepharus; species Cryptoblepharus egeriae. The sequence continues at coordinate 26,532,741 of JAREYC010000008.1, forward strand.
CCCCCAATAACACGGACAATCCTGGTTTGGGGGGATTGTGTTCACATACTGGCAAAAGGGACAGAGGGTCCTGTCCCAATTTTGTGAGAGTTGGCACCAGGAGTGGGCAACATCCAATCTAGATTTGCGTAATATAGTGCCTGATCCATTATAGCATCTTCCCAGGAGGAATTGACGGCCCTCAATCGGCTTCGCACTAACAATGGCAGATGCCAATATTGGACATGCAAGTGGGGACTTGTTGACAATCCTAATTGTGACTATGGGAATGTCCCACAAACATTACATCACACTGGAAATGAATGCCTTAGAAAATATTCTGGCTCCCTGTGGGAATTACAACAACCACCATATTGATATCCAGCCATAGACTCAGACACAGGCCTATATCCTAAAGTGAAATTAAGCCCCTTGCTCTGGAGCAGTTAAGATGATTTTCTATAAGATAACACTAGAGGGTGATGTAACTACGTGGACACATAACTGCTATGGATTTTGCCCATAATGTCATATACAGTACTTTATTTACGTGAATTCCATGTTATTCTGCTGTATTTTGCCATACAAATAAAAAAATTGAATATCATCAGATCATCCTGTTCTGTCCAAGATCATACAGCAGAGCATTGGCACATAATGCTCAGGCTAATAGTTTTGCTCTTTTCAAGATTACTAGTCAGTCCTGTTCATAGTCCTGCTTCTACGACTGCCTTTCCTTTATAAAGGACATTTACATTCAAGACTACTAAAGCTTCTACCAACGACTAACAAATGCATTTCAGTCCTATATAATGGCAGACAAACACCCTACAAGATAGAAGAAGATTTTACATGGTGTTTTATGCTGCAATAAGTCCATAATATGCAACAGAACATAACTCTCAAGCAGGGTCTGAGTAACAACATCAGGGGATTCAAGGCAAGAGAAAAATTCTATAGCAGGGCTTAAATTAAGCAAAGTCTAATAATATTGAGGACGTTAGTTGTACAGAGGGTTTGAAATGAAGTTTGTGAATGCCTTAATTAATCATAGTTTTCATAATCCTGCCTGTACAATCCTTCATTTTGGCCATTTGGACAAACAAAGGCTGCAATCCTAAAGGCACTTCCTTGGGAGTAAGACCCATTGAACACAATGGGGCTTTCTTTTTAGTAGACATGGTTAGAATTGTGCTGAAATTTGCATTTATTCTACAGCAAATTTTCCAAATTTTCCAAATTTGGCAGTGTCCAAATTTTCAACTTAGGACCTTTGATAAGTGTGTAAAAAAAAAAACCACTTGTGATCTGTGAGACGAGAAGCTGTACCTGTTGAAATTCCCTCCTTTATACACTTGTTAAAAGTCCAGGAGCCCAAAAGTTAAAGGTTTGGACACCCTTGTTCTATAACCTGGTTTGGGGAAGCGTGATACACCTCACCATATGAAATGGTTCCCCAAAGTGTCAGTTTGCCTTCCCCGCCTCTTCTTTCCTGCTCTTTGCAATCAATACAGCAAGTTGCAAAAAAACTGGTCAAACAACTTCCCTAAGATGCAAGCCACATACTGTGAGATTTTGCCATTCCTCCTCCCCAACCCATTTTGCATGAGCAATTTCCATTCTGTTGTGTTCTCTCGCAGATGGTGTTCTGGAGATATGAACGAAAACAAAGTCTATTTTTCAATCTGTCACAAAGCTATCTAGAGGAATTAGTGTAAGTTTATTTGTTGGCTTACCGAGACAGAGTCCGTTCAGGAGTGCCGTATCTAAAAAATGGTAACTTTAACTGCAAGCTCTGAATTCTCAAGAAATATAGGATTCTTAAGACCCTGCAGTCCGAAGGACAGCAAATTTAAGCTACCACCTCCTAGAAAGCTGTTTTGTGCCTATTGAAGTACATGTTGAATGCATTGAACTTATCCTACTCTTATATTGAATTTTAGAGCACAATCCTAACCATGTCTACTCAAAAATAAGCCCCATTGTGTTCAATGAGTCTTACTCCCAGGAAAGTACCTTTAGGATTGCAGCCTTACCCATAAATCCAGAGTAACTACAGGAGCACGTAAGAGACTTTACGTGTACCCGTAGTTACTGCACCACCTACTGAAAACCTATGGGAAATTCAAATTGGAATCCAGAGTAAGTTTTTCTTACACTGGAGCAAGGACTCCCCATAGTTACTCTGGATTTTGCCCATAGTGAATTTGCACAAAACATTGCTGAAAATACATATGGAAGCAGAGATGGCCAACAGTGTGCTTTTATTGCTTCTTTTATCTTGTGTATGTGACAATTTGTGTAGGTTCAATTTTTCAGACTCTCTGAAGCACCACGACATGGATAGCTGCACCATCTGTAAACAGTACAGGATTTCTAGGGCTGACACATTGCTGCTCCGTCCTTGAAAAGTGTATTCCAAAGAGAATACTGAATACTGTATTTTGACTGTATTTAAAGTAATGCAATTATAGTAAAAAAATCTTTTTACTTGGACCCTTTGGTCTTGATAAAGACTTTGGCTGCAATCTTATGCATGTCTACATTGAAGTAAGCCCCACTGAGTTCAATAGGGTTTACTCCCAGGAAAGTGTTCTTAGGATTGCAGCCTTATTGTCAAGACACAGGGCTGTGGGTGGTACAAGTGGTTAAGACACTGTGCCTGTTAACCAGCAGGCCAGGGTTCAAGACTCGGGTCCCCACAAGACAGGTGAACTCCTGTCCTTAGCCTGGCTCTGCGACACAGCTGGAACCAATAGTATTGGCTCTGCCGTTCCATTGGACTAGTTCAGTGGCGTGGAGAGGGGGCATTTGCTGCTTGGGTAACAGCCTGTCCTCCATATTAATCTACCTAGGACTTCGTGCTTCGCATGCAGCATCAAGCATGATACCATAGCCTTTCAAGACTGATGGTCAAGATACACATGCATTCTTTGCTACTGTTTACCATCCATTTGAGGCTCCTTTTCTTCTGCACTCTTTTGTTTTGGGGAGTACCTTCCCAGTTCTCCCCCTCTGGTTTTTTTTTTTGTTTGTTTGTTTATTCTCTCCTGTCTTTGCCATTTTTTTCCTTCTTTACCACAATATAGCTTCCACTTTGGAGACAGTTGCAAGGAGGTAAAGGCAAGATATACCTAGATTTCTTCCTTCTGTGCTGGGCATTACTCTGCTCTGCTTCCTTGATCCGCAAGAGTCATCAGGGGCCAGGCTTTGCTCCAAGGTCTTCAGTATGTTGGTTCCAGCAATGCTTGAACCATGTACTTTGGCCTCACCTAGGCTTATGGCTATCTTTTGGTGCACTTGAAGTCATTCTATTCTAAGAAGAATGCCACATACAGTATTTCTGAATGTGTTGATCTTTTTAAGCAAAGGTTGTGCTATTTCTGTATTTTGCACAGCACCAAGTCCCTTATATGCCTTTTGTGGCCCACGAAGACACCCAATTCTGTCTGCCTCTGGCCATCCGAGATTGTTGAAGTCTATGTTGGTCTCAGTCTGCCTCTGAACAACTTATGAACAATGGTTTCTGAATGATGGTTTCTGGCTTGGGCTGGCTTGATCTGCATGATTTCATTACAAAAGGAGTGTGGTAAACAGTTCATAGTTCTCATGTGGTTCCTTTATCTTAATTCTCATGTGTATTATAAATAAGCTCAGTAAAATATATTGATACGATCCATCTCTAATTTATTCATTTATGAACATTTCTGTAAATTTATTCAAATTTGACATTGAGCACAATCCATATCAACTCAAATGTAAGCCCCATTGTGTTCAATGGGTCTTACTTCCAGGAAAGTGTCTTTAGGATTGCAGCCATAGAATCATAGAGTTGGAAGGTACCCAGTAGGTCATCAAGTCCAACCCCCTACCTGTAGCAGGAAATCCTCCTAGAGCAACACGTAAATTAATTGTTTCCTCCCTCCCTGGCACCTGACCCAGTGTCAGAGAAGGCTCTCCTGCCAAAATGCCCCCGTTTTATGTGAATGTTTTATATCATGCAGTGATATCACTGATCTTTGGTTTTAGAAAATGTTCCTATCATTTTAAGAGAAGGAAGTTCCTATTTAATGTGAGTGCCAGAAGAAAAAAGCACATGGAGCTGCAAGCTGGGATACATGATTATGCAGTTTGTGCAATAAAATTGTGTCTGAGCAGATATTCAGACACAACATCATATACTGAGCATACTTTGCAAAACAAAAAACTCATGCCTTTTTCTGCACACTATTGACTTGGCCTGCTAGCATACTGTGGTGTTGGTTTAACAGGTATTCTCAGTGACGTTTTCTTTAATGGGTCTTCACACATTCGGAAGGTAAAGGCCATGGAAAAAAAACCTTCAGGTATCTATTTCTTTTTCCAGCGCAGCCAGCCAGTGCTGGAGATGCCACAACCCTGATAAAATGTGCTTCTAGAGAGCGAGAGCTGCTTATGTTGTGGTTCAGCACCGGCTGAATGCATACAAACCTGGGGGTTTCATGTTCAGGTATATATAAATAAAATGGGGGGGGGGGCATTTTTATCAAAGCAAAAACTGCTTAAGCCACACACCAGCAAAATGCTATACAAATTCTTTGCAACCGTAACATGGGATAACTTCACATATAACTCACAAATTTCTTATAATAGAGATTCGGGGGAGAAGAAAATGAAGTAAAGGGAGAAGTGAGACACAGAAATTAGAGTTCCGAGAATGCTGTAGGACAACTTGCAATCTGTCCACATTGATTGGTTTATAGGTAGTTAAATGGTGCTATTTCTGATTAAAGTTATTTATTTTTATTTCAGATTGAAGTTTTTTAAGTAACATATATAGAAGCCCTCCTTGTGGACTCTGGTACATGTGGGGGTGAGGAAAGAATGCTAGGAGCTCCAAATCCACCAATGATGCAGACACAAAGGGAACAATCCTAACCAGTTTAGACCACCACACTCAACTGTCTTCCCATTCCAATAATGGGCATGGAAAGGGCATTGCATCTCTGGATGGTAGACTAACCCCCCCCTCCAGAGTGGCACAAAAGTGTCTTATGGTAGTGGCACAGCTAAGGGGGTGTCAGGGGTGCAGTTGCACTGGGCAACAAACTTTAGGGGGCAACAAGCTGAGCTTAACACTGGTGGATTAAATTGTGAAAAATGGGGTATGTATGAATGATAATACCATCATTTTATATATTGTTGGAAAGTTAATTTAATGCAGAATGCAATGAAACAAACTGCAGTGAGATATCTATACTCTATCAAAAGCTATGGCCAATTAACAAGAAAATAAAAACACGAAAGCCTAAGGAACAAAAAGTGGATTTCTTAACTCAATCTTCCCATAATACTGATTGCTCTGAGATGTAATACTGATATTCTATGGAAATAATAAGGTGTTAATATGAATCTGCTCTCATTTTGATATGCATATACAGTTACCCTAAGCTAACTGGGTATAAAAGCACTTCTAAGTTCAGTGGTGGGCTTCAGGGGGTTCTCACAGGTTCTGTAGAACCCTTTGCTAATGAGTGCTGGTTCTGAAAACTAGTTACTAATGGGACATAGAACCTGTTGTTTATTTAGGTTATTAGGACATAGAATCTGTTGTTAATTTATTTGAATCCCACCACTGATGTTTCTCTTACATGTAGCAGGGAAGACATTCCACTTTGCCCCAGCACAGTTTCCCTAACCAATAAAGGACACAATTTTAATTTTTTTACTTAATTAAATTTGATTTGTTGTTGCGGGGGGGGGGGGGGGAGTGACAAAATCTTCTTTGACTCCAGATAGCAAATACAGTAGGAATGCAATCCAGAGTAACTATGGGGAGTCCTTCCTCCAATGTAAGAACAATTTACTCTGGATTGCAATATGAATTTCCCATAGGTTTTCACTAAGTGGTGTCGCAACTACGTTGACGTAAATGTCTCTTACGTACTTCTGCAGTTACTCTGGATTGTAGGGCTAGTGCTTTAGCTATGCCACTAGCAGAGCAAACTGTGGTGAACTGTTGAGGAAGAGGAGGCATGTTTTTCCCCAATTTTCTTTTTAAAAATACCTGGGGATGACAGCACTTCTAGTTGTGGCATCACTTCTGGGGCAACATTTTGAGCTTTTTACCAGGCTACATGATCATTAGCTACACCACTGCCATATGGCAATTTTGCTACACCCCTGTCCAGCATGGGACTTGTGCTGGGACTTTTGCCAGGGGTTAGGACTGTACTGAACGAGCCTCCCACCCATCCTTACTTGCCTGCATCAACCACACACTGATCCAAGAAAGCTGGTGCTTCAATCAGCATATCAGTGTAGGAGCAGAACTAAGAGGTGGATATGGGAATTCATGGGAGGAAAAAGGCATAAGATTACTTGGAATGACTAATTTTAATTGATACATGTGATACATTCTATCTACCTCTCCACAACCTATTACACGTGTGGGCAGGCTTTGTATCTTCAGGATTCACTTTGATTTTTTACCTCGTCTCCAGAACCCACAAAATGTAGTCTGTTATAAATAGTGTTTCAATACAGGAGAGACGTACATATATTTAGAAGATCGCTGAACATGTGCTCAGCCCAGGAATTTGTTTTCAGTATCAGAAATAAACTTTTTCACACTAAACTTCATTCCTGGTTTTCCCCAAGTTTTCCTTTTTTATTCCCAGAAGTCTTAACATAGGAAAATAAATTTGTTCAAGAGTTGCAGCCAGAAAATCTTGTTCTAGTGGAAATCATCCAGAAAACTTGCTCTACCTTCTTGCCTAAATTCTGAAAGTAATCTGTCTGCATTCCCACATATCTATAGATCTTCTCCCAGGTATAAACTCACACTTCCCTCCTTCCAAGTGCCTTAAATAGCTTATTGATTAGACAAGTTATTCTTGTTTTTCAAATAAACCTGAAGAGAAAAAAATGGAGAAGATGAAAACAGGATGCTTGCTTGCAACTAATATTAAAAAACATATTGTGCAGTCACATAACATGAGTTTTATGACTGTGCAAAACTGTCTTTAGGGACCATAGACCTTAAGCTTCAGGTGCAAAGCAAACCTTCTTGCTCTCTGACTTTGAAAGGGGCTCCCCTGCACATATCTTGAGTATCTTCCCAGCCAGGTCCTTGACAAATGCAGCAGAGATGTATATTGGGTTTGCACAGGTGATTGTCCAAATAACAGAAGTTATAGGTGTCAGTGGTTTCTCTTTGTTGTCTTTTTCACATATAAATGATTGGCTAAATATCATTCTTGAAGGGAGGCACACAGGTGTCCTTAGGAAAACAAACTGTGTTGAGCCACTCTGCCAAATGCTGCATCAGCTCTTGCGTGCCTGTCCAAGACATACAGTTTGATGAATGTGGAAAGTGCACATCAGGCAGTGACTCTACATTTGGCAATGGAAAATGAAAAGGATGCAGCAGCTATTTCTCAGGTAGTGTTTTTTAATCCCTTAAAATGATGTTCCAAATGGGTGGTAAAACATTGCAGCCAGGGAACCACTGACACTTCCCCCTAAAGGACAGGGTGACAGCAACTGAAATGACACTCTGCCAGCCTCCTGGCACTTAGAGGGTTGTTATGGCTCTCTGGAGGGACCCCTCTACAAGCAACCAAACAATGTAAACAGCAAAAAAAAATCCACTTCCAATTTTCATCATGAGTGCTGCAAACCTACATACTTTGCAAAAAAATAAAAATACTTTTGTGCCCAGCAGCAGCACAATCATGGTCAGGGTTGGTTTTAGGTTTGATGAGAACCTAAGCTATTGAAGGTATTGGGGCCCTTTATATGTCCAGCTGTCCTTTGTCAACCACAAATTGTCACTTTTTTGTGTTGAATATATACTATATGGTAATTTATGGAGCCTACACAACATAAAACACTGTTGCTGTGTGTAGGTTTTATTTTATTTGCTTTTTATCTGGTATTTTGGGAATGTACATCAAGTTTTTTTTTCCTTTAAATTTTTTTGGGGACCTCCAAGAGAGTAGGGTCCTAAGCTATAGCTTGTTTAGCTTATATGTAAATCCAACACTGATTCATGGTGATTGTGTTGCAACCTTATCGCCTCCTCGACAAGCATTTACAGGTTCCCAAACACTGCCTGAGAGTTTGGGAATGGCTGCCTTAAGAATTTGGTGTTTGGCCATCTGAAGAGGATGATCAACTAACATAATATTTGAGAAGCTATATGCAGTAGTGGAGCATCTCTGCAATGCCCAGCACAATTTTATGCAGAGATCAGTTTGTAAAATGATGGGCAAAATCCAGGGCAAAATAACTACAGGGAGTCCTTACTCCAGTGTATCCCTACAATCCAGAGTAACTATGTGAGCACATAAGAGACATTTTGTGCACCCATAGTTACTGCACCACTAAGTGAAAACCTATGAGAAATTCATATAGCAGTCCAGAGTAAATTGTTCTTACACCGGAGCAAGCACTCTCCATAGTTACTCTGGATTGCACCCTAAGAACAGCTTACTCTGGATTGGAATATGAATTTCCCATAGGTTTTCACTAGGTGGTGCAGTAACTATGGGTGTATGTAAAGTCTCTTATGCGCTCCTGTAGTTACTCTGGATTTGGGGGGTAAGATGCTGCACAACAGAATGATGGTAAATGCCATTCATGTGGAGAAGGCATTTTCCAGTTACCAAATTTGATCTTGGGGTCGGGGGTTGGTGCCTGCTGCTCTAGGCCATTATAAGTCATCTGAACATTGTGATTATCTGTCCCTGGTTTTGTGATAAGAGGCTGGGTTCACATGTAATTACAGAAACTTAATTCTTTTTGTCTTTTAGGCATCTGGTGAATGAGGACTAGCAAGATGTCAACCAAGTTATCTGACAGCTGGAAAATTTATTCTCAACTCCCCTATAGAAGATATTCTTTTTAATATATATTTTATTATACAAACATATATTTTAAATGTTACAACAGATGCTGCATTTCCATGGGTTCATCACATCATACTGTTATAAAGCCAAAATGCATACAACCATGTATATGGGCATAATCATTCATGCTTTACTTTGAAATTGTTGCTCTCCGAACCCTGTCTGGGTAATAATTTTGTGCCAAGGACTCAGGTGATTCAGGATTGGGCTCTAAGGCTGCAATCCCAACTTCCAGTAAGGCCACTCTAAGCCCAGCACAAGTCCTATGCTGATGTGGGGATGTCACCAAAGTACCATGGACGCTTCTGTGGGGGGAGGGTTATGTCAGTGCACATACATGTGCTTCCCTCCCTACATCACCACAGGAATGGGAGACCAATGAGTTGTGCTGGCCTAGATTAGGATTGCACCCTAAATTGCACTGAGGCTAATGCTGGCAGCAGAACCTTATCAGTGAATGTCTCATTAATGAATATACAATTGCTTCTAAATCAATCAGTGGATTCATGCCAAGTTCTATGGGCGCAATCCAGAGTAACTACGTGGAGTCCTTGCTCTGGTGTAAGAACAATTTGCTCTGGATTGCAATATGAATTTCCCATAGGTTTTCACTAAGTAGTGCAGCAACTATGGGTACACATAGTCTCTTACGGGCTCCCGTAGTTACTCTGGATTGTAGGGTATGGCTCCCATTTATCCCTTCAGTGAAATGTTACTGAAGACAGGATGGAATCTGGCTGCAGAATTTCCACTCTCAGAAGTAAAGGCAAACAGTCCTGAGCATTTCTCCATCATTACAATGGATGGCTAACACTGCTCATCGGCAGCATGTATATTAAATAAAAAATAGTAAAATTCAGGGATATTATAATGCCTGGCCTGTCAAAGGTGCTAAATGGAAAAGGAAGAGAATAGGAAGGAAGGATAGAAGAGGACAGAGCTCTCAAGAATGGTATTTATGCACAGCCCATATGGTATGGACATAAACAGCGTGAGCTTTCTGTACTAGCGTTGTGCAATTTGTAACCTTTCCCCCTCGCTCTTGCTACCAACTGTCACTCTTGCCTGTAGCACTGAAGACTTCATAAAAGCATGATGACTGTGTTTGATTTCCATATGTGTGACAATGAGAGAAAGAAGGTTTTCAAGGGTTTCTTCCAATAAGAAGCACCAGTAAAAAGGATTTTTATGCTTGCTCTGCCTGAGATCCTGTAACTTCTAACTATAATTGCAGTTGTCACACTAATAGCACAATCCTAACCATGTCTACTCAGAAGTAAACCCCATTCTGTTCAATAGGTCTTACTCCCAGGAAAGTGTCTTGAGAATTGCAGCCTTAGACTTTTTTTTAAAGTCCTCACAAGTAACTGGAGGAGGCTTTGAAGATCTTCAGCCGAGCTATTTTGCAGCCTACTGCTGATCTCCAGATTTTTGTTGGTAATTCTATTTAATGGCTCCTGAAAACTACAGGGCTGCAAGAGAATACTTTCAATTACATGCTATCTGAGTCACAGTGCTGACAAATGTCTATAGCATGGGGAAATATCAAACGCTCTTAATGTAGCAGATGGCTTTAAAAGGAAAAAAATTCTGTCATATAAAATATCACTTTGCTTGCAGCCTATCCTTTAATGCACGTTAGCATCCTATGCATATTGATGGTTTTCTCAAATGAACATAATAGCTTGAAAATGTCAAAGAAGACTTTTCTAGCCTGTCTTCCTAAACAAAAAATACTCTTCTTAAAGTTTACAGAGCATTTTCTTGAAAAAAGAAAACTTTCTTTTATTGAAAGAGGCAAATCCTTAGTCTCTTAATTTTCATAAATAGCATTCTCCCCACTAGTGTCAATGGAATTATGTCAGTTTTAGTGGGAAATGCTCTATCACTTAATAATGTTATTAGTAGTAAATAGTTTACATCATGTCTCCCTTGATGGGATGCTATCACATTTAAGGTATCACCTTTTCAAAGGAAATTCTGTGCAGAATTTCCTTCTTTGGATAGCAAAAAAATTTTAAAATCCTCCCTAAAATGTTGATTTTTTAAAAAAATGCAAACTACACATCACTTTTGGATTTGCATTTGTATGGGAATAAAGAGTGCAAAGGGTTGCATAACTCCGTTAGGGATTGGTTAGAGGGTTTTAATCTGGGTGTAAAGAGACAGAGCCTAGGTAAATAAACCAAGGTCTCCTGCTGATCAGATGACTGGTTAAGGTCTGGATCAATATTGATAAACTGTATGATCCATCAGCACTGATCTCACAAATACACCAATATAACCATGAAGATTACAATTGTATTGTTGACACAGCAACAACAAAATAAATTCCACAGCAATAATTGGTAATTGCGTATTTAGAGTGTGTAACCAAATAACTGCAATGTATGTTGGTTAGAGCTGATGAGTCATCAGTTTTGTATTTTTAGCTTTTCAAAAAAAGAAAAAAAACAGGAAAGCCATGAAGGAAACTAGCTGCATTATGATAAAACAATCACTTGACATTCATAGAATCATAGAATCATAGAGTTGGAAGGGACCTAGTAGGTCATCTAGTCCAACCCCCTGCCTGCAGCAGGAATTCCCCCTGTGGCTGCAACTAAGATATTCTAATCATTCAAGCCATGTCCTTGGAGGACTGTGGTGTTCTTCGACATTTTAATCCTCCCTTGTCATCTTGCTTTTTTATTCATCCTAGATTGTGCAATCTGTCCTCACAAGTCCTCATCACTTGGTGAGACAGAAATACTGTGAGGCACATTTCTTTCTTCTTCACCTTGACTGCACATCATCTGGACTCTCCAAAGTATTCCTATTTTGCTTTGCTCTTCATGGTGCAAATGGTATTCTACATTACTTGAAGCGCTTGGTTTTACCCTTCAGTGCTTGTTTTTCAATGACATTACTATGCACAAGAATCCTGATCCAGAATAGGACTGCAGCATGAAGGGAAAAGGTGATGGGCACCCCAACCCCTAGTTGCCTGGGGGTTATGATAAGTCATAAGGATTCAGTTCTCGTATCTGTTAGCACAAGCTGACATGAATCCACTAAGAGCACAATCTTAACCATGTCTGCTCAAAAGCCCCATTATGCTCAAAGCGTCTTACTCCCAGGAATGTGTCTTGAGGCTTAACTATAACATCTGAGCTTTGCTTAAAACTATATCTTTAAAAGATTTCAAACGCTTTTAGGGCCAGAATTTTATTGTTCATTTGATGTTGGATCCTTTAAAGCTGCAGAAAAGGCTGGATTTGTCCTAATGATAATGTATACTTTTATTGCAGAGTTGGGTCACCAGGTTGGCTTGGCTGCAGATCTATCTAGTCTCCAAATCTCTGATAGAAAGGTCAAAATAAAATAAGGTTTTTAAAAAACCCTCTATGTGTCCGAGACCTGGAAGAGGTGTTCCTACACATAACTAGGAAAGATGGATTATTGTCCAAAGGTAGCCCATAATAAACCTACATAAACTGATGACATGCATCATATATATTAATAGCGGGAGATTGAGTCTCTTAAGTACATGAAATTAAGACTCCTACAGACAAGGTAATAATTTCTACATACAGTATTCACCTTAGTAGATAATTTTCAAAAAAGGAAAACAGAAAAAAATTCCAAGAGACCGAGCATGCTCAGTGCGCCAAAGATTTACAAACTGTTCAGACATCAACTAAAAAAAGAAAAGAAAAAATAAACGCAGCAGTCATAGGAATCTGAGGAAGGCAGGGAAAAGGGAATTGGTTTGCTTGAGCCAGTTGGGAATTTGGATTAGGGAATTAGAATAAAAATGTAAAATAAGTATTTCAAGTCTTGACACTCCATTCCAAAACACACATCATTAAAAAAATTATGCATTCACACCCCATGCACGCACTATTTCCCAAGATTAGAGAAAAAAACATGGTTAGTGTAAACAAAGATGTTCAAGCATCAATATTTAATGATACATACTGTAAAAGTACTAAGTCAACTTTTAAATCAGTGAGTTTTCCGGTTAGTGTTGCAAAACAATGCTTAGCAATAAACCCCAGCTCTCAGTCTTGCTCACTTGGACACTGTGGGCTAATGGGGGGGGGGGGGAATAAACTACTGCGTAAAACAATCCTGACCTCCCCACATCACAGTATTTTCATATGACAGCTAAGATAGTACGGGACTGTTTTCTTAGCTTAGAGCAAAATCCTAACCATGTCTACTCAAAAGAAAGCCCCACTTTGTTTAGTGGGTCTTACTCCCAGGAAAGTGTCTTTAGGATTGCAGCCTCGGTTGATTTTCCACCCTCATATTTGAATTGCAATATTGAAGTGTGGTGTTGTTGTTGTTTCCAAAAGGTACAATTAGATCCTCAAGCCACAGGTTCAGAACCTGTGTTGAGTCAAATTTACAGGTTGAGTCAAATTTACCGGAGTCAAATATACAACACAGTAATTGTGTTGAGTCAAATTTATGGCTTTGGAACTATGGATACCCATTAGCTATTAATTAGCTATTATTTTTTTCATTTTCTTTGTAAAACGTTTTGTTGAAAACCCATATATAAGTACTGGAGAGAGAGAGAGAGAGAGAGAGAGAGAGAGAGAGAGAGAGAGAGAGGACAGGACCTTCTGAAGGCCAAAAGGAGAAGGGAAGCTAAAGTTTGGGTTGATCATGATTCCTTTTCTCCTTGAAAATGTCCATGTCCATAATGTCCAGTATCTGCTGGCCACTGATGGAAGTACAAAAGCAAAGCACAGTTCAGAATCATTAGGCACCATACTAATCTCTCCAGAGTTATAAACAATATTCTTTCTCTTATATGGTGCCATTAAGAGTAAACTGATGCCAAGCAATTGAACAGTTAAGGCTTTTTCCTATCACTTTATCTCTCTTTCAAGAAAGCCAACAAGCATTTAAAAAAAGGATCAAAAGAAAATTTGAGAATCCAAGGAGCAATAAGTCAGTGAAATGATGAGCTTTATAGGAAAGGGATTGTTATGCTTTTTTCAGGGGGAAAAATGGAAAAAATAATGTGCAAGTTACCAATGGTTACTCACAATTGGTTTTCTGAATCAGGTTCATCAAAAAGTACTGGGTGAAGGGATGGGCTTATTCATAAAGGTTCAACATAGCTCCTGCCTGACTTTCCAATTTCATGAGGCCATTTCAAGTGCAAGTTCCAGTGCAGATCAGAAGCCCCTAATATGTTTGGGTCACAATTCAAAATAGCAGCAAAACTTTATCAAGCTAAGTGGGATTTATACCCCGCTTTTCCCACAACAACAAAAATGTCCAAGGCAGCTTACAAAGCTTTAGTTCCTCCCCTCCTGCTGTCCTCACAACCCTAAGAGGTAGCTGAAGCTGAGCAAGAATGACTAGCCTAAGGTCATTCATGGCCAAGGAAAGATTTGAACCAGGTTTCAATCCAGTTCCCTGATCAATACACCATCTTAGCTCCCTTACTAAATGATGTGGCAGCTTCTGCTTTAGCCACTCTTTAACAGTCTAACCCAATATTCTCCTCCACATTTCCTCTCTGTTCCCCTATTCCTTTACCATTTTAGGGCACAGAAAGGGAAAGAGGAGCAGTGGAAGCACATGCTCCACATCTGTTTGAAGCAACAGGCTACTTCGGCCTCATGAATGAGCTGCCTTGACTGATGCATATAAGGAAGCTGGAAATCTCATCCACTTTGCAAAGCCTTTTGAAGGTATGAGGCATCCTCCTTATTTTAAATTCAGCGTGTAGGATGACTGAGTCAGAACAAGATTGTTTAGCACGTATTGTCACCAGAAAATGGAGCCCTGAAATAATCAAACACAATCCCACATCACCTGAGGGAAAAGGGGGAATTTATTATGGTCAATTAATGCCTTTGACTCATTTCAAACATTCACGCAATTCTGTCTTACGCAACCTATTTCATGCATTTTTTTAAGAGTCAATACTTGCTTTCCAATTCCCCAAAACTGCAGGCCCTTTTTCTTGACCAGAAGAGATTTTTTTTTTGTATCTTTGGTGGTTCCAAAATACCAGAAAATATTCTAGACCAAGTTTGTACATACCTAAGCTGATTGTGGCAAGTAGCAGTAATTAACATTAGTTCCCTTTTAATAGGGTCTTTCCTATCTGGAAATTGAAACTCAAATCATATGAACACTTACTGCGGAGTGAGCCATACTGAATTCAGCACTAAACATGCATATCATAACCTTCATCCCCTACAGGTTCCCTTTAATTAATTTTATTTGCCATTTTGCCTCCATCCATTTGCAAATACTTTTGCTGCTTCTTGTCCCCTTTTCCTTTTCCTGATGACCATTTGGTATGTCCCCCAATTGCTGATTTTATTTGGAAGCAGTATTGTTTTCTTATTATTATCTGATCTTTCAATCGCCCTTTGAAGACTCCCAAAAATCAGGTCATGATCCACAGATGGTCCTGACTCACAATTTGGGATCACTGATCTAGCCATGGGTCATCAGAACATCCTTTAACAAGCAGCTGCACAGATGAATTACATACTGGGTTAAGAAATGTTTTTGTCTGTTCTACCCCTAACACCAATCATGATTAGTGGATGTCCCCTCGTACTAGGATCTGTTCTAGGATCTACAATGAGGACTGTATCCACATTTTCAGGTTGCATAAATTGTCCAACACAACTGAGAAGTCAGTGCCTTTGGGTTTTTCAGACTGGCAGGGACAATGGGTGAAGTGCTTTGACACTGGCTCTGCCCAGCATCAAATCCCATTTCCCCCCACAGCTGGGTTTTTAAAGGGGGGACTTGATATTAGTCTTTTAGTCTTGTGATGGAGATACTCAGTGACTTGGGGAAAAGCCCGTTATGACTCATTTTTGAGTTTAATCACAGGAAGGCTATGGCTGCAATCCAGAGCAAATTCAGCCTGCTCTGACCTAACTGCACTCTCCTAACTATTCTGTATCCAGAGCAGAAAGTTATGCTGAATCCAGAGAGTCAGGAAGCCTGGGCTGCCCTAACTGCACCAGAGCATGCTAAGTAATTGACACAAGGGGAAGATTTGCTCCTGAGGAGACACCCCTCAGATCACACTGAACAAGGAACAGCTGTGGTGCCTACAGTGGTGACATGACTCTGCACATCACCTTGTGCGGAAGTCTGTGCGTCATCCCTGGGATGCGTGCCCCCCCCCACCTGGACTGCACAGTCACCAAAGTTGTGCCTGTGCAGTTTTTTCTGAAGCCAACTGGCTTCAGAAAGAGTACTGCGCAGGCACCATCTCTGACACCTGCACAGTACTTTTCTGAAGACTTTTGGCTTCGGGGGAGACTGTGCAGGCGTCAGAGTTGGTGCCTGTGCAGTACTCTTTCTGAAGCCATTCGGCTGCTGCTCCGCCTCCTGAGTGAGGCCGAATAGCTGTTCAGAGGCGCGGACTTTCTCTGCTCTAAGGTCTCCTCTGAAGCTGTTCGGCATGCTCAGTGTGTTTCTGCGCAGTGCATCTCAGATGGCCGTTCAGGCCAGCTCCTCAGACAAGTGTCAGCTTCTGGCTGATTCTCCGCCTTGGAGCAGGCCTGAATGGTTGCTCTGACGCCCGGGGCCTGGCAAAGGACAGTCAAACTCCTCCGGCACATCACCCCATACGGAGTGCATTCCCAATGCAGCCCACACCAGCCGCACCAGTCTGGTGACACCACTGGGTGCCTGCCTTATAAGGAGTCCCTGATGAGATGCCAGTACATTCTACAGTGAATACAAGGGGCTTCTTGGAGTGGCCAGCTGTATCCTGAAGTTTGTGGGCAGCCGTAGTTTGTTCCATATCCTGAGGTTGAGAGGAAGGGGTTGCAGCTAGGCTGGCCAAGAACTCAGATTTTTGGTCAGCACTGCCATTCTTACTCGGGCCTTATCATGGACCCCTATGGGTCTACTCATTACTATACCTGCTCCTGAGGTGGTATAACTCTGAGGGCTGGAAGAGGGCATTTCTGCCTTGGAAAGAGGCTTTGGATTCAGAGTAACTGCTCTGCCCTAGGCAATGCTAAACATGCCCTCAACTTGCCTCTCCTGAGCTGCTTAGGCTGCCCCAGTTAGGGCAGAGCAGGTCCACCTCTCTTAGGGCACCCTATCTTGCCTTGCTCTGCCCTAAGCCTCCTTCAGAGTAACTGGGCTGGAGCATCTTGCAGTTGCTCCAACCTAGTGTTAGATAGGGCAACCGAAGGGCTCTTATGTGGACAGATTAGTTGCTCTGGATTGGGCTGTATGACTCTAAACTTGACTCAAGTCAAGCCATGCTGAATTTTACCCATCACTGCTCATGATATTTCATCTTCACATTCCCATCTCCTGCTTTGAGGTTCTTGCCCTATCTTGAGGACGAAGCTAGAAGATTATAATTATTCCTGCCTCATCCAACCAAGTTTCCATTACACATGCTAGTTCAGCATGTTCACCTGGAATAAATCCTTGATAGTTGAGGTCTTCTGAAACTCACTTGCGTTATTAGTACGCCCTGCAGATGAGGAAGGGTCTTAACTAGGATACACTCAGTAGGTCAAGTGGGAAAACAATTGGAAGGAAAAATTTATTCTAAGACTGCAATCCTAAGAGCATTTTCCTGGGAGTAGGTGTGGTGAGGACTGTAGGTGGCGTAAGTGGTTAAGACACTGTGCCTGTTAACCAGCAGGCCAGGGTTCGAGACCCGGATTGGCCCCACAAGACAGGGTGAGCTCCTGTCTTTAGCCCAGCTCTGCAATGCCAGCTGGATCCAATCGTATCGGCTCTGCCTTTCCACTGGACTAATTCAGTGGCATGGAAAAGGGGGATTTGCTGCTTGGGTAACAGCATATCCTCCATAACAATCTAACAGCTTCACATGCTGTTCTACATGCTTCACATGCTAATCTACGTGCTTCACATGCAGCGTATGCAGTGCCGAGCACAATACCATAGTCTTCCAAGACTGACGGAGGCCTGCTTTTTTCCTGGGAGTAAGTTCCATTAAACTCAATGGAACTTACTTCTGAGTAGAGATGAATATTATAAGTATCTGAACACGCTTTCCTGGGCTTGGGTCAATTGCCAATCTATCTCAATCCATCAACTGACAAATAAATGTCCTGAGCATTAAAAAATACAAATTAATTTTTCCCCATTCTATTGACAGAATTTGACACTACATAGAAAACAAAGTTCACTTGAAAAGACATCAGCAAAAGATGCAAGAGATATTTGGTGGTGTCAATAATTCAATTAAGGACAGAAAAATTATGTATTTCCCTCTCCTTGCTCCAATTTTCTGGGAAATAAAACATATAATGAAAAAGAACCAAGAATAATATATCAAAGAAATTCCTATTCTCAAAGCATTTATACTGGGCATGGCTTGCTGACTTTGCTGGGGCACTTTAGGCATACCAGGAATTTGAGGAATGTTGGAAAGATGCTTTTGTGCCATTTAGGCTGCAATCCTAAAGACACTATCCTGGGAGTAAGACCCTTTGAAAATAATGGGGCTTCCTTTTGAGTAGACATGGTTAGGATTGTGCTCTTAGTTTTAATTTGAGACAATATTTCATACTATTACAGCAAAAGGACTGTGCTACCCACTGGAAAAATAATGAGGTGCTATTAGTCTGAAAGCTCATTTTTGTATGTTTTGTCTCTGTTAAACATTTAGTAAGATCCTATTGTCTACTGTGAATATTTAGATTTTATAGGTAATTATTAGTGAGGGTATGGAAGTCAAATATGTTGATGGAAAATTAGCACCTTCAAGGAAACATTATTGTGACACAACTATAATTGTTTCCTGCAATTTTTCCCTTTTGTGTATGTGCATGCACAGCTATGATAACTGAACATATGGAGATTAACTGAAGTGTGGGAGTCAAAAGTGTTTATCTCTAAGCAATGGCTCTATAAAATTAACAAATAAGATTTCTGCCATTTAATTCAACAGCTGTATTTGTATTATCCATCGTCCATACATGTGAAGCAGTATCTGGGAAGAAAGAATAAAAGTAAAAAAGGGAAGAATAGTTCCCTTCACTGTCTTCACTGTCCTTAGAAAAGATTCAGGCAAGATTTATTTCTTAAAGATTGAAGGCTTTTGCAGGCACCAAGCAGAGAATCAAGTCTGAAGGATGCCATTTTTCCCCCAACAGGTATCGCAGCAAGATTTGGAGAAACTTCATAATCCAGTTCATGTTGATGAAGTGATGGGGAAGACATCTATTGAATGCTTATTACAAGCCCAGACACTCTTGCTAAAACAATGAAGAAGAAGAAGAAGAAGAAGAAGAAGAAGAAGAAGAAGAAGAAGAAGAAGAAGAAGATGATGATGATGATGATGATGATGATGATGATGACGACGACGACGACGACGACGACGACGGTAGGCTAAGAGTGTGAAGCAGTGGTGGGATTCAAATAAATCAATGACAGGTTCTATGTCCATAGAACAATAGGTTTTATGTCCCATTAGTAACCAGTTCTCAAAACCAGGCGCTCATTAGCAAAAGGTTCTATAGAATCTATGAGAATTCCCCTGAAGCCCACCACTGGTGTGAAGGTAGGCTAAGGTCACCCTTATGACTTAGAGCACATCCTAACCATGTCTACTCAGAAGTAAGCCCCATTGTGTAAATGGGCCTTACTCCCAGGAAAGTGTCTTTAGGATTGCAGCCCTAATGAACCTTTCTACCCATTTCTAGTCCAAAACGTTAAACACTAGTTTCTTGCCTAGTGAAGCTGAAGAGTCCAGTGGCAACCATGTTAGTCAGGAATGAGATCTGCAACTATCTGTGCTGTGTTGCTTGTCAAAAGAGCACTGGTCAGGGTTTCCATGTAGAATGGAGGACAGAGTGCCTCTACCTTTAACCATTGCATTCAAGAGTGAATTGAGTCAGGTTTGGCTCATCATAGAAGGGTTTAAAAAGCCTAAATTCCCTCTTCTATGCAATGGTTAAAGATAGAGGAACTCTGTCCTCCATTCTATATGGTCACTCTGGCACTGGTTAGCAATTTTCTGAACCCTTTCAGATGGCCTCCTACTTGATTCTCCAACCACATTCTACACATTGGCCCACTGAGTAGTTGCAAAATTCAGACCTCTGTAGAGAAAAAGATGGTTCTACTAAATCCCAGTTCAGTCCTATTCAACTTTCCCACACCAATGTTTCTGCAATGCAGGCTCAAGGAAAGAGATCAAATATTTCTTCATCTTTGGCCTGTGGGCCTCATGTTTGACACCTGTGCTTTTGTCCAAGATACCCATTTAACTCAAAAAAGGAATACATTGCTTCATGTAGCAATTAATTATGATAAACTATTTTTGCTGCAGAAAAAAAATGCTAAAGTGAAGACAGCAAAGGAAAGATTTGATGATAAAGCCTCTTTTCTACCCACCATGGCAGAGTAATAAAGAAGTAATATAAGAAGGCTGAGGAAACCTTGTCAGATTAATCTTATAACATTCCATTTCTAGATTTTGTAATGCGATTATAAATGCCACATTAGAAATACGACAGAAAGTCTTTAAAAGGTATGCTATACAAGCACTCGTCATAGTAAGCTTAAGAAAAGATTTGTACTGATTTGCTCTTTTGATTCATACTATTTTCCTTGACTTTTGCAGATCAGAAAGTCATATACAGCACTGGATTAACTGATAGACGAAGTGTACTAGAATAAAGATGCAGTACTATCCATGAGATATGCTGGCATACAATCACACACTCAGTAATTAAGTCCTCCCCGCCAACAGATGCATCACAGATGCTGGACCACCACCAGAAAAATGCCATTTCAGCATAACTTGGACGTCACTGTCGCAGAGTGCAACTCCACCTTTGGGGGGATGGGGAATTGGTGAATGAAGTGGGAAAATGAGAAGTCAACACCAATGCCAGATCCGAACACCGCCCCCTTGGATGGGCATGTCCCTGATACCAGAAATATGCCACAATAATGAGAGAGCTAGCATAAGCAGCTCATGGAGAACCTCATAGGAACAATGAGGGAGAGAAAAACAGAAAACTATACCTCCTGTCGCCACTGTGCTGAGACCACACCCCCAGACGAAGCATAGGATTCAGATAACATTCAATGCTACTCATAGCCCATCAATCCCAGTATGAAAGCCCCTGCCAGTAAGACTACATCTTGGATGGGAACAGCATGAGTCTCTATATCTCTCTCCTTTTGATGATAGGAACCATGGGAAGCTGGTGTGAGGACCAAGCAAAGAAGGACCAGAATCCAACTTTTAGACCAGATACTAACCTCCCTCTTGAAATGCCTGGCCTTATACCAGGACACCCATATGTGTCCTGGTGCAATCCTAAGCATGTCTACTCAAAAGTAAGTCCCACTGTGTTTATTAGTACCTACTCCCAGGATAGTGTGGTTAGGACTGCAGTCATAGTTATATAAACTCTTTTTTTGTTCTCTTTTTGTTGTGCCTCATTTCACTTTTCCTTTTTTCTTCTGCAATTCACACTGAAGAGAACAAATGATTTTCTATGCTTTTTATGGATTAGGAAAAACTATTCTCATTCTCTCTCATCCTTCTCATCTCATTCTATATCTTTCTTGTTATATAAAACACAATAAGTTCCTCAAGAATTTTTCTGCAGATCTTTCACTCTTTCTCTTTGGCCAGACAGCTATTGGTGTTCATTTTTCTAAAAAAAAAATCAAGTCAGCCTACTTCAAACGAGCAGTGAATTTCTTGGTAAATATCAAGGTTTTGAGAAGACATTCTCCTATTCTATGTCCAAGACAGCAACATTTTTCTACTTCTATTCGTGTTTATTCAAGCTCTCAGAGAGCTTTGCCAGTGATAGGAAAGGGCACCAGAAAAGACAAGCACCAGAAGACCAGAACCTGCTTTCTGGGGAACAACACAAGATTACCTGGCTGAACTGTTGTATCTAGCACAGATTCCCACAGCTTATCTGCTGGGTCCTCAGCTCCATAGGACATACTCCAGAGTAAGATATGGAAAGAGCCGATTTTTATTATCCTGCCTTGTAAACTATTTACTAGGCAATGCCTTTTATTGGTAACTCACTTATCTTTGTTGATGATTGGCAGTGCAAACATCATTATGGTGGTCTAGAATGACACAGGAGTGAGGAGTAATTTTTTAGAACAGGTAGACATATTGGCAGGAGATGCCGCATCATCTCTCTGACACTAGGGCTGGGGAAAAAACACACATTTCAAATTTGAATAAATATACATAAATGTGTATAAATGAAGATATTACAGTTGGAACTTATATGAATGAATGAATTGTACTGAGCTTATTTATAATACACATGAGAGCTATAGTACAGGTGGGTGGAGAATCGCATGAGAACTGTAAGACAGGCATGTAGAAACACATGAAAACTATAAATCGCTTGTCATACAACTCATGCTGTGAAAACATAGAGATCAAACCAAAAATACATGGAGACATAAATTGTTCAGAGGCTATGGGGGTTAAAATAATGTCCACAGGCCAATTCAGACTCCAGAGGCCAGAATTCACTAGAAACACAGGACTCTCTCTGGGTAGAGTTCCCTGCAATCCAGTTAGACTGGACTAAGCCCCGGCATAAGTCCGGTGTTCACCTGGAGATGTCACAAAACTGTCATAGGACACTTCTTCGTTGGGAACAACTGCTCTGTCTGGATTGGGGCACAGTTTAGGACGATGCTACACTGACTGTTGTGGCTGCGAAGAAAC
The DNA here is from genome assembly GCA_030015325.1 of Cryptoblepharus egeriae. Classification (NCBI taxonomy): domain Eukaryota; kingdom Metazoa; phylum Chordata; class Lepidosauria; order Squamata; family Scincidae; genus Cryptoblepharus; species Cryptoblepharus egeriae. The sequence goes on from JAREYC010000008.1 coordinate 26,555,313, forward strand.
TGATATAACGTGAAACCGCATGGTGGTGGTGCATTCAGGATAGTCCACTTTTGTGTACCTCTCCTGCTGGCCACCACAACAAGGAGCTGCTCAAAAGTAAGGATCTGTTGTATTAAAAGCAACTTCCGTTTTCAAGCATCTCTGCGCCAAGCACCCATTTTCAACATCTCTGCACTGACTGTATGCTGAGGATGTCAGGGCAGGTGATAGCAGGCCGCAGAATCATAACACAATAGGACTTACATCTGAGTAGACATACATAGGCTTGAGTTCTGACAGCCTTGTAGGTGCACCTATAGTGGCACCCTAAGTTGTCTTTCTCAATCTATCTGTTTAGGTGTTGAGTCTATAGTCATATACGCACTTTCCGGGGTGTAAGCCCTATGAATATCAAAGGGATCAGTTCTGAGTAGATTTGGGCTCTTGTGGCATGGGTGGGAGCACCCATAGAAGCACCCTTCAGTTTCTCTCTTTCTTTGTGTAGGATTGAGATGGCATGCTAAATACACTTTCCCAGGAATAAGCCCAATTTACTGTCAGGTGGCTTACTTCTGAGTAGGCTTTGTCAACCTCTATGGCATGGGTGGGGCAACACAGTCAGTTTCTCTTTCTGTGTAGGTCAGAGGCTGCACCCTAAACATACATTCCTGGGAATAAGCCCCACTGAATATCAAAGAACTGAATAGGCTTGGGCTCTGATGACAGTCCCTGTGGTGGTGGTATCCAGTCTGTGTAGGACTGAGGCAGCACCCTAAACAGACTTTCCTGGGAGTAAGCCGCATTGACTATCAAGGGGCTTACTTCAGAATAGATCTGCCTAGGCTTGAGCTCTGCCAGCCTCTGTGGTGCGAGTGGAAGCAGACACAGACACACCCTTCAGTCTGTGTAGGACTGAGGCAGCATCCTGAACAGACTTTCCTGTGAGTAAACCCCATTGAATATTAAAGGATTTATCAGGACTTTTTGTAGGCTTAGGGTTGGCCAGCCTCTGTGGTGAGTGTGGGCACCCATAGAGGCACTCTTCGTAGGACTGAGGTGGCATATCAAACATACTTTCCTGGGAGTAAGCCCTATTGACTATAAAGTGGCTTACTTCTGAGTAGAACTCCCTAGGCCTGCCAGCCTCTGTGGTGTGAGCGTGGGCACCCATAGAGGGACCTTTTGCAGGACTGAGGTGGCATGTCTAACGCACTTTCCTGGGAGTAAGCCTCATTGACTATAAGGGGCTTACTTCTGAGTAGAGCTGCCTAGGCTTGCCAGCCTCTGTGGTGTGAGCATGGGCACCCATAGAGGGACCTTTTTCAGGACTGAGGTGGCATGTCTAACACACTTTCCTGGGAGTAAGCCCCATTGAGTTTACTTCTGAGTAGAGCTGCCTAGGCTTGCCAGCCTCTTTGGTGTGAGTGTGGACACCCATAGAGGGACCCTTTGCAGGACTGAGGTGGCATGTCTAACGCACTTTCCTGGGAGTAAGCCCCATTGACTATAAGGGGCTTACTTCTGAGTAGACCTGCCTAGCGTTGGGCTCTGCCAGCCTCTGTGACTTGGATGGGCGCACTCATAGAGGCACCTCCTCCCTGCCTTCCACGTGACCCCTGAGATGCCTCTGAGGGGGGCGACCAACGGCCATCTGAGCCGCCTCACAGCCAGCGGGGCAAGGCATGAGGGGAGTCCAACCTGAAGAGGGGCGTGGCCAGAACAGGACACACCCACCTCTCCCCTTTCGGCAGCCGCTCGCGGAAAAGCCAACGACCATTGCCTCCTTCCTCAACCCAACCTCTCAGCGCCCGCCCCGCCCCCACTCTGACGTCATGGAAAGAAGCACGTCAGTCAGAACCGGCCAATCAGAGCAAGGCGGGAGAGGCGGGGAGAAAGTAAAGCACCGCCCTTTTTGGGCAACAGGCCCAATCACTGGCCCCGCCTTCCTTCCCTCCAGAAGCCCCCCACTCTCCGTCACGTGACTGCTTCACCGGGGCGTGAGGGGTCCGGAACACAGCCTGTTAAGTAAGCGACCCCCTCCCCTTTGTGTGTGTGGCGCGGGGGGAGGTGGAGGTGGAGGGAAGAGCCTGTGGCTGTTCCCTCGCTCGGTCCACCCTCTCCTCCGGAACGCGCGCGCGCTGGTTGAGGAGACCTGCCGTTGAGGAAGGGAGTGAGTGAGTGGCGCGCGCGCGGCTGAGGGCGGGGCGGGCGGGGGAGCCTCGCGCCCTCCCTCCCCCCTCCCCTTCCCCCGTTCTGAGGCGGCGGCGGTGCTCGCGCGCTGCGGGGCGGGGGCACCTGTGAGGCGGGCGGGCTGCGGAGGAGCGAGAACGAGGGAGCGCGCGCCGGGGGCCGCCGCGTGAGGGGCTCGGCGGGAGCAGCACCTGAGGTGAGGGCGTCGCGGGCAGGAGGGGACGGGACGGGAGACCCCGCCGGGTGACCTTGAGGGCAGCGCCGCTGCTGCCCACTCCAAGCCCCGCTAGGAAACCGGGCGAGGGGGCCGCCTCAGGGCCACCCGCCCACCGTTGCCTGTGCAGGCTCAGCACATGCCCCCGCGTGTCTACTCGGAAGTAAGCCCCATTCCAGTCAGTGGAGCTTACTCCCAGGTAAGGTAGTCTCACAGCCCGTCCCATGCACGTCTACTCGGAAGTAAGCACCATTCTAGTTAGTGGGGCTTACTCCCAGGTAAGGTAATCTCATTGCCCGCTCCCATGCACGTCTACTCGGAAGTAAGCAACATTCCAGTCAGTGGAGCTTACTCCCAGGTAGGATAGTCTCACAGCCTGCTCCCATGCACGTCTACTCGGAAGTAAACCACATTCTAGTTAGTGGGGCTTACTCCCAGGTAAGGTAATCTCACTGCCCGCTCCCATGCACGTCTACTCGGAAGTAAGCCTTATAGTAGTCAGTGGGGCTTACTCCTAGGTAACGTGGACAGAGTGAGAGTCTATGTGTCTACTCAGAAGTTGGTCCCTTTATTCTATATGGGGCTTATTCCCAGGTAAATGTCGACTCGGAGCCCAAGCATGTCTACTCAGAAGTAAGCCCCTTTATAATCAATGGGGCTTACTCCCAAGTAAGTGTAGAAAGAATGGCAGCCTCACAGCCTAATCCTATGCATGTCTACTCTGACATAAGTCCCATTCTAGTCAATGGGACTTACCCTCAGGTAAATGTGGATAGGATGAGAGCCCAACCCAATTTTCTACTCAGAAGGAAATGCTGTTATGGTCAATGGAGCTTGCTTCCAGGTAAGTGTGAATTAAAAGCCCAAGCATGTCTGCTCATAAATAAGCCCTATTATAATAAATGGGGCTTACTTTCAGGTAAGTAAGGACATGATGGTAGCCTCGAAACACAAGCCTATGTATATCTGCTCAGAAGAAAGACCTTTTTTAGGTAATGGGCCTTTCTCCGAGGTAAGTAGTCCACCGTCCTATTCACACTTATGTGGGAGTGATACTCATTGATTATAATGGGCTTTCTTCTGTGTAGACTTGTATGGGCTTGGGCTCTGAGGCTGTCACCCTGTCCACATTTACATGGGAGTAAACCATACTGGCTGCTGTGGAACTTGCTTCTGAGAAGGCATGCTTAGGCTTTGGCTGTTAGGCTGAAATCTTACTTGTACTGACCTGATGATAATAGGGCTTATTTCAAAGTAGAAATGCCTTGGATTGGGCTCTCAAGACTGCCATCCTACCATGCTTGCCCCAAGGAAGATAATGGGTCTTGTTTGTGTGTAGGCAGGCCTTGGATTGTGCTCTCAGGCTTCAATTTGATCCACGCTTACATCGAAATAAGCTCCATTGACTATAATGGATCAATTTCTGAGTAGACAGGCGTAGGATTGGGTTCTTGGGCTGCTATCCTATCCACACTTATTTGGGATAAATCTCCACTGGCTATAATGAGAGTTGCTTCTGAATAGACGTGCTATTAGACTGCAGTCCTTTTCACACTGACCTGGGAGTAAGCCCCATTGATTATAATGGGTCTTGCATCTGAGTAAGCATGCATACGATTGGGCTCTCAGTAGTTGGGATTAGGCGGCAGCTGCTACTGCCAACACCACTACACAACAGCAGCAGCATTATCATCCCTTCACCTGCTCCATGGGGAGTCAACCAGCCGGTTGGTCAGCCATCCCCGGGTGTGGGTGCCCGGGGGTGGTGATAGCAGCTTGGGACTGGAGACTGTGTGCCAGTGATCCTTCTTCTCTCCTCCCACCACCTGCAAGCCGCTTTTGTCTCCCATGCATGATTTTCCTTCCCTCTGATTCTCCTTTCCCTGGTTGTGAAGTAGAGATTGCCAGGCATTTCTTTCCCTTGCAACCCCCATCTGGTTTATGATGGTATTAACATGATTTTTGTTTAAATGGCTAAATAAGTGGTTCATGGTTTGGTCCTGGAATAGGATTTTTGAAGCATCCCTGAAAATGCAGCCTGGTATGTGTCTGTTCAGAAAGGCCTTTGGGGCATGCGTTTTCCTGTAAAGCAAGGTGGAGTCCATGCTTGCCCCATTTTTTTTTTGTGGCAGGAAATGCCTTTAAAGATGTGGTTTGCATGACAACTGTCATCTCTGTGTCTGTAAGGCTTGGATGCTGCACCACGTGAGTTCACAGAGAAACCTTCCTGGGGGTGGGTGGGATAGAGGGAGAGACTATTGCCAGCCAGCCCTAGAGAGGAGTGCTGCCTGTTATGTGCTTCTGAAGAGTGCTTAGAAGATTGGTGACTGAGAATATCTTCACTCATATTCATCTTGCAGACAGCTGGCACACATCTGCCCCATGGATGTAAAAAATTGGAAGAAAGACTTTTTTGTGGTTTTGGACAGCAGCATACTTGGAAACTAACTGATAAAAGTTGGAGTTTATGACCTTGATGTTGCTGATATGTATTGTAACCTTCCTAATATAAAAGAGGACTATGTTGGGAAAAGATCCAGTATCATTAAAACAAGGTAGGCGGTACATAGTTGAAGTACCTAGCTCTTCCTGGTCTGTGTACTTGATTAAATGCTGTTGTAAGAGTTTCTGAACAGTAGGTATTTCTCAGGTGCCCATTTCCCCCATCCCCTGTGTTGAGAACACTTAAAATAAGCCTTGTCATATAACATATCTATAAGTCTGGGAAGATCAGCAGGGTGCTATATGCTGTCTTAGGAGTGGAATTTTGCTTTTTGTTCTCGTGAACTGAAGCACAAGATTGATTTACTCATCCATTTTGAGAGCCAATGTAATATAAAAGCATGAACAATGACGTCCCTGGTTGAAATCTTGCTTCTGCTATGTATTTTCCTGTACATGCATTATTTTACATAAATTGGCATCATTCTCCCTCTGCCCCACCAGTCTGGCCAGTGGGGTTGGTGCTAGCATAATTTTGTAAGAATCACTGAGAAAGTATAAAAACAAACCATTTTTTGCTGTATAAGGAGAAGATTATGAATACAAAACTATTTCACTGTAGGAACAGATCTAGACACAGATTGGTTAATCAGGTGTCCTAAAAGCTGTAGGTCTTCAGCATAGGTATATTGAACACATATTCTTACAAGATATATCACTGTAATGTACAAATTCCATAAGTATGTACTTTGTATCAAAATATGTCAGCTACTATAACAAACTGAATGTCTTGTTCTAAAATGATATTGATTAAAAATAAAAGGAAACCTTTAATATGGACTGTCAAATAGAAAAAGAGGATATAAATATGAAGAAATGACCATGCAGCAAAAATAGCTTTCGGTAGTGAAACTGTTAAGTATTTTAGACTTCTCAGATGCAAAACTTCAGTCATATGTGATCTTGAGATAGGTAGTGACTTCTAGTAGAAGCGGCTTCATGTACTTGTGCTTAAATATTTATAGCATAGCAAATGAAAACTTTAATCTATAAGTGGAAGGAGTCTGAGGAAAGCTCAGAGGAATGGTCCCTAAATTAGAAGTTATTGAATCTGAACATTGAGTTGATTAATGCACTGATATCATTAGTATTGTCTTAAGATGGGTTGCATTTATGATATAGGAGTGATGGAAGGTAAAGTTTTGATTGCATGAATACTGCAGGAGTGGAGGGAAAAAGCCATACTGCTATCTATGTCCCTTCTAAAATTACTGTGCCATCAATTCGAGTTCTAAGAGTAGAGATGATTGAGTGTTATAAAATAGATGAATGGGATATCTTAGTTTACTTAACAAAACCCAGTAACTACTTTTAGTTAGCTTGAATGTTCAAATATGTTAGCTTGAGTTCAAATGTCAAAACCTCTGACATTGGTGTTTTTTTTAATTAGGAGCTGCACTTTTGAGTCTCAATAAGAATACTGTAGTTATTTCTGATACTCTTCAGTTTCAAATTCACATAAAGTACTTTGTAGTGTGTATAGCATTTGTTGATCTACATACGTTTGTGCTACCTGTTGTATTTCTGTTAAAATTATGCCAAATATTTCCAGTAACAAGATAAAATTACATCATTGTTACTATTTAGTGTGCTGAAGACCACAGTTAAACAGTTAAACTCACAATAAATATGTTGAAATACTAAAACGTGGATTACAGCTATCACTGAATATTGGGTCAAAAATTGAAAACTGTCAACACTAATGAATGATTTGAATTCATGACTAATGAAGTGAAGTCATGATAAGCATAGCAAACTAAGAAGTAGTTACATATAACTCTTTGTGACCCCATGGACTGCAGCATACCAGGCCATCCTCTCTTATCTTCCACTGATGTCCGACAGAAGTAGTTACAGTACTTTGTTTGTAAATGTAGAATAATTTAAATAGCTTGCAATTTGTGGTTGATTTGTTGTGAAATGATTTTGACTTTTTTGTTGTGGTAACTTAAGAATATGGCTGTCTTCAGATAGCCACTAGAACTGAATTTGAAAAATCTGGTCAAAAATAAAGCTTGAAGGAAGTAAGCACTTTTAAGAAATGCCTTTAATTCTTCTTCATTATGCCTTTAAATTCTTTTCTCATATTATTAACTTTGATATAAAAAGAAGAGGGTAGACTTGCTAAAACAAATAGAAAGCAGTGCGTATTGAGCACCTTATTCTAAAGGTGCGGGTGAGAAGCCATTCAGCCTTCATAAATCCTAACAAACTTAGAGTGATTCAAAAGTTGGTAGTAGATATTGTGAAAGTTAGTAAATTAACTTTTTCTAAATGTGTGTAATCTTGCATGTAACCTAGTTTCAAACTTTATTCTGTATTTAGCAAGATGACTGATTGGTTTGGATGTTAGAAAAGAAGTTGATTTATATAATTTAAGACTAATCCCTTGTAGCTAAAGTTTAGCTCAATTCATCTTAAAATGCTTGGTTCGCATTCAGTTCTATACATTTTCTCCTACTTCTGAACATGGATATAAAAGTCCTATTGTATTTATTGAAACTTTTGATTAAGAGGTGTTTTGTAAATGACTTGTGTATAGATTTTTGTGGACTAAACAGCATTTCGTAAATCATCTCCATGTGGTAAAATGTTAATTAGACATGGGTGTTGGGTTTAATGAAAATAGGTAATCTTCATTTTATACAATTTATAGCACTTGGATGTAATTGATAATCATGTGTTTCTAGATCTAAACCTTTTAGATCTATATTTTGCAAAAATAATAAAATAACGGGTATTGCGCAATTAATGTTTTACAGTACAGGTGAGTGAGGCAGTTTAACACCTAGGATCACACACTCTGCCCGATGCAGGTGAAAAGACTCTGGTTGTTGTTTTTTCAGAATTGTATTTTAATTGTATTTTTTCAGAACCAGCAAACATCTTGAACATTGGCAAGTCATACTAATAATTCAGATGTTAAATTTGAATTCTCACATTGCAGCCTGAGTGATGGCAAGGTGATGGAAGAGAAGGAGAGACAAGTATGTGTTGTAGATTAGGAAAAAATAAAGATACCTGTTACTTAAGGGATTCAAAAACCTTTGTCAAGGAGCACAGCTTAGGATTCTTTGAGTATAAGTTAGGTTATAGCTGTGGCTGATTGTTTAAACACCTTTTCCCTACACATTGTATCCTCCCATCCTGCAAGATGTGGCTTACAGTAAAAGATACATAAAAGCAGGAGCTAAAAATAAAAATAGTAGCTGCAGAAACAAATAAGCTGTGGCTGATTGCAAGAAAGTTTTTAAAAAGCACTCAGCTGTCAAAATCAGGAGAATAAAATCACCAACCTTGCTTCCTGATGTAGGGAATTCCATCACTTGCTTGTACATCATACAAAATGGTCTTTTTGTCATTGGTAGATGCACTTTTGTCATATACTATTAGATGGCTCTATCAAATCTGAAGACTGTATGCCAAGAGTGTTAAATTCATTTCATTTAGTGGGCTAAATATCAGTCATGGTGACTGCTGGGACCAGAAGTGATTACTGGAGGTGATATCATCAGGTGATGGCAGAAACAAGCACTTTACTTTCAAATGAGAAAAAACCTGCAAATTTTGGACATATTTTTCAAGATGTTGTATAGTGTAGCTTAATTATTGTACTGTGAGAGCCCTATTGTCACAAGGGCTGGACAAAGCTTTTTGGCTGTATATAATCTGGGAGACCTATGTTTTACACTTCTTCCATACTTTGGTACAGATATCTGGTGTAGATCTGGCAAATGGTGTTAATGCCTTTTGTAGTTCCTTAACGTGACCTCTAAATGGTGCATTGAATTGCATGGATTGCTGAGAGGCTGCTGCTATGATAAAATTCAGAATTCTGCCTCCTGAGGTTGATGAGAAGGGCATTGTATACAGTATTATGTAATATGCATAGATGCCTTTTTAATGTAAGGTGCTCATTAGGCCATTTGAAGCATTAGACATATTTGAGACCTAGATAGCTAAGAGTGCTTATTTCATCAAATGCAGTACTGGTCTAAAATTGTACATGTCCTTTCAAAATATCTTTATTCTTGGGGTTCAGTCCTAATCACTTCTTGCTGGGATTCCCACTGAATTCCATGCGTTGTAGTTATGGTATTGAGCTGTTAATAGTTGTGTCCATGGAACTTGGTTCCTTTGCTGGTTTCTGGGGCAACTTGTTTGAGTCAGGAAGCAGTACAGAAACTTCTCTGTTGATCACAAACATCTGGTATTTGGTTAATATGTGCTGTGATCTTCTAGGATGTTGTGAGATAGAATCGGATACATGATGAGAATTAAAAGAAGTTGGCAGTCCCTGTAATAAACATGCACAAATATCCAAGAGTTGATTGCTTTGATTCTGACATTGGAAGGAGATCTCCTTATTCCTTCCTTATTTAGTTGTGACTCACCATTCTTCTATATTCCTTAATGCTTTTTGTTCCTCACACTATCCCTCCTTCCTGTTTCTTTCTGAGATGGACTGTAAAATAGTTGTGTTAGTGGGGAAAACATATTATATTTTTTGATCTTTTCACACTATGGGCTTTAAAGGGGCCAGTAGTTAAGAGAGAAGTATGTGCAATTTCACTGAACTGCTTGGTCAGAGGAAGTTCCCGGTTTTCCTCTGACGAATAAGTGTATGGCTGTGTATTCTTCTGCTTTGATCAGCTTTTTTTCTCACCCAGACTTGTGATTAGATGTTCAAGTACAGTAAATAGATACTCAACTAGTTTAACACTGCCTAGGCTTGAAGCAAAGTCTCTAATTGCCAGCAAAATGTTTTTGCATTTATCTTGTTTGCTTCTTAACTATGGTAGATGAGTTTTCCTAGCTTGGAGGTTAATGCTGCAATTTGGTGATGTCTGCAGATTACAGCTGCAATGGCCAGTTGAAAAACTGGCAATCCTTGAGAATGCCTTACTTGATTTAACCCTATTCTGTTAGCCCTATTTATTCTATTAATCTCATTTGTGTTTTCTCCCACATCTTGTCTCTGCTTCATGTTGAGCTCTGTAACAGCCAATCCTGTCTTTCCTTCACCATAGCACACAGCTGCACCAAAACAGGGCAGCTGTGGTGGCAGGATGCTTGAGAGGGGTATGGGAAAATACTTTGTTCCACATTTTTATAAGCTTTTGAATTGGAAAAGAGTCTCCTGAGACCTGCCAGGGTGGCACTTGAAAAGGGGGCATGTTGGCTGATTCCACAGTAGATAACATCTGCCACAAGTCACCCACCCTCCCCCTGATCTATCCACCCTGCCAACATTGACAGGCCTCCTCTTTGTCACCAACTGCAGTGACGGCAACTTGGAGGTTTGCGCCTCCATGTGCTTCCAGAAGATATGCAATGTTGTAAACCATATTCTGCCACACAATTTCAAGTTCGACTAGCTTTTGCACCAATTTTAGATTCTTACTCTTAAAAATTGTTTACACACAATTTCTCCAACGTGCACTTTATTTAAAAGATTTCTGTCCTTTTTTTCTCTTGAAGTAATACTCAAGGTGTCCTGCAGTCATTGATAAACATACAATATATACAACAGTGAATAAAATAATAAAAGATAACAAATTTGGTTGACTATGTAGAAGAGATAAAATAGCATCAATTCCATATGTAACCTTTTAAATTTTTGTAAAGACCTATATCCTTTTAAATTTTTGTAAAGGTTTAGTAACATGGAATTTAATCCAGGCCTGTTGAGGGTAATACTTGGGCAGTGTCGCAGACAAGTTTAGATTAGCAATAGTGTTTTGAACATTTTCTTGCCTACTGTTGATAGTCAGGGAGACAGTTGTAAGTTGGTTAACAGGCCTTCTGCTGTGCAGGCCTGCTCTAAAGAATGCAAATAACTAATTTGGGTGTGGAAAACCTTTCTGACCCTTAATCCAAAAATATGCATCAGCAAAGAATATTGATGTTTGTTCACAAATATATCCTGCTAATTCTTTTCATTTTTTCTTGGGCTGTAACGTATTTGAAAGACTCAGAACTTTACACTTCCTGGAAAGCTTCTATTGATTTACTAGATACAATTTGCTGGTCAGGTTACAGCTGTTTCTGCTTCTGTATGTCTCTACAGTTGTGCTAGTGTCTCCTACCTTTCTCCCTTCAAATTGCAGCATATACAATATTCTACTTTTGAAAACCAGCGTTGTTTTGGATATGTGTAGTTAGCAGTCTTGCTGTGGGATAGTCTCTAGCTGTTCCTCATTTCTTGATGCTCTGATGAACCTTGTCCATCAAGACACCAACAATTTGTTGAATTGCCAAGATGATTTATCTTACAGAGCTTTATTAGTTGACAATAGCCAATCATTATTCATACTTCTGAGTTCCCTGGCCTCTCATCCCTCCAAAACGATAGAAAATATAGCTAGGGAGAAAAGAGGGAGTGTTTCAGTATTTGTTAGTCTCTTGCAGAAGACAAACAGTTCTTGCTGCTTATTACAAGCACCCAATGGAAAGGTAAGAAGCTTCTGTTCACTTCTCTGTAGCTTGCTGAAAATTTGGCTAGGAGAGAAAGAATTTTTGTGCTGTCACCATTAGTGAATCTGCAATGTGCTTTTTGCTTGATTTCTGAAATTATGCCTGTTACCACCTTCTGCCCACCCATTTCCAAAGTGCTTCAAGTTTCTTTATGTCTCTTCTCTATCTGTAACATAGGATTCAACTGTCTGTTGTTACCCAGGGTGGCTTTATTTCCTTTTAAACATAAGTATGCATTAATTACCAAAAACCATTTCCTGTAACGTTCTAGTACAAGGGATTGTATAAGCTGAGAACTAGAACTTATATTCTCTGAACGTGAATAGTAGATTAGTGTTTTGTATTTTTGTATAGATTTCATCACATGAGTGAATGTCAGGTATTGGATTCAATTTTAATATAGCATGTTTCCCTGGAAATGCCTTTATCCCAGACTGATTGATATAAAATACTCATCCTCCTGTGAAGTCTGCAAAAATATAATCCTGTTATGCTGATAAGCAGAGAAGGTTGAAAGGAAGCTCTCAGCAACTGTGGTGCAAGGCATTGTATATTCAAGATAGCTGTCAAATTTATTTTTATTAGTAGACTTCACAGGTTGTCTTGTAAACAGAACTCTGAACTGGCTATATTATTATTTTGGATTTGATAAGACTATTGAATGTCTGTGGTGATCAGTTTCAGTATGCTGGATAATTTCAGGTGGTGGTGATCAGTTTCAGTATGCTGGATAATTTCAGATGGAGCATTCTTAAACATGATTTGTTCTTAACCCCTGCTGTCTGGGTGAGAGCCACTCTTTCAAGTGGGTGTTCCTTCTTTATTTAGCAGGGGGAGAGTAACTGGCCCTACACACCACAGCAATGTCTGTTCAAGTGACTTCTGCTGGTGTTCTTTTTTTGCATTTTTAGATTGTGAGCCCAGTAGGGACAGGGACCTATTAGCTATTAGTTAGCTATTATTTTTTCGTTTTCTTTGTAAACCGCTTTGTGAACTTTTTTAGTTGAAAAATGGTATATAAACACTGTAGATAGATAGATGATACTAAAACTGACTGCATTCAGGAATTATACAAGAAAAGTTGGTTTTTTGTGACCTTTTTGAAATGGATATCTTCCGTATGTTGATCTGTGCAGTACTGAGTTTTTCTCTTTGCGTAGTTTTGTACAAGTAAATTAGGTATATTTTCATGTGTTGCAACTACTCTTGTGACAACTAACACAAATATTTATTTTCTGGTAACTTAAATCTGAATAGTAGCATCAAGCAGATTCAAACACATAAATGCACAGTATCAGTCTAGACCAGTGATTTTCAATCTTTTTCATCTCGCAGCACACTTAACAAGGCACTGAAATTGTCAAGGCACATCATCAGTTGTTTTTGCATTTACAAGGCACACCAGACTGCTCAAATTCCCCAATTTTCCTATTAATGAATGTTAATCTCCAAATTCCTGTGGTACACCTAAGGACTATCTGCGGCCATGGCACACTGGTTGAAAATCACTAATCTAGACCCATGATTCCCAAACTGTGAGCCTCAGTTTCCCAGAGAGCAGTGAAACCAGCTGCAGATTTCTTGCAAAAAATCATGCCACCCTATATAATATATAGGATTGTACATTGGGAGTTGTGGCCAATCGTTCAGTAGGTCAAGGGAGCCATTGGTCAAAAATGTTTGGGAAGCACTAGTCTAGACAAATGGCAACAAATCACTTCATTTTGAGTTGTAGAGAAGATGGCTTGACACATAAATATTGTGAAATTTATGTTGGGTGTATATGTTGCAATGTTATCCAGCTTGTTGGTAATTCTTCAAAGACTTGGGCAGTTGAGTTTCTGTTTATGTTGTGGTGTGAGTATCACTGTTATAAACTGTGGGTTCTGTTTTCTGTGTAGACCTCTTCTTGAAACACTGCTGTGGATGCACAGTAGGAAAGAAAGTGGTTATCTTCTTCAAATAGAAAATAGGATCTTCGCTAAGCTTCTCTGTGCCCTTTTTCAAACTGTGTCACTTTGATATCTTTACAAATGCCATTAGAGTATTAGATCTTTGCCCAAAAGGAAACTGCTCCTTATTGAAAGGATTGGTCTTTATTGACTTTATGTTTACATACCAGGAGAGAGAGAGTCTGTTAGCTAATAAATTTCTTGGACCAATCATTTTGTGATTGTTGAGAGAATATTTTCTTGAAACTGACAATCTTGAAACTGACAGACTTTGCATGATCTCACAGAAATTTTTTTAAAGTCTTGGTGCTGGTGTTAAAAACTGGTTTATGTGTGACATTGACATGGAGAGCAATTAGGCTTATTGCATATGGTAACTATAAATTGTAAAGTGACACCTTGGTCAATAAAGCTCCCAGCTACCACCAACAAATAGTGTTCTGATTCATTTATTGTGCACATAAGACGATTGCCCAGATTTCATTTTATGATATACCTGATCATCTGACCATCTCCCTAGTCCTTCTGGTTATTAGGTATGAAGGTTAATATGCAGCATTGGTTTGAAACTTGAATTTGTGTTGATTATTATTGCAGAGGTCTTGATAGTTGAGGGTTTATAAACTAATCCCAGTAAGACTGTGTGGGAAGCAATTGAAAGGTGAGTACTTGTTGCTTTTCTAGAGTTTATAATTTGTTTAATAAGCAGATTTTGAAAATTGGAACAGCTTAGTGTGTATAGTCAAATACTTTGAAGAAAAAGCAAAGATTATTACAATAAGACTGTTAATCTATGATTTTACTTGAATGCGGGTTCAGTTGACTAATTACCACTCACTTGCCTATGAAAGAAAATTGTTCTAATGGGAATGTATACTCTATGATGGTATCTACAAGGGCCATAATAGGCATTACTGTAGAGGCAATCTCCATTTTCCCCCTCTCGCACTACAGAATGCTTAAGTTGGTGTTTTCATTTTAAAATTGTTTGATTTAGGGAATCCCATAGATAAACATAGAAGCTGAAGGTCAGCTACGGGCTGATATGTTCGTGCTGATATGTTCGTTGGATATAAAGGATTGTTCACATTTACTTAGTCCCATACTTCAGTTTTGTCTCTAACAGTCTCTACTGGAAAACACTTTGATGTGAGAAGGGAACTTTCTAGCATAATACCACTTTCTATTGTAATCCTATTGATGCACATGATTGTGTGGATTTGTCCTTAAATCCCTGGTGTGCCTTGATGCACATAGTCTAATCTGCCCTTTCTGTTTTTCAACCCAACAAAAATTGGGACACAATCCACTGGTTCCCAAAACAGCTTGGGAACTACTGCTTAAAGGAGTTCCAGTTCAGATGATGGAAACTAGGTCCCTAGAACCTGCAACTTTGTGAGAACAGAAAATGCTTCTCTGGAAGAGTGTTAGACCAAAATCCAGTTGCACTTTTCCTCTTGCCTTGGAAGGGACCTAAACAAGGGGCCGAGTTTGCCAGGAAAAGTGGAAAAAAGGCTTGTAGAGAATTTTGTGTGCATGCACCCATGCATGTTGCACATAGATGTTTGGATTTCAGTCCTGGTGTATAGAGGAGTAAAGTTTGTATTTGTCTTTATAAAGTTTGGATCTCACTGCTAGTAGAAGATAAAGTCTGAAATGGATTTTCTACAGATAGAGAATCTGTTGAATTGAAAGAAAGCAGCTTAGAGGCAACATATACAGTGTTACATATTTAGGGTAACTGCTATATATACCCTTATTTGTGTAATAGCTTGGGCTTTTTTAGACTTGGAGGATAAGACTAGAACTGTTTTTGGAAAGTCACACTAATTCACTCTATATGTGAAGTATTATTCATTTCCTGCCTTTTAAAAACTGAAGCTGCAATCTTGTGCGACCTTATGTAGTAGCAAATTCCTTTAAAGTAAATTGGGTTTACTTCTGAGTAGAAATGCATTAAAACTGTGCTTTCTGAGTAGCGGACATGTGTTATAAACTTAAGATAATGTTGAAGAGACTAAAGTTCTTTTGTCAATAGTTCATTGCTTATACAGGTTCTTGTTCCTAGAACCCTTGCCCATGAAATTGAATCATGCTGAATTTGGGGGTCCATTGAGCTCTGAATGTGACTGGAACAAGGCTCCACTCGCATCTGGAAGTGTTTGAGGCCTGTGGAGGTGCATGTATTCTCCACTGGCCACAGAAAGTTCTTTGGTGATCCTAGAGAGGTACTTCTAGGATGCTTTTTGATGCTTGTAGAGACTGTGTGGCACCTTCATGGGCCTTGGAAAAGATTCACAAGGCCTTGTGGCCAGTTCTCCAATGGAAGCAGATTAGACTGAATCTGGCTTAGTGGGAGTCTGGAGGATCTGTGTTGAGTCAAATCTCTGGAAAAGTAGGCTCAACCTTTACATTGTTGTGGAGTGACTATTGTTTGAACTTTCTTGTCTGTTTTCAAGCAAGTATTTTTCCTTGTAGAGTTTCTAATATTAGTTAATCCCTTAATGGTGAGGATTTTGTGTTTCAGACATTTTATACAGTGCTTTCTGACTTTAGTCTTAATAACTGAGTCTAAAACAGCCAGAGTCTAAAACAAAACTATCCTCCATATTAATTTACCCAGGTCATCGTGCTCTTGAGAGGACACTCAGAGCACGATACCATAGTCTTTTGAGACTGAAGGATGCCAATGGTAAAACAGCCTAGTGGTTCCTTGGACTATACCTTAAACAAACCTTATGATGAGCATTGGGGCAAGGGAAGAAAATATAAAATAATGCATAATAAGGAGCAAGTCCCCAGTGTATGTATTGGTTTCATTCTGGAAGTCTCTATTCATAGGTTAATACAGATGGCTTTTTCCTGGTTTTGTACAACTGTGTGGGCATAAAAATGCAAATATGAACATCTATAACTTGGGGAGCCACTGTGTATAGGTTCCCTATTAACCACTATGGTTCCACTCTGGAACCTCCGGTGGATTAAAGAATTCATGTATAACAAAAAAAAACAGTAAAATAGGTTTAAAGACCCAATTCCACATCTCTATCCTCCTCCATTGTACCTAATGGAATAATGTTGTGCTTTAATATCTGCAGGGGTTTGTTTCTTGGACTGAAGAATGGAATAATTGCTTGCTTGACTGGCTCTCTACAACTGTAGAAAAGCAGTTTTTATAACTGATTTGCAGTCGCAATTTGTGTTGCATCAAATCTGTGTATAAAAAAATTCATGTATAACAAGGCTGGACCTGTATATCCTGTGGTAATTGAATTTATGACATCAAATGGATTTTCAGGTTTTGAAAGAATTGTAAAAAATAATAATTTCCAGTATTTGTTGGAAGTTAAAAAAATCAGTGCTGATTCTCGCCTTCTTCAAAGTAAATACATTGCTTAATACTTAATACGTCTGGGAAACTTTTGCATGGCGAGAAGAGGGAGGAGTACTTTCAAGTGCTTAATTTTGCTATGTCCCTTAGTGCTGATTACTGTGGTTCATGCAAATAAATATGGACACAACTTCTGAAAATTGATACCTTCAATGTCTGCTTATTACACAATGTTTATTATGATAGTTCTGTAGTGGTTTGGATGCTTCGTTTGAATGTTTCTAAATTGCATATAATATATAGACTGAATATGCTATGCTGCCTGTCAGCTGAATCAAATTTAGTAACCCTCCTTCTTGCCCTGATACAGTTGCTGTCTTGGCTCACAGTCTCATCGCTTTCTAAATGCCCTTGCCAATGTGGTATGATGACTTGTTAGGTTTGGAAAGTCTTTTTTCAGTTGTGCAGCTTACTTAGTGGCCTGGAGTTGCTCATCATTATCTTTGGCTAACTAAACATGTGGGAGTATTGGAACTTCTTAAAATAACAACTGTTTGAAGCAACTTGGGGGGATAGGTAGGATACAAATATTTGTTGCAGAGTGCTTTGCAAGTTTCTCAGCTGGCTTGAGTTGCAACATTTAGAACTTCTGAAACTTCAGAGATGTACTTTTTAACTGTAAATTATTGTTCTTCACTATTTTTACCTCCCTTGGGGTCATACAGCAAAAGGGAGGAAAAATGAAAATGACAGCAGGCATCCTTTTATACCCTTGATAGAAGATCTGCTAGAATCTAACTTCATTAATTTCATACCATTAATGATTCAATATGGTTCCACTAACTGGAGTTTCTGTATCCACTGGGTTTTTCAGGAAATGGATAATGAGAATTGACCACAGGTATCTCTGGTTATCCACTAGGGTTCAGTTATGGAACCTCTCATAGATTAAAAAAAAACAATGGATTTTACTATTGGCGTCCATCAGTCTTGAAAGACACTGGTATTGTGCTCAACACTGTATGTGAAGCACAAAGGCCTGGGTAGATTAGTTTGGAGGATAGGCTGTTAACCAAGCATCAAATACTCCATGGCACTGAAATAGTCAAATGGAACAGCAGAGCCAATACGATTGATTCCAGCTGTGTCACAGAGCTGGGCTAAGGACAGGAACTCACCCTGTCTTGTGGGGACCCAGGTTTCAAACCCTGGTCTTCTGGTTAACAGGCACAGTGTCTTCACTACTTGTGCCATCCACAGCCCTCAGTGGCTGTGGATTTTAAAAATGAATTTTAAAAAATGGAAAAATGGGTTAAAAGACCCTCAGATTTCTTGCTCCTCTATTGCTCCTAAGGAAATAAGGTCATGCCTCAATATCTGCAGGGGGTTACATTCCGGGACTCACTGCTGATACAAAAAAGTTAAATAATAGTACTTAAAAAATAAGTACCTCTATTATAGTTTTTTTTTTAAAAAAACAAGGTTTTTCTTATTATGGTAGACAGTCAGACAACTAGAAATGCTAAGGACCTCTTGCCTTTGCCTGGCTTATCTATATACCATATATAAAACTGAGAAGTCACTCGCTCGCTCACTCACTCATCAATGCCCAGCCAAAACCACTGGGCCTAGAAGTGTGAAATTTGGTGAGGGTGTTCCTTCCATGATGGAGGTACCCACTGAGAACCGGTTTTCAGAAATTCCAACCAGAAGGGGGTGAAATGGGGCACAATGCGTTTTCCTCCCTGTACTTTACACTGAAGCATCCCTGACTGAGGGATGCTCTGCCCCAACCCCCAAATCTAGAAGCATGAAATTCAGGGAGGGTGTTTCTTCTGTGACATCAACACCTACCAAGAACCGCTGTTGAGAAATTTAACCCTTAAGGGGCTGAAAAGGGGTGCAATGTGTTTTTTGTTTTTGTCCTGTACTTAACATGGAAGAGTTACCACATCCAGCCAATTTGGTGCTCGGTGCCTGGTGCACTGGGGGGGAAGTTGTTCAGAGGAAGAGGTTGCACTGGAGAGGATGTTGCGCATAGGGGGGGTCGATGTGCATGGGTGATTGATGCACAGTGGGGGGATGCTGTACGGGGGAATTTTACTCCCACAACGTGGGTACGCTTTTTGCTAGTCTGTATATATATATAGAACTGAAAAGTCACTCCCTGACTGACTCACTCACTCATCAATGGCCAGCCAAAACCACTGGACCTAGAAGTGTGAAATTTGGGGAGGGTGTTCCTTCCATAATGGAGGCACCCACTAAGAACTGGTTTTTGGAAATTCCAACCAGAAGGGGGTGAAAAGGGGCACAATGCATTTTCCTCCGTATACTTTACATTGAAGAATCACTGACAGAGTGATACTCTGCCCCAACCCCCGAATCTAGAAAAACATGAAATTCATGGAGTGTATTCCTTCTGTGATGGGAACACCCCCAGTGAACTGATGTCTAGAAATTTAATTGCTAAGTGTCTGAAAAAGGGTGCAACAAATTTTTGGCCTATACTTAACATTGAAGACTGACAGATCAACATCTAGCTGATGCATTGGAAGGGAGATTGCACAGAGGATGATGGTGTGCATGGAATGGTGGTGCTCATGGGAGATGACACATTGGGAAGGTGTTGGTGCGGAGGGTGTTGATGCGCTTGGGAGGGTATTGTGGGGGGATGATGCTCATGAGGGAATGGTGCGCATGATACAAAGTGGGGGTGTTGATGTGCATGGGTGTTGGTGCTCATGGGACACTTGCGCACAGGAGAATACTGCGAATGGGAGGCTGATGTGCATGGGGATGATAAACAGTTGGGGTGTTGATGCGCATGGAATGGTATTGTGCATGGGGGGTGATGTGCATGGGGGGATGATACACAGTGGAGTATTGATGTGCATGGGGGGGGTTTATGAGCAGTGGGGGGGATGGCTTATGGGGAGATTTTACTCCCGCAATGCGGGTACGTGTTCACTAGTCTGAGAATATATTCTTGTCTGACTGCCCCTCTATAACAGTAGAAACACAGTTTTTAAAACTGTGGCCAATAGTGTTGAGTCACATCCATGTATTAAAAAATCATTGTGAAATAAAGTTTGACCTGTATTTACACAATATTGTTGGGTAGAAATAATTTTGGAACTGAATTGCAAAAATAAAAAAATAATTGCTTAATTTTGAAGTCATGAAATTAGAAGTCTTATTCTAAAGCAGTGCTTCTCAAGTATTTAGCACAGATATCCATTTTTTAAAATTACTTATCATAATCCACTAGATTAGACAAAAAAAGAATTAGAAAACATTTTTATTTTAATAAATTAATAAAGGTCCCATGCTCCCAAGGCTGCTAGAAATATTACATATAGTATGCATGTAGGTATTTGCTAGATTCTTCCCAGAAATGGTAAGACTGCTCCTTCAAATCTTAATAGTAATTCCAGGTATACAGAAGGTTTTCCAATAGAACAAGACATGCAATTGGGACTTCAGATTTCAACCTTGTGTCTGGCTGGGGAGATCATGTGATCTATGGCACACAAATTGATAGAGAAAAATTGGAAAATGTAACATTTTAATTTGAGGGTATGATAATACCTCATAATAAAGATTAGCATTCCAACTGTTTTTTTCTGCAAACCTGACAAGGTGCTGACAAAAGGTTTTTTTTAAGTTTCAAAAAATTCATGATTCACCAAAAATTGGCTCGCTGGTGTTTCTCAACCCACCAGTTTTGGAAATACTGTAGTGAAATAAATCATTAGTTCCCAAACTTCCTAGGATCACAGTGCCCCTTCATGGCAGTCTCTTTTTCTAGATTCTCCTGGGCACCTCCATCTTGGATCTTGCCAAATCTTGTGTGATTTGGCATGATCCAAGAGCATATCACCCAGGAGAGCTGGAAGCCCATCAAAAACATCCTGCCACACTCTTGTGAGTTTGCCTAAAAACGTGATCTATTAAAAAGTACTAAAGAATTTAGAGCAAATTATCACCCTGTCTGTATTATTTTTGCATCACACCATCTCTGACCATCCTGTCCATTCCTTAGTTGCTGCCACCTTCCCAAATTGGCTGCCCCTCTTCCTACTAACAACATAAAGACTTTATCAAGAGAATACCTTTAACTGTCAAACTGATGCAAACAGCATGTTAACTCCTTTCATCTGTTACCTTTCCTCAAATGCAAGGATGTTTGCCTTTCTTGACATTAGAGTAGCTCATCACTGTAAGTAATTGCAAGGGTTAGTAATGTTCACCAACTGGTTTTTACATATAAAAACTGCTTCAGTTGTACAAATTGTGCTTAAATCAACGTAGTAATTGCAGTCTTGGGAAATGGAGACAAATGATGCCATCTAGTGAGATTTCATGCTTTCAGCTTCAGAATGTAGTAACTGAACTATTCATATTCTAATTTCAGCAGCATTATTTTATGCAAACTAGCTTGCTGCAGGCCATACTAACGCTAATCAGTAATTTGAATATTTGGAGTTGTGTTATTTATCCCAGATAAGTTAAATTTAAGTGAAGAGTGCAATCTATTTTCTGATTATTAGTTAAAAAAACTATTATGAGATGCACCAATGATCTTGCTGAGTTAGATTAGAAAGCTTTTCTTAGTTCTCATTTCTGTTTTGAACCATTGTTCATTCTTTTCAGAACTTATTCTTGCCTTATAATTTTCAGCATAAAAAGCCTTATTATTTCTAAATGTCATGGGGATTAGAGACATGGCCTTGCCTTCCTAGGTGGTCCTCAAGGTTGAGGTTTGCAGAAGTGAAACAGTTGAACAGTTTCACTGTTGAAGTGAAACAGAAAAAAGAAGACTGCATACATCTAAAACTGAAATCTCTAAGGAATGAATTGTGCTATATATATGCAGTTTCTCTATAGAATTTAAAGAGGCTTAATTTCATATAAGAGTGTTTGTAATCTTTATTTCAGAGTGAACATGTCTTGAATGCTTCCCACAATGAAATGTTCTGCCTCTTCCTTTCCTCAGACATTCTACTCCTTGCAGTCTGCTGTGAGCAGTGGAAACTCTGTGCTCATGAAGCAGTCAAACAATTACAGCAAGAAAAGTTTCAGGTTATGGTATTTAGGATTATTTTTCAGGGTATCTGGGTCACAACTGATGATAGTGGATCCTCTCCTCTTGGCAGCCCATATCAAATTTCAAGGAGATGTAAAGAACGGTGTCCATTCTGCAAATGAAAGAAGCTTTAAGTTGAGCTTCTTTCTGTATGGCAGGTAGCAGCCATGTTCATCTGAAGGCCCAAAGAAGTATATTTGTTGTATTTGGGTACAATTATTAAACCAAGGATGCAGACTTATCCTTAAGCCAGGGGTCTCTAAATATTTTGGCAGGTGGGCCACATTGTCTTTCTAATACTGTGTCAGGAGCTGGAAGAAAAGAAATAATTGATTTACATTTCAAATTTGAATATATTTACATAATTGAATATATTAGTGACAGAACTTGTGGGTGAATGAATTCAAATAGGTTCATAAACAGTTTTCCAACACACAGAGAGGGTGATCTTCAAATCAATTCATAAGCACTTTCCTGCACACAGAGAGAAAGTATGTGCAGTCTCACCAGCCCTCAAAATACCCTCACAGAGCTCCTTCTCCTTTGGAGGATTACCTAGCTTGCCTAAGGGCAGGGTGGAGGCTTGCTGAGGGGTTTGGAGACGCTTAAGCCAGTCTGACAATCAATAAATGGAAGACTGCAATGAAAGGATGAGAGTGGAAATTACAAACATTCTAAGCAGTCTTTTTAAACTTTCAAATTGTTTTATAGATCTCTAAAATTTGGAGAGGTAGTAGAGACTGATCTAGCTAGGGTCAAGCTTGATACAGATTTGCTGGCTGGTTTACGCATTATGATCAGTTGAATGTTTAGTGAGATCTGTCAGAGCAGGACTTGCAGGTTTGATTCGTTTAGCATTAGTTGGTTCATATGTGTGGAGACTTCTTTTTAAGATAAACTAGTTTTCCACCTTGTGGGACTTCAAGATAAAAACCAGTATGATACTTTGAATTGGACCCAGAAACAAACTGATAATCAGGACAGCTGACAGAGAATGTGTTGCACTATCTGCTGCATTTTATCAGCTGTAGTTTTCAAACCATTTGCAAAGCAAATCTGCATAGAGCAAATTATAATAGTCTTAGTTACCATGTGACCAAAGACAACAGCAATCTTCTCCAGTTTGAGTTGAAACTGGTAATGTTCTCCATTGTCACCTGGTCATTGTCACTTGGTCAGTACTGGGTACAGGAGCATTCCCAAGGTGCAACCTTAGTCCCTTACAGGGAAGAACGAACCT
This sequence comes from Cryptoblepharus egeriae, assembly GCA_030015325.1. Lineage (NCBI taxonomy): Eukaryota > Metazoa > Chordata > Lepidosauria > Squamata > Scincidae > Cryptoblepharus > Cryptoblepharus egeriae. The sequence goes on from JAREYC010000008.1 coordinate 26,578,287, forward strand.
TCTTAGGTTGTACATTTCTACCTGGATTAAAAAAAATCAAATAATGTAGCTGCTATTTACTCTTTCAGGAACTCATTCCCTCAGTCTACAAAATAGTTGCTAACTGCTATGAAGGAAGCTGAGCTCCTGCAATTTTCAATCATGTATGGTCTGAGGATCTTATTTTCTGGTTCACTATTATAAACAAAACATTTCATTCTAGATCTCCTTTTTAAGAAGTCTGGTAAACTTAGGAGAATTCTACTAGGGCATCATTTTAAAAAGTGGGTGGTGCTGCTAAAATATTTGGATATCACTGGTGTAGGTGATTCAGTAGCAGGGTAAGAATACAAGACTCGCATTCGCATTCAGTCTAGGTGGCCCACTTAATTGGACATTTGTCTTGAAACAGGGTAGATCAGCCATTTTCAACCACAATGCAATGGGGACATTGGTGTGTTGTGAGTTTGCCACTGAATTGCCCAATCACTGAATTGTCCTGCGCCACAGGAATTTGGGAGAAAGGGCCAGTGGGAGATGCTAGCCCCCCCTCCCCCAAGGCAGCACCATGTGACCAAAGACAACAGCGTGTTTTGTCAATTTTCAAAAAACCTGATGATGTACTTCGACAATTTCAGTCCTTGTCAGAATCCCTTGAGATGAAAAAGGTTGAAAATTGCTGAGATACAAGCTTCAAAGAAATTTACAAGGCTGAAAATGAACTTGTCCCTGCTTGTTTCCCCATTTACCATAGATACTTGAGTCTCACAAAACCTAGGGCAGGTTTTTGAAAAAATAATCAAATTTAAATATAATAAATATAATTGGCCCATTGACAGTTGTGAACTGCCCCCCCCCCCCCCCGCAGCACGGTGTACTTTGTCAAATGATGGTGTGCTGATGGTGTGTCTGGCTGATGGTGTGCCTGATGATGGCTGATGGTGTGCCTGGACAATTTAGTACCTTGTTGGTGTGCCATGAGATGAAAAAGGTTGAAATTTCTGTGCTGTTGTAACAGCCTGACCCCTCAGTGACTTTGCAGATAAGATGAGGGGATGATTTACACTTACTGTATATACTCGAGTATAAGCCGACCCGAGTATAAGCCGAGGCACCTAATTTTACCACAGAAATCCACTTCTTTGCCCATCTTATGACAAGTATAAGTTGACCCAAGTATAAGCCGAGGGGGGGCTTTTTCAGCATAAAAAAGTGCTGAAAAACGAGGCTTATACACTATATACAGTAATTTATTAGAAGAAATTTCTTCCTTTGTAGTCAAGAATATACAGTGTGGTTCTACATTTAGATCAGTTTATAGTATATTATGATATACTATCTATTTTCTGTCATTTAAAACTGCTATGTAGAAATTATTTTTGGTCTCAGTCTACTGATGATCAGTATTTCTGGATGACTGGATGACTACAAGCTCTAAGATGTGGAAAGAAAAAATAATTTCTTTTTGCAATTCATTTCTCTCTTCTTTAGACTGTTCTAATATACAGTAATCCTTAAATTAAAATTAAATTTGTATAATCCTTAATGTCTTTTTTAACACTTAACTTACCCAGTAGCTTCTTTGAGATGGATAACTGGAACTGTTCCACATTCTAAGTGTGACTCCTGTAACTTTTATACTGGCAACATATTTGAATTCTTCTGAACAATTCCAATCACTGAATTGCCCTTTGAACCAATAGAGCACTTGCATTGAACTGTCATCTGCTGTGATGGTCTTGAGGTAATTTTTAGGTATCTGCACCAAATTTAGATTCGGTATTGGGAGACTGTTCTAATGTAATCGTTCTGTATCTGGAATCTCTTCTACTATTGCATTGCTGGATATTTTAAGGAATCTTTGAGTACTTCAGTCTATTTAATTCTGCCATTCTAAATATCTTTCTCTAGAAACGTATTTTACTGTGCCACTACAAATAACTCTATAATCTTTTATGTGTAAATTTGGAAGTAAGCCCCACAAAACACAGTTTTACTCCTAGTAAATCTTTCAAATTGCAACACTCATAGGTTGTTGAGACTGAGTAGTCCAGCTGTCAATGATGTCTTCAGATGCACAATCTACTTACACACTGGATAAACTCTGCTCCTCCTTGCATTATTTTCAGTGAAATTCTGCCAGGCCTATCAAACCTCATTAAGAAAATATGAAGTGTATCTTGTTTTCTGAATAAATTTCATTTATATGCTTATTGATACTTATTGGCATTTTAGAGGTAATTTGCCTTTTACAGAAGCCATGCAGATTCTTATGTAATATGAATTAGATTATCTAATCTAACATCCATGGCTGGCATGAAAGCCATAGATCTCTTCTGCTGTCCTGCAACTGAACTCTATACACACAACTAGTGAAGTAGAACCAAGTGAATGGGCAAATACAAGCATGCTCCAATATCCAAAAGTCCTGTATCTGAAGTTTCAGTTATCTATAGAACCGCCTTCCCATATTTAGCTCTGTCTCTGGGCTGGGGCAGTGACACAACCCCCAGTTTTGGCACCTCTGCATCCCCCTTTCTCCCCAGTCATGGGGATCACATTACTACTTTCCCCCTTATAGTGTAATGATGTCCCATTCCCTTTAAGGGGGGGTTGTAATCCCCTTTCCAAGTTTGAGTATCATTCCTCTAAAGGAGGGTGTCAAATTCATTTCATACAGTGGTCTGTTAGCATTCATGATTTCTAATGAGAACCAGAAGTGATGTCATTAAGCAGGTCATGACCAATTAAACACTTTTTCACTTAGGAACTCATTAGTTGCAAATGACAGAAGAGAAAACATGCAAATCTTGATCATGTTTTCAAGATAAGAGATTATCACACAAGCTGCCTTCCCATTTCTGCCATCTCAGCAGCTGAAGGTGCTGGGAGAGCCTGAGGGCTATTCGGGAGGTCACATTTTGGCCTGTGGGACTTATATTTGACACTCCTTCTCGAGAGTTAGGTAAAAACTGCTAGGTACTACAATCAGATTTCTACTCCAGAGGGCAACCTGCTGACTGAGGTTTGTTGAACAATGACTGAGTGGTTGTTTGCAACGTCTTGCCAATGCTGATTCTGTAGTACATGTACAATATACGGTACTTTTGATCTGAATTCCCTGTGGTTGCCAGTCAACAGGCCAGAGCGGACAGTCTCTATTGATTATGGAGATATTTCCATAATCTCTTAATAATCAATAACGAAGAGGGAGTTTCCATCCTTCCTTACTCTCCAATGTGAATTATTTCTTCATCTTTTCCCCTGTTATAGCTTAATTTTAGAGTTTTATTGAAATGCCACTTTGGAGAGAACCCTGTTTAACATCAAATTAGATGTTCTTATTTCTAGCCCAAGTTTAATTGTTTTCTGTTTTAACTAAGCTTTCTAGCCCATGTTTAAACTCCTTTTTGAAACAATTGTCAAGAAATGTAAACTAATTTTTCCGTAATGATATTCAGTTGAACTGATCATTGCTTATTAGTTGTATGTGTGTGTTTAAAGTCACTTTTTACTACTGTCAAGTACAGAAATTATGAATATTTGGTACCACTCCCAGAAAAGAAAATCTTATTGGTATAGAAAGCATCCACGAAGAAAATTGTTCCCTTATTCATTTTTTTTTCAAAGCTGGTAATGAAATGCAAAATGGAATATGAGTAAGTGCTGCCTTTAGTTATATTTGGGGAATGGATAGAGAATGTGATTAGCTCAGTGATTCTTGAGCATTTCATCCCAGGATCCCCTTATAGCTGCCCCCACCCCAGAAATTATGTCATTGCTGAAAGTGACATTAAACAGGAAGTGATAATATTATGATGCCAAATAACACATAAACAGTAAATACATATAGGTGTAGCCTAATTATAAGCAATTTGTTTATAAGTAATTTTGTCTCAAAGCAAATGAGGCTGGCTCTTTAGTTTGAAAGATAAGCTTCCCTGAAATCCAGATAATGGCTTAAAGGCAGCCTGCTTAACAATGCAATGGCAGTCAATTAAGCTATCTTAAAATTTTGTGAACTTTTGTTTCACAAATTGGGAGGATCAACCTGTATTTTTTAAAAAAAACACTTCAACACCCTTAATTCCAATAAAAACAAGTAGAAATGCAACCCACCATTCTCTGGGTTAGTTAAAAGCTTTTGCACATAAAAATGTCCTCAGGGCCCTGCTAAAAACTTTGTAAGGAGGGAGCAGTTCTCAAATCCAGGGGAAGGGAGTTAGAGCCAGGGTGCAACTCCTGAGAAGACCCTGTTCCTAACTGCCACACCCCCACCTCTCCTTGTGGTGGCACCGTCAGCAGGGCCCCCACAGATGACCTTAGGTGATGAGTTTAATTGTACAGTATGAATGAAGGCAGTCCCTGAAATACCCTGGACTCAAAGCATATAGGGCTTTAAAGATCAAAGCAAGCACTTTGAATCCAGCCGAGAAACAAATGGGCAGCTAGCGTAGCTGCCAAAGCAGTGGCCTGACTGATTTCATAGAATCATAGAGTTGGAAGGGACCTAGTAGGTCATCTAGTCCAACCCCCTGCCTGCAGGAGGAAATTCCCCTAGAGCATCCCCTACAGGTGCTAGTTGAGCCTCTGCTTAAAGATCCCCGGTGAGGGAGAGTCCACCAACTCCCTTGGCAATCTGTTCCACTACCGAACTGCCCTCACCATCAGGAATTTTTTTCGGATAGCCAACCGGAATCTCCTTTCTTGCAGTTTGTACCCATTGGTTCTAGTTCTGCTTTCAGTAGCAGCTATGAACAAATGAGCCCCTTCCTCCCTATGCCAGCCCTTCAGGTATCTGTAGAGGGCAATCATGTCTCCTCTCAGCCTCCTCTTCTCCAGGCTGAACATCCCAAGTTCCCCCAACCTTTCCTTGTAGGGCTTCCCTTCCATTTGAACCAACAGACCCCAGCAGCCACATGAGCTGCCACGTTCTGCACTAGTTGGAGTTTCCAGACTGTTCTTAGAGGCAGTCCCACATAGAGCATTACAGAAATCTAACCTGAATGGTCATGGGTCATTGTGGACAGATCTGAGAGCTTCAGGTATGGTTGCAGCTGGCGAATCAGCTGAACTTGAGTGAAGCTCCCTTGGACACAGCTGACACCTGGGACTCGCCAAGCTGCGAGCCTCAATGCAGCCCCTTTCAGAGTAGGATGATAGTCCACTACTCAAATGGTAGATTTACCAGCAGAACCTCTGTCTTATTAGGATTCAATTTCAGCTTGTTTGCCCACATTAAGAGATGGGTGTCATCAGCATATTAATGGAACCCCACTCCAAACTTCCAGATTACCTCTTCCAGCAGCTTCATGTAGATGTTAAACAGTATGGGGGATAGCATGGAACTTTGTGGCAACCCCCACTGAAGAGGCCAGGGTGCTGAAAAAGCATCCCCCAGCACCAGCACCACCTTCTGGAATCTGTCAACCAGGAAGGAGTGGAACCACCGCAAGATAGTGCCTCCAATCCCCAACTCAGCCAGCTGACCCGAAAGGACACCATGTTTGATGGTGTTGTAGGCTGCTGTGAGGTCCATGCCTGTCAGTTCCTTGGCATAGGACATTCACCAAGGCAGTCTCTGCCCCAAACTGCTACCTGCAGCCAGACTGGAAAGGATCCAAATAATCAGTTTCTTCCAGAACCCTCTAAAGCAGGGGTCTCCAAACTCTGGCACAGGGGCCAGATGCAGCCCTTGGAGAGCCTCAATGTGGCCCCTTGCAAGCCCCCACTATTCGGCTCTTGGGCAAGCCTTCTAATTTACTCCAATACATGTTTATATGTAAATTTATTCAAATTTGAAATGTAAATTAGTTTTCTGGCCCCTGACACAGTGTCAGAAAGATGGTGTGGCTCTCCTGTCAAAACAGTTGAAGACCCCTTCTCTACAGCTTTTGCACATCACCACTTTGCCTAGAAACAGGGTATTTGAGACTGTCAAAAGCTGTTCAGTTTAGTGGGACCCAGAGAGGGTTTCTTCAGGGGGAGTGTGAACCACTGCTTGTTTCAATGCTGGATGCAACAGCTACTCCCTTATAGATACCACCCTCCATGTTCGGGGTAGCCAGTCCAGCCTGGGCTGATCTAATTAACCAAGGCAAGAAGATGGTCTCACACTTCAGAGAATCCTGTCCACATCCTCAGTTTCTGCAAGCTGAAAAGAATCCCAGAAGAATTGACAGATGCTCCCGGGACATCTTTTCCTTGTGAGCAGACAGCATGTATCTTCTTTTGTAATAAATAAATTATGTAATTGCTTCAATTTTAATAAATAATGTAGTGTTTAAATTAACCACATGAAATCAATATCAGTGTTTTTAGCTTTCATTTGTCTTGTTCTACATTTTTTTTGGATGTCCTACGTTTTTGGTGGACCTTGTCATCTTTTGTGGTTATGACATCTGGTCACCCTGTACTGGGTTCACTCCTACCAGAGTGAGCAACTCCACAACTCCAAAAAGCACATGCTCAAAGACTTGTCATTTGAAGATATCTTTAGGTTATCAGTTAACTGCTATTTTTGCTTAATATGGACGTTCTAGGTTGGATTCTGAAAGTTGTGTCTGCTAATATATAATAGTGATGAAGTTTATAATAAGCAACACTCCACCATCAAGTGTCACCAACTGCTACAGCATAAATAGCCAAGTGTTAAAATGAATTCAAATATGTCAGTGTAAAAAGAGCTTCACTGCATGTCAGTTTGTTTCTGACACAACTTTCAATCAGAAAACAAGAGTCTGACTTCATGTCCTAATCAACAATCATGTTCTGTGTCCTTTAAAACTTTTCAGAGAAGTTATTTGGAAGAGCAAGGAGTTCTCTCTATTATAAACCCATCCTGTGTTTGCATTTTTCAATAAAGCACTTAAGGTGATTAGCATATTTCATTAAATATTGAATAAAGCATTATAAAATGGCAACAAAAGACCAATTTCCAGTAAATTCACAGTATCAGTTCACAGCATTTTAATCACAGTGATAATTGGGATACCAACTAATAGCCTGGCTGAATAGATCTTAATGGGGTGACATAACACTCCAGTTTCAAGAAGATGCAAACCTTGTTAGATATGCGTCTAGCTAATGCCACAAAGTTAGGAGACAAAATGCCACAATCTGAATGTAGCCACAAAGTGCGCGCTCTCTCTCTCTCATGCATTTCAGACATTGGTTTGAATACACAGGAGAGTCTCTCAAGTAGATCTTAGTGCTCAGGTAGATTTCTGTGAGAGAAGGTGATCCTTCAGATATTCTGGTCAAAGGATAAAACCAATACTTGGAATTGGACCAGGAAATCAGTATAGTTGCATATTCCACAGGTCCAGCTCCAGTCAGCAGTTTGATTGCCTTCCTTGTAACAACACCAGGAAGGAGACGAGCCTGGGGCTGCAGTCCTATCCACCCTTTTCTTAGGAGTAAGCCCCATTGAATATAATGAAGCTTGCTACCGAGTAGACATGGCATAGAGGCTGTTAGAGCTGCAGGTCTCTTGGAACCAGGGACTGGAACCTTTGTCCCCACCCTCCTACACTTGCTTGCCTCATGGAAGCTCCTGGCAGCAGGAGGTTGGGTGGAAAAGCACTGCTAGAGGAGAGCAAGCAGCGTAATGGTGAGCAGAAACTGGGAAACGGGGAAGTGAGGAGTGAGATGTGTGTCCTATGTCCTGGCTGGGGCACTCGGTCTCCCCCATCTCCCTCCCCTCTAATGGCCAGGCCCCCATCGGAGTCATTAGCCACTCCTGCTGATTCGTCTGGGGGGATCTGGCTAAAGGAATTCAGCGCATTTGTTTTCTCCCAAAGTGATCAGCCAATCAGAGAGCGATCTCTGTAGCAGTGCTCAGCTGCTTCTCTGCCTTGTTTTATCCACCAGTCCTAGCACAGCCTGGTCCGTCAGGTGCTGCAGAGTGTCATTGGGTCATGGACTGTTGGTTGATGACCACTTTTCCATAAAATAGCAAAAAGATTTGATTCTGGGAAGCTTCTGTAATAGATTATATAGTTGGATAGTATGCTACAAATGTGCTAAATTTTATAATGTGTATATTTGGTGGTGGTTGTTTTTTTGTTTTGCCTATGTGTGGATCAGTCACTTTTTTTGGGGGGGGGGGAGCTGGCTGGGAACATTTATTAACAGATCTCAATATCTTTGGTATGGTAAGCATTTAAATAAAGTGGGGGCCATGAACACAGGGTTCTGCAAATCCATAGGAGGGAGGGGTGACTGTGGAACAGATCCTTGTGGATATAGGGGCCAACATCGAAGAAAGTTCACAAAATGTTTATTTCAGACTTTGGTCAAGTCTAATCTTTTCTATACAGTGGCGCCTCACGTAACAAATTTAATTCATTCCAGAGGCATGTTTGTTACATGAAACGTTCTTTACGTGAGGCGGATTTTCCCATAGGAAATAATGGAAACTCAGATAAATGGTTCCAAACCCAAAAACATTCATATAAAAATATTAACTGTATGTAAAAATGATGACAAAGCACTGGAATTTAATTCAGAATATGCTTTCAGTGTGCGTGATCCTACGAAGTCTACTTAGGCTGCAATCCTAAAGACACAATCCTAACAACACTTTCCAGGGAGTAAGACCAATTGAACACAATGGGGTTTGCTTCAGAGTAGGCATGGTTAGAAATCAGCACTCCTAGACCCTTTCCTGGGAGTAAGCCCCATTGGAGGGACTGGGGGGTCTTCGGAGGGAGGGTGGGTGGGAGGGTGTTTGGGGACAGTGGAGGGAGATACTCACTTTAAAAGCCTGGCTTTTGAACTCCAGGCTTCCTGCAGAGTGGGCTGGAGGGAGGAGCATCCCCTCGCTTCTCTCCAGCCTCTTTCAAAAGCTCTGCAGGGAGCCTCGTGTTTGAAAGCCAGGCTGTTAAAGTGAGTAGTGGCTGCCTGTATCTCCCCCCCACTGTCCCCAAACACCCTCCCACCCCTACAGAATACCCCCAGTCCCCGCAAGCACCCCCCACCCCCAGAGGGACAGACCTGCTCTGCCTGACCCATTCAATTCAGGTAACAAGCGCAGGCTGGCAGCTCTTTAAACTTGAAAGAGCTACCACCCAGCGTTCGTTACCCACAGAAGATTCGTTACCTATGGCAGAGTCGCTACCTAGTGGTAGGTTCATTACCTGGAATATACTTTACCCAGGGCATTCGTTACGCAAGGTACCACTGTATATATAAAAAGTCACTGACTCATCAATGCCCTGCCAAAACTATTGGGCCTAGAAGCGTGAAATTTGGGTGGGTGTTCCTTCTGCGACTGAGGGGTGCAGTAAGAACCAGTTTTTGGAAATTGCAACTGGAAGGGGGTGAAATGGGGCACAACACGTTTTCTTCCCTATACTTTGCGTTGAAGAATCGGTGACAGGGATGCTCCGCCCCAGACCTAGAAATGTGAAATTCGGGGAGGTTGATCCTTCTGTCACATGAACACCCACCAAGAACCGATGTGGAGAAATTTAACCCTTAAGGGACTGAAAAGGGGTGCCACGTGTTTTTGTCCTATACTTAACATGGAAGACTGACCAATATCCAGCCAATTTGGTGCTCGGTGCCTGTTGCACTGGGGGGATGTTGTTCAGAGGAAGAGGTTGCACTGGGGAGGATGGTGCTCATCGGGGGTTGGTGCGCATGGGGGGTTGATGTGCTTGGGGGATGAACATGGGGAATGCTGTGCATAGGGTGGATGATGCACATGGGGTGGATGAACATGGGGGTTGATGTGCATGAGGGGTTGATGTACAGTGGGGGATGGCGTACGGTGGAATTTTATTCCCACACCGTGGGTACACTTTTCGCTAGTCGCTAGTATATAAATAAAACAAAAGTGACTCACTGATTCATCAATGCCCAGCCCAAAACCGCCAGACCTAGAAGCATGAAATTTGTGGAGGATGTTCCTTTCATGATAGAGGCACCCACTAAAATCCGGTTTTTAGAAATTCCAATCAGAAGGGAATGAAAGGGGCACAATGCATTTTCCTCCCTTTACATTGAAGAATTGATGACTGATCAACGCCATGCCCCAACCCCTGGAGCGAGAAGCATGAAATTTGGGGAGGTTGTTCATTATGAGCACAATCCTAACCATGTCTACTCAAAAGTTAGTCTGATTCTGTTCAATGGGTCTTACTTCCAGGAAAATGTCTTTAGGATTGCAGCCCTTGTGATATTGGCACCCACCAAGAAATGATTTTGAGAAATTCAACCTCTAAGAGGGTGAAAAGAGGGAATAAAACCTGTTTTATTCCCTCTAAGAGGGAATAAAACCTGTTTTATTCCTATGCTTAACTTTGAAGACTGACAGATCCAGCCAATTTGGTGCCTGGTGCCTGATCCACTGGGATGGTGCGTGCATGGGGAAGTGAATAGTGTGCATTGGGAGATGGTCCATATGGGGATGTTGTGCAGGAGGAAATGGTGCGCATTGCGGGAAGGGTGTGCATGGTCAGGGATGGTGTGCATGGGTGATGTTGCACAGGAGATTATGGGACCACCACTGCACAGGGGTTGTATTGCACGGTGGTGCGTTGCAAGGGTGTGTGTGTTGCAAATATTCCTTAAATTTGACTCGAGCGACATGGATACATTTCACTGTTTAGTCCATAAGACTTCACAAACATGAAGATGACACTGCTGTTTGGTAATATCCCTAACTCAGTTTTGTGTTCTAAGAATTTGCCTGGTCACCACATGTGTTATACTGATTGGGCATCCATAACCTGGACTTTTGAAGTCCAAATTACTCTCCACTCCTTAACTACTTCTGTGGATATGTCACTTGCATGCTGGATGAAAGCAGACTAGTTGTGACTTCAGCACAGGCCAAAAAATCCAGACTTCAAAAAACAGTGTTTCCCTTTTTCCAGCAGTCAGTTACATTCTTCTTGAAACTAGTTTTACAAAGACCAAGTCATGCTGGCCCATCTGATATCCAGTGCTATTAGCCAGTAAAATGGCAAGAATATCTGGTTCTTCAGCTTTCAAATCTGATACTGAAGTGTCTTTTGCAAGCCCTTCCTAACCATGGATGTAAAGTCACCACAAATATTAATACTGCTTTACAGGTTACTATAAGAATACAAGCTTAAAAGTGACATGTGATCTACTGGCAGTCTGAATACTTGGAAAAGACTAGATTGAGATTTACAGGAACCAGCTAACATATGTTGAAGATGCAAATTGTGGAGTTGGATGAATTAATTCTAAGCCCTTTAAGTTAGTAGCATTGTGATTTCTCATGTTTCAAGTTTATGTGTATTGGATGTTCGTACAATGACAATATAGTTGACAATATAGTTTTGTAGTTATTCTGGCTTCTCTCAACATACAGTGTGCCACAGAGATTTACAGTCAACATCAGTAAAATCACATAGGTGGAAACAGTGGGCAATAGAAGTACAATAGAACTGGTATTAAGAGTAAAGCAGCCACAATCAGGACAGCAATATTCAGCTCAAACATGACAGAGGACTAAGAATCCTAACCATGTCTACTCAGAAGTAAGCCCCATGTATTCAATGAGTCTTACTCCCAGGAAAGTGTCTTTAGGATTGTAGCCTAAGCCAATTAAAAGCTTGCCAGAACAAATATGTTAAAGATTCCTACCGAAGACTGATAAAAGTGAGAGGTGTTCTGGAGCCTGACCCTACGTTACCTTTATGCTGGCACCAACTGTTGCACCTTATCACATTTACACTGTCCTAAGAGTAAATGGTGCTGGCAGGGAGGCCTAAAATGCCCCATTGATGCTGCAGTTTAAGTCCTGACGGGTAGAAAGGAGACAAGTGCCAAGTAGAGTGAGAGAGTAGTGAGGTGGGATGAGAGGGAAGATGGGGTACCTTAGTGAAGAGAGCGCAGAGAATTGGTGTATTAGATCAGCAGCCAAATCAGATAAAATGATGGTACTGATCCAAACAAATGCCTGAAAAGCTCAGTAATGTTTGACTACATTTTTAAAACACGAAAAGGGACTTACTTTACCTCATAGGAAAGTGCCACAGATGTGACAATGCCACCAAATAAGCATTTCAGTTTGGCCTCAAGAAGGTTTCCCTTTGTATAAGGTATAAGTGAACAAGCATCAATCCTTAAAAATGAAACCTTGAACTAAGTTCAGAAGCAAATGGGCAGCTGTTGTCTGCCTATGTTACACTATATTCAGCCAGCAGCTGTTGCATACTTGGTACAGCTCTTTAAAGTCAGCCTCATGTACAGCATGGAAATCTTGAATGCTGTGTAAATATCTTAGGCTACCATCCTAGTTAGGCTGGCATAAGCCCTGGCACAAGCCCCATGCTGGGCTGGGAGTGTCACAAAAATGCCGTCAGACACTTCCGCTCTACTTCTGGGGGGAGGGTTAGGCCAGTGCACAAACATGTGCTTGCCTCCCTGTGTCACCATGGGAACAGGAAGACCAATGTGTTGTACCTAGATTAGGATTGCACTCTTAGTGAGCCAAAAGTCAGACTATTCTAATTGATTAGATTAGATTAGATTAGATTAGGGGGAAGTATTTCACTTATAGTACAATCCTATGCATGGCCGACTGAATGTGTGTAGGACTAAATTGTTAATGTGCCTTAAATGCTTAAATTGGAAATCATTTTACTAAAATACTGATTCAACCCCAGTAAGTGCAGGGATAAGTTCTCCCCTTCCAGATACTAGAATCTATGGATAAGATTATCTCTTTGGTGCTGCCTGTATACATTTCCTTTGTTTATATAGCCAGGTAAGCAGCCTGCCACTTAGAAAGGAGACTAAAAGCAAATGTTGCCAGAATGACTAAAAGCTGGAGCTCACGAAACCTTCCTACTGAGGCGGTATATATTTATCTATTTGCATTTCCATGCTTTTGAACTGCTAGGTTGGCAGGAGCTGGGCAAGGGATGGGAGCTCACTCTGTCTTCTAGCCCACCGGTGCCTGCTGGTTGACAGGCATGCATATACGTAATTATCTATAAATTTAATTATTTGGAAACTATCCATAATAAGTTGTATGGTATCCATTCAGAGTAATTCAAATAGGAAAATGTTTCTTTAGAAATAAAAAATTCTGCAGATGGTTTTTAGTGGCAGTTTTTCCAGAAAATTCATGGGAAAACATTCAGGTTTCGGTTTCCCTATAGCTGTCTCATTCAAGATTTGATTTTTTTGGACTTAATGTTATGACTGAAATGTCTTCAGAAGGAAAATGTTTCTGTAATCTATATTAGATGGGCATTGGCTTTTATATCAGTTGTTCTCAAACTGTTTAGCACTGTGATCCACTTGTTGGTACCCACCAAGTTTTTAAAGACTTGAAAATAGTTTTACTTTACCAGCTATTCAATGCTTTGCCTTTATTGCAGTGGGAGAAGCTTCTAGACAGTGTGTTTGAGCTTCATGTTCATTGGATTGGGACCATTCTTGTGTCCTTGTGTTTTATTCAAAGGAGCCAAGATATGTTTGCCTACTCATGAAGAAATATGCAGTATATGGCTCAGTTTAGTTGTCTATAAAGCTGAATATATTCTCCTTGACAATTGAAGGAGGGGCTTTCTTCTCAAATCTGTTTTGTAGCCTGTATTCATTGTGTCTGTATTCATTCTCTTCCTCTTGGCTTGCCCTCTGAAGTGGTCTGAAGTCTGTTTGCCTACTCAAAAGAAAATGCACACATGTGGCTAAGTTGCCATTCCAATACATTTTCTATTTTGTCCGCTTCTTTTTCTCAACCCACTAAAAGTGTCATGATGCACTTTTCTCAACCCACTAAAAGTGTCATGATGGGAAATACTGAAATACCTATGCTGTAATTTTAAGCCTCCTTTTGTTTTCCTTTAGGGCACATCTTAATAAGATAAAAGTTTCTTTGCCTGACTTTTGCTATTTTCTGAATACTTGAAAATTATTCATGGTTAAGTTCAGTATACAGTTCGAAAGGAAATATCACTCTGTGTTTGGGGATATCCAGGGCATGCTTACTAAATCAAAGTGACATGAATTCAAGTGCCAGTAGGGAGCTTGCTTAGTCTGCATAGCTAATACTGGAATACTCAGTACCTCAGTACCAATTATACTATTGGTGAAAGGTAAAAATAGTTCAAATGGTAGGATGTGCTATATTCGAAATTATAAATGCTTTTTTCCCCCCTATTGTTTTGCATCATAATCAGGTGTAGCTATGGCCAGTGGAAGATACTCTTGTGCCTTTGCGCTCGACATTCTGTCATTTGAGGAATAGTTCCTTATGATGATAGTTATCATGCATGCTTCACTTATAGTATATAGGTAATAACCACTCAGCATGCATGTGAGCAGGACCCTTGCTAATTGCCATAGTAGTGTATTTCCTTTGTTGCAGTTCCCCCTGTGTTCTCTTAAGCCTACTGGTCTATATTTCGTATACAGAGCATCACTGACATAACTTTCTCTACTCACTAATAGCCATCAGATTTGATACCTAGATGAACTCTTCAATGAAGTTTCAGGGCTGTCCATTAAATCCATAGGGTTGTATCTGAAGGTAGTTCTCACTCATGGGGAAGGGACAGTTTTCACAAATTGAACTGTTTTTGTAATCAAATACCTAAAGATGCATGTCATATTTCTTGGTATCAGATTATGGGTTTTAATGTGTACTCCTGCACACTTTAGTGTGTATTTAGAGTGTATTCTTTTGCATGACAGATTTTCTCCAGGGAGCTGCCAATGGCAGGGTTAGTCCTCCAAAAGTGGCAGGAAGGAAGGTCAGGCAAAGTTCTTCCTGTGGAGATGGCTCCCTCTTCTGGCATTCCCTTTGGATGAGCACATTGGGTTGATCACCCTGCTGGCAAGCTAGGCTGACCAGTAACATTTATTTGTTATTTGGGATATTCGCCCCACGGTTGCAATCACAGCCAGAGCAAGAAGAATCCTCCATTTCCACACTGCTGCCTCCTGTGAGTTCTCACTTCTCATGATGGCCATTTTGTGCTGCTGGAGCATTGTGCTTGTGCCCATCCATCTGTTGCCTGCGGTGGTAACAGAGGGAGGGGATGCCAGCCCTCTTGTTTACAAATAAGAACACTATCTGTCCTTCAAGTGCTGGTGAACAGTTCAATTTGTGAAAATTATTCCTTCCCTGTGAGTGAGAAGAATTATATGTTCAGATACCACTCTATAGATTTAATGGACAGCTCTGAAAGGTCATAATTCATATAGCTATGAAATCTTATGACTTTCAATGTCTGGAGAAGGTTATGTCAGTGATGCTCTGTATAAGAAATATAGACCTGTCCTTAAAGCACTGTTGCTGCTTCTCACAAAGGCTCAACAAAAGGATAAATCTCCCCTATAGCTGTGGTCTTCAATCACTTGCCTGATTATAAAACAGGGTGAGCGTCCCTTATCCAGTATATTCCAAAATAAGGAACTTATTTTGACATCCAACAGTTTTATTCTCTATATCAGTAGTTTTCAAACTGGTGGATTGTAACCCACTAGTTTGTTAAAGGTCTTCTGGTCCCTTTAAGGGGTGGGGGGAGAGAGATTATAACAGTGATGCAATCCCCAGGATTGTGTTCCTAAGAGGGGTTGGCGAGTAAAAGCACTTCCCTTAAAGTATAAAAATGCATTCAGGCTGTGTGTATAGGGAATACAGTGGTACCTCGCTTAACAAGTGCCTGCTTTAACAAGTGATCCACATAACAAGCAAAAATTTATCTAGGATTCTGCCTCTTCACATAACAAGTGTTGCTTCCCTTAAAAAGCACACTTGTTGGCAGTTGGGGCAGACACACTGGCCAGCAGCCCTTTAAAAATGTGTCAGGGCTGTCTAGCACGCATGCCCATATAACACTTCCGTGCTGTTCCTCCTGTGGACGGGTGTCCACTGGGCAAAGAGAGAGCATACCAGTGTAGAAAAAAGAGGGAAGCAGCTCAGGGCTAGCCAGAAGGGAGCAGGGGAGAGAGAGGCTCAGGATGAAGAGGAGGAAGTGGGGAGACACTCTGAAAGTGTCTTGGATTGCTGCCTCCTAACCATGTCTACTGAGAAATAAGCCCCATTGTATTAAATGGGGCTTACTCCCAGGAAAGGTCTTTAGGATTGCAGCTTAAGTAGACTTCATAGGATGATGCACATTGAATGCATGTTTTGAATTCAATTCCAGTGTGTTGTCATCATTTTTACATCCAGTTAATATTTTTAAATGAATATTTTTGGGGTTGTAGAATAAATCATCTGAGTTTCCATTATTTCCTATGAGAAAATCCACTTCACTTAAAGAGCATTTCACAAAAAAGCATGTTTCCGGAACAAATTAAACTTGTTATGTGAGGCACCACTGTATATTAAACTCAAATAAATTTGTGTTTTTATCTGTTCCACAAGATCTCTATGTTTATGCAAATATTCAGAAAATCTGATATCCAAAACACTTCTGATCCCAAGCACCTTGGATAAGGGATGTCCAACCTATATTATGATTTTTTTACATGGCTCTTGCTATAGTAACTGGTGCATGTTCTCATAGGAATGAAACAAAACTTCTCTCAATCAGAATGTTAGTAAGTTTTGTATTGGAGCAGACTGACATGCCTCAAATTTATAATGGCAAGAGAAGGTAGCTGGTTTTGAATCCAATTTTTCCATCTTGTGTTTAGATGCAATACTATTTTATTAAATGTGTGTTAATGAAGTATGCACACCTCTTTTCCTTCCCCCCCTTGAGTAGTTAGGAGGAGATCGTTATTCTCCATAAGACGGGAAGTAAACAATTGGTCATGGTTGCACTCAGTGTATTGACAATGAATGAGTTGCACAAATCAGACAACTAAGATCACCCAGATGAATTGATGTTGACTTTAACAGAGTTAGTTGAGTCTTGAACGGTTTAATCTAGTTTAGTTATCTCACTGTTTAGCAACCACTTTGTTTCTTCATTTTCAGTTATGCATTCACATTAATTCATGGAATGCTGGTGTAACTCTTCTTAAATAGTACTGAATTGTGTCACTATGAGCTGTTCTTTTGTTTTTTGCAGATTGTATTCCCCCTCCGTCTGAAGGGGAGTGAAGGAACCAACCATGGGATTGCACTCAAGATAACACTCCTGGAAACAGTGTCTAATGGCTGCTCTTCTCTTTGGGTGGTTTTTTATGTTTTCTTCTGATGGTTTTCATGTCTGAAGGATTAATCTTCCTTGTGGAAGTATTTGAAGTAAACTGTTGCTCCTTGAAAACAAGTTCTTCCTTTTAACACTGTACGTCATGGGAGACATGGCCAACAACTCAGTAACGTACAGTGGTGTAAAATACTCTATAAAAGAGTCTAATCATGGAGACTTTGGAATCACAGTTGATGACCTTCGGGAACTTATGGAATTGCGTTCTGCAGATGCTTTACATAAAATACAAGAATGCTATGGAGATGTGTATGGTATCTGTACAAGATTGAAAACTTCTCCAAATGAAGGTAAGGATCATTGTGAGGAATGTGTTTATCCAGGTTTATGCTACTTGAAGCTGTGTAGATACAGTCATTGTTTCCCACCCAGTCCTTGTACACAGTAGGTTGACAGTAGTTGGCTGAACAGTTGACTAATAACTCAACTTACTTTCAAATAAGTTGCAGATTTGCTGTACTCTTATTGGTTTCATTGGACTCAAAAGGTATCTTGACAGGATATTAATCAGAATCCCCAGCTTCTTTAGTGTGTATGAATACAAGCAATTCCTCCCATCCTCTGAAAAGCCACTGCTGTAAGAGATCTAGCAGCAGGATAAAATGCAGGGTTTATATGCAGTATAAAATGCAGGGTTTACCCAGAAGCTGGGAATGGTAACTACCATCTAATTTAGATGGTAAAAGGGTGCTTTTTATGACAGTTCATGTAAAAAAAAAAATTGGACATCACTATGAACTGTTGACCCTGATGTACTGAAGTTTAATTTCAAAACTGGTGGTATTTCAATTCTGGCTGGTTTTCATTCTCTAAATTGGTTTTCATTCTCTAAATGGTGGTAGGTACCAATGGTGATGGTAGGTTTTCATTCTCTAAACTGGCCAAATAAACAGTCATCATTTTGAGAATCCGGTTTTTTTCCTAGTTGACAGAGCCATTACATGTGGAGGAATGCTCATCTTTAAGCTCCAACATCTTCAGGGGTTAAAATTATAACCATAAAATTGATATACTTCTTTAGGGCTCTGGTGGCTCAGTGGATAAAGACATTGTGCTTGTCAACTTGAAGGTTGGCAAGATAGATGTTCGATACTTAAGTACCACATGAAGGAGTGAGCTCCCATTATTTGTCCAGCTTCTGCCAACCTCGCAGTTTGAAAGCATGTACGAGAGTTTCATGTGCTTTTTCATTTAGTCATGCCAGCCATATGACCACTGAGATGTCATTTGGATAACACTGGATTTTTGGCCTTGTTTCGGGAATGAACATCACCCTTAGAGGTTGATCATAACTAGCATGACAACCTGTGGGGATACCTTTCCCTTTTTATGTTTCTCCTGTCCTTAGCCCAACTCCTGCCAGCATAGCAGTTCGAAAGCATGTAAATGCAAGTAGATAAATAAGTATCACCTCAGTGGGAAAGTAAACAGCATTCCATGCACCTCTGCGTATAATCGTGCTGGCCACATAACCACATACAGACATGTTGTTGGACAATGCTGGCTATTCAGTTTTGAATTGGAGATGAGCGCATCACCCACAGCTATGGCTGGTCCCTGTATAGGCAGCAGGG
Source organism: Cryptoblepharus egeriae (assembly GCA_030015325.1). NCBI lineage: Eukaryota > Metazoa > Chordata > Lepidosauria > Squamata > Scincidae > Cryptoblepharus > Cryptoblepharus egeriae. The sequence continues at coordinate 26,596,999 of JAREYC010000008.1, forward strand.
CAACCTGCCAGGGACCCTTTACCTTTTTTAAAAATATCTATGTCTCTGGTGTTAAATATAGCAATACATTCAATTGGTTTCAAATAGATTCTCCAAAAATTGAGTATTTAATGAAACAGTATTTATATGTTGTATTGTTTATTCAGTAGCCAGGAAATGGGCACTGATTGGCCCAGAATACACTGCTTTCCATTGTTAGAATAGCAGTCAAGTCAGGACAAAAGGTGCTGTGTTGAAGTTATGCTAAAAGAAGCTGAATTATGGAGGGTATGACTGTACTATTGGTGTAGATACTGTACTTCTGTAAGGTGGGTACCGCTGGCATACAGTAGGTAACATTTTTAAACTGTCTAACTTGCCTTAACTATGTCCTGTGTAATTGAAATGGTTTTTGTGGGCTTACAGTGCAATCCTAAGCATTTCTACTTAGAAGTCAGTCCTATTGTGTTCAATAGGACTTACACCCAGGAAAGTGTGGTCAGGATTGCAGCCTTCAACCTAGAAATGTTTTATAGCCAGCTTTAATGCTGTGCAGTGATTGATTTGACACCTGGCATATAGAACGTTACCTGATCAAGACTGCCCAAGAGACTAGGCAGATTCAACAGTTAAAAAAACAGTTAAAAAGTGACATGCTTAATTCTATCAAGTGTGCCCCCCAGCCTTAATTTGAGTTAACTGTGCTTCCATTCATCCTTCCCTGATATTTAATGGTAAAATATTTGACATGAAACAAGAACTGCTGGCTGGTATGTTCTCTGAATTCTTTGGGTAATTACTTAATATTGTCATCTCAGAAGAAAGGATTGTTGCTATGCAGGGGTCTCCAAACATTCAATGTTAGGTCTCCAGAACCCTTAACAATTGTGCAGAGGAGGAAATTTCAATAGGTGAAGCTTTTTACCTGCAGATCACAAGCTGTTCCTGCTGAAATTCCCTCCTATATACAATTGTTAAGGTCAAGGAGCCCTGAGGTTGAACGTTTGGAGACCCCTGTGGGATGTTGCAGTAATCTGAAGGCAGCAAGGAACTAGTAGTAGTTATTATGAGGTGTCTACTACGCTCCTTCCTGGCTGACAGGTCCCAGAAGGTGGTGCTGGGGGATGCTCGCTCGGCATCCTGGCCTCTTCGGTGTGGGGTGCCGCAAGGTTCCATTCTGTCCCCCATGCTATTTAACATATACATGAAGCTGCTGGGAGAGGTCATCCGGAGGTTTGGAGTGAGGTGTCATCAGTATGCTGATGATACCATCTCTATCCTCTCCTCCTGAGTCCAAAGAGGCAGTTGAAGTCCTGAATCATTGTCTGGAGGCAGTGGGGGACTGGATGAGGGTGAACAAGCTGAGATTAAATCCTGATAAGACAGAGGTTCTCCTGGTCTGGAAGTCCTAGGCTCGGGTATTGGAATATCATCCTGTTCTGGATGGGGTTGCACTCCCTCTGAAGGAGCAGGTCTGCAGCTTGGGGGTTCTCCTAGATTCACAGCTGCTCCTGGAGTCCCAGGTGGCAGCTGTGGCCAGGGGAGCCTTTGCTCAACTTCAGCTGATTCGCCAGCTGCAACCATACCAGAATCGCTCGGATCTGGCCACGGTGACCCATGCCCTAGTGACATCGAGACTGGATTATTGTAACGTGCTCTGCGTGGGGCTGCCTCTGAAGACGGTCCAGAAACTTCAACTAGTCCAGAATGCGGCGGCCCATGTGGTTGCTGGGGCTTGTCGGTTCGACTCTGTCGGGCCACTGCTTCAGCGACTACACTGGCTGCCCCTTCGTTTCCGGGCTGAATTCAAAGTGCTGGTCCTGACCTTTAAAGCTCTAAATGGCTCGGGTCCAGGGTATCTGAGGGACTGCCTTCTTCTGTACAATCCGACCGGTCACCTAAGGTCATTTGAGGGGGCCCTACTGACTGTGCCGCCACTAAGAGATGTGAAAAGCATGGCGGCCAGAGGTAGGGCCTTCTTGGTGGTGGCACCCCAGCTTTGTAATTCCCTCCCCTTAGAACTGAGGAAAGCTCCCTCAATACAGAGCTTATAGCAGAGCCTTAAAACCTTTTATTTCAAAAAGATTTTTAATGGGGCAGAGGTTGGGGGGCTGTTGTTTTATTGTTTTAAAGGTATATGCTTTTATCCTGTATGTTTTAATTGTTTTATTGTATTGTGCTATTTATGTTTTTAATTATGTTTTATGTCAGCTGCCTTGAGTCGGGCTAAATAGCCCGAGAAAGGCGGGATATAATTTTAAATACATACATACATACATACATACATACATACATACATACATACATACATACATACATACTAGTCCTTGAAGTACAATTGCTATCAACTATTTTTATGTAATAGTATGGATATGTGAGGCAGGGTGTCCCTTTTTCCACATAGCTTGCTGGTATTTCTCATTAAGTGATAGAGGCCATTTTAATTTCTCTGGACAGTTATGCCTGTAAGCCCCTTTCAGATCTTCCTGTTGACAGTAGTTTCCCATCTATCTAATCTGAGTTGTGCTGATAGAAATCACTGCTTCCATTTCTTTGATAAAGGTGGTAGTTAGGGAAACAGTCTTGTTTCAAATGTAGAGTTATAGTGGCTCTGTGGTTAAGATGCCATGCCTGTCAACCAGCAGGCTGGCGTTTGAGACTTCAAGACAGAGTAAGCTCCCATCGTTTGTGCAGCTCCTGCCAACCTAGCAGTTTGAAGGCAACCTAGCAGTTTTTAAGGGCACATGACCATGGAGGCATCTTTGGACAACGGGGATGAGCACCACTCCCTAGAGTTGGACATAACTAGTAGGGTAACCTGTGGGGGACACCTTTACCTGTTTCAACTGATATCTTTAAATATTGGAAAACCTTACAGGAGTCATTGATGCTTTCCACAAAGTGAATTACATAAAATGGTGAGCTTGTGTATGTGTAGGAAAGTAATAAATTCCCCCATCTTGAAATCTGGATGAAACAGAAGTCTCAAAAGACTAGCTGGTCTTGGCATCAGTACTGTAGATGGAACCAATAACACATACAAGGAAGGGATCTGTGCTTGTTCCAGTTGATATCCTAACATTGACAACAGAAATACTAAATCTTTCTGGTCACACAGACTTCCTGATTGAGTTGGAGAAGTGTAATATGTACTTCAGATGACTTGTTACCTGGTTCCTAAATGTAAGGGAATGATTGTTTGAAGTACTCTGCATGTATGCAGCATATATTTTATGTTAAATATGACATATTTTGTGTTAAATATCTCATTTAAGTTCTATTTTATAGCAGCAGTATTCAGAATTGCAAGAAGCAGGAATTTTATTTTAGCTGCATTTAGGAACAAAGAATGTAGAGAAATGAACCAAGTGGTTACATGTTCCTTTTCATACGAAGCAAACTTACAGTGCTTGGAGATTTTGGAAACCAAGTATTTAACTTTTGTCGAGTGATGTGCAGATGACAGAAAAATATTCTAAAATGATTTTCTCTTTCTAACATATAGGCTTAAGTGGAAACCCAGCAGATATAGAGAGGCGAGCAGCTGTGTTTGGGAAGAACTTTATACCTCCTAAAAAGCCAAAAACATTTCTTCAATTAGTATGGGAAGCACTGCAAGATGTTACATTAATTATACTAGAAATTGCAGCCATAGTATCACTGGGCCTTTCTTTTTACCGACCTCCAGGAGGGAATGAAGCTTGTAAGTAAACTGAGAGATTGCTTTTGTTTAATGTATGTGTACCATGAAATATCGTATGTGGTGGGATGGTAATTCAAAATCATAACATTTTGGATCTCTAGGAACTGTTAAGAGAATATGAGATACAATTATGTGGCGTACAATTGAATTTTATCAAATGCACTGTCATAACTTTATTTGAGCCAGTGATTTTGTCTCGACATGAATAAAGTTGGCTCTTTAAATTAAAAGATAAACATCCTTTAAGTAGCAATTAAAGGCTTAAAAGCAGCCTGCTTACCATGGCAATGAAACTTGACTTAGAAAGATTCAGAATGGGTTCAGCTTTGGTTTCAGGTTTCAGCTGGAAGGCAGACCCTCTCTCTTTCCCCCATGTTGAACTTCACGTGATGTTGAACTTCAAGTGGTGTAATCACTTCTGAATTGTTTTGTAAGGGGACACTTCTGCCTCTGAGCTGGAACTAAACTGCGTTAAGCCACTTGAAAGGGAAATTGATTCATATTGATTCATTGCCTGTCTTGTTACCATGATAAACAATTGCTTTTGTGTGATATGAAAACGGGTAACCGCATAGGTTCTTGGATCCAAATGTCATGGATGGTTATGTTTGACCTGTACTGTGTATGAATCTCTGGAAACAGATGAAAAGCTTCTGTGAATTTTTTTTTTTGGGGGGGGGGGGTGGGATTTGTCTTTTTCGGTTCAGAACAGGAATGCATAAACTTTTGGCAGGAGTTTCTCTTGGTGTGTATTATAGAACAGATGTGCATGGTGTGTATTCTAGAATAAACTATGAAAGTTTAGAACTGGTGAATTTTGAGCAGTCATTCCTCTATTAAAACCAGTTCCTCACTGCTATATCTGTACTGAAGTTGCCTCTGTGGCAACCTTTGCCTTCTTTCAAAACATGTCAAATCTAGCAGAGAGGAAAAGAATGGAGATAGAGGTTCCCAGTATGCACCACAGCAATCCACCTGACTTTCCTTGAAAACTTTCTTCTACAATGTTTACAATAACACTGTAATGGGCTTAGCTTTGCTTTGAACCTTCCAGATACTGAGAAGAGAAAAATTGTGAGACTGCCTTATGCAGTGTTGATATTTCTTTGCTCCTCCTTTCCCCTGCTTGGAGCACTCTAAGCCCAGTGTGGAAGAAAAGGAGACTGTGGCTACAATCCTAACTCCCAGTTAGGCTGGCACCTGGGGGCGGCGGATAGGCCAGTGCATACACATGCGTCAGCCTCCCTACACCACCATGGGAATGGGGAGATGGATGTGTTGTTCTGTCCTAAATTTGTTAGGATTGCTCCCTGAGTGGAAGGACTGCCTTCTTCCTTATCAACACAGCCCCCTAACATTTAGATCAAAATATGCTAAATTGTAATCTGAAAATCCTTATTATTACTATTACTTGCTATACTTTACCTTCAACAATTATAGGTTTAGGGCCAAAGTACATGTGGTGAGAAACCCATTATGATAGACCTTTTAAGTCAGCTGTCTGGAGCCTCAAAACTACACTGTGAGGGGTGGTTAACATTTCCCCTTGACCCGTATTTATTCTGGCTATAAACACTGCATCAACAAAATGATGATGTACTGCATTTGGGGAGGAAGGGAAGACACTGCAGCAGAGTAGAAAGTGTTTGCATGTCCCCTCATAGCACAGCACATTCCAATATCAGGATCCTTTACAAAAGGAAAAGGACTGTATTCAGTCTACTTTCTGGTTAAACCTATCTAACATACATAATCATCAACAAAATCATATCTAACATAGGTTGTAAAACCTATCTGTGTAACATGTAATTTTCCCCAGCAGTCTCATGCTATACCTTTAAAACACATACAGTTCACATACTGTAGCCTTACGTTTGTTCCAAGACAGCAGTATAAATATCTGAATAAATAAGAGCACAATCCAGAGTAACTACGCGGAGTCCTTGCTCCAGCATAAGAACAATTTACTCTGGATTGCAATATGAATTTCCCATAGATTTTCACAAGGTGGTGCCGTAACTACATCAGTATAAATGTCTTTTACGTGCTCCTGTAGTTACTCTGGATTGTAGGGTTAGTGTGCTTATTATGGATACAGGAATGCTTAATTGAGCAAAAGCAATCATTTGGTTAAAACTTAGTTGCAAATTTCATGTGAAGTTAGAGTAAGGTCTGATTGCAAAGTACTGACTATTCGTTTGCTTCCTGCAGTATGTGGAACAGTATCAGCTGGTGAAGAAGAAGAAGAAGGTGAAACAGGCTGGATTGAAGGAGCTGCAATCCTTCTGTCTGTCGTTTGTGTGGTATTAGTCACAGCATTTAATGACTGGAGTAAAGAGAAACAATTTAGGGGGCTTCAGAGCCGCATCGAACAAGAACAGAAGTTTACTGTCATCAGGGGTGGCCAAGTCATCCAGATACCTGTAGCTGACATAGTTGTTGGCGATATTGCACAAGTAAAATATGGTAAATATACTCATTTATGCTACCAGTATCTTTACTAATTTTTATTAAGTGTATGTTAAGCGGTTAAGACACTGTGCTTGTTAACCAGCAGGCCAGGGTTCAAGACCCGGGTCGACCCCACAAGACAGGATGAGCTCCTGTCCTTAGCCCAGTTCTGCGACGCAGCTGGATCCAATCGTATTGGCTCTGCCTTTCCATTGGACCAATTCAGTGGTGTGGAGAGGGGGGATTTGCTGCTTGGGTAACAGCCTATCCCCCATAACAATCCAACCCAGGCTTTCGTGCTTTGCATGCAGCGTATGCAGCACCGAGCATAGTCTTTCAAGACTGACGGAGGCCTGCTTTATGTTAAATATAGTTCTGGATTCTTTTTAGGTGACCTTTTGCCGGCAGATGGTGTACTTATACAAGGAAATGACCTCAAAATTGATGAAAGTTCACTGACCGGAGAATCTGATCATGTGAAGAAAATGTTGGATCGAGATCCTATGTTGCTCTCAGGTAAGTGATCAAATGATAGCTGGGATCTGACATGAGATATTTGGAAGATTCCTACTTCTAGGACTAGGTTATCTGAAATACTATTTTCCGAGCTGACAAAGGTCCCAGATATCTAGCAGCATTATGTATCATGGTTTTAACTTCAGAACCAAGCAGATGAGTCTTGATAATGGACAGGAGTTCAGATAACTGCAAGATCCTTAGTGAGATTAGTCTAAGTGTGCATAGTTGCAGTCTGCCTCATGATTAAAAGTGATCATAGAGCACTTTGAATGCTGCCTTTCTAGCCACTATGCACGAACTCATCATTTCTTTATGAGTCAGAATGCACTAGGAGTGACAAGAAACAATTTCAGGTGGGTCACAGAGTACTTAGCTCAACCGCCTTGAAAATACAGAACCAGAGAGGGTGTGGATTAGCTGGACAGGATGATGGAAGAGAGGAATGGTGCTTGCCCTTACTAGATGGGAAGGTAGGATACTGGAAAGGGGGGCTTTGTGTTTGAAGAAGGAACCAAGTTTGTTTTCTGCTTTGCAAAATACCAGCATGGGTGCACAATGTAATGGGATTTTTAGCTGATCTTTGGCTTAAGTTTGAGCTTATGCTGATGTCACACCATGACATCGTTTCCTGTAGGTCCCAATAGCTGTCATTCTTAAAGGTGGCTCCCAGAGCTAAAAGGCAATGAATTAAGAGATCATTCAAAGTGACATGAAGAGAATGGATTCCAAAAGTGTCATGCATCATATACCAGTACCACACTATGTTAGTATGTATGCACAGTATGAGCAACTCTTTATTAGCTTAATTTGTTCAGGGTACTGTAAATATACGGAGGCGTATATTTATATTATATATATTATTGGTGTTGTAACTCTTAATTTTTCTGAGATCTACTTTAACTTTAATGCAGTTGGACATCCCACTTGCACCTGTGTAAAAGCATTTGTGTTCCTAACCAATTTTAGTTGGTCCTCTCCACCATACGGGTATACTTTTATCACAGATTTCTACCCCATCTGTTTCCTTACCTACAGGTCTAAGCAAATCCTGTTGTTCCTTTTCATGCTATATAGCACATTGGTTTTGAAACCACAGCTTTCAAAATCCTTTCTGTTGCTTATTTTTTTCTTTTATTCTGTCCTAGTAATCTTTGTTTCTCTCCCATTATATCTAATCCATATTATGTTTGGTAGGTATGTACAGTGTTCATTCCATATCAGAGTGGGCATTTCTGGAAAATCTGCCACTGGCAGGGCCAGGCCACATAACTTCTTGGTTGCAATATATGCTAATCAAAAATCTGTTCTTGTAAAACATTGATTGGAGCAGCAGTATAGACATAGGTTTCAATCCTAACCCCAGGTTATGTTGGCCTAAGCCCCAGCACAAGTCCTGTGTTGGCCTTGGGTGCCACAAAGTCCCATAAGACACTTGAGCGCCACTCCTCGGGGAGGGTTAGGCAGAGTGCACAGATATGTGCTTGCCACCCTAAATCACCACAGGAATGGGAAGACTAATGGATTGTGCCTGCCTAGGTTATGATTGCACCTATAGTGATACAGATAGTCTCCCTTGCTTTGGCCTTTGGGGTTGGTCTTCCAGGCTGTTCCTAGAAAGATATTGAAAAAGCCACAAACAATGAATATTTGGAATTGGGGAGGTTAGGGGGGAAGTGGCTCAAATACCTCTTGTGTTGTAATTCTGTGTATAAGGCTTGTAGTAAGTAGGCTTGAAATTATAGTAGGCAGCTGTGCTGTGCTCTAGGCTTGGGAAGCCTTCTTTCCGGGTCAACAGAGGCAAAACTCTCCCCCCCCCCTCCACACCTCTGGGCTGATCACTGGAATTTTTTTCCTACAGAACTTGTCCCTGGGGCCAAAAAGGTTGAGGACCACTGGTCTAATACACCATAAAGTGGGAACCAGTGGTCTAATACACAATACAGCTACTTGCTATAATTTCAAAAATAAACAACAATATAATTCAGAAGGAAGCCAAGTTGATGTTTTTGGAAACTTCTTGCTGAAGCCATAAAGTGGTTGTGGATTTGGCTTGATGGCAGCATTGCCAGTTACTTTTGGGTTAGAGGCCAAATGTGACACTTCAAAGACCAGTAAGAGTCTAAAAGTGAAGAGAAGGGCCTTTTCTAGCATGGCTCTGTCCACTGCGCAGTGCACGGGGGTGGGGGGAGAGTGGAATATTAACTGCACACACAGTTATCAAGTACAGTGGTTCCGTAACTTTTTGCTATCAGGACCCACTTTTTAAAACCATACTATCAAGACTACCAGAGTTAGCAAATGTTTAGACAAAGGAGACCTAGAAAGAAATAATAACCAGAAAAATACCCTCAAACAATAGCTCCCTGAGTTTGTGCATGCTTGCAAACTGCAAGAGCAATTGCAGGCTTATTCGTAGCTACAGGATCTGATTTTTGAATAGCCTCAGGGCTCTTTGGTGGAAAGCTCAGCTGAGTCCCATTATAGGAATGGGATTCCATTATAGGAATGCTCTTTATATGGGATTCCAATATAGGAATGCTCTTCAACCTTTCTTGGGATAGAAAGGTTATGTTTTGTACATACACCTACTCACACATGGGAATGCAAGCTTTTATTACAACTTTGTGCATATTTTTAATTCAAATGATCACGTGAATTACCAATTTGCAGTTCCTGCTCATTTTATCACAGGATATAAAAGCCTGTTAAGAAGAACCCATGTATTCGTCTTTCACACTCACTCACTCACTCACTCACTCACTCTCTCTCTCTCTCTCTCTCTCTCTCTCTCTCTCTCTCTCTCTCTCTCTCTCTTATGGGCAGTGGTGGGCTTCAGGGGCTTCTCATAGGTTCTATAGAACCCTTTGCTAATGAGCTCCTTGTTCTGAGAATGGGTTACTAATGGGACATTGAACCTGTTGTTAATTTAGTTTATTAGGACATAGAACCTGTTGTTAATTTATTTGAATCCCACCACTGCTTATGGGCATTCAGTGTACTTGCTAATATGCAAACTCAGATAGCATGTCAAGAAGGCATAACAACCAACATTGGTTCAAAACTGAACTTTTTGGACTAGAGTTTGGTGTTCGCTATGTTATTTGGGGGTTGGATGTATGTTTCTCTGTGCCTCTTCTAAACAGACAAAAACCAAGTAATCTACATGTGCTGCTATGTGAAAAATCCTAATTTTTGATAAATGCATTAAGCACTCAGATTATGGACTTCAAAATCTGTTTGTACATTTGTATATGGAACAGTTGTTTATCTTTGCAGTTGCATATGGAGGCAGAAAATGTGCAGGAACACTTCTTCTCTTCTGTAGGTACCAGTCTGTATCAAAACAACAGTGCTCAGGGACTGGTTGTTTCATTGACTTCCAGTCACTCATATGACTAAATTGCACCCTTAAAAGCTGTACTTTTAAGGTCAAATAAATTAACGTTGGGAAGAAATCTGTTGTTCACAAATATGAATGTTCTTTGTTTTAGGTACTCATGTAATGGAAGGCTCTGGAAGGATGGTGGTTACTGCTGTAGGTGTAAACTCACAGACTGGAATTATCTTTACCTTGCTCGGTGCTGGAGGTGATGATGAAGATGAAAAGAAGGAGAAAGAGAAAAAAGAGAAGAAAAGTAAGCAAAATGTTAAATGCCAGTTCTTAGATAGTGATCTGTAGATCTATACTATGTATAAATTTGTAAGAAATACATCCGTGTGTTAATACAAAATTTCATTTTAGGCAGAAGAAGCATAAGAATAGCAGAGAATATTCTTTTTGTGATGTAGGCACCCGCTAAGAACAGTAGTTTGCCTCTTGATTAAATATAATTTAGTACTTAACATAGCTCTTGTTCAGATGCCAACATCTGATTTGGTATTCATTGCCTGGATCCTATCATTTGGGGTCTCTTCCAAATCAGATGTCATAATCAAGGATATCCCATGGAATTCATCTCATGCGAAAAATAATATGGTCATTAGTACCTTACTATCCTAGCTATGGGATTTCTCTGTACAGACGTCACCCAAATTCTGACAATTTGTTTTCTGATTATTCCACTCTTTCAGTAGTCATTCAGAACTCATTTCAGAACTCATTCATTCAATACATGCTCCACTCTTTCAACATTTCTCTGCTGGTTTAAAGACTAAAAATGCCTTCCCCCATTTTATTTCCGTCTGACATGATAATAGAAATAGTTTTGGTGAGAAAGTGTGTGTGTGTGTGTGTGTGTGTGTGTGTGTGTGTGTGTGCGAGAGAGAGAGACTACCTCTTGTTTAATGGTTTTGACAGATTTTTCCATCTCAGACATTTCTTTTCTCAGTCTGTTCTGAGGTTCTGAAGGTCTTGGTGAACTATATTTAGGATTCTATTTTGGCCTAGAACTGGATAAGGAGGTCTTTCATAACTTTAACATTAAGTTCCTTATTGGGGGTCCATGGCACAGAACCCTTTTGGTTGCTCCATTGTGTTGGCTTTTCTCTGTGTTGTCATATTGGCTATAATCCCAAATGTTACAGTTTTAAAAATCCTCTTTTTCTTTATCATTTGCCTCCACATTAGCAGGTGTTAACTGTCACAGTTTAGATATGAACAATACTTAATTCTATCCTTGTTACAGTCTATAAGAGGTAACCTTGACTTGCAAGTCCATTCAAAAGTCTAGGATTTTTTCTTCTCTATGGCAGTGGTCCCCAACCTTTTTCAGTATAGGATGCATTGAAAATGCACGAAGTCATCTTAGGGCACAATCCTAACCATGCCTACTCTGAAGCAAGCCCCATTGTGTTCAGTGGGTCTTTCTCCCAGGAAAGTGTCTTTAGGATTGCAACCTTAGTCACTCTTATTGGAGTATAAGCGTCATTGACTATAATGGGACTTATTTCTGAGTAGACAGGCATTGGATTGGACTCAAGAGGCTGCAATCTTAGCTGCACTTTACTGGAAGTAAGCTCCACTGACTACAATGGGACATTTCTGAGTAGATAAGCATAGGTTTGGGCTCTGAGGCTGCAATCCTCGGATAGAACCCTCCTGCCGTGAGGAGGGGAAGATGTGCTTAGAGGAATCATCTCACGGAGTGGTCAGGCAGCTGCCAAGGACCACCAGCTGGTCCTTGGGAGTTGAGAAACCCTGCTCTGTAGTCTCAAATATAAAGTTCAAAGTTCATCTTCCCACAGAACTGATGTGGGTGATGTAGCTGGTGATGGATAAACGAAATGTAAACATTCCCCAGATTTGTACTCATTAAAAAAATAATTAACCAGAAAAAGAAACTAAATCAAAGCATTGAAAATAAGCTTTCAGATTAAATCATTTCAAGATAGGCTTAGATCACAATCCTAACCATGTCTACTCAAAGGTAAGCGCCATTGTGTTCAATGGGTCTTCCAGGAAAGTGTCTTCAGGATTGCAGCCTTACTGTGTGTTCTCTGTGAGTGATTCTTTCTTCTGTGTCTCTGTGTGTCTTCTAATTAGTCTGAATTGTTCAAAGAACGTCTGTAAATCTTAGATTACTTTATTCACAGCTTGTCGAAGTGAAAGTAACAGCTAGATAAGCAGGTGTGAAGAGAGGTCAAACCTTGGCTCATATATGGAATCCTGCCTTCATCCTTGCCAAGCTGAAGCCCCAACATCAGCATCATCAAGTGCCAGGCACTTGAACTTAAAAGAGGAATAAAGAAGGCTTTCATAGGCAATCTCACACTTTCTCTCTTATCAAGAGAAACTCCTGGGTTGTGCCCAGTGTTTACCTCAGGGTGCTTCTGAGCCATGGAGGTTCAGTCTGCCATGTTGAAGCAGGGGTTGGTGTCCAGAGTAGCCCCCGTTTCTATCACCAAGCAGGAGGCTGCAGCCTAATAAACATAGCTTGAGAGTACCAGAAATGTTCCAGCGCTTTAGTTAGTTGCAATTTTAAAGTGTCTTTAATCATTGCCATTACTACACAACAGATTTAAACATCATAAAGGTCTCGGGTTTGTAGACTATTGTTCACAGCAACTTAGTTCAGATCAACACATCTAGCCTGAAATGTTTGTTTTATTCCCAGTTGTTTGGAGCACTTATTTTAGTATGCCAGTGAGTCCTCTATGGTTGTCTTCCCACTAACAAGAGAGGTTCAATAAAGGCAACCTTTTCATTCATGACATTCCACAATGTGCTTAAGTGTTTATAAAAAGTAGAAATGAGTCAGCATCAAATGACTTCTGGGCCTATATTTTAGTAAGCTGTCTGTTTTTGTTTATAGGCAAAAAGCAAGATGGCGCTATTGAAAATCGTAATAAAGGTAATGGATGTTATTTTGAATAATTTGAATATTTTCTGGTGGTAGGTTTGCAATGTAAGCTCTACTATCTAATGTTTGGATAAAGACTTTATAAATTGCTGAAACTTTCTTTAATATCTTTAACCCATTGTGAAGGTGTCAGAAATAAGTGACAAGTACTCTCCCTATTTAATAAAATTAAAGATGAAGACTCACCTTTTGTATAGTTTGCTAAACTCAGGAAAGAAAATCTCTGTGCTAGGCTTGTAGCAACCATTCATCAGTGGATTTGTGGAAGTCTTGATAATTCTGAGTTAACACCAAAAGATGTTCAGATGCCAGGAATTTGGCCACTTAGTTAATTAATTGAATTTGATATCCAAGCCTTAAATCTGGTTTCTTCAGCTGACCACCACATTAGACTTGAGACTGTATTTATGCAGCTAAATAATTGCATCTGACTTCATGCATTGAGAGGTGTTCGTATATGTGTGTTACTTCTATAAATTTAGCAAAAGCTCAGGATGGAGCAGCTATGGAAATGCAGCCCTTGAAAAGCGAAGATGGTGCTGATGGAGATGACAAAAAAAGAAACAACATGCCTAAGAAAGAGAAATCAGTTCTGCAAGGGAAACTCACAAAGTTAGCAGTTCAGATTGGCAAAGCAGGTATGACTCTCTTCAGCATGTTTCATCTTCCATAGAACAAAATTGTATCTTAAAGTGTTTCTTGTAGCAGGCCATGCCATGCTAGGGATGATACAGAACTTTTCACTAGAACTTTTCACTAGCATTTGAATGCTAACGTGATAGTATCAGCATTTTACGATAGTTGAACAGTGTGGAGAGGCCTGTATCATGGATTCATTTATGTGCATATCGGGTCTGCCAGGCATCTCACACATTGGCTCACTGCAGCAGGGTGGGAGGCATTGGTCTTTATCAGCAGTTTTACTTAACTACAGTGTGTGTGTTCTGGAATGGAACCCCACAGATCATGGGACACACCTGTAGTTGTAATTGGTCTTTGTTTCATTGCCTTAGTTGAGGTTTTCTTTGCTTGTGGTACCTGAGAAACTGTTCATGGCTGTACTTGTCTTTTCTCCCATCTCTACTTCAGTGCTTTTAATGCTTAATCTGTTCTGTTCAAAATACTTATCTCGTTTTTAATGAAATGTCCTATTGCATGTCTCTTTCCACCACTTGCCTTCCTATATCCTTTCTCAAATCTACCTTTATGTCTTTGTGTGCAACTGGAACCACCATGTTTGAGTTTCTCTGCCTCCAACACATTTTTCTCTTGAATGCTTCTTTTTTTAATGCTGTTTGCTTTTGATACTTCCTAGGAGATAGTTATCTTCAGAGCTTTCCCAGAATGTCATTAGTGGCAATTGTACATCAAATATTCTAAGAGTTCATTTAGAACTGAATAAAAGAATTAAGCATTTAACTGTAAACCTTAAACAAACTGGAAATGAGTATTTAAGATATTTTTTAGAGCATAAATAGAATAAAGGAATTAACTTGCTCTCTTCTCTTGATAAAAGGATTGCTGATGTCTGCAGTCACAGTCATCATTCTTGTATTGTATTTTGTAATTGATACCTTCTGGGTCCAGCGTCGACCTTGGCTTGCTGAATGTACACCAATATATATACAGTATTTTGTGAAGTTCTTCATCATTGGTGTTACTGTTCTGGTTGTGGCAGTTCCAGAGGGCCTTCCACTTGCTGTTACTATCTCACTTGCTTACTCTGTGAAGGTAGGTGTGAAAAGTACACACTTGCATTCATTGATACTCTGTAGCATATAACGTATTATGTACGTAGTAGCACTTTGTATGAGAGCTACAGTTAATTGATATAACTAGGGTGTAAATGTTATTACTTTTCCTGTATGGCTTCTTTATGCCTTAGTGTTTGTTAGCAAGCAGTATGCATCATAAAAATAATCAGACTAGACAATAAATATAGCCTTTATCCAAGGACTAATACCAGGTCAGTTACTCTTCCAAGAGATGCATTCTGCTGATTGATATTTAGTTCTATCTAATTAGACACTTTAAGTATGACATTTCCAATGTGAACTTGCATAAGAACATTTGCTCTGCCAAGCACAGAACAAGTAAATTGTATTTAATTCTGCTTGCATTAACGTAGTGTGTTTTTTATAGAAAATGATGAAAGATAATAACTTGGTCAGACATCTAGATGCATGTGAAACAATGGGAAACGCAACAGCCATCTGCTCAGATAAAACAGGAACGCTGACGATGAATAGAATGACAGTGGTTCAGGCTTACATCAGTGAAAAGCATTATAAAAAAATTCCGGAGGCATCAGCTATTCCTGAGAAAACTTTGTCATACCTTGTCACAGGAATCTCTGTTAACTGTGCTTATACTTCCAAAATTCTGGTAAGTATAGATTTTAACAATTGTTCTTTAACTTGAAATCCACAAAATACAACCTTGTCAAAGTTAAGCCTGCTTTTGTTTCGAGAGAGGAATGAAACATGTGCATACATCTCACCACCTGAAAGCAAGTCAACTTGTAAGTAGATTGCTTGGATTGCCCTCAGAATTTCTCTGAGTCCTGTAGTAAACTGTTAAATCTCTGCATTCATGGAAATATTCATATTACTGAAATACTGCAATATTAAGCAGTGTCTGAAAATTCATCCTATCTAAATTTGCATATTAGGAGTATAGTTGAAATGGTGCCCTTGCTAACTGGGCAAGAGGCAGTCTTCCAAGTGGGTGTTTCTCCTTTATTTAGCAGGGGGAGAGTAACTGGCTCTACACACCCCAGCAGTTTTTGCTCAAGTGGCTTCTGCTGGTGTTCTTTTTGCATTTTAGATTATGAGCCCTTTTGGGACAGGGACCCATTAACTATTAATTAGCTATTAATTTTTTTCATTTTCCTTGTAGTTGAAATGAATGCTGCTAGTATTTGATAGTGAGCTTGCTTCTAGGTCATGCTTCTAGGTCCAGGGGTTGGGGCTTAGTTTTGATCAGTCTTCAGTGGTAAGTATAGTGACAAAAACAGGTTACATCCCTTTTCACCCCCTTAGGGGTGAAATTTCTAAAAATCTGTTCTTAGTAGGTGCTTATATCATGAAAGGAATATGCCCCACCAATTTCAGTGGATGATAACTTGTGATTCTGAGTTTACCACTGAACATCTTCAGATATTATAGATCATAATTCAATGACAATTTCTAATGCAAAAAGTTTGAACTGAAGCAAATTGCTTCTCAAAGCATTTATTTTTTTCTTTATAGTCTCCTGAAAAAGAAGGTGGCCTGCCTCGTCATGTTGGTAATAAAACTGAATGTGCCTTGCTAGGATTGCTTCTGGATTTGAAACGAGATTATCAAGATGTCAGAAATGAAATACCGGAAGAGGCACTCTACAAAGTCTACACCTTCAATTCTGTTAGAAAATCTATGAGTACTGTATTAAAAAACGCTGATGGCAGCTTCCGGATATTCAGCAAGGGTGCCTCGGAGATAGTACTTAAAAAGCAAGTTAGCTTTTTTACTTGATGATCCTTATCATGTCCTAAATGCAGTAGTTGGTTAGCTTCCTGAAATTTGAACTTTATTGCATTTTAAATACAATTGTTGTGCAACCTAGGTTTTCTAGATAGCTTTTAACTACTGTATTTCCCGGCTTATTACACACACTGGACTATAACACGCACCTGGGCCTCAGCGCCGCCTCCTCCAGCGCGCCCAAGCCTCTTCAAGGCTTGAGGAGTCTTGCACAACCAGCACTCTCCCTGTCAGAGCCTCACTGAGAGGCTTGGATGCTCTCAAGAAGGTGGCCTTCTGGCTGCCTGGGGGAGGGGGGAAGCCGTATATCGGCTTACTAGACGCAAGGCTTTTTAACCCTCTTTTGGGAATAAAAAAAGTGCATCTAATAAGCCGGAAATTATGGTAACCATGTAGAAGACCTTCCCTTGAGTTAGTGATTCCCAAAAAATCTATAGAGGTGTTATATGGGTTGCGAGAGGGGCAGTAACAGTAGTGCAGCAATTGTAGCTCTGGCATTACCGAAGGTGTTGTTTTGGTCAAGACAGATTTGGCCTTTTGAAGGCTCTTGGAAGCTCCAGTGTCCTCCATGGCTGTGTAAGCCTGCAAGAATCCAGCTCTGTCTTTCCTTTAAAAAAAGCCGATAGCAGCAATGCTAAGGAGGAATGCACTGATTCTGGTTCCCAAGGTAGATGGTCTGTGTTCAGAATGGATGCTTATCTTTGATCATGATCAGATGGTGATCTGTGAACACAAGGCTGTATTGAACGTGCACTAGACCTAGAATGAGCCTATATAAGACTGATTCAATGGTGTAGTCACAGACCATTACTATAAAATACCTATATAAAGGATAATCTTTTAACTAGTGGCAGTCTTCCCCAGTTTTTTTCCTTTTTAACAAGCTGCATTAACTTTAGTATATTAATCCATTAGACAATTGTACATTCTGTTCATATGCGAAATAGGGATGTTGGTGACAGATGTACAGTTAGACTCAATGAAAAGTAGTTGGAAGTTCTCTGGTATAGTGATGTTCTTTGAAAACATCCAGGGTGTTCGATATGTGCTCCAAGTGAAAAATCTTATTGTTTGCTAAATTTATTGTAAATGATAAGATGATTCTATTAGAAGACAGCTTCTCAAGGAATCTCTTGTTTTAAGGAGACTTGAAAAGTTTGAAGACATGTGATATCTCAAACTTATATCTCCAACATGTATTTTTATTGCATATATTTATAGTTTGGTAGTTGTCATTCAAATTTGACAAGGCTATGGCACCTCTTGTAGAACAGATCTTGCTATTCTTGTGAGCCTAACTCTTACTTGCTTTGGGCTGTGGCTATTTTGAAGTCAAACTAAGTCCCACATATGGGTTCCCACATATAAGTTATCTTTATACATCTGAGGCCATGTGATGCAGGCAAAGAGAACAAGATTCCTGGTACATGGGAGGACTTGTCAGATTCTTTATGTAGCTTGCCTAGATCATACACTTAAGATGATTTTGAGGAAGTGCCTGCGTGGAAGTACTCCCATATGAGTGTGGGTGGGAAGGGTGGGGAGAGTACCTGATGAAGTTTAAACATAAAAGCACAGTAAGTATATTGGGAGAGGGGGAGAGAAATAAGTGCTGAGAAACTTGAGAAGACTTAGGGCACAATCTTAACCAGTTTAGGCCAGCACAACTCACCTGTCTCCCCATTCCTATGGTGGTGTGGGAAGGCTGACACATGTCTGTTCACTAGCCTAACCACCACCACCCACCAGGAATGGTCCAGAAGTGACTTTTGCAACACCCTTGGCTAGCATGGGACTTGTGCCGACCTAACTGAAGCTTAGGGTTGCAGCCTATGCTGAGCATTTAGGTGCCTGTTATCCAGAAAATTTTTACTAGTTATTTTGGATTGTGAAGCCTTTAACTATTGTGCATTATGTTTAGGTGTTTCAAGATATTGAGTGCTAATGGTGAACCGAAAGTATTCAGACCGAGGGACCGTGATGATATTGTAAAAACTGTGATTGAGCCTATGGCCTCGGAAGGTCTCAGGACCATCTGTCTTGCATTTAGAGACTTTCCAGCAGGAGAACCTGAGCCAGAATGGGACAATGAAAATGACATTGTCACTGGTCTGACATGTATTGCTGTTGTAGGCATTGAAGATCCTGTGCGGCCTGAGGTAGGGAAATTCTTTAAGGTGTTCTCTAGAGCATGCTTTGCTGAACTCACCATTTGTCTTGTAATTAACAGTCTGAGCTTGTAAGCATGTTAAAATAGTTAACTGGCTGATTCTGTTTTATAGCTAATGGTGAAATGCCCAAGATCTAGTGTAAGCTGACAAGCTTAGTTTTCATTTTGGCTTTCATTTGGTAAGCCTTCCTGCACAGTCCTGTGAATGAACAGTAAAACTGGTACAATTAATATCATTTCCAGGAAAACATCATAACTTAATAGGAGGAGAGACAGGCATAGAGTTTCCATCTCTGCCTGATCTAAGCACCACTTCACCCTTCCTTTTGGATTCATTTTGCTGCTCTGGCTAGATAAGTGGTGTTTACACAGACCAGCTTCATCTGGTCTTCAGGGACTTAGACACTGGCATGAAAATAAGTGAGGGCATGAAGCCACTGCTTACAAACCTTTGGCACACTTCTAGTTTTATTCTTAACTCTAGGCATGGAATCACTGTTGTGGAAGCATACAGCCCCACCCCCACACCTGCCTGCTTTCAGGACATTTCATGCCCTGACCTGGACTGAAAGAGGAGCTTATGGTATCAGTCTGAACAAGTGTGCACCTAATGAGGTAGCACACTCCAAGCCTCTCCAGTATTCCAGTCTGAATAAATGCAGTTTCCACAAGCTTACTGCTTCAGCAGCTGTCTCTAAAAATAAGGCTTTGGGCTCATTGTATAAATAGTGTGTTCATGTATCACCTGGGCAGCAGACTTGGAATCCAGTCCCACTTTAACCTAAACCTTTCTGATGTGAGACATTGGAGTGGTAGTGGATATGTTTAATGAGCTGTCTCAAGCAACTTTAACAAATGCAGGTGGCCACTTTTGATGCACATTAGTGGGCTAAAAGTTCCATTATTGAATTGCATCATTTTATCCCTAATAACGTAATGCAGGGATCTCCAAGCATTTTGGCCAAAGGGCCACAACAAATGTCTAGGGGCTGCAGTGGCACACTGGTTAGAATGCTGGGTTTAGAACACTGATTTTGAACAGGATTCCGCTCAGCAGATCAGCAGTTCAAAACCAGAGTACTTCAAGACAGGGGTAAGCTCCTATCCTTAGCCCAGCTCCTGCCAACTTCACAGTATGAAAAACATGCAACTGCAAGTAGATAAATAGGTACCACTTCGGTGGGAAAGGCAACATCCTAGTGACAGGCCCCTGCAACAGGCCAGTCAGGTTTCCCCAAGTCGCATCCGTCATGAATTAGAGAAAACTCCAATCCACAATAATGTACTGTAACCATATAGTACAAATGCTGAAGAAGTTGCCTTTTGCCACATTAGAGATGAACTTGAATGAGCAGGCTCAGGTTTCCAGGAATTCTGCAAGCAGTAACACACATCACAGAAATATAGCACACTCTTAAAACAGATTCCCATTCCCTCAACCCACAAGCAGCTTACCTTGTACATGTTCAGGAGTAAATACCTTAGAACCAGCACATCCCAAGAATCATCTGGAGAGTGTTCTGAGAGGTGGGGAGGCCTGAGCTTTTAAAACCTAAGGATTTCAGAGAGCTCAAAAAGTTATTTCAGGTTTTTGGGAAAACTGGGAAGTTGTGTGTTTAGGCCTTTAAAATGTCTTCTGAGGCCCTCAGAACACCTTCTGGATGCAAATGGCACTGATCTGGTTGTGTTCTGTTGAGTGGGCCAGAAGCTCTCAGTGAACCAGTGTCTTCCCAAGGACCAGATATAGACTTGTTGAGGGCCACATCAGGCTCCTGGGCTGGAGTTTGGAGACCCCTAATGCATCCTGATCTTGATCTAGAATCAGCTAAAGTACAGTTTTGAGAGGGGAGTGAGGTAAAAATCTGCACTGAAATGTGTGGATGCAGTATTATAATTAAAAGTAAGCAGTTTCTTATACTACAAAGAATAATAATGAAGTGTTTCTGCACAAACTATTTTCCTCGTCAGGTACCAGATGCAATTAAGAAATGCCAGCGTGCGGGTATAACTGTTCGTATGGTTACTGGGGATAATATCAACACGGCCCGTGCTATTGCTTTAAAATGTGGCATTTTGCATCCTGGTGAAGACTTCTTATGCCTAGAAGGAAAAGAATTCAATAGACGAATACGTAATGAAAAAGGAGAGGTGAGTCTTGCTGTTAAATGGCTTGCTTTTGGTTGAAATCTTCAGTTATTAAAATACCCCTCTAATCTAACTTATCTTTACAGATAGAACAAGAGCGTATAGACAAAATTTGGCCAAAGCTTCGTGTACTTGCAAGGTCTTCTCCCACTGATAAGCATACTTTGGTAAAAGGTAAGTGTTCATTCTTAACTGCCTATTGAAACATGGTTGTAACTTTTGGCTAGGGGAAAGTTGGTTCAATCTTATATCAATATTTTGAATGTTCTGTCAAGCTAAATACTGTTCCTAACGTGTAATTCTCCTGGACAGGCAACAGAGGGCCAGTTTTGTGGTAAAAATTAAAGAGTGACTTAAAATCTTGGCTAAACAATCCTTTTAGTGGTTGAATGATGATGAGGGTCAAGAGACCATTACTTGCAACAGAACCTGAATAGTGAATTTAGACTGATGATCAAGTGATTAAATGAGTTCACTGCAAATTTATACATTGACAATAATTCAAACATTTTTTATCATTTCAGGTATAATAGACAGCACAGTTTCAGAACAGAGACAAGTTGTGGCAGTAACTGGTGATGGTACCAATGATGGCCCAGCATTAAAAAAAGCAGATGTTGGTTTTGCTATGGTAAGAAGTTTTTTGAAAATGGTGGTGAAGATGCTCTGTTAAGCACTCTGTTAACCAAAACTTTTAATTTATTTTGCAGTGAAGAGTGCCATTCTGAAAACAGAACTATGGTGTATACAGAGCAATGCTCAGAGCAGAACTGATTGCATCTACCTACCTGGCTTTCAATTCACCCTTGTTATTGAAAGATGTGATAGATTCTTGCCCTTAACTGCACAGTTCTGAGTCAAATTCTGATCTAGAATTATATTTACTATACAAATCAGAATAGGATAAGACCCTTAAGCAATATTTTTAGCAAGGAGAAAGCACAAGATATGAGAGTGATGGAAATATCTGATAACATAGTTGTTAAAATAGCTAAGAGGTATATCAGCTCTCGATATAATCTGAAAAAGATATGTATTTACCAAAGCAGAATTTTCTAAGTGGGACTTATACATGTGAGATTGGTTCAAGTGATAATTTAAAAAAAAAGTTTGGAGATAAATTTTGTTAATGCCTGTGGACATGAGATGATTTAAACATCTTATTCTTGTTCCACCCCACTTCTTACTTAAGTGGCTGTGAGATGTTAATGCAGTCATGCAAAATTGATACTGCTTTGGAGCACCTAATTCTGAGATCCAGTTTCGTCTGTTCTTCCTTTCCCTTGTTGCAGTGGAATGGTGACACCACAATTAAGATGAGTGTAGACAACTTATCTTTGTAGAATTCAGTGTTGGGAAGATCATTTACTTGACATTGAACCTTGCATACTTCTACGTATGTCTCTTCGTAATGTGCAACACTAACACTTTTTTCCAAGGAGTAGAAACTAGTCAGCCAGGTTACACCTGCGGAAGGCTGAGATGTAGGTATCTCCTGTACCATCTATTCATATTTTAGGGTCACAGCTTCCTATTTTACTGGTTACAATTTGAGAAACAACAAACAAAAATTGCTATTTTATTCTGCATATCTGGCCATCTGTAACATGATTTCTGTTATCAGTAGCTTTTCAAAACTGTCTAGCTTTATTATTTGAAACCTGTAAGCTGATAGCTTTTTTTTCTTGCCAGCTGTTGGCCATTATGCTTCATCTCAAAATTTCCATGTCTTTCTATTCTAAATTGGAAGTAATGTACACAGAGTAGACCATGAACAGTATTAGTGTGACACCTAGTGGCTTGAAGATCAACTACTCCAAGCTTTTGAACACATTCATTCTTTTACCATTACTGACTATTGCTATTAGCTGTCATTCTAAGTTTCTTTTGCTCCAGATTCTCTCCATCAATACAAATGTTCACTGTATTGATGAGCTTTATGTGTTGTTCCAATATTAAAGTTTTTTGGTGGATGAGAATGGTTTTAACTGGCTTGTACGCCATGTATAGGGATCCCTGGGACTGACTGACAAATCAGACTGACAAATCTTGAAAAATCTATAGTTGCAGTGCCATGTTCACATTGGCATGGGTTCTGCTGAATAGTTGAAGTTATTCCAAAATCTCTATAATATCAGGCTGTTCATACTAATTATACTGCCAACGAATTGGTCATTGGGCTGATAAGAAGTAGCATTAAGAATTATTGTAAACAGCCTTTACTTTTAGGCATTGACATAGTTACTAGCTTAGCTTAACAAAATGATATGACATGTACAGATTGAGGGCACAAGACAATCCTAACCAAAACAGCCTGGCACATCTCCATTCCTGTGATGGTGGAGGGAGACTGGTGCATTTTTGTACGCTGGCCTAAACTTCCCCGGGAGTGGCACAGAAGTGCCATAAGGCACTTTTGCAACATCCCCAGCCCAGAATGGGACATTTGCTGGTCTGACTCGGGTTAGGATTGCAGCCTGAGTCTTGACATCTGTAAAGGTTCCATTCTAGGATCATCTGTGGATGCAAATTTTCATGTGAAATAAAAGCAATTAGAAGATTAGGCAGCCTTTTAAAAATAGCCTGCTTACCATGGCTGGCAGGCAGGCAGGCAATCAATCAATCAATCTAGTTCTCTGGGGCTTAGAAGGGATTGTTTCAGCTGGGAGTCTCCCTTTCCACTGGTGTGCAAAAGAGTACAAGGTGATCAGCACATCCCAACTGATTTGTATTCTATTGTGTTCCAGGGGGAAGGGAGGTGTCTGCTCCCAAACGAAACAAGCTCTTCTAAGACCTAGAGCAGTTATTCTCAAGCATTTTAGCCTAGTGCTTCCTTCTGAGAATGACCTGTCTTGGACCCCCTGGGAGCAGTGTCATAGCTGGAAGTACCATCAAGCAGGAAGTGATACTACTGTGATGCCAGAGCTTCACCATGTCTACTCAGAAATAAGTGTCACCCTGTTCAGTAAGACTTATAGTGCAATCCTAAGTATGTCTAGTCAGAAGTAAGTCCTATTGTAATCAATGGGGCCCACTTCCAGGAAAGTGTGTTTAGGATTGCAGCCTTACTCCCATGAAAACAGCCTGATTGCCCCATTCCAAGATGGCGGCACCCAGCTTTTCATGACCCCTCTGAAATGAAGGGCACAATCCAGATTAACTAAGGGGAGTCCTTGCTCCAGTGTAAGAACGATTTGCTCTGGATTACAAAATAAATTTCCCATAGGTTTTCATTAGGTGGTACAGTAACTACAGGTACACATAATGTCTCTTATGTGGTCCCGTAGTTACTCTGGATTGTAGGGGAAGTAATTAAATCCCCAACCTCTACTTTGAGAACCGCTGTCTTCGAGAGTAAGGTTGGTTGATTTCCCGCCACATTACCATATGTTAAGCAAGCTGTTTTAAAACCTATGGTAAAGGTGTACCCTAAAGGCTACCCTGCTAGTTGTATCTGACTCTAGGGAGTAGTACTCATCCTTGTTTCTAAGCCAGAGCCAGTGCTGTCTAGAGATGCTTCCATGGCCAGCATGAAAGAATGCCAAAGCACATGGAATGCTGTTACCTTCCCACCAAAGTGGTCCCTATTTATCCACTTGCATTTCCATGCTTTCGAACTGCTAGGTTGGCAGGAATTCTTAAACCTTAAGGAATGTTTATAAATTTAATGGGCCAGCTTCATTCAGGTGAAAAAATCCACTATGTTATACCAGTAATTCTTTTCGCATTTGAAGTAAAACTCAAAAGTTTCAGAATGTTATATGATTTGGAAGGTTGCATTAACATGATTTCAGCTGTTGTCCAATGGTAAATATGCACACTGATTTAAATGCAGTGTATAACTGCAAGGTGATACTATCTGCTACTTGTGATTTTTTTGTTTATTTCAGGGTATTGCGGGAACGGATGTAGCTAAAGAAGCTTCCGATATTATTCTTACAGATGATAACTTCACAAGCATCGTTAAAGCTGTTATGTGGGGCCGAAATGTATACGACAGTATCTCAAAATTCCTTCAGTTCCAGCTTACTGTCAATGTAGTAGCAGTAATTGTTGCTTTCACAGGAGCATGCATTACGCAAGTAGGTATTTATGTTCTTTAAAGTGTAATACCAAATTTCAAATGAGGAACTGTTTTTAACTACTACAGCTTGTTTGCTTCTAGGATGCCTGTGTTTATGTATAAAGAAACATTGTTTTTATAGGATTCTCCACTTAAAGCTGTGCAGATGTTATGGGTAAATCTCATAATGGACACACTGGCTTCACTTGCTTTGGCAACAGAACCACCCACAGAGGCTCTCTTGTTGCGAAAACCCTATGGTAGAAATAAACCCCTAATCTCACGCACAATGATGAAGAATATTCTTGGACACGCTTTCTATCAGCTTGTGGTTGTCTTTACACTCCTCTTTGCTGGTAAGAGTCATAGATTTATATGCTCATTTTTTATTGCAGTTGCCTTTTGAAATACCATGGTGCCTAAGCTGACAAGCATAATTAATTCCAGAAGCATACTTGTAACCTAAAACTCTTGTTTATCAAAGCGAATTTTCCCATAAGAAATAATGGAAACTCAGATGTTTGTTCCACAACCCCAAAAATTCATATAAAAATGATTACAATATGTACTATAGGTACTGTAATACAAAATGTACTATAATACAAGAAAAATAAAACAAATTGCTGCACTTAGGCTGCAATCCTAAAGATACTTTCCTGGGAGTAAGATCCATTAAACACAATGGGGCTTACTTTTGAGTAGACATGATTAGACTTGTGCTCTGTGTCTCTCAGGCTGCAGTTTCTCCCCTCCTGTTACACAGGAGTGAGCCCCACTGATTATGTAGGGCTTACTTTATAGTAGACATGCAAGGTTAGGTCTCCCAGGCTCCTTTCAATTGTCCGCTTACATAGGAGTGAGCCTTACTGAATTTAATAGGCTTACTTCAGAGTAGACATGTGTAGACTGGTCTCAGGAGAGTCTGAGGAGGTGCTAGCAGAGTGCCAAAACTGGCCAAATCCCAGCCGGGACTATATTTTTTTTGTTTGTGTTACAAGATAAAATTTATTAGAAATGTTTGCTTGTCTTGCAGAACCTTCTCAGTCAAAGGTTTTATTGTACATTTTTATTCAAATGTAACACTTCCATATTATGTCAATACTATACACAAGAATTCTGCATGTGCATTTGGTATTGAGACAGTTTTGCTCTCTCCTTGCAGGTGAAACTATTTTTGACATTGATAGTGGAAGAAATGCACCTCTGCACGCTCCTCCTTCAGAGCACTATACTATTGTATTTAATACGTTTGTGATGATGCAGCTTTTCAATGAAATAAATGCCCGAAAAATTCATGGTGAAAGGAATGTATTTGAGGGAATTTTCAATAATGCTATCTTCTGTACCATAGTCCTTGGCACATTTGTTGTACAAGTAAGTAGACAGCTAATAACCATGATGCGAAAACTTTATTGACAATAATTTTTCCATTGGTCAATGTCTGCATGCAAACTGGTGTCAGGATAAGGCATTTAGATAGATGTAATCTAGTATTGTCCAGCCATCCAAACAACCAGTTTCAAATTACCAGTGACAGTGGTACTATTAGTTAATTAGGTTTAAACTGTTTAATTGTTGTGCTGGTACTCTTGAAAACCTATCTGTATGTTAAATCTTCAAGAGTTAAAAGTATAACTGTGACCTCTACTGCAGGGGGCATCCAAACTATTTGGCAGCAGGGCCACATCATCTCTCTGACACTGTGAGGGGCCAGAAGAAAATTTTACATAAATGAATATATTGGAGACGGAACTTAGGAACAAAGGAATTAGAATCAGTTCATAAATGCTCTTAGTACACACAGATGGTGGTCTTCTAGTGTATTTAGTACTTTATTATCTTGCTCAATATTTTATTTATCCATCCTGTCTTGCTACAGTATTTTTTAAAAGTACAATACAATAATAAATTATCAGGCCAGGGTGGAACCAGTGTGTTATAAGCTTACTCAGGCATGGGCACAACATCTCAAGCAGTATTTTCAGTAGTCTGTTCATGTGGGTCTTTAAAATCAGAGGGCAATCATTTGTTGTTATGCTTGTTTAGGCTAATATTGCTTCTGATTGGCTTATTCAGATTGGCTTATTCAACTTCTGGGGAAATTAAACATTCATAATGGTTGAACATATTACTGCCTGAATGGGGAGTTGCTAAAATTGTTCTTTCACCAGTAACACTGTTTAAAATACAATCAACTTTTAATGCTCATTTTAAAACCACTTTATCACTTTAAAAATAATTTTAAAATCACTTAAAAGTTAGATGGAAATTTTTGATTATGGTTAGTGGTGTTGCATCTGGTCCAAGCCTGCCTTGAGAAGGGGTGCTTCAGGGCTCCATCACATCCTGAATCTTTGGCCTTCGTTGCATTGTCAGTGAAGAGACCTGGAGCAGCAAGCAGAGTTCTGCACTCTGATCTTTGCCCATACTGAACGGCCCTTCCACTTCCTCTTGCCTACAATTTGGCCCTAAATGGAGCACCCCAGAAACATTTGGAGGTGATGCAATATGTCATTGTGTGGCCAGAAGCTTTTGGATTACCAAGGAAGGCTCCAAGAGGTCAGCTCCACACTGAGTAACAGACAGCCCAGAAACACTACTGACTATGGTGTAGATTAGTAAAGGCATTTTCGTATTTTGAATTTTGGAAGGGATTGATGAAAACTGTTAACAGAAATTGCTGATTTACTCAAAAGTATCCAACAACTCTCACCTTTTTTTTAAACAGATAGTTATTGTGCAGTTTGGTGGAAAACCTTTCAGTTGTTCAGAGCTGACGATAGAACAATGGCTATGGTCAATTTTTCTAGGAATGGGAACACTTCTCTGGGGCCAGGTAAGGAATATTTAGTGCTAGCCACTTAGCACAATTTTATTCGATGTTCTTTAGGATAAATTCCCCCCTCCCATTATAAGAAACTTAATCCTTGTTTCTTCCATTCAAAATGTCAAAAGTTGCTTTGGGGGGAAAACACATTTAATGTCTTCCAATCACTTCCAGTTATTATTGTGACTATGGGTGCAATCCAGAGTAACTGTGGGGAGTCCTTGCTCCAATGTAAGAACAATTTACTCTGGATTGCAATATGAATTTCCCATAGGTTTTCACTAGGTTGTACAGTAACATAATGTCTCTTACATGCACATAATGTCTCTTACATTATGCACATAATGTCTCTTACATGCTCCCGTAGTTACTCTGGATTGTAGGGTATTACATTATATCCAAATATACTTTAGGACTGTTGGAATACTGGTTTTCCTTATAAAATAAAATACGGTTTTTCTCATAAAATAAAGATGAAGTAAAAGCTTAATAATTCCAGATTAGATACTTTATTAGAATGAATTTCTAAATTAATCTTGTGCAGTGCTTTAGCTTTTTATAAATCTGTTAATTTCTCTCATGACTCTAGTTGATATCATCAATTCCAACCAGCCATTTGAAATTCCTAAAGGAAGCTGGCCATGGAACACAGAAAGAGGAGATTCCAGAAGAAGAATTAGCTGAAGATGCAGAAGAGATTGATCATGCTGAAAGAGAACTACGACGTGGTCAGATCTTGTGGTTTAGGGGCCTAAACAGGATACAAACTCAGGTATGGTCTTGGAAAAGGTAGGATCTGCTCAGGGTTGAGGGATTATTATTTTTCATTGCTCTCAATGTTCATTTTGAGTGGTAGTCCTAAACTGTGTGACTGCACTCCTCCTTTACACGGGGAAATGAATGGATCTTTATAATTCTTCAAGCTTCTTTATTTCATCTCTGAATGCACACTTTGCCTCTTTACCTGCTCTATAAAAGTGCCTTTTTTCTTAACTTTTTTGTGCGTTATAGATGGGATGCTCCTTTCTCTTGTGTTCTCTCTTTTTCTGTCTTTCTCGCTCTCTCTCTTGCTGAGCAAGCTGTCACAATCTCTGATTCCTTGCAGATGGATGTAGTGAATGCTTTCCAGAGTGGAACTTCCATTCAGGGGGCTCTAAGGCGGCAACCTTCCATCGCCAGCCAGCATCATGATGTAACAAATATTTCTACCCCTACACATGTAGTGTTTTCCTCCACTACTACTGCTTCTACTACTGTGGGGTGTGAGTGTGTGTTCCTAAGTGCATGAAATTAACATTTCCTAATCCACACACCTAACGTTTTTCATTCTCTCCCTCAGTCCTTAAATTCATCATTAAGGCTTTTCATTTTTTTTCACAAAATGGGAGTCCTCAAATCCCTGCTTAACTTAGAGGGCTACAACACAGGTGGAACAGTTGCAAAAAAATTTACAATGAAAGCTGTGAGCCTGCACATATTGTGCCTTCATTTTTGCACAGGGACCTTTTTGGGTGGATAGGCAGGGTAAATAGGCAGAACTGTTGTAGGTATTTGAGTATATACCTCAAGTTTAAATATTATGAAAGAAGATATACAATATAACTTCCTGAAACTTTTTTAAGCCCATCCAAAATGTGCTTTTTTACATGCTTTTTTCAGGAGCAATTAATTGAAAATAGCAAGCCTAACTCTTAATTTCAGTGTAGTTGAGTACTGAAAGGAAAAATTGCAATTTGTAAGTTAAACTTGAAGTAAATGCATTATTTGAACATCGCTTTGATTAAAAGCATACATTTTTCATATGCACATTGCCTGATATCAGGTTTACAGGAGGGAGGGGGTTTAACTTGAAGCAGAATGTTGTTTTAGCACTTATTTTGAGTGAGCTGTATATACTTTTTCATACAAAAGTGTTTTTGCTAGCATTATTTTCTAAGGTGCCCTGAGAACAATCCTTACAGCTCCTTTGGTTATATTAACTTTTTCTCCTGACATATTTTGCCACAAAGATAACTAAGAATTATAAGCTTTTGTGCTGAAGTAGATTTAGGACACAAGCCTAACAAATTTAGTTCAACCTAACTCACCTGGCATATCTTCTCATGGAGATTGGCATATGCCTGTGCTCTGGCCTAACCGGCCCACAAGTGAGGCAGAGATGCCTGACAACACTTTTGTGACACCTCCAGGTCAGCACATGACTTATGCCAGGGTCTAGGCCAGCCTAACTGAAGCTTAAAATTGCAGCCTTAGTCTGCACAGATAAGTTAGAATTTTTGTGTTTACAATCTTCAACCAATTTTGAAAAATACCTTTTAGATTTGAAGCTTTTGTCAACTGCACTAGCACTATGATTTGAGAAATATTTAACAGAAGTTCTCTTAATGAAGAACTTCAGTTTCTTCCCTTGGAACTCAGATGGAAAGGATCAGCAGGTCTTTTTGTCTTAGTAGTTGGTTTCCTGTTAGTATGTTAGGATCTACAAAAGAAACTGGATCCTATGCACACTGTTGTGTTTTTGAAGTCAGTTCTTGTGTTAGTCTACTTGGTTTTTATGTCTACTTGAAATGCCGGATATCAGCATACTAGCAAATGTAGTTCAGTACACTAATTTAAATCAAATTGTTTTCGTGTAAGATGATTGATAGTTGTGTTCTTATCTGGACTCCACTGTCACCACTAAAAGAGTAGAAATAAATAATTATTCACTGTATTACTTCCTGATTATTGCTTTGGAGCCCATATCTATAGAATCTCAAGTGTATCATACTTCACCCGGTGTTTAGTGATAATTACATCATTACTTGAGTTTATGGTGCTTATGTGTATTAAAATGTGTGCATAAATCTTATATAAACCATGTGTAGGGGTGTGGTGTTCCTGACATGCCTTTGTCACAGTGTTAGTCCCCATTCTGTACTGTAATTGTTAGTATGTGTAACTGAAATGTGTATGTGTATTGTTAGTATGTGTAACTACATTTGCTTTTCCTATTAACCCTGCATCTCTATTCCCCTCTTTTCTGTATTCTTCGAGTCAATATCTAGATCAGCAATTTTCAGCCAATGTGCCATGGCACACTGATGTGCTGTAGGAGTTTGGAAAGGGTCACTTAGTAGGGCAGTTTGGGGGATTTGAGCCTCCTATCAGCACCATAGTGTGCCTTGTCACTGGTCAAAAAACAGATGGTCTGTCTTGACAATTTGAACACCTTGTCAGTGTGCTGTGAGATGAACAGGTTGAAAATCACTGATCTAACTTGTAATCACCTCATGGCAGGAACCTGCCTTCCAAACTGCCATGAATATAGATTGCACTATGAAAATTACTGGGGATCTTCAAGCAGCGGCTCGACCAGCACCTGTTGGAGATCCTCTAGGAGGATTTCCTGCTATAGTCAGGGGGTTGGACTAGATGACCTATTAGGTCCCTTCCAACTCTGTGATTCTATGAATTATTTCACAATGTGGAAGGAGAAAAAAATTGCATGTTTCAGTCAGTGTTTTGTATTTCTTCTACTTATTTTGATACACATTATATGAAAGTGTTCTTTGTGGTATATACTCAAAAACTTACATTTAGAGTGACTTTGCATGCTATTAGGAGAAATAAATTCAACCATTTTGACACTTGCTTACACTCGCTTGGCTTTTTTGTAGTTGGAGAATTTTAATTCCCAGAAATGGGAGATAGTCATTCATGTGCTCTTAACTTCCAAAATTCTAACATTTTTTACCTAGCTGCAATTGTGTGTGCAATGGAGAAATTGGACAAGCCTTTTCAGATTGGCTTCATTTTTGGAACACAGCCCATGTGAATGGCAATAGTAGTTAAGTTTTTTAATAGTTTATAGGGCTTTGCATTTTTTACAGTGCACTTGATGTGTGTTCCTACTATAGCCTGGCAGTGCTCTACTGAAATGCTCTTCATTTTTTTTAAGGTTTATTGCAAGTTCCACTGCATTACATACAAACTCAGTTCACTCATGTCTAGCTGTTTGTGGATTCAAACTCATAAAACCGTATTCCACTAATAGTACAACTACTATACACTAACATTTATGCTTTTCATGCTTTCAGATCCGAGTGGTGAATGCATTTCGTAGTTCCTTATATGAAGGATTAGAAAAACCTGAGACACGAAGTTCAATCCACAGCTTTATGACACATCCGGAGTTTAGAATAGAAGATTCTGAGACTCATATTCCCCTTATTGATGACACTGATGCTGAAGATGATGCTCCAACGAAACGCAATTCAATTCCTCTTCCACCCTCTCCCAACAAAAATAACAATGCGGTTGACAGTGGAATTCATCTTACAACAGACTTTAAGTCTGCTACCTCTTCATCCCCAGGGAGCCCACTACATAGCTTGGAAACATCACTCTGATTGTAAGCTGAATGTTAACACATTAGCTGCATTGTAAAGAACGAATTGAAACTGGGTCTTCTCACTCATTGTGATGGGCAAGATGGTATTCTTGTCTTGGACTTCAACAAGAAGATACACTTGTACGAATGTAGATTTATTTTTTTAAAAAGCTTTCTGCCAGACTTGAGGGTGCTTTTTGGGGGGTGGGGAGTAATAATGAACTCTGACAGATAAACAGTAACTTGGCATAAGTGACCTGTGGATCATCAGTTGTACTTAAGAATAGCCCTTAAGAGTGCATTCGCAGAGCTTTATTTTCTCGTTCCTTTTTTTGAGGAGAGGGCTGAGAAGGGCAAGGAAACCCTGGATCACTGAATGATACTTTAATTTCTTCTGTTGGCTGTTAATAATTTGGATTATTTATGTTTATAAATGATACAGATCTGTTTACAAGGTTTGTAGATACTTTTTTGTTCCTGTTCATAGATGGGAAGCTTCCTTATAAATGATGCAGAAAAAAAATTAGTCCATCAAATACTGCTGTATTTTCAGGAAAGGGTGTTTCTATTGAAACTGTACTAAATTTTTGCCTGCAATTTACCTTGTTAAATATTGTAGATAAAATTGCTACTACTAATAGCCAAATAGATAACACTAATGCTTTGTAAAAACCATGAGCAGTGGTGTTCTAATGAAGTCATGGCCTCTGTCCTAATTAGTTTCTTAAACATTTACTACTTAATGGTTTTGAAACAACTGTTAAATTTTTAAAAATTGAGAAACTTATTGAATAACTTCTGTTCAGAATTTAGTAGAGGATTGTTTAATGCAGGACAATGTGATGAAAGTTGCTTGAAATACTTTTGTTATCTCAGGCAAAATGGATTAAATCAAAATACATCATAACTTCAGTCCTTTTTGTTTTTGTTTAACACAGTAAATTAGTGCTGTCTTGGTGAACTGTGAGTGGAACTGTTTATTTTTTCTGATTTTTAGTATCCCTACAGCATGAGGGCTGTTGACATTTGGTAAGTTCTGAATAGGTAGTGTTTGTTTTTTGTTTTGAAATTCATTTGTAAAAATGTCCCTTTTTGTTAAAGTATGCATTAATGGTTTTTGCAGGATTCAGGACCTTTACAAAAGTATAAATTGGATTTTGATGGCTTTATTTGGTATGGAAGATCATGAAAAGGGTTCCAAAGTTTCATTGTTCTCACTGGTGAAACGGATAATACCTGGAAATAGATCAGACTTAGAAAGTTTCTCAGTGCTAAGATTTGATATTGGTAGTACAATGTATTGTATAAGGTTGCCCTTAAACTGAAAAATGGGGGGGTTAGAAATGTAGTCAAATGATACATCTGGACAATCCTTGTAACCAAACCTCTGGGGCCAAAAACTGACCGCTAAACAAGAAGCTATATAATTACTCCTGAAAAAACTGGATTTTTTGAAAAGCATTTTTTGTTAACATTGCATTTTCCTTTTGGCTTCTCTATTCAGCCTCTGTTTTCCTGAAGATCTTGTATATTTTTTTCTTTTGCCAGTGGAGCCAAATAAGAAATAAAAATATTGAAGAAAATAAGTTTCTCATATAAGTAGTTTGATAAAAGTGCTTCCAGTTGGGAGATGGAAACAGCTTCCATAAAACTAGCTTCTTATGTACCAAGCTACAGCTGAAGGTGCCCAGAGTTCACTCTTTGGAATCATTTCATTTAATAAAAATTTGATTTGTAAAAGCTGTGTCTTTTTCAGAAAACTCCCTGGCACATATCTGAACTGTAAAGGTAGGCATTAACTTGCCCCAGTTAAGAGAACACTAGTTTTGAAGGAAACAGAAGAAGAAAGGCTGCACCATATATGTGGGGTGCAAAAATAAACATTAAGAATGCCATGGTCGTTTTTATGAGTCTTGGGGTTATGGTCTTCAGGAGCACAAATGTCCTCTTGTTTCAAATGGAACTGATTAAAGCTTCAAAATTTTAATTGGGATAACAATGATCAAACAATTTTTCAGTAGGTATTGTCTAACCAGAAGGCTTTGATACACTGCATCCACTGTAAACCTTGGTCTCAAGTTTCATGGAGGACCTCTCCAATTCCTACCCTGAAAAATTTTACTCTTTATAGTCACATTATATTTGTATTCTTATGTGGCAGTTTATTCCAGAGGTTTTTCCTTATACCTGGAGGAGAAATATATTTTGAACTAGGCAATGCTCTTTTTTATAAGCAGGAGAGTGCCTGCGGTGTCTATAACAATTGGAATTTAACTGATGAAATTATCCAACTATGTGAGATTCGGTGTAATAGTATTTGTTACCTTTTACCTTGATATTTGAACACAAATACTTTCTTTTTTTCTTTTGTCTTAATGGTAGTCACGGCTACATCCTAATGTCAAAATCTACTGTGAATTCTACATTTCAGACCTTTTGAGGAAACTTAACTGTAGACTTTGTACACAAACTATCCTTTTTGATCCTGTTGATGAGCAGTACATTGAGTCTTAATAGCAAGTGTAAGTGAAATCTAAAATCAGGAATACTTGTTCAATAACTTTACTACTGTGAAAGCAGCATACCATAACATCATGTTAACAGTTATCAAAACAATCGTTATCGCTTTTTAACTGCTGAGCCCCACATTGCTTTTCTGGTTGTAAGGCTTACTTACCTTGCTCAATGTAACTTAAATAAATAAATGTGCTGTTTATCTGTCTGGATGGGGACTGAAATTTTTGAAGAGTATCTTATTTGAAATATATATCTTTATTCAAAGTAAGCAGCCTGTTCGACATTTTGTTTCATAGGGTGGAATGTAATACAATGTTGATACAGTAATGGTTGGACAAAAAGAGATCTTGTTTGTACTGGTTTAGTATTTTGAATTTATGAAATTGGCTGAATTGTCTATTAACCAATAGCTCATTTTTTAAAAAGCTTAAAGTCCAATTAAGTGAGCAGGAGGCCCACCTAATAAGGGAGTAAAAATAAAATTTCAGATTAACTTATTGTAAACTGCACTGCAGTCCTATAACCGTCTCTTTCAAAATTAAGTCTGATTAAACTCAATTCTTCTGGTAGGTGTGTATAGGGTTACAGTTTTAGGGCACAATCCAGAGTTAGGGCAGTGAGGAGTGCCCTAGCTGGGCTGCCCCAAT
This sequence comes from Cryptoblepharus egeriae, assembly GCA_030015325.1. Lineage (NCBI taxonomy): Eukaryota > Metazoa > Chordata > Lepidosauria > Squamata > Scincidae > Cryptoblepharus > Cryptoblepharus egeriae. Next base: position 26,632,215 of record JAREYC010000008.1, read on the forward strand.
TCTGAATCCAGAGCAGAAAGTTATGCTGCATCCAGAGAGTCAGGAAGCCTGGGCTGCCCTCACTGCTCAGTAGGCACCAAGTCAGTGACACCTGGGGAGGGCTTACTCCTGAGGAGACGACCCCCCAGATCATACTGAACAAGGAACAGCTGTGATGCCTGCCTTATAAGGAGTCCCTGATGAGATGCCAGTACAGTGAATACAAGGGGCTTCTTGGGGTGGCCTGCAGCATCCATAGATAAATGGGCTGCTGTAGTTGTGCCGTATCCTGAGGTTGAGAGGCAGGGGTTGCAGCTAGTCTTACCAAGAACTCAGATTTTTTTGGTCAACACTGTCATTCTTACTCTGCTTTATCTTGGACACCTATGGGTCTACTCATTACTATACCTATTCCTAAGGTGGTCTAACTCTGAGGAGCTGGAAGAGGGCATTTCTGCCCTAGAAAGAGGGTTTGGATACAGAGCAACTGCTCTGCTCTAGGCAATGCTAAACATGCCTTCAGCATGCCTCCCCTGAACTGCCTAGGTGATGCCTAGGTTGCCCCAACTGGAGCAGCCCAGGTCCACCTGTCTTGGGTAACTAGGGTGGCCCATCTTGCAGTTGGGTCAGCCCAGTGATAGATAGGGTAACCCAAGTGCACTTCTGGATTGTGCCCTTCGTTGTCCAAATGCAACTTTCTGTTATCATGCTCCTAACTTATATATTTCTATTACCTTAATCAGCTTTCTCTGTTTTCTTTCTTCTGATATATAAATCTAGAATTGGAGGTGACTCACTTTGAGCACAATCCTAACCATGTTTACTCAGAAGTAAACCCCATTGTGTTCAGTGGGTCTTACTCTCAGGAAAGTGTGTTTAGGATTGCAGCCTTTATGTATCCAGTTTATATTGAATATATAGGATTGCAGCCTTTTATGTATTTAGTTTATACTGAAATCTTTCATCCCTTGCCTAGCTCCTTTTTATGGGAATATCAAGGATGTAGCTCTTATGGATTGCAGTGAGGAACAATTACGGGCCCAAGTTATTGGTTTTTAATCTTACCAGTGGTCCTATCTTACACACTCTGTAGTTGTCTAAAAGTTTTGAGTTTGTTGAAGATTCTTTGAATTCAGTACGTTCATTGTAGTATCTGTTCAGATATGCTGCTCAGCTATGAATATGAAAAAGAATTCATTTTAGCTTCATATGAATCGTGCTCTGGTTTATGGCTGGTGTTTTAAAAGGACATACTTGAGATGGGTACATAATAGTCACAGACACTCAGTCTGGCACATAGTTTAAGAAATTTGCATGATGATGCACCTTGGACATTATCAGCAGAACGCTCTGTCCTTGTTACTGTATGAAAACTTAAAAGTAACAGAGCAGTGATTTTCAGCCTTTTAGTCTCATGGCACACTGAGAAGGTGCTAAAATTGTCAAGGCACACCATTGTTGGTTGTTGTTTTTTTAACAATTAAAGTGAACTGCCAGCCAGGGGCTTATATCCTCTAATGCTCCTTCTTATATATGACCTTCCCCCAAATTTCCATGGCACACCTACAGACCATTTGCATCACACTACTATACTGAGGCACAGTGGCTGAAAATTGGAGTGTAGGAATACCTGCTGTGTTTAAAAGTTCTAAATGACTCCGCTGCCTAGTTGAAATGTCACTTTTTTGTGACATGAGCATGATTTCTTTCCTAATTACCTGAGGACTTTACATGGGCTTTGCATCAGAACTAAAAAACAAACAACTTGAGTCGGTCACACCTGAAAAGGACAAACTAATGCTCTTGGAGTCTAAAATATATGAATTCAAGCTTCCTAGGCATGGGTCTCGGCAAGAATCCAATTTCCATATCTTGACCATCTCTGGAATAACAAGTGGAAGACTTCTCTGGCAGAAACCAGACCTACTGGAGATCATCAAAATTATGTGGCAGAAGGGTGGCTTTTTCCAGCTGTGTGTGTTTTGTGTTAACAGCAATGTCCCATAGTGTTTACCCATTACAGTCTTCATAAGTGTATGGTGTATGCCATCATATAATGCTGGCAAACTGGGCTATATGCCAGTTCCAGTAATGCCTCTGCTCAGTAACCAGAAAAGGGTAATTAAGTTCAAGATATGTTTGTCAAAGGATACATTTGTATGTCCTAATTGTACTGTATGTAAAAATGTATGCATTTAACAGAGGATGCAATTCACAAAACTGTTGCTAGTAGTTCTCTCTACATTACACCCATCGCTTAACCTCTCGTATAGAATTTTCTCCCATATATGAGGAAGCTGTGTTCCCCCTCCCATCTTGCCACATGTTGTGTACGACATGGGGAAATAAGCAGAAATTCCAGACAATTGTTCTTTGATTTCAGTACTGAACAGATAGAATCTGATTTGCACAGCTATTTTGTCTAAGCATCTAGAAGGTATGTTCTGATAACTCCATTTTGTTGTATGTTTCCAAACTTGTCTTGTTCTGCAGTAGTGAAATTCTAGAACATATTTTTTGGGTAGTAGTTGTGCAGGTCTCTGCAGTCACAATCAGTCTCAGTATGGAATCTAAAGGAGGTATATACACTCAGTATGTTAATCTCTTGTATGGCACAGCACAGGAAGGGGTTAAAACTGCACAGTAAGCACAGTTAAAACTGCAGTGGAGGCAAAGAGCCAAATGCTGCAATCCAGAGTAACCACAGTAGCACGTAAGAGACATTACGTGCACCTGTAGTTACTGCACCACCTAGTGAAAACCAATAGGAAATTCATATTGCAATCCAGAGTGAATTGTTCTTACTCCTGAGCAAGGACTCCCCGTAGTTACTCTGGATTGTGCCCAAAGTCCCATTTCTGTTTTGCTTTTGACTCATTTCATACAAAGACACTTTAGTGGGGTTTTTAAGGCTGGGTGGCCAACATACATGATATGTGTAAATAAATAAAAAATTCGAGGGTTGTGTTCAAAACTTGCAAAAATGATACTTTTTTAAAACCAAGCATCATGAATGTCAAGTCAGCTCAAGTAACACTGCACAACACAGAGTATCTCTTATTAAAACTCCTTAGATGAAATTCTGAAATATTTCAATTTTTGTATCACAGGTTGATTACATTTCTTAGCTATATTTTATCCACTAAATACATGTAGCCAGATAAAGATTCTGGCCTTCCAGCTTGGATTGGAAGTATCTGTTCTGCACTTAGCATTCTATAGTTTGTTGCCTTTCATATGTCAGTCCCAGTCGCTTATTTTGAAATGCCCATTGAATTTTTATGTAATGGTTACCAAGCCGTTTCAAGCCTTCATAACAGTTAAATGATTAACTGGTGACTTGTAGTCTGACTTATAGGCTTGCAGTTTCACTTAATTCAATGACCATCCTAAAGTTGTGCTGAGGAAATTATTGGAAATAGGATACATCACAATATGGGGAGTTGTGACAATGTTAAGGAATCTATAGAAACTAGTAACACAACTGGCTCAAGCCATAGTTTATTAAATAAGAGTCTCCACTATTATAACGTTTTTAAACTCAGGATCGTTAATTGAAATGCATGGAAAGTATTTGTGCTTCTCTAAAGCATAGTACAAAATGTATTTGAATATTCCTTTGTCAAGTAAAGGTAATATCTGCTTATTTTACAGCCATCTTTGTTGGAAACTCTTTTTTTATCTTGCATTTTGTCACTTTGCATGAATGTTTTGTACAATCTCTCTTAAATCTGTTTCCTTGAATTCTGCATTATGTTGATGCTCTTTTATTATTATTTTATTCTTGTTAAAATTGGAGATCCTAAAATTATAGCAAAATGAAGCATTGCTAGGTATTGATTATATACTACTGTTTGGATTAAATTCATTGCATAATTTATTTAGTATTGCATCTGACTCACCTAACAACCATTATTTTTAAAATAACTTCAAAATAAGGATAAATATTTCTTGGTATACTGTTTTAAAAGTTAGCAAGACCATAAACAAAGCTGATTTAGTTATGGTTTAGACTAAATTATTCAAAAGATGTGTGGTTTGTGTTGAGAATTAGGCCAGGGTAAGATGCTGTCTCAGCAGCAAGCTGATATTCACATCCCTAATATTTGTCTTCAAGTAGCAAAAGACAGCCTGCCTGTTGTTTATTTATTACAAACTAGTGGAATTTACCCACTGTTGTGTGAATAAAATTTCAAGAACATTTGTGGGCCTACGGCACTGCTGGGCATTGGGCACTGGCAGCAGGCACTGGTGAGTATCAGGGGTCAATGGCAGGAAGCAGAGGGCACCAGCGGGCAGCGGGCACCCCTGTCAGGCACCAGTCACCAGGTATTAGCAGTTAGTGGGCACCAGTGGGCAATGGGCATCCCTACAGAGCACCAGTTAGCACAAGACATCCCCACTCGGAACCAGTGGGCACCACTGGACGCTGCTCTATTTGGCACTGGGCACCAGAGAACACCCGGCATAACTACTGCACAGCAGGCACTGTTGGGCATCCCTACCAGGCACCAGATACGGGGCACCAGACACTGGGTACAACCAGGCACTCCGCATCCCTGCCAGACACTGAAGCACCACCGGGTGGCTGCAGACACACTTGGGCATCCTAGACACTAGCAGACACCACTGGGCACCAAATTATTTCCCAAACTTCATGCTTCTATGTCCAGGGGTCGGGGCTGGGTGTTGATGAGTCAGCCTACAATGTAAAGTACAGTGGTGCCTCACATAAAGAGCTTAATTATTTCCAGAGGCATACTCTTTAAGTGAAACACTCTTTAAGTGAAGCAGATTTTTCATAGGAAGTAATGAAAACTCAAGACGATTGGTTCCACAACCCAAAAAATATTCATATAAAAATATTAACTGGATGCCAAACTGATGACAAAACACTGGAATTGAATTCAAAACATGCATTCAATGTGCATGATCCTATGAAGTCTACTTAGGCTGCAATCCTAAGGACACTTTCCTGGGAGTAAGTCCCATTTAACACAATGGGGCTTACTTCTGGGTAGAAATGGTTAGGAGGCTGCAATCAAATCCTGGATGTAAGCCCCATTTAACACAGTGGGGCTTACTTCTGAGTAGACATGGTTAAGAGGATGCAATCAAAGACACTTTCCTGGGAGGCTTACCTGGAGTGCTGCTGGAGGTTCAAGGTGGCCGGTGGAGACAGTTGGGGCAGCTGCCTCTGGCACCTCCAGGCAACTGCCCCCAAGTTGAGGACAGTTAGAGGCAGCAGCACTGGCTGGCAGCCCTTTTAAAGAGCCTCCATGTGGAGTGTCAGGGCTGCATAGCACCCATGCCCATAGCGCACTTGCTTGTTAAGTGAAGCGGAACTTGTTATGTGAAGCAAAATTTCTTGGGAAATTTTGCTTGTTATGTGAAACTATTGTTAAGCGAGGCGCTTGTTAAGTGAGGTACCACTGTATAGGGATGAAAACACTGTACCCCTTTTCACACCTTTCCGGTTAATTTCCCAAAATAGATTCTTAGTATGTGCCTACATCACAGAAGGAATACCTTCCTCAAATTTCGCACATCTAGCTCTGGCAGTTTTGGCTGGGCATTTGGTCATTCAGTGCGTTAGTCAGTGACACTTCAATTTTATAGGTGGATCTAACTTGGCTGTCTTTATTATTTCTGTATACAGCATCTGATGTGGTTTTTCCTCTTTGGAAACTTACCCTCAGGGTAAGAACACAGGATATACAGCACTGAGCAAAAATAATGGCAGATCTCTAACAAATATGCAAATATTTGCCCAAAAGGATGGGGATTTCCTTATTTGGGAAGAATGTGCAATTCATCTTTCAATATGACACAAACCTAAAATGTATTACTGTAGCAATAAAATGCCGTTCTCTCTCGGAGGATGTTGTGAACGTGCCGTGTGAATACCCATTCACACTCTCCTTGAATTGTTAAGCAGGTTCATGCCCTTAACAGTGTTGTGTGCCTTTGACAGGCATTAAGTAGTTAGTCCTGCTGATTGGTACCAAGTGTCTATCTGTCTCTTAATCAGTTATCAACACTAACCAGCTGAATGCTTCTGTAAAGCCTACATGTCAGACATAAAGTTAACAAGCTTTCCCCCTACTAGTTTGTGTGTGCCCAGCATCGGGTTTAAAAGCATACTACATCAAGAGTATGGGAACCTGACCCTGGTCCTGAGAGTCAGGAACTTGGTCTGGGGATAGGACACTCCTCAGGGAGGAGTCCTCTCTACTGCTTTGGAGACCGAGTCCTACCTCCTCCAAAGAGATAGACATCTTACTCAGATATGCCTTCGTTCCTCTCCCAGAACTCTTAATTAGCAGGTAATAAATTATTATTTCATGGCCTATCATTTAATGTTAAACAGTCATGCACCAAGATGACACCCAACATATTGTAAATTGGGGGTACTCTGCAGCCTTCAAACATTTACCAATAATCTAACCAAGAACAAAAGATGAAATATCAAGACCCTAAGACAATTAGGTCAACAGGGTATAGCCTGAATTGCACACCAGGTCTTAACGCCATGGTATAGATGCCACTATTGGTGCATTCAAGTATATCAGATATTTGGCTCTATGCCAGGGTAACCTATAGGAAAGTCTGAAACAAAGTTAGGGTTTGGGAAGCAATGCACTAGCAGCTAGGTGCAGCTGTACAGAGAGACATAGAGCACAATCCTAACCCTATCTACTCAAATGGGTCTTACTCCCATTGTTTCAAAGGGTCTTACTCCCAGGAAAGTGTCTTTAGGATTGCAGCCATAGCCTTTCAAACAAGACATAGGTTGGGTAAAAAAGGATTAGGAGGTAATTAAAACAACAGCTGAAGAAGCTGGTAATTACAACATCAACTGTTGATGAGCTTTCACATCTCCAGAAATTGAAATACTAATACTGCTTTAATAACTTATTTTCATAGAATAGAATAACTTCTATTTTTAAAAACCATATTAATCAATTGATCAATCAACAGAATTGCTTGGGTCCATGTACAGATCTTGATCCCAACACAACATTTTATTCTCAGCTTTGGAGAGCATCTTCAGGGGTTATAAGGTCTTGTAACGAAAGACTTAAAACAATGGCAAACTCTTGAAAAAACCTTGTGGTTCAAAAAGTAAATTGGTTAAAAATGATCACTAGGTGGCGACAAAAGTCAAAACATAATTAGTATGTTTGTATGCAAACTAACCTAAATTTAAGTCATAATTTGCATAACTTCACAGTTTTTGTTAATGTGAAGATAGATCAAGATATATGGAAAGAAGAATGTATTGATAGTACAAAGAACTAGGTACGAACAGGCCGTCTAATAGATCCGGGGACAGAGCCATGTAATCAAACCCAAAAAGCAACTACAGTAGGTCCTGGACTTACAAATGAGTTCCATTCTGGAACCTTGTTCGTAAGTTGAAATTTTTGTAAGTCCAACACCATTGATACCAATACAAAATTGTAAGTCCAACACCATTGATGTAAATGCAGTGGATGTTCATATGTATGAAAGTTTGCATCTTGAAAGGTCAAAAGTTGAAGACTTAACTGTATTATAAAACTTACTAATATGTATTGTTCCTAGGCTGTCATTTCCCTATATCTGCTCAGGAAATGTTACCATGGAATCTGGTATTTATTTGTTTGTTTCTTTATTAACCATACCATCTTGTTCATCTTATAGAACAGGGTGGTCAAACCACAGTTTGGTGAGCCATATGTGATATATATACATATTAAACTATGTACGTATTATTAACATACTAGCAAAAACGTCCTCGTGTTGCAGGAGTAAAATTCCCCCGTATGCCATCCCCCACTGCAAATCAACCCCTCTCGCTCATCATCCCCCATGCACAATACCCCAGTACAACATCCACCCATGTGCACCGTCCCCCCATGCGCACCATATGCAACACCCTCATGTGCCTCATCCCCCATGTGCACCGTCCCCCCATGCACATGCACAATATCTTAGTTGGTGGCTCTGTCACAGAAGGAACACCCCCATATTTCACACTTCTAGGCCTGGCTGTTTTGGCTGGGCATTGATGAGTCAGTGAGTGAAAGTGTCAGTGAGTGACTTCAGTGTTATATATATGTGGCTTTTAATATTGTGACTCTGAACATCTGGAGTGACTTATATGTTAAGTTTGGCCACCTCTGCCATTGCCTGCCAGCAATATTTTTCCATTGACACAGGATAAACAGGTTGATCTCATCGCAAGAGCCAATGAAACCTCTGGCAAAATAAAAGCAACATTCAGAAACTAACAGGAAATCATCAGTCCTCCTCCTCCGCTTTGTTGACATAAGAATAACCATTAAGAATGAGAAGAGCCTCCACTGGATCAGGCCGAAGACCCATCTAGTCCAGCTTCCTGTATCATACAGTGGCCCATCAGATGCCTCGAGGAGTACATATGGCACCTATGTCTAGGTTCCCTCCCATTCTACCAACATTGAACATAATGGGACTTACTTTCGAGTAGACATGGTTAGGACTGTGCTTTAAATCCCCTCTTTCTCTAGGTCTCAAAGTGGAAATGGAGGATGAAAGGTTTAGGGTGCAATCCCAAAGCATGTCTACTAGAAAGTAGCTCCAATCAGTCGGGGTATTCAAATAAATTAACAACAGATTCTGTGTCGTAAATAACCTAAATTAACAAGAGTTTCTATGTCCCATTAGTAATCGGTTCTCAGAACCAGGCGCTCATTAGCAAAGGGTTTTATAGAACCTGTGAGAGCCCCCTGAAGCCCACCACTGAGTCCCATTCTGTTCTATGGGACTTGCTCTCAGGAAAGTGTGTTTAGGATTGCAGTGATATACCCCTGATGCAGAGTAGGTGGGTCCTCATTCACTTCAATATTTTATTTTTATATATTTGACTTGCTGCTACCATGAAAAGAACAAGACATATCCCTCCCTAATATACAGACAGCTTAGGAACAGGCTCTGCAAAGACATGTTTACCATGGCAGGTGTAGCAGCAGCAACAGAGACGTCAAGTTCATGCACTGTCGTGGATTACGAATCATTGGGTGGATCCATTAATCTATCATAAAGAGGGCACTTATAAAGAAATAATATTCCAAAGCTTCCTGGGTGACCTTGATCAGTCACTCAACTCTCAGCCTCACCCACCTCACAGGGTTGTTGTGAAGATAGCAGGAAGGGAAGAACGAAAGGTTTGTAAGCTGCATTGTCATGGGAAAGGTGGGGTATAATTCCCTTTAATAAATCAGTCAGTGTATGGATTTTGTCTACCACTGTGCAGTTTCTTTGCAACACGTTGTCTGTCTATCTATCATATGTAGGTATGTATCTACCTACCTACCGTATGTCTGTATGCATCTATCTATCTATCATATGTAGGTATGTATCTACCTACCATACGTTTGTATCTATCTATCTATCTATCTATCTATCTGTAGGTATGTACCTACCTACCTACCATATCTATCTATCTATCATTCGTAGGCATGTATCTACCTACCGTATGTATGTATGTATGTATGTATGTATCTATCTATCTATCTATATGTATATGTATATGTATATGTATATGTAGGTATGTACCTACATATCTATATACCTATCTATATGTAGGTATGTACCTACCTACCTACCATATCCATCTATCATTCGTAGGCATGTATCTACCTACTGTATGTATGTATGTATGTATGTATGTATCTATCTATCTATCTATCTATCTATCTATCTATCTTGCTCTCTCTCTCTCTCTCTCTCTCTCTCTCTCTCTCTCTCTCTCTCTCTCTCTCTCTCTCTATCTATCTATCTATCTATCTATCTATCTATCTATCTATCTATCTATCTATCTATCTATCTATCTATCTATCTATCTATCTATCTATCTATCTATCTATCTATCTATCTATCTATCTATCTATCTATCTATCTATCTATCTATCTATCTATCTTGCTCTCTCTCTCTCTCTATCTATCTACAGTATCTATAAACCGCTTTTCTACTGAAAAGTTCCCAAGTGTTCACAACTAAAAAGTGTTTACAAGAAAATGAAAAGATTAATAGCTAATTAATATCTGAGGGGTCCCTGTCCCAGAAGGGCTCTCAATCCAAAATGCAAAGTGTCATTGGCAATACTGTGTACAGGACAACTGTTTGAGCAGCACCAACAGACCAGAAGTGCTAATGCTTGGAGAAGTCTTTTGTGAAATGATTTCTGTTAATAATGAATTGTGAATTGACTTGGATACCTGAGTGGGAGGAAGGGAGGGATACAAATGTTTCAAGTATGGAAACTGGTTCTGTTGGAAGTACTGTAGATCCCAACCAACATTTACTTGGTTGACATTGGTAGTACGCTCCATTGGAGGCCAGCAGCATCCTTCCCCATGTAGACCTATAGGTTGTGGACCTCAGGGTGCTTCGTTCCTATAATTTGTAAGGGGGAGCCAGGTTGTGCTGTCTCTACTTTTACACACACAAGGCTTTGGCATGATCAGTTGTGGTCCCTTTATGCGCATGCTTGACTGTAGTTGGTCCCAGGCAGAAAACTCCATATATTATTCTCTTTTGGGACAACTTTCTGTTCACACTTAAAACACAATCCTATAGTCAGGTGTAGGTGCCTACTCAGAAATCCATTTCTAGTCAAAGAAGCTTACTCGCATGTAAGTGTGGATGGGAATGTAGCTTCAGAGCCACAGCCTGTGTGTTTCATTCTCCTCAATGGAACATACCCTCCCAGGTAAGTGTGGCTAGGAGTGTAGCCACAGAGCCCCTTCTATGCAGGTCTACTCAAAAGTAAGTCACATTCTAGTCAATGGGGTTTATTTCTAGATAAGTCTTGAGCGGAGAGCAGCCTGAAGGAATAATTCTGTGCAACTCTACTCAGATGTAAATCCTACTGGAGTCATTGGGACTTACTCCCAGGAAAGTATTGAGGGGAGAGCAACCTCGGAGCCTATCCTCTGTGTCTACTGAGAAGAAAGTCTATTGGAGTAAGGAAGTGTGGACACCTTCCTTACTCCCAAGAAAGTGGACAGGTTTGCAGCCTGAGGGCCCAATCCTATCTGAGGTCTACTCAGATGTAGGTCTCACTGTACTCCCAAGTAAGCCTTAGGGCTGAATCCTATGCAGGTTTGCTCAGAAGTAAGTCTCACTGTGCTCAATGGGGGCTTACGCCCAGGGAAGACGGAGGGCCCAATCCTGCGCAGGTCTACTCAGGAGTAAGTCTCACTGTGCTCAGTGGGGCTTACTCCCGGGTAAGCGTGGGCAGCAGCTGGAGGCTCCTCTCCTGAGGCCTTTTGCGGCCTCTCCCCCTCCCCTCCCCCTCCCCCGCTTAGCAACGGAGCCGCGCGTGCCCTCGCTAGGCAACCCCCGCTGCTGCCCTCCGCGGTCTCTTTAAGCGCCAGTCCAAGGCCCGCCTCCCCACACCGCCCGGTCCTAGCGCCGGAGGGTTCACCGCCTGCGAAAGAAACCGCGCAGGCTCAGCCGCCACGCCTGGAGATAGGCGCTCCGTTGCTCCGGTCTGGAGCGCGGGGACTTTGACAGCTCCAAGGAGGCCTGCTTGGATGGCGTCGCCGCTGGTGAGAGACGCGGAGGGGGAAGCCCTCGCTCTCCCCTCCCCCCATCACCCCACGTGGGGCACGAGGCCTCAGGAACTCCCTGCCGCAGGACGACACGGGGCCCCTGGAGTCCGGGGAACTCCCTGCCGCAGGAAGCCACGGGGCCCCTGGAGTCCGGGGAACTCCCTGCCGCAGGACGCCACGGGGCCCCTGGAGTCCGGGGAACTCCCTGCCGCAGGAAGCCACGGGGCCCCTGGAGTCCGGGGAACTCCCTGCCGCAGGACGCCACGGGGCCCCTGGAGTCCGGGGAACTCCCTGCCGCAGGAAGCCACGGGGCCCCTGGAGTCCGGGGAACTCCCTGCCGCAGGACGCCACGGGGCCCCTGGAGTCCGGGGAACTCCCTGCCGCAGGACGCCACGGGGCCCCTGGAGTCCGGGGAACTCCCTGCCGCAGGACGCCACGGGGCCCCTGGAGTCCGGGGAACTCCCTGCCCCAGGACGACACGGGGCCCCTGGAGTCCGGGGAACTCCCTGCCGCAGGAAGCCACGGGGCCCCTGGAGTCCGGGGAACTCCCTGCCCCAGGACGCCACGGGGCCCCTGGAGTCCGGGGAACTCCCTGCCGCAGGACGCCACGGGGCCGCTGGAGTCCGGTGAACTCCTTGCCGCAGGACGCCACGGGGCCGCTGGAGTCCGGGGAACTCCCTGCCGCAGGAAGCCACGGGGCCCCTGGAGTCCGGGGAACTCCCTGCCGCAGGACGCCACGGGGCCCCTGGGGTCCGGGGAACTCCCTGCCGCAGGAAGCAATTGCAATTATAATTGCAATTAGCCATGGCAATTAATAAATAAATAATAAATTTATTTATTAAAATAAATAAATGGGATTTATTTTGGCATGGGTTTTTTGGTTCCCACAAAAATGGAAAGTGTCTGCTGTTTAACAGAACCCACTCCTGTAGCCCTATAGCACTCCTGAGCTATATTTTCCTTCAGGGCAAGCAGAACTACAAGTCAAAGAGCTACTGTTGCAAGTCCTGTATCTGACACTGTTTTAAGGAGTGTCACGTATGTATTCGTGAGTCCAGTGTGTATAGTTTGTGGCAGCAGCAGCCACCGCTGTTTGCCTGCCGTGGCACTCCCAGCATCCCACATGGACATAAATCTGGGTGAGATAAGAACACATAAGATGTTCAGAAGTCAATAGGCCACTTTTTGCAGCAGTATATCGAACATCAAACTATACGGCTTTTTCAAATAAACTGAGAAGCAACAGTAACGCTTCTCCACGTTTTCCTTTTTAGGAGGATCCTGTATTGCTCCGTCATTTTAAAGGCCACAAAGATGCAGTCACCTGCGTTGCCTTCAGTCACACTAATCGGGCACTTGGTAAGTTTGTTGTAGTTATTTGAAGTGTATGAACAAAAGGTTTGTAGGATCTCCAAATCTCCAACACACATTAGAAAAAGCGGTCCAGTTTTGAAAAGAGATTGCAAGAGGTACTGCCTACGGTGGGTACTGGCGATCTCCTTCCTATCAAAAGTAATAGCCAAAAAACTAAAAAAATGCATGGAACTCTATGGGAAAGTGAAAGTGCCCAACATCATGACTTTACTCATGAGTAGGCAAACGTGCCGTTGTCTGCTGACAGGAATCCAAGACCTTGTTGTCTTTTTGAGATTTGGGCGTCTGGTCACCCTGCATTGACAAGTAGAAGCGTACACCTAGTAGCATGTTAAAAGTACAGAACTGTTAATGTTTTCCCAAATGCAGCCACATGACATGGTTAACAGGTTATTAACAGGCCATGGTCCAGTGTATCAAAATTAAAACACGCACATTGATATGAATGGGCACCCACCAGAAACTGGCTCACAACCCACAGTAGAGAAACACTGAAGTTATTTATAGGAGAATGATCATACTACTGGGCAGAAGTTGGTGGAGTGATGATACAACAAAGAGGCTGTCATTCCACTGCCATTTTGCATGTCTCTTCCACCCCCCACATCCACAGATATGGGATGTGGGGGGCTTTTCACACCATGTGAGTCAAAAATGATCCCTTGCTGGTTCCAGGCAGACTTGTGGTGTGCAGGGATGGTGAGCAGGTGAGACAGTTGAAGACCTTGAGAAGGCCGCACTTCTGCTGCACAAGCCTGTGCCTGCTTACTCAGAAGTAAGGGCCCAATCCTTGCCAATTTTCCAGCACTGATGCAGCCCCAATGCTTGTTCCCTTACCTTGTGATAGACCTGTTGGCACAGCAGCATCAGCACTGAAAGCTTAGATAGGATTAGATCACAGGTGGGCTGAAATTATTGATCCAGGGCCTCATCTTTGAACTGCATGCAAGTGTGTTTGAATTTCTCTTAAAGGGCCTCTGGGTCTGTCTTCCCAGAGGTGAAGCTCTACTCCCTCCTCCTCCCTCCCCTTCTGAGGGGGGCTCTCTCTCTCCCCCCTTCCCTAAGGGTTTTTTTTTATTTTAAAATACAAAGAGTCTGTTCCCATGACCATCATTCAGACAAGGCATAGCAATCACTCCACAGACACTCAGATACTACACACTTGAGATGGAGGGTATTTGAATCACTATAAACTCACTACTTTCAAGTCAGAGTGAGGAGATTCTTCATGCCACAAATCTTTGAATGATGCTATTCAGGAAGTCTCTCTATGCTAAACATCTTATTTTGATTAAAAACCTTATTTTTTAGCAAGTTTTCAGTTGCTGTCTAGCAATATTTTCAGAAGTTATTTCCTTGTGCAGTTTGCAAAGCATGATGGGTTTCTCATATGCAAATGAGCAGCCTCACTGGGGATGGAGAGCTTTACAAAGGGCTCCTTAGAGGGGGACAGAGATGCTCATTCAGCCGCTGGAGGCAGTCAAAGTGTTAAAGAGGCTGGTTGGGCACTTTAAAATTTGCTCTAGCCCCAGCAGCCAGGGAAAGGACCTGGTGGCTGCTGCTGCAAACCTATTCACACTTTCCTGGGGGGTAAGCATATTGGCTATAATGGGGCTTACTTCTGAGTAGACCTGCACAGGTCTGGGCTCTGAGGATGCTGCAAACCCTATCCACACTTGCCTTGGAGTAAGCCCCATTGGCTATAGTAGGGCTTATTTCTGAGTAGACCTGCACAGGTCTGGGCTCTAAGGATGCTGCAGACCCTATCCACACTTTCCTTGGAGCAAGCCCCATTGGCTATAATAGGGCTTATTTCTGAGTAGACCTGCACAGGTCTGGGCTCTGAGAATGCTGCAAACCCATGATAGTCAATGGGACTTACTCCCAGGAAAGTGGCTGGAACTGCAGCCTGAGAGCCCAACCTGACTACTCAGAGGTAAGTCCCATGACAGTCAATTTTAATTTTTAAAATTTTAAATTTTTAAAATTTTTTAAAATTTATTTTCCTGGCCCCTCCCCCTGCCCTAGCCCCTCCCCCTGACCCAGCCTGGCCCCACCCAGGCTGGGCCCATCACTGGATTAGATCCTAAGACTGCAATCCTATCCACTCTTTCCTATGAGTAAACCACACTGGAAATTACTTCTGAGTAGACATGCATAGAATTGGGCCCTGATAATCCAGTCCTAGGCATGCAGTCAGAAGCAAGTCTTATTATATTAACACCCCTTGGGGGAGAAAGGCAGAGTGCAAATCTAATGAAACTAGAGTACAAATCTAAATAAATTATAGTCAGGGGGGCTTACTCCCAAGAAAGTGTAGCTAGGACTGCAGCCTGAAAGCCCAATCCTAGGCATGTCTACTCAAAAGCAAGTCCCATTACAATCACTAAGATTTTACTTCTAGGAAAGTATAGGTAGGATTGCAGTCTGAGTCCACTGCTCTGCAGGTCTACTCAGAAGCAAGTCCTATTAAAGTCAGCGGGGCTGACTCCTAGGTAAATGTGGATAGGATTTTAGCCTTAGAGCCAGGTCCTTTGCATGAATACTCAGAAGCAAGTCACATTAGAGTCACTGGGGCATCCTCCCAGGTAAGTGGGGCTTGGACCCACTTCAAGGCAGACTACTCAGAAGTAACCTACTGGGGCTTAATCCCAGGTAAATAGGGCTTGCACTGCAGCCCTAGAGCCCACTCCTAGCAGGGTGACCATATATCATAATAGCAAAACAGGATAATGCCCTTCCCCCCACAAAAAAAGTAGGCCACCCAAGAAAAATATAGGATGTGACAAAATGAAAGCGAAAAGCATTCATGCATACTGTATAGCTTTTATGTGGTTAATTTAAACACTACAGGGTTTCCCTAAAGTCTGGACACATAAGAAAAATACATATTTTCAATAAATTTCAATTAATTTTTTAACAACATTTTATTTCATTGGAATAATAATAATAATAATAATAATAATAATAATAATAATAATAATAATAATAATAATAATAATAATAATAATTATTATTATTATTATTATTATTATTATTATTCAAATAATTATCAATAACATTTTCAGTGTGATTTCCACCATTTGTGATGCAAAGTTCCATGTGCTTTGCAAGACTCACATGAAAGAATTGATGCAGTTACCCCACATTTAGTTATAGTAAGTGATATTTCCTATGCGTGCAGACTTTACGGACACCATGTATATTATTTCTTATATTTAAAACTATTCAATGTAATTTATTAACATATAATTTATGTAGTCTTTACAAGAAGGCTATACATTGCTTGATCACAAGGAAAAGGGAGACAATAAAGACTTTTCTAGGACACAAGGCAAAAAGAGGACATGTCTTGGAAAAAGAGGACAGATGGTCACCCTGGAAAAGGAGGACAATTGAGATTTTTTTCAGGATACAAGGCTAAAAAAGAGGATGTGTCCTGGAAAAAGAGGACAATACTTATAAAAATTGGGAAAAAAGAAAAAGAAGACAATGTGAATGGGAAAAGGAGACTCCACGTGTCCTGGGAAAAAGAGACTCCTGGTCACCTCGGAAAAGAGGACAGTGAAGACTTTTTCCAGGACACAAGGCTAAAAAGAGGACATGTCCTGGAAAAGGGGAACACCTGGTCATTCTGTCCAGAATCCAGCCCACATTTACCTGGGAATCAGCCCCAATGACTATAATAGGACTTGCTTCTGGAAAAAGAGGACAGTGGAGATTTTTTTTCCAGGACCCAAGTCTAGAAAAGAGGACATGTCTTGAAAAAGTACACAAGGCTAAAAAAGAGGACGTGTCCTGGAAAAAGGAGACACCTGGTCACCCTGGTAAAGATATTTTTCCAAGTCTAAAAAGAGGACCTCTCCAGGAAAAAGAGGACACCGTCCTAGGCATGTCTACTCAGAGGCAAGTCCTATTCCAGCCAGTGGGGCTCCTCCCAGGAAAGTGTGTGTGTGTGTGTTGTGTGTGTGTGTGCGTGCGTGTGTAGGGGGGAGGGAGGGGGGGGTCCTGCAGGCAAGTGCTCCAGAGAAAGATCTGTGTCTGTCTCTACTCGCGAGGAGGACAAGCCTTGGAGCCTCTTGCTCTGCAGCCTGCCCGGGCTAGCTGCGCATTGTGCGCCTTGCTGTGCACCCAATGCGCCCGGAGTAGCACCGATCCTGGCTGGGACTGAGGAAGGCGAGCGTGGAAGAAGCTTCTTCCTCCGCCTCCTTCCTGCCTCCTCCCCTTCCCCGACCAGTTTGGGAGAGAAGGGCCGGCCCAGGCCGGTGGGAGGGCCCCATCCGTCCCGGGGAGGAGATCTTAGCTGCGCCTTAGCTCCCTCCACCCTCTGGATCTTGGAAGGAGCACAGCCCGGACGTCCTGATCTGGTCCTGGCTGGGGGCAAGAAGTTGGCCTGCCTGCCATGAGGCTGAGGCTGGCCAGGAGGGGGTCCTGGCTGGGCAGGAGTTGCCTTCTCCTGGCCCTCCTGGGGCTGCTCTTCCTGGGCCTGGAGCTATCCATCTCCACCTGGCAGGAGCCCTCCTTCCAAGGCAAGGGTGGCATCATCACCAGGGCCAGGTGGTCCCCGGGGCACTTCTCTGAGGGACCCCAGGAGCTGGCCCAACCCGTCTACCAGAAGGGACCCCCGCAACCCTCCGCCCCGGGAGAGTGGGGCAAACCTGCCCACCTGTCCCTCAACCCCGAGGAGAAGAAGTTGGAAGAAGAGCTGGTGGAGAAGTACGCCATCAACATCTACCTGAGCGACAGGATCTCCTTGCACCGTCACATCCAGGACAGCAGGATGCCCGAGTGCAAAGCCAAGGTGTACCCGTACCGTAAGTTGCCCACCACCTCCGTCATTATTGCCTTCTACAATGAGGCCTGGTCCACGTTGCTACGCACCATCCACAGTGTCTTGGAGACATCCCCGGCTGTCCTCCTCAAGGAGATCATCTTGGTCGATGACCTGAGTGACAAGGCGTACCTGAAAAGCGAACTGGAAAAGTACATCAGCACCCTGAAGAGGGTCCGCCTGATCAGGACCAACAAGCGGGAAGGGTTAGTTCGGGCCCGCTTAATCGGAGCCACCTTTGCCACTGGTGATGTTCTCACCTTTCTGGACTGCCATTGTGAGTGTGTCCCAGGGTGGCTGGAGCCCTTATTAGAAAGAATAGCCCAGAACGAGAGTGTGATCATTTGCCCCGTAATCGATACAATTGATTGGAATACTTTTGAATTTTACATGCAGTCAGCAGAGCCCATGATTGGGGGATTTGATTGGCGCCTGACATTTCAGTGGCACTCTGTACCCGATTACGAACGCCGCAGGCGGAAATCTAAAACTGATCCAATAAGATCCCCAACTATGGCTGGAGGGCTCTTTGCTGTGAGTAAAAAGTATTTTGAATACCTTGGTACATATGATATGGGGATGGATGTCTGGGGTGGGGAGAATCTGGAACTGTCGTTTAGGGTATGGCAGTGTGGGGGCATATTGGAAATTCACCCTTGTTCCCATGTGGGACATGTGTTTCCAAAGCGGGCTCCCTATGCCAGGCCAAACTTCCTCCAGAACACAGCACGTGCTGCTGAGGTGTGGATGGATGAATATAAAGAGCACTTCTATAACAGAAATCCTCCTGCACGGAAAGAAAACTATGGAGATCTTTCAGAAAGAAAACTCTTAAGAGAGCGTCTGAAGTGTAAGAACTTTGATTGGTATTTGAGAAACATATTTCCTAACTTGCACATCCCAGAGGATCGAACTGGCTGGCATGGAGCTATCCGTAGCATTGGGATCTCATCAGAGTGTCTGGATTACAATTCACCTGAACATAACCCTACTGGCGCCCATGTGAATCTCTTTGGATGTCATGGCCAAGGAGGCAACCAATTTTTTGAGTACACGTCCAATAAAGAAATCCGATTTAATTCCGTGACTGAACTCTGTGCTGAAGTTCCTGAGCAGAAGGACTTCGTAGGCATGAGAAATTGTCCAAAAGATGGATCTACCATCCCAGAAACCATTATATGGCATTTCAGAGAAGATGGGACAATTTATCATCCACATTCAGCCAAGTGCCTTAGTGCTTATCGTACCCATGAGGGACGTCCTGATGTAGAAATGAGGATATGTAATGCTGCGGATAAAAATCAACTGTGGAAGTTTGAGAAATAAATTACCATTGATAAAGCCTCTATCCAAAACTATTGCCACCTGAATAATTTCCAGAGACATTTCTACACCACTTTATCTAGTCCATCTTTTAAAAGGATTTTTAATTTGAGACCTGCAATGGACTGAGTGTGAAACAGCACAATATTGCAGTTAAAAGTGCCTTTATTCTAATCTAAAGTGTTACTTAAAAACGCAATAGTTCAGGGGAGCAACGTAGTCTTTGATGAAAACAACATTTCTTTTACTTAGTGCAAAAGTTGTTATTGTTGCGTCAGGGAGGACAGCTGACATTGAACTGCTTTTCCTGCCACCACACTGATCCTATATTATGTCTTTTTAAAAACAGTTTACATAGCGGGTGGCTAATGAAATCATTTGGGGTGGAGGAAAAAAATTCACCTTAGGAAGCTGTCTAATTTGAAGGTTGAACTGGAGAGACTGGTAGGGAAGGATGATTGATATCTGTTAGGAGGAAGGATGATTTCCTACCTTTCGGGTAAGCAAAGAATAGCAGAACTGAGCCTGTTCCTCTGGTTTTTGATGTGCCTTGGGTATGTGTATTTTGTCTTTATTTAATTAAGGTGGAACAATGAAGAAGTGCATGCCATGTGCAAGTGCTCAGAGCAAATCAGATGTTAATTTGGGATGAGGGCAGAATAATCAAGTAATGTATTTCAAAGTTGGAAACAAGTGGGTTTTTAAAAAAGTTAACTAAAAAAATAGAAAGAAATATAAATTGTTTCTAAGCTGTCCAAGTTAATATTTAATTTTTAATAGTGTTTATGATCTGTGCCTTATTACAGTTCACATAGTGCCTTCTGCATTGCTCTTTAAAATCTAGTAAAGTGCCAGGAGGCAAAATAAATGGTTTTGTAAGTGGCCCTCCATGCATTCAGTGTAATAGGATAAAATTCAGATTTTTTTTAAAGATCTAAAATAATTGTGCTTGTTCAGCAATGTTGCATTTTCAGAAGGTGTTATCCTATTTCCTCACACATTCCCCAAAGCTATTAATAGCTGCGTGGCTAATTAAGATTTATTTTAATAGAAATTGGCATAACTGTTGCAGTAACAAACTTATCCTTTGAAAATGTAGGGTTTTGCTCCTGAGGTTAAGAAGTGAGAGGAAAATGATGGAATCAACAAAAGTGTTAACATTTGCTGTGCATTGTTTGATGTTGCCTCTGAAAAAGGGAACTTTAAGTGAAAGTGAAAAAGTTGATAATTTCAAGATAGTATTATTGTGTCAAAGGTCCTGGGAAAGAAATACATGATGCTCGATGTTTCTGGCTGTAAAAAATCATAGAAGTCCTCTAAAAGTGAATGGTTCCAGTGGCATTTCCTGAAGTTACAAAACTACTGCCTCTTGGTTGGAAAAGGAGCAAAACCAGAGTTACTGCGGGGAGTCCTTGCTCCGGTGTAAGAACAATTTGCTTTGGATTGCAATATGAATTTCCCATAGGTTTTCACTCGGTGGTGCAGTAACTATGGGTGCATGTAATGTCTCTTACGTGTTCCCGTAGTTACTCTGGTTTGTAGGGTTAGTCATAATTATGGTCATAATTATGGACTGCCACCAAGTTATGGTAGAAGCAAACCTGGCAGACATCAGGCATCATACCTGGCAGACATCTTGCTTTGGTTTCTCACCTCTCTTCATTCTGTGTGTAGGGAACCCTGGAGTATCCACAAACGATAGTCTGTGCATAGGAAAGGTCCACATTAGTGGCCTATCATGTGTTCTTATCTACCTTCTCCTGAGATAGATTCCTGAATTTCCAATTTGCACTAAAGAAAAAAAAGGAGTGTCACAAAAGAAAGTTCTCAAGTGGGCCTGGCCTCATCTAAAGAAGTGAAGCACTTGTACAGGTGAAGATGAGAGGGTCAGTAGGAGCAGCAGGCCTCTGTCAGTCTTGAAAGACTATGGTATCGTGCTTGGCGCTGCATACGCTGCATGCAAAGCATGAAAGCCTGGGTTGGATTGTTATAGAGGATAGGCTGTTACCCAAGCAGCAAATCCCCCCTCTCCATGCCACTGAATTAGTCCAGTGGAAAGGCAGAGCCAATATGATTGGATCCAGCTGGCGTTGCAGAGCTGGGCTAAGAACAGGAGCTCACCCTGTCTTGTGGGGCCGACCCAGGTCTCGAACCCTGGCCTGCTTGTTAACAGGCATAGCATCTTTACTGCTTTTGCCACCCACAGCCCAAAGGCAGTAGGAGTCTACTAGCTAATTTAGCCCCAATTATTAGCCTCATTAACTCCCAACAGATATATATCATTGACAACACAGCCACCTAATCCTTTTTGGTGTGCTTGCTCACTCTTCTTGCCATTATCCCTGAGTTGTAAGTTTTTGCAAC
Source organism: Cryptoblepharus egeriae (assembly GCA_030015325.1). Classification (NCBI taxonomy): domain Eukaryota; kingdom Metazoa; phylum Chordata; class Lepidosauria; order Squamata; family Scincidae; genus Cryptoblepharus; species Cryptoblepharus egeriae. The sequence goes on from JAREYC010000008.1 coordinate 26,653,669, forward strand.
AATTTAAGAAAACAAACTTAGAAACTTGTGTAACCTGAACTGATAGGAACAAATTAAATGAGTAAAAAGCACCAACTGCTTTTATTATTATTAATAATAATTTTAATAACGCAGCCTGCAATTCATTGTCCTGCAGCCAAATCCAGAGTAACTACGTGAGCTCATAATAACCATTATGTGCACCCGTAGTTACTGCACCACCTAGTGAAAACCTATGGGAGATTCATATTGCAATCCAGAGTAACTTGTTCTTACACCGGAGCAAGGACTCTCTCTAGTTACTCTGGATTTTGCCCTTAATCCTTAGAAAGCCAAATGTTGGTGGGGTATCTGATGATTATGGAAGAGGAAATGTAATGCCTTAACTGGTTGCTTCTTCTCAATGCGGTCATTCCATGTCTCCATATTTCTATTATCTCTGTTGCCTCTCATACTTTCCTCTTTCACTCCCCTATGTTTGGCATATGCTAGACTTTGCCAAAAATGCCACTGATTTTGAGCATGCCAATTTTTGAGATGTGTATTGATGTGGCACAAAACTGTATTACAGGCAATTTTTAAAATCTTGATTGCACTTGCTCTCTGTTGCCATTTTGTGATAACACAAAGGGAGAGCCCATCTGTGACGGAGAGGAGTACCCTGAGCATGGACACTTACAGTTCATGTCCTGACACAGCGTAGCACCAAACAGCACATTAGGCAACAGACTTGTGCTGTCTTATCTGTCGTCAATAAAAAATGCATCTTCTCAGATCAGCCAGTCAGTGCTATTTGATGGGACTTGCTTCAGGTAGATAGGTTTAGGATTGCAGCCTTAAGATATTTAGTTTATATTAAAAGTCTTTAATATAGCACCATCGGTTAGATTAGATTCAGATTGCTAGATTAGATTAGATTCAGATTAGATTCAGATTGCTAGTTTTTGTTTGCCATAATAGAGGTGGAATATTGAACTTGCGGCATAGTGAGAGCTATAGGTTTGGGATCATCTGAAGTTGTCCGAGTCTTTGGATCAATCCTTTTCTGAGGTTGTATTATACTGTATTTCTCTGACCCTCTCGTCCCACAGTCAGACCACAGCATGATGATTGTCATATTTTAATTGATATGCCAAGGAATTTTTGGGACACTTTCCTATTATGTACTGAGGTTGTGTCATATATAGTCACAAGTGACCTTGTTTTTTTTTTTTTTAAAGACCCAACTCAATTTTCCACATGCACATACGAAACTGCTCTATGATAAGCAATGAGCTATGCAATTTTTATGTGCCTTAAATTTTGTTTTTGTTATCTTTACATTTGGTAACAACTGTGTTCTTTGGGCAGTACTGAAAAGCCAATGTATGGGAAATCTAAGAATATTCTTAACTGATATAAAGCAAAGCTGAACTAATTTCTCTTAAGTGCCATTCCCTGTGAAATAATAGTAAGCCAGTAATAGAACTATTGTTCTAAGTGTCTATTTTTCTAAACTATGGATTTGCTACTCTTACTGTTGCTAGTGTTGCTACTACAGAAAAAAAAGTTATACATTGTTTACATGTTTCTGAAACTTTTTGTATCTGAAGCTATCAATTTTTATTCTTGAATGATTTTTTAATTATTTGGGGCAATAACTGTGAGGGCTTTAAACTACTGATTTCCACTGTCTGTTTTTACAAAGAGTAACTTCACAGTGCATAAATGTGATCTGTTTCTTAAAAAAATAAACTTTTTCAGGTGAAATCTTCCAGTTGAATCCAGTTTGCTTTCTGTATTGCTTCCATTTGCTGGTGTAATTTGCTTCATTTAGAGTATTCTTCATATACATACATTTTAAACCCAGTTACAGAAACCCTTGGATAGAATCTTTCTAAAATAAGGATGGATTTTTGATTGCCTCTGTTTATATGAATGGGTGTGTCTGTTGGAATAATGGTGTGCAAATAGGGAAAGGGCAATGGCATGGTGAAGGAAAAAAAAACCAGTCTTGCTAGTATAGAAGTGCCCCCTTCTATACCATGGGCAAAACTAGATGAGAAACTTGGATAGGGTTTAAATTGTGCTGTAACTTACTCTGCCAGGAATAAAAAAAGCTTCTTCCATGATCCGTTTTTTTCTCTATATGCTGCTTTGTCTAGTTGGATGGGTGATAAATGTGATTTTTCACTGCCCACTGCATCATGATCCTCTGCAGATTTGAGTCTTGGTAGATAGATAATAACAGGAAGCATTTTAATTATATAGATCTGTGACCAACTTTTCCTTGGAAATCTAATTCCAAGGTTAACTTTTTATCTCTGTAAAGTCTTTGCAGCATCCAAATGGGATATTGCTGCTTCTCATATAAAATCAGATAACCCGAGAAGCAATGATTTAAACTAAACTAGAATGGAACCATGGTTTTGTATCTCTGGTTTAAACTAGAGTTTTCTCAGTTTAGATGTCACCAGGAAACTTTCTGTTTAGTTGAAAGCACAAACAGAGGAAAAATCATAATTTAATAAAGGATAGAAGTTTATATTTCTAGGCAGTTTTATTATTATTATGTAGTATCACATTTTGAGGCTGAAGTCGTTGCATAGAATATTCATTACTGTGTTGCTGGAGAATTAACTCCAGTCACTTGTCTCCTCGGGTGGTACTTTGCAAGTACCAGTTCATGCACTTTTGGACATTAAGATTATCACCAAAAATAAATGTTAGTTGAATGTACATTATTACATTGCAGTTGGGCCTTGGAGTTCTTTGTACCCTGCCCATTCTCCTATCTGCAGTCACTAGCAGAAATGAATGTTATCTTTCTCTAGCATTAGCAATAAGAAAAAAAGCTTTCTCTTCTCTAGCGGCAAACACGCATTGGCTAGTTCATGCACCTGATTCCGACATCTTTTTCTCTTAAATATGAAATGGAATGTAGTACTGTATTCGTGCCAGTTTAGTTATAACAAAACAAACCTGCAAAAAATGTTTTAGACTAATGGACTGTAGCCATCTCATGTGCACTGGCCTACCTTACCAGGAGTGGCGCAGAACTACCTTATGGCACTTATGCAACATCCTCAGGACAGCATTCAACTTGTGCTAGGACTTACTGGTCCTCTGGTGGAGCAAGTGCTTAAGAGACTGTGCCTGTTAACCAGCAGGCCAGCGTTCGAGACCCGGGTCCCCACAAGACGAGGATTTCCTACTACAGGCAGGGGGTTAGACCAGATGATCCACTGGGTCCCTTCCTACTCTATGATTCTATGATTATGCTGGCCTAACTGAGCATTAGGATTGCAACCAGATACACTAACTAATATGACCAGCTATGTGGTTGGCCTTGCCAGGAAGTTTGTTTTCCAATATTCTTTCTGTTATTCTCCTTCTTCTTTCAAGTTTACATAATCTGATTTTAATATTAGATTAATTGTATTTGATCTGCCTTGGAATGAGTTTGGAAACAATATTTCACATGTACTTTTTTTAATACTCAGTCATTTTATAATTGTCTCTTGCCAGCCACCTCTTCCATGGATAGGTATATTATGATGTGGAATTTGAAGCCAAATTCCAAAGCTTTCAGATTTGTGGGTCACACGGAAGGTGTAACCTGTGTACAGTTTTCACCAGATGGGAGTCTGATGGCATCATCTTCTCAAGACTGGACTGCCCGGTTATGGATTCCCTGTATGTGAGTATTACAGAAAAATAAATATATCTGTTATATGTGTATTCACGCTTGGGACTACCTCTGGAGGAAATATCAATTAAGGAATTACTTGATTATTCAGCTGAACTTATCTGAGCTCACACATCTGGTACTCATTACTTAATTGGGTTCAGACATAGCACCAAATAAGCAAGAAGCTGTGTGGCTCAGAATCCCATGCATTTTCCTTCCCTCAATTGCTATGATTTTTCTTTATCCAGTCCAGTTCAGTGCAACAACTCTAGTTTACTCTTGTCCATGCTGGCAGGCTGTGGTAGTTTGCCTTGCAAAACAGCGCTTGATCCTGGTTTTCAGGACAATCACAAACCATAGTTTGCTGTTTCCATTGACCCAGCAAACTATGGTCAGAGAGTAGGAATTGCAAGCTCATTCCAGAGAAGCAGCAAAAAGTATAGGTGTCCCTCATTATCTATTAGGCTTCTGTTCCCATTTATAAAACAAAATCAATATATAAAGAAAACAATGGAAAAATAGGTTTAAAGACCCACTTCTGGCTTTCTTTCTCCTATATGACTACATTCCAGAGTAACTACGGGACCGACGTAGTTACGATGCCACCTATGGGAAACCTATGGGAAATGCATAGAGCAATCCAGAGTAAGTGCCTCTAACATCTTCCCATTGTTACTCTGGATTGTAGGGTCTTGCAGCTAATTGAATAAGGTAGTTCATCAGTATCTGGAGGGGTTTGATTGTGGGACTGAAAAATGGAACGATTGCTTGCATGACTACCTTTCTACAACAGCAAAAAAGCAGTGACTTACAGTGGCCATTCATGTTGTGTCAAATTTGTGTATTAAAAAATCCATGTATAATAAGGAGCACAATCCTAACCATGTATACTCAAAAGTAAGCCCTATTGTATTCAATGGGTCTTACTCCCAGGAAAGTTTTAGGATCGCAGCCAAGGTTGGACCTACATGTTCTGAAGTCTTGCCTTTCCTAGTTATGCCTGAAGCCATCTCTGCACATCAAGACTGTATTGTTCTGAGTCAAATCTGTGGCTTGTAAATGTAACTTTATTGATCCTGTCCCTCTTCTTGAAAATAGCACATAAATGATAAAATAAATATTAGCAAAATAAATTTACCAGTTCACCTTTCAGACCATCCCAAAATGGCCATTTTATTTGACCTCATAAATGAGCCAGCCCCAACATGGCTTACTTTCAGGAATTGCTTGTCTTAATTTTTGTACCAGGAAATTGTCTGCTTCTGAGTCTTCACGAAAAAATAAACTATACAAATCTAAGTAAATATTTGTCACAAAAACCTGGGCCAAGGAACTATCATCTGACTGGGTTACTGAGGAAGACACTGCATCAGTTTATGTATTTTGGATTTGATAAATCCTCTAGATTCAGCTGCGACAGTTTGCTGTATAAAATGGAAGAAGGGTTGCCGGTATTTGGCGCGTTTAATGTTTGCTTCATCACAGCGCTATTGTCAAAGTCAAGCTGCTATTCAAACAGGAATAGTAAAGTGATACCTTTGCCTCTGATTCAAAGGGCACAAAACACTTTCACGCTGAAGAGGAGGACAGTAGATTTTCCTTTTGAGTTGCAGTCTTGCAACACATTGAAAGGCAGGTTCCTGAGCCTCAGTAGTCTACTTTTCAGGGGGAGGTGGGACTTCCAAGGTTCTAGTAGAAGTTTCCATAAAATGTCTGTGCACATGTGGAATGCCATTCATGGTTTCTTGGTGTTTTGCCCATACCGGGGTCAACTACAACCCACTATGTCACCAATAATGCACATTATCAGTGCAATCCTAAGCATGTCTACTCCGAAGTAAGTCTCATTGAACACAGACACCTGTGTTCAATAGTACTTACTCCCAGGAAGGTGTTGTTGGGATTGCAGAGTGTTCTATTCTTTTAAAGGAGAAGGGTGTGCTTTATGGGATAGGGCATGGTATTATTATTTATTTTTTATTTTATTTAAAAAAATTTGTATCCATTAAGCCCATTCTGAAATTTGATTCACTCTTAAGAAAGCCACTTGTAAGCAAATTTGAGTTAGATTTGTTCCCAGTGTAAAAGATCTTGGGTTTTACACATAGGCAAACAGATAGAGAAGCAATGAAAGGTATCCTTTTAAAACTCAAACCATCTTTAACTAGGTAAGCATGGCTTCATCTGATTATGTTATTGTTAGGCTATCAAAATATATAATTGTTTAAAAAATTCTTTTCAGTCATGGTGAATCAACGCCATTAAAAGGACATAACGCTGCAGTCCGCTGTGTAAGCTTCTCATTCGACAGTCAGTATCTAGCTACTGCGTCCAACGACAAGACAGTCAAAGTGTGGAGTATTCAAAACCAACGTCATTTAATCACTTTAAACCAGCATACACACTGGGTGCGCTGTGCCAAGTGAGTGTATTCTTTTATCTATCATTGTTTGAAGAGCAGGAGCTTGCCTTATTGTAGGAATGCATGTGTGTGTTTTGAGATGGCTTTATTTGTTTCTTTCCTGGCAGGTGCACATTAATGTGTGCAGCAACCAGCAGTCAGTGGATAAGGACATCAAAGTGGTATAAAGCAATGCAACTCTGTCTGATGTAACTGCAATACTTTTACAGGCCAGTTTGTATTGATTGGTGTAGAGGCCAAGTAGTACATCTTACACTGTTATTACAGATTGGACACCTGCTTTCTAATGTTATTTAATTTTGCTTACAGTTGTTTGGCAATGTTATATGCCAGGTTTGTTTAGACCAATGGATCACACCTTTGGGAGGCTGCAGACCTTGGCTTTAATTTGGAATAATTATGGACCACATATGGCAAGTGGTTAAGACACTATGCCTGTTAACCAGAAGGCCAGGGTTCGAGACCTGGGTCCCCACAAGACAGGGTGAGCTCCTGTCCTTAGCCCAGCTCTGCAACGCAGCTGAAACCAATCATATCGGCTCTGCCATTCCATTGGACTATTTCAGTGGCGTGGAGAGGGGGGATTTGCTGCTTGGGTAACAGCCTATCCTCCATATTAATCTACTCAGGCCTTTGTGCTTCACATACAGCATCAAGCACGATACCATAGTCTTTTGAGACTGATGGATGCCAATATCATATATGGACCACATGCAACCTCCCTACCAAACTGCACACAAAAAATACAATTAAATTTGGTAGTCTGTGAAGAAACACTTGTGAGATGCAGTAAGTGCTAGCTGTGTATTGTCCATTCTCGGCACTCACTGGTAGTCCATTGGGAAGCTCTTGCTCAGCAAGGTGCTGGAAGTGATCTAATATAATCATCTCATTTTCTTGAGATCTTGTGGACCACTTTGCTGGGTCTTGCAGACCACAGACTACAGGTTGGGAACCACTGTGTTAGACCAAAAATGAGCTTTCTTATTTTGAAGGCATTTTGCAGCTGTAGAAGTAATCTCATGTTTTGAAGTTCCACATTCTTTCCTGTCCACGTCTGGGTTAAGTTGTTCATCATGGTTTATTTTTAAAACATCCTGTTTAACAAGTTTTCTGTTTTGAAAAACTATTTTAAAAGAACATGGTGAGAAACTCAGGCAGCCTAAATGTGCTGAAATTCAAAGGTTGACTGAGCAATCTATAGTCCTGAAAGGTTAATAAATTCTCATGCTCCTTCTTTGGTTTATTTGCATGTAGATTTTAGGTATCCACTCTCTTTACTTGGACTTTATATATTCTGCTTCCTATCCTTCCTTCTGTGTGCAAGGTAGAGATAGATATAGGCACAAACTGCAAAACAGTTTAGCCTTTTGTGTACATACGAGCATAAAGGATAAGCATGCCTTCAAATACATGATTCTAGTAAGTCAATATTTTGTTTTGTATTACTTGTTCAATATGGTCTACGCAAGCAGAAAGCCTTTTCTAAATAAAAGGAACCCTCGTAACCCTTAGATGACCAACCGGATTTATTGACCGGCAATTATAATTTATGCATATTAGGCTATTTTTAGATGGTCATCTAAGGGTTTTTAATTAAACCATTTAATCAGGGGATCTTAGTATGCCAGACTGTTATTCTGGTTACATGACATGTCCAAAATCAAAGTCTTGCCCAAAGCTCTGTAACTTGTGTTTTGGTCAAATTGCTCTTCATTTAGGATGAAATTTGGATTATTTAGTGAAAAGTGCCATCAAAATTCTAGCACTTTTCAAAGTGATGAAAGAAACTGCCATTGAATACTGCATGACTGTATTTTAATAATGATAAATAATGATAGTATTTTATAATACTATTTAAATAGTATTTTATAATACTATTTAATACTAATGATAGTATTTTAATAATGAAAGTATTTTAATAATGATAAATAATGATAAATGATAATAATGATAAATATCAGTTTCTAAAAAATCTTGCTATCTTAACATGATGTTACCTGCCAGCCCAATCCTAATTGGGCTGCCCCTGGATGATAGTGGTGTTATTGTTGACAGGTCTTTGACTAATAGGTGCTAATAGTTAATGTGTATGATTTTTATTTATTTTGCTTTATATTCCTTTTCTTTCTAGATATTCACCCGATGGAAGATTAATAGCTTCTTGCAGTGAAGATAAAACTGTTAAACTCTGGGATCTAAGAAACAAAACCTGTGTTCATAGCATAGTAGATTATGATGGGTAAGGCCCATTCAAATAAAAATAAAATGTGTACAATAGTAGTGACAATTTCATTTCATCTGTTTCAGTGGTTCCTATGTTGGCAGGTGATCCTAAGAGAAAAATAAATCAGGTGTGATGTATTAAGGTGACATCTGATTGCTTGACTGAATTGTGGCTGAATTGCTAATACTTTCTTTTCTCTTCTATGCTATATTTTCTATGAATTTACCTTGTACATTTTCTTTACACTGCTATAAAATAGTTCAGGGCTGGAATATCCTGCTCCACCAGTTCCATTTGGGAATCCTTGAGCACAAGTCTAATCATGTCTACTCAAATGTAAGCCCCATTGTGTTCAGTGTGTCTTACTCCCAGGAAAGTGTCTTTAGGATTGCAGCCTTTGTCTTCTCTGCCTCCCCAAATTGGTATGTTAGGGTTTTTTAAAGCCCATTTCAAGGCAATCTCTTGCCTTACTTGTGGTTCAGTAAGTGTTCTTTATACTCCATGGTAAAAATGTCATGCTACAAAAGGCATGTGCATTTTATACACCCAGGATGCTTATTTAGATGCCAGGCTTTTCTTTGACTTCTGCTACCTGTATGTAAAAATATTTGATATAATTAGTATGTCACTTCTTTGGATATATTTTATTTGTAGAGAACCACTTTGCATGCTGCCAGTAACTCCAAAATGCTGCTTATTTTATTTTTCTATTTTTATATCCCATTTTGCTTTTTTAAAATCATCACATTACTGTCAAAGAAAACAGTTTAAAGCAGAAGTGACTGTATGATGAAATAAACCAGTTCTGAGCAGAATTAAAAGCTTTTTGAAACACACCTTGGTTTGTTAGCCCTTCTTCTGGTTCATAAGGGCAAAGAAAATTGGGCTGCATTCAGGTGTGCTGACTTACATCATTAAAGCAAGTATTTTAAATGTGGTACAGCCTCCTCAGATTCATGTTCTAAAAGAAATAGTGCAGCTAGCTGTCTGTCACCTTGCCTACTTAATTGATGGATATATTCTTATTTGCAAGAATACAGTACTATGTTCAGTTTTTTTAAAAATGACAGATTTAGGGTGGAATCCAGAGTAACTATGGGAAGCCCTTGCTCCGGTGTAAGAACAAGTTACTCTGGATTGCAATATGAATTTTCCATAGATTTTCACTGGTGGTGCAGTGACTACGGGTGCACATAATGTCTCTTACATGCTCCCATAGTTACTCTGGATTGTGCCCCTGAAAAAAAGATCTCACAGGATTGCAAGGCACTAACACACATGAGAAAACAGGCAGCTCTTTACCATTTTGGTGTGTATGTAAAACATTTGTAAACATATACTCTATTGTATTTGAATGGTGGAATGAAGTAGCATCAGATCTCTGAAGTATAATCAGTCCTTTAAAGTTGGCATGGGTAGACAGAGTTATACCACATCTCGCTAATTATATCACAGATATTCAAGAAATGTCACAGATCTTCATAAGAAGGTTGGTTAGTGGGTATCTGATCACAAGGCGGTTTCATGCCTCTTCTTCCAGGACTTGGGAGATGCCAGAAATGCATTTTGAGAAAGTACAGAAAATACTAACCTTTCTGAAATTAAATCCTCAATAAATATTATAAAGTTGATGAGGGGGAAAAAACCCTGATTCTTGTTTGGGGCCACTGTCTGCAAGGGTTCTTTTCTGGTGCCGAAAGCTCACATTTATTTCATTGTTTAATATTAGGACAGCATTGCCATAAGGAATGGAGGACAGAGTGCCTCTACCTTTAAGCAATGTATAGTAGAGGGAATTTTGGCAGGTGCTACTTTATAAACCCTTCTGTGTTGAGTTAAACCTGCCTAAATTCCCTCTTCTGTTTAATCATTAAATTAAATAGACTCTGTCATTCTGTCTGTCGTTCATTCTATCTGGTCACCCAGTATTAATAGTTTTTTGGTCATTGTTTAGAGCAGTGATTTTCAACCTTTTTCATCTTGTGGCACACCAACAAGGTGCTAAAATTGTCATGGCACACTATAAGTTTTATTGACCATTGACAATGCACACTGTGCTGCAGGAAAAGGGCTCAAATCATCCCATTGCCCTTAATGACCCTTTCCAAAAATTTCACAGCACACCCGTGGACCATCCCTGGCACACCTATGCGCCATAGCACAGTGGTTGAAAATCACTAAAGTTTGCTGATGTTTTTGTGACCAAAAATATGCTGTTTGAACATAAATCTTGTTTACGTATGTCAGTCAGCCTATGCTAAAATTGGTTTCACTAGTAAAGCACTTGTTTCACCTGATGTTGTTGAAAGGATCTTGGAAACAGCAACTATAAGGGAGGACTTACTGAATTACTTACATACCTTTCCTATTCCACTGAGTTAGCTTGTGAGGGGCTGCACTGAGGTGAGCATCCCTTCTGTTTTGACAGCACTGATGTGATATAAACAGGGAGACCATATGACCGGATTTTTACGGATTTGTCTTCTGTTCGGGTGTCCTCCAAAAGGGCTTCATTGTCCTCCATTTTGCCATCAATATGTTGTTGATTCATATTAAAGAGCAGAATCCAACGCAAAAATCAGTTTTGAAATACCTCCATCCTCTCAAAAGTTATGGCCAAAATACTAAAAATCAAAAATATGCATTGAGCTCTGTGGGAAACTGAAAGTCCCCAGTATAGCGGCTTTACTGTTGAGTAGGCAAATGTGCTGTTGTCCACCAGAAAGGCCAGGCTAAGAGGAATCCAAGATCTTGTCCTCCTTTTTAGGTTCAGGCATCTGGTCACCCTGGATATACACATTTCTCAGTTTTACCTGGCTTGTGGTGGTATTGTAATGACAGAATGAGATCCAAAAGGAGACATAAATCTTTTTTGAGAAAATATACACCTTCAAACCAAGTTGGTGGATTATTTTGTTTCTTAACAATAACAACTATTTCTCTTTCTTCCTTATAGATATCCAAACTATGTCGAGTTTAATCCTGATGGCACCTGCATAGCTTGTGCAAGTTCTGATTGCACAGTGAAGGTCTGGGACATTCGAATGAACAAATTATTGCAGTGTCACCGAGGTAAACATTTAGGGCCAAATCCTATCCAACTTTCCAGACTTGGTGTAGCCGTGTAAAGGGGATGTGCGCTGCATTCTGTGGTGGGAGGGTAGTTATGGTGACCTCCACAAAATAAAGGAATGTATGTTCCCTCTCCCAGGGGCTGCATTGCAGCTGTACCAGCGCTGGAAAGCTGGATAGGATTGGGTCCTTAGTCTCAAAACTGCTGAGCTTTCTGGAATTTTGTTAATAGCTATGTGAGGCTAAGGAGTTCCCAGTTCAAATCACACCTCTGGCAATTTGGGGCATGCCAGTAGTCTCTGTGCTTGTACCCAACTTCCACACTGATAACAACACTGGCTTATTTTACTGACAGTGCAGTCCTGTCTCCTGGTTAGGCCAGGACAATTTCCAGCGCAAGTCCTGTGCTGGCCTGGGGGTGTCACAAAAGTGCCATATAGCATTTCTGTTTCACTCCTGAAAGGGATAGGCCAGTATTTAGATATGTGCTGGCCTCCTTACACCTCTGCAGGAACAGGGAGATGTGTGAGTTGTGCTGGCCTAATTTGGTTAGTATTGTGTCCTGAGTTATATTAAGGGCGTAATCCTAAGAAATTTAGGGTGCCCTAATTCACCTACCCTATCTTTCTAAGATCCTGTGGAGAGGTTAGTTTATGCCTGTACATTGGCTTAACACCTCCCAGGAGTAGGGTAGAAGTGTCTTGTGACATTTTTGTGACACCCCCAGGTCAGCACAGGACTTATGCTGGGGCATAGGCCAGCCTAAGTGAAGATTAGGATCGCAGCCTAATTGAAGTACTTTGCACATTTGAAAGTGCTTCATAACTGTTAGTATTTAAAAGTGATCTATTTAATTAACACATTGCAAATATAAAAACATGTAAATATAATGTATATAAATTGGCCAACTTTAAAGGATATAGTTATGTTCCTGCTTCACATCAAAGTGACATTATTTTGTGACAAAGTTTGTTGTATTCAACAGTGCCAACGGAGTCAAAATTAGCATTTGCTAATTGCAAGGGATATGTGCTATATTGGCAAGATTAGAATATGGTCTCTATCAAATGAATAAGCTAGTATATGCTTATAATGTTTATTTTTCCTTGTATCAGTTCACAGATATGGAGTTAACTGCGTGGCTTTCCATCCTTCTGGTGACTATCTCATCACAGCGGCTAGTGATTGCACTCTCAAAATTATGGATCTCTTGGAAGGAAGACTCTTATACACACTTCGCGGACATGAAGTAACTTGTCCTATTAATCTGTTCTTTCACCTTTTATTATTTTCATGATTTATTGAGAATATTTCAGGACTATTTCATGCATTACTGTTAATGTATTTTCCTGCACTAAAATCACCTTTGTATTGGAAAATTAAGGCTACTTTAAAGTGTAAAAGTATGGGACAACTGCATGTTTGTCCTGGAGTTACAGTAATTGGACAGGCACTGCATACACAAGGTGTTGACTTAATATATTCATGATACCAAAAAATCAGAAAACTCATCCCACTGCATTTCTAACATTTCTTTTTCTTGGAGGTCAAAAAGGAAAATATTAATATATGAACTGATCCAAAGTGTATTATCACATCTTGGACAGTAATGTCATGGAGGAAGGAATTCACTGTCTTTCATACATTGCCCTTATATCATAAAACCACATTGTGGAAACCCTTTGTGATTAACAGTTCAGAAATGGCATGTCTTGACTTGATAACTGAGCAGTGTGCAATTTATGCTCTTTCCTGAGCTCACTCATGCTCTGTCCCCTTCTCTAAAGAGATGGTTAGATCTCATTGGGTGTCAGAGGTATTGGAATGTTTTCACGTGTATCTGGTTTAATGTATAGTTTTATTCATATAGTGCTTTTATTTGGAAAAAAAACCAATACAAACACATGGGGCACTACCATATGCGGTGGGAAGTTGGGAGTTTGACCAGTGCAGTGTGGTAAATTTTAAAGTAAAGTTGCTTTAGGATTAATATAAATTTCTATTTTCTTTAGAAAATTTTTTATTTTCTATTTTCTTTTGGTAACAAAGAGTGGACTAGGGTAGAGGTTAAAAAGTACAAAATAGAATCAAGGACTGTCTTCTTACCCCCAAATCCAGAGTAACTACGGGAGCATGTAAGAGACTTTACGTGCATCCGTAGTTACTGCACCACCTAGTGAAAACCTTTGGGAAATTCATATTGGAATCCAGAGTAAGTTGTTCTTACACCGGAGCAAGGACTCCCCATAGTTACTCTGGATTTTGCCCTAAATCTTATTTCTTTTGCCTCCCCAGGGTCCTGTCCTCTCCGTAGCCTTCTCAAAAGGTGGGCAAACATTTGCTTCTGGTGGTATAGATGCACAGGTTTGTTAAAACTCTTGAATTCTTAGCATAAAAACATGAATCCTGTAAGAGTGCTCTAAATAAAGACGTTCTTCTGTCTGTTAACCTCAGATCTCAGTCCTGTTCACTCTGGGTGACATCCTGTTCCCGAACTTTGTTCTTATCTCTCTGTGTTTGTTAATCTCTCTGAAAACTCTTATTAGAACTTTATATTCAAATATATATTTTTCATTGTTTATTCGTTATTGCTAGGTAACAGACGTGCGCACTTAAAAAATAAATAAATTGGTGGCACTTCAAATGATTTTTCCCATTTACAAATATAGGGATTATTTCCCCCAATGTGTAAATTAATCATAGTAAATATATATACGATTACGATTACAAATACCTTTATTGGCATTAAAAGTTACAACCGAACGAAAAAAACCAAAAGACAAAAGAACAATAAAATGTGAAAGGAATTGGGGTGTGAACGGGGGGAGTAGAGAGAAAGAAAATAGAAATAAAGAAATTGGTTTGGAAGAAGAATAAAGGAAGGGGAAGAAGGGGACTAAGAAGAGAGAGATAATTTAATTATTTGATTTAAAAAACTGGCAGCAGCAGCAGTAATTTCTGGTGAGTTATCGCTCAGCAGGGCAAAGGTGGGGTCAATGAATGAGCTGGGAGGGCTCCACAAAATGGGATCCAAGTAAAGACTATGAAGTGAGCAATGTGTTGGGCATCGAATCAGGATATGCTCGGGGGTGTCTGGTTCAAGTAGGCAAAAGGGGCACAGTCTTAAATTCCGGGGGGTGCGGGAAAATCTACCGCGATGAAGTGAGGAGGGAAAGATGTTAAGGCACGCCAACATAAATGCCCTTCTGAGAGATGGATTTATCAGAGTGGTAAAATATTTGGGGGGCTGACCTTGGACTGCACAATAACCGAAAGACAGAGGGGAACATACTGGATTTAACCCAACAAAAAGAGTAGTAAATTCTGTTTCCCAAAGTCTGTCTTGAATTAGCTTGAAAGCTTTGCCAAAGTCAAGATCAGCAAGTGATTCTAACGGAAGGCCTAAGGAATCAAGTTTGGAGTTGATTTTTTGGAACCAAGTAGATAAGAAGGGGTCTCTTTAAAAATCGTTCAGAAAAGAGTCGGATGGAAGATTTAAATGTAGTCAAAGCCCAAATTTAAATGTTATGGACCATGCTATCGTAGAAGGGGAGGTGAACTCCCAACTCTAAAGCTAAGGTTGCAAAACGGATAAGGTTGGGCACGCCAAGTATCCTCCTGAAAAAGACGGCTGCCACTTGATCCAGGGAGTAAATATATGTATATATATCTGACGTTTCAGGTGCTGCTATGGAAGACTAATTTTGATATATTTGAATGTAAGAAAGTTCTTGAAAAGAATACACGAAGAATGCAGATGGATGAGGCCCCTCACCTTCTTGATATTTACCCACGTTCACCTCATCGACATTATTCAAAACCACAATCAGTAGTAGAGGTAAACTAATACAGCTCCTATTACAAATAATTATCTGTATATCACCTGTACTCAGGGATGTTATTTGATACTGATAGGTGATGCAGCAGGCTTCCATCAGTTTTGAGAGACTATGGTATCATGCTTGGCGCCGCATATGCTGCATGCAAAGCATGAAGGCCTGGGTTAGATTGATATGGAGGCTGTTAGCCAAGCAACAGATCCCCCCTCTTCACGCCACTGAAATAGTCCAATGGATCAGCAGAGCCAATACAATTGGTTCCAGCTGCGTTGCAGAGCTGGGCTAAGATGAGGAGCTCACCCTGTATTGTGGGGACCGACCTGGGTCTCGAACCCTGGCCTGCTGGTTAACAAGCACAGTGTCTTAACCACTTGCGCCACCCACAGCTCTGCAGACAAGACAATATTCAGTGTTTTATATGGTTCATTTTTTCACAGATTCTAAACAATAACAAGGGCTGTGGTGGTGCAAGTGGTTAAGACACCGTGGCTGTAATCCAGAAGTGCACTTGGGCTGCCCTATCTATCACTGGAGTGGCCCAGTTCTAAGATGGGGCAGCCCAGTTATGCCAGAAAAGGCTTGGAGCAGCCTAAGGCAACATAGGCTGCCCCAAGAAAGATGGACCTAGGCTGCCCTAGTTGTGCCAGCCCAGCTCCTGCCAATCTAGCAGTTCAAAAGCATGGAAATGTAAGTAGATAAATAGGTACCACTTCGGTGGGGAGGTAAAAGCAGTATTCTGTGCCCCTTTGGCAGTTATGACAGCCGCAAGACCATAGAAGAGTCCTTGGACAACACTGGCTGTAAAGCCTTAGAAATGGGGATGAGCACTGTTTCCTACAGTCAGTCACGACCAGCAGTATAATCCATGGGGGACACCTTTACATTTTTAAACAATAACTATGACTTGTTTGCTCAGCTCTCCGATCCATAGAGAACTGTTAATCAAAGAGATTAAATTTCATCATGGCAACTATTACAGTGCAGTCCTACGCATGTTTATTCGGAACAAAGTTCCCCTGTGTTCAGTGCTCACTCAAGCTCTACAATGGCAATTTTCAGCCATTGTTGCACATTTGTGTGTTGTTGCACATTAGTAGGACTGTTGAGGGATGTGAGCAGGGTGACAGTATGACTGGATTTGTCCTCTTTTTTAGCCTTCCGTCCGGACTCCCTCCAAAAAGTCTTCATTGTCCTCCATTTTGGCTTCATTTTGGCACTTTGCCATGGTGTGCAGTACCCCACCATGTCATCTGTCAAGCAGAATCCAATGCAAAAATCAGTTTTGAAATACATCCTATCAAAAGTTGTGGTAAAAAAAAATCAAAAATCAAAAATATGCATTGAGCTCTATGGGAAAGTGAAAGTTCCCAGTATCGTGGCTTTCCTCTTGAGTAGGCAAACATGCCATTGAGGCCAAGCTGACAGGACTCAAAGATCTTGTCCTCCTTTTAAGGTTCAGGCTTCTGGTCACCCTGGATGTGAGCCTCAACACTGTGTGCCAAATCCAGAAACTGGTGGTGCGCCTTGGCAATTTCAGCAACTTCTCAGTGTGCCATGAGAATAAAACAGTTGAAAATCCTTGCCATGTGCATGGGCTGGCCAAACTTATTCATAGGCATTTTAAATACATGCATCTTGTTTTAGGCTGTGGGTGGCGCAAGTGGCTAAGACGCTGTGCCTGTTAACTAGCAGGCCAGGGTTCGAGACCCGGGTCGGCCCCACAAGGCAGGGTGAGCTCCTGTCCTTAGCCCAGCTCTGCGATGCCAGCTGGATCCAATCGTATTGGCTCTGCCTTTCCATTGGACTAATTCAGTGGTGTGGAGAGGGGGGATTTGCTGCTTGGGTAACAGCCTATCCTCCATAACAATCTAACCCAGGCTTTCGTGCTTCGCATGCAGCATATGCAGCGCTGAGCACAATACAATAGTCTTCCAAGACTGACGGAGGCCTGTTTTTGTTTTAGGTGAATAGGCATCCAACCAACACTAGATGGCACTCGAATCCAATAATAGCTTTTAAAGTGGGTGCCAACCCAGTACAAAGTAGGATTTTCAGACTGAGCACATTTTTATATATCAGAAGCATCACATCTCACACTGTAAGGCTTCAATCCTAAAGGCACTTTCCTCGGAGTAAGACCCATTGAACACAATAGGACTTTCTTTTGAGTAGATATGGTTAGGATCGTGCTCTAAGTTGTCTGAATTTAAGGAATAATTTTTTACAACCCCAGGCAAGGATTAGCTGTGTATTCTGTGTTTCCACAGCCACAGCAATTCAATTTTATTCTGGCAACTTTGACTGTGCTTGCCCTTTTGTGAATATTTTTAAAATAAGGCTAGAACAGAGAGGGGGACTACCTTTTTGCAACAGATTCCATGCTAAGGCCTCCAGTCCCAGTTCAAACCCCTTTACAGAGCCCTCTTTCCTATCCCGACACATGCTAAAATCCAGCAGGGAAGACTTGTTTCATATCCCATTCCTGAAAGAGGTTGGAAACGTGGCCGCGTAGAATGGGACTTTTTTGTAAACTACCCCACTGTTACATAATTCATTTCCCAAGGAAATGCACTCCTGTGTATAGTTATTAATTAAAGTTATGTTTGTTCCAACAAATCTTCTAAAAGGTTTCAATGACAGATGTGTCAGTCCTGTTGGGGTTGCTGGAGTGGAGTTTTTGCTGACTGTTGTTGCTCATTCTCCAGAGGTGTGGTGGTGGATTATTATGTGACTTTTAACATTATTGGTTTGATTGTAACATTTTGTTGTGATAGTTGTTTGACCTAAGATAGGCCTTAAAAACAAGAGTTCATCAGAGAAGGATTCAGAGACCCTTTTCAGCACACCATTTCCGCTGCAAGGATTTTCCAGATGATGCATGACCATACTGATAATTCTGAATGTTTGTGGATGAGACTTTCAAAATAAGAGTAAAGCAAAAGTAATTCCCTTGAAAGCTGGTGATCGTAGCTATTAATTAGCTATTATTTTTTTTCATTTTCTTTGTAAACCACTTTGTGAACTTTTTAGTTGAAAAGTGGTATATAAATACTGTAGGTAGGTAGATAGACAGACAGACAGATAGATAGATAAGAGGCTCATAGCACTATCCTGTGCATACCTACTCAGATGAAAGTCTTGTGATCAATAAACATACTTGCAGGTAAGTGTACAGGATTGCTGCTTCAGGCTGCAATCCTAAACTTTATTAACTGGGAATGGTCCCACTGACATAAATAAAACTTCTGAATAGGGTTGCTTTGGTTTGCATTATAAATTTCAAACCAAGATCTCACTGGTTCAAACTTCACCTTGGCTACCTGTTGCCCTGGTTGACCCGCTTCTCAGCTTTAGCTACAATAAAATGTTGCTGAAGGATTTAAGATACAGTGGTACCTCGCTTAACAAGCATTTCACATAACAAGCAAAAATTTCCAAGAAGTCTTGCTTCACATAACAAATTTTGCTTCACTTAACAAGCAAGCACGCTATGGGCACCCGTGCTATGCAGCCCCGACGCTCCGCACGGAGGCTCTTTAAAAGGGATGCTGGCCAGTGCTGCTGCCTCTAACTGCCCCCAACTTGGGGGCAGTTGCCTGGAGGTGCCATAGGCAGCTGCCCCTAACTGCCCCCAAATCCCCCACCGACCACCTTGAACCTCCAGCAGCAGCCCAGGTATGCCTCCCAGGAAAGTGTCTTTGATTGCAGTCTCCTAACTATGTCTACTCAGAAGTAAGCCCCATTGTGTTAAATGGGGCTTACTCCCAGGAAAGTGTCTTTGATTCCAGCCTCTTAACCATGTCTACCCAGAAGTAACCCCCATTGTGTTAAATGGGGCTTACTCCCAGGAAAGTGTCTTTAGGACTGCATCCTAAGTAGACTTCATAGAATCATTCACATTGAATGCATGTTTTGAATTCAATTCCAGTGTTCTGTCATCATTTTTACATCCATTTAATATTTTTATATGAATATTTTGGGGGTTGTGGAACCAATCATCTGAGTTTCCATTATTTCCTATGGAAAAATCTGCTTCACTTAAAGAGCGTTTCACTTAAAGAGCATGCCTCTGGAACAAATTAAGCTCTTTATGTAAGGCACCACTGTATATATATAAATGTATGTATAGATAGGTACAGACACCACCGTATATAGAAACAGATAAAGCACCTATAACAACAGTATATGTATGTATAGAAAAGTGTGTACTTTTTTACACATAAATACATACATACACACAACACATAAATAAATGTATTTATAGGATTTTGATATTTAAAAGGTAGTACTCTGCAGGTTGCCCTTCTAGTCATGACTGACTCTAGGGTATGGTGCTCATCCCTGTTACAAGGACGAAGAGCAAGTGCTGTCCAAGACTCCTCTGTGGTCATGCATCCAGCAAAACTAAATACCAGAGGCACATAAAATGCTATTACGTTCCCTACCAAATGGTACCTATTTATCTGTTTGCATTTACATGCTTTTGAACTGCTGTGTTGGCAGAAGCTGTGCAAGTGATGGGATCTCACTCTGTCTAGCAGTACTCAGGTCTTGAACCTTATAATCTTTGAGAATTCAGTTCTGTGATCCTTTTCTGTAGATGGTATAATATTAATATCCTCCAATCTGGTTTTCAACAGATAAACCCTAACGATGATGTGATCAACATGCAAGCTTTTGATCCTACAGTCGTAGATATTTGTGCTTCCCCTTCCGTTTCTCAGGTAAGCCTTCCAGATCAAAATGAGAAATGGTTTTATAAACCAAGTATTGTAATGCTTATTTTATGCCAAGTGTTATATGCAAGCTGGGATAGTGTTGTCTTGCAGGGCATACACTGCTTCTGTTCCTGACAATTTGTGGTTGTCCCCCTTTCAGCTATAAAGTTGAAGGGAATTGTACATCATTACTGTACTGTAAAAGTTTTTCCTGTGTTTTGTTGGCATAACAGTTGTCTCTTAACATACCGTACATTTTGCCTTTCTGTTCCCATCTTAGATGAAAGTGTTCCCAGACTTTTAAATTTAAAAATGCATGTGTTCAATTTGAGTTGGTGCCGATTTAATAATTCAGCACTAGTAATTGTGGAATTTCAGTTTTACTTTCCCAGTCTCCAGCAACTTGCTCCTGTCTGTGATCCTCAAAGTTACTGAAGAAAATCCAGTCTGAACTCATATGATTGTCTTGGCCCCACATATTGTGTGCTCAGGATTTATAGCAGGGGTCTGCAACCTTTTTTCACTTTGAAGCCAGGCATTGGGTCTGTCAGTAGAGAAAACACATGTACATTCAATATGCATGAACCTTCTGCATTCTGCTCATGCTTCTCCTCTGTGTTCAGCCCCATCGTTGGCTTTTCCTTGCCTCAGTTCACCATCATCACTCTGGTATGTCTGCTCCTGTCAGAACAGAGGAAACATGGCAGTGGAGCACTGTAGTTGCTGACATCATTGGCCATTCTCCCCAATACTTGGAGAAGCTGCACTTTGGAGTAGCAACATGTCTACACACCACAGAAGGTGTAGTAGGAAGGGATCTTTACTTTCCCATTTCAGAAATGCCCTTGGAGAACTCCTGCTGTTCGTATAGTGTTAGGATATTTTGTGAAGGCTTCTCCACTAGCAAACCCTGGGACTCAGTAGTTGTAAAATGGTTTGGGATATCTATCTGTCTACAGTATTTATATACCGCTTTTCAACTAACAAGTTCACAAAGCGGTTTACAAAGAAAATGGAAAAATAATAATAGCGAATTAAAAGCTAATGGGTCCCTGTCCCAAAAGGGCTCACAATCTAAAATGCAAAAAAAGAACACCAGCAGAAGCCACTTGAACAGACACTGCATATGGCATATAAGCAAATGTGGAGCATGTGTCAGATATGGCATATAAACAAATGTGGAGCATGTGTCATTTTCATTTATTGATCAAGGGTGGGTGTAATCTAAAGTGACATACCCTACAATCCAGAGTAACTATGGGAGCATGTAAGAGACATTACTTGCGCCCATAGTTACTGCATCACCTAGTGAAAACCTATGGGAAATTTGTATTGCAATCCAGAGTAAATTGTTCTTACACCAGAGCAAGGACTGCCCGTAGTTACTCTGGATTGTGCCCATATGCTACAATCCTAACATCCTAATAATCCTAATCCTTGGGAGTAATACCCATTGAATACAGTGAGGCTTAATTATGAATAGACCTGGGTAGAGTTCTGCCCTTAGGCTGCAGTCCTAAACTCCAGTTAAGCCAGCCTAAGCCCCAGCATAATTCCTGTGCTGACCTGGGAATGTCACAAAAGTGCAGTAAGACACTTCTGCCCCACTCCTGGGGAGCGGAGGGGAGGGTCCTTAGGCCAATGCACAGGAATACACCAACCTCACCACACCATCCCAGAAAAATAGGTCAGGTGAGTTAACCCGGCCTAAATTTCTTAGGATTGCATCTTTAACATTTAGAAGTGGGCTCTGTAATACTTCCAAAATATTCACAAATGTCTGTTCTGTGTTAGAATTTTAACTAGCCCCACAGTGCATCTGTGTATCTCCTTTTAGGGTCTTCCTCATCCATATCTGCTCAGTTAACTTCCCGTTGTGTAGCACAACTTTTTTTTCTAATCTATTGTTTTGAGATAGCCACTGTAGTTCAGAATCAACTAAACCTGACTGTAAGCAGATCAGGGCAAGAACTGTTCTGGTTCAATGGCTTAGCAGCATGATTTGCACTACTTTCTCAGAGGAGATCTGGATTTTTCCTGTAATCTGCAAGTACAGTACATGTCTTGTATATGTATATGCCTTGTACATGACGTACTAGACTGTCACTTTGAAAAGATAAAGCGTGTGTCAGTATGTGTTATCACAACAGCATTTTCCAGCAGTGTTTTAGTTGTAACAACTTACCCCCAAATCCAGAGTAACTATGGGAGCACGTAAGAGCACCCGTAGTTACTGCACCACCTAGTGAAAACCTATGGGAAATCATATTGGAATCCAGAGTAAGTTGTTCTTACTCCAGAGCAAGGACTCCCCGTAGTAACTCTGGATTTTTCCTTAGTCAAGCAGACATTTGAAAAAACATGCTCTGAAGTGAAGCAATAACACGTTTGTTAGTATCCTTTGCTGGCTAGTTCCAAATATCTGTCGGATTAGGATTTTCTGTGCTAGGTGACATTTCTCTTTTGTAAGTTCCTGTGACATTTAACTTGTGATCCGCTACCTCATCTCTCCATCACCAACACCCTCCTTGGCGCCTCTCCATTTCCCCCCATATTTCTGGGAATCCAAGTGGTGATCATCATTCTTGCAGCTGATGTCGAGGCATCTATTAAATGCCTGTCAGCCCTGAGCTGACATTTGCAGTAACAACTGGTTGGTTCCTTCCTCTTCCTGTGGAAAAGCAACATTCTTGGAGAGCTGGTGCCCTGAGGAATGCAGAAACAGCGGCAAGCCTTTCACACAGGAAATTGCTACTCTCGCGCTCTCCGAAAGTGCTTCTGTCACTTGGACTGTCTGCCTGTAATGAGCTTCCTGCTGACCTACAAGATGATTTACTGCTTGATCTAAATGCCTTTGCCAGTCTGTAAGCGTAAAGGCAGCTAATGAAGCTGGCAGTCAGCAGTTCTGTAAATCTGTAACTGCCCTGCTTGAAACTTCAATGTGCTGGGCACATACGAGGTTGACTGAGCCCTTTTCTGTTCTGCCAAGAAAGAATGGCACAAGTTTCCTAAAACGTCAAAGTATTTGGTTTAGTGACTTGCAATATGTCCAGATAAATTTGCTTTTTCATATACCAGTGCATTATATTTAAAACCCTCTCCTTTTTCAAGTATTTAATGCCCATGGCATTGATAAATGAGCCCCTGGGTACAAAAGGCTGTAGTCCATTATCTTCTTATATGTTTCATTGAAATGAATGGATCAGAACCTTGATGAATGGTATGATCTGAAGCTTGTGAACTGCTTATTAGTATTAGAGCACAACCCAAACCACGTCTACTCAAAAGTAAGCCCCATTATGGTCAATGGGTCTTACTCCCAGGGAAGTGTCTTCAGGATTGCAGCCTAACCCTACAATCCAGAGTAACTATGGGTACACCTAAGAGACATTATGTGTACCCATAGTTACTGCACCACCTAGTGAAAACCTATGGGAAATTCATATTGCAATCCAGAGTAAGTTGTTCTTACACCGGAGCAACAACTTCCCGTAGTTACTCTGGATTGTGCCCTCAGACAGGGTCTTGCTACATGATCAAAGCATGTCCCAGCTACTTTTTAGCCTTTGCACAATAATGCATTTTTTGAACTACAAAGTGGAGTTTCTCAAACTATGGATTAGAGCTCAGGTTACTCAAGGCAATCAAGGCAATAATCAGGTGGGTCACATACTGTAGTACACAGCTCAGCACCATTGAAAAAAATAGGGTACAGAGCTACTGAGCAGGGCTGGCACCCATTGAAACCTGTGCAAACTTTAACCAGGAATGTAGTATAGCCAACACTCTGCATATGGATAAAGGAATGTGGTAGAGCTAACACTCTGGATATGTATACAACTGCAGATTCTATGGAAGAAGTAAACCTTTACTGTACTCTTCCCCCTCAAAAAAAAATATTATATCAAAAACGCCTTAGATGTTCAGGATGAGAAGAACATTCTTCTGCATATTATGAGCTCATGTCAAATTGTAATATTGGAAGCCATAATAAATTTCTTCAGCGTTTGTACTATGTGGTGACAGTGTCTGCTGCTTGTTGATTGGAATTTCCTCCAATCCATGATGGACACCAGTTGGGGATACCTGGCCATCCTGTTGCAAGGGCCTGTCGCCAGGATGGTACCTATTTCTCGACTTGGATTTGCAAGCCATAATAAACTGAAATAGGAAAAACGTCCGGTTCTAATCAAGGAACATAGAAATGCAATGGAATATGAAGGGAAGCTGTTTGGGGAATTTGCTTTTGTTTTGCAATCCAGTGTACATTTCTAGCTGAGCTGTTAATCAGGAAGTCCTTGGTTCTGGTTCACCTCCCTAGAAGTGTGTACACAGCATGCAAAAAAACAGGAGATGATGCAGTGATTCCCCCTGTGAAGTTGGCGTAGATTTGTTCCTCAAAAGCCACAAAACTTCCTCTGGTGAACAGCAGTCCTCTTCATCAGCTTTTTCTTTGACCCATGTTGTCTGATGGGCTGTCTTGTTTGTAGAGTACAATTAATGCAATTATGCTTTTTAAATTGTCAGCAACGGCTGACTTAATTTTTAATAATGATTTTTGAGATGAAAACTATTCCTAGAAGGTTCCATGCACCCTGCCAACGGATGCTTTAATGACCTTTTTTGCATAAAACTAATAGAACTTGTTTCCCTAGAGAAAAGTGGATCCTGTTTTAATGTTACATTTTGACATTCCACGTTCTGACCTTAGGCAAGTCACTATTTGAGCCTATCTGCTGCTGCCCACCCCCATTAGCAATAAAGGGATAATGATACGGATCTATCTTACAGAGCTGTTGTAATTATTTCTGAGAGAACATGAAGGACTTTGAACACTCAAAATGCCACATGTTAGAAGATGATATATGCAGTAGCAGCAGTTTGGCAGATATTTTCTAGTCTTTAAGTACTTTATGTTTGATCTAGCACTTTGTAATTTTTCCTCCTGTTGGGTTTTGATGTAATTTTTAATTACTGGGGCTATGCAAAGGCAGTTAAATGCCATTAGCATCTTGACATTGCTCTCACATTAAAGCTTATCTAAGCTCTGCCCTGATGTTCAATTAAAATGCCATTTTGGACTTTTGATTGATGCAGGTCAACTCTTTTGTTCCTGGAGAGATACCCACTGGTCTCAAAGAAAGATTGGTACAAGGGATAGTTAGAGCACAGTCCTAACCATGTCTACTTAAAAGTAAGCCCCATTGTGTTAAATGGGTCTTACTCCCAGGAAAGTGTCTTTAGGATTGCAGCCTTTGTCACACCTTTCATTAGCTCTCTTTGCTTCAGTCCTCTTTGTCCCAGAATGATTGACAGCCATTCTGACTAAAGGGAGCATTGCATTCTACATCAGTTGGAACCCATTTCCTGCCTGTGTCTCCAATAACATTGCTTAACATAATACTTACCTTTGGGGTAGCATCCCCCAAATATTAGGCACTTGAAGAGTTTGATGCTCAGGTCCCCAGCTTGAAGAGGTGTGAGCTGCCAGTGTCAGCTTCCCGCCTGGGTCAAACAGCTTTAGTTTGGGGTTCTAATCTACATTAGGGTCACGGTGGAAAAAAAATAAGGCCCTAAATGCACACCATCTTCATAATCTGGATCTGTTCCCTCTTATACCTTCAGGAAAAGTCAAACATGCACATGGGCTTCTGATAATGTGTGGTTTGGCTAATACAGGGGCCTCCAAATTTTTTGGCAGGAAGGCCACATCATCTCTCTGACCTGGTGTCGGAGGCTGGAAAACTAATTTGCATTTCAAATTTGTATAAATGTACATACATTTATGTATAAGAATGTATTGGAGTGGATTACAAGGCTTGTCCAAGGGCCAGTCTTTCCAGGGCCACATTGAAGCTTGCATCTGGCCCCCGGGCAGGGGTTGGAGATCCCTGGGCTAATAGTTGCTTTTGACTTAGGTATACATAACTGCAGAGTTGGTTTTCAGGTTTTTTTAGTGCTGCCTTTAGATTTGGAGTGTTTATAGTTCTGGAAACACCCTATTATCACTCCAAGCAAAACCAAAAGCTGGAATATTTACTATGGTGAACATGTTGCCTCATCCTAACTTCTACACCATCATCTGGGATTGAAAAGCTATTTGGCGGACATCCAAATTGTATGGATGAAATTGCTTTTGAGTTAAAATTGCTTTTGAGTTAAAAGAGCAGTATCCTATATTCAATTTGCTTTTGAAACCCTCATTTCAAAAGTGATTTTACAATGTGTGGTAGTGGCTACGGTAAAGAATGGTGTCTGTACAATTCACCATGGATAGTTTGTACGATGAGGATAGTTGTCAAAGATTAATGTTAAAGACAGTTCAATCTTGCTTGCTGACCAAGTATGGGGATAACCTTGGGTATTCTTGACTCTTAATTGTGTCATCTTCTGGTCATGGGGTGAACAGAAAGTTCTACAAATTTACTGAAAATGAAATTTACTGAAATTTACTTAACCATTTATCCTGTCCCAACACCAGCAATTTACATCAAGCATAACCCTAAGAAACATTCCATTACATTTTGGGATTGGGTAGATTTACCATTTCTTTAGGAGAACCGTCTTATTGTTAAACAATCTACGGTAATCTTGCTGCTCCCAGTTTGGCATATTCTTATGCCATTCGTGCTTTTGTTTTATTTATGAGGTGCTTCCTTTTATATGATCATGGATGAAGCCTAGTTCAGATTACTACAAGAGATGAGACGTAACAGTAGGGTTTGGGGGGACGGGCGCTATTTCGAGAATGCAACTCCAAAGTTGTGTACACATATGCAAACCCCATGTTTGAAAAATTAGCTGGTGATTCTTTGAATCTCAACTGTTGTCTTTAAAAGCCTTGCTGTGTAGTATGGCTACTGTGAAGAGGTTATGGATATTAATTTGGAAAGTCTGGGGAAGACCAGAATAAATCTGTGTTGCAAGGAAGTAAAACAAGTGAATTGTGTTATGACATAGATTCAGCATTTGTGACTTCTGAATTGTTGCACATTGAGAAAATCTAGACAAGAAAAATGGTGTATGATATGTGGAATTTGGGAAAAGAAAAATGGAGCATCAAGGCAACATAGAGAAATTTATTTTAAAAATTTAAAATATGGGCGGTGCAATAAGAGAGCAAAAGTACAGCTGGTTTTGGAGAAGCTACTTCAGTAAGAAATGCACCCCAGTAAGGAGATAGATAGCACAGCATCTTCATCAAGAGTATCTCCTTTTAGATCTAGCTCAGGAATGCATAGATGAACACACTGAAAAAAAAAACTTGCTGCAACTTAAACTGGGTTCTTTTTATTTTTATTGTAAATAGTGTAAATGTTTTGGTGATTTCGAGTTATTTGTCCTTCTCATTTTAAGAGCTTCCTGCTTCAGCTGTTGTCCGACACCAGCCTTTATTACATTTCTTTACTATCCACCCCACCCCTCCGCATTGGTGGAACTCATATTGTTGGTTTTGGCACCTGTGGACTCCCTAAGAATATTTGTCATTTATGAAAGCAGTTGTATATGCTTCTTCCTGAAGGGTTTATATTTAGTGTTGACTTCCTAGCAGAGAATTTCTCACCTTTGGGAACCCAGAACCATTGATGAGTTTAGTCTCTGGTTGGTGTCGTGTGTGTGTGTGTGTGTGTGTGTGTGTGTGTGTGTGTGTGTGTGTGTGTTCAAAGCCAGCTTTTTCTGCTGGTAGGTGAAAATTGAACCGTGTTCATGTTGGCTACTCCAGTGTAAATTAAATATAGTAAATGGGGAAGGTAATGTAGAACACCAACTTACTTTTTAATGTCTTTTTAAAAAATACTTAACAGCCCAATCCTACCTAACTCTCAGTGTGGCGATGCAACAGTGCCGGCATGGACAACACTGCATCCCATGGGAGTTGTTTGGCTGCAGGAGGTCTACACAGGGCGAGCGAACATTTTTCTGCAGCAGATGCAATGGACAACTCAAGACCACCAGCAATATCACTGGCACTAATCTGCATTGATCCATGCAGGTGGATCAGGTTTGGGAAAGGGGAGTGGATCAGGCATATCCAGTGATGGGCTTCAGCGGTTTTCCACAGGTTCTATAGAACCCTTTGCTAATGAGCTCCTGGTTCTGAGGACTGGTTACTAATGGGACATAGAACCCATTGTTAATTTGTTTGAATCCCATCACTGGGCATATCCCAGTGCTCCCAATCTTTCTACCTTTTCCCAACCTGATCAGCCCACTTCCATCCCATCCCTGTTTTGCCCTCGTCCCTACACTAGATCGCAGCTCATGAAGACTACTGGTCACTTTTGCCCAGCCCTAACTGGTAACAATCACTAAGTCTGATCCTTTGAACTGGAGAGGCCAAGGATTGAACTGAGGGCCTTGTAACTATGAGTTTTGCAATTGTGTCATTGTCTTGCCCAACTTTCCTTGTTTTAAAAGAATACTAAGTACTAATAAACTAAGCTGTGGGTGGCGCAAGTGGTTAAGTCACTGTGTCTGTTAACCAGCAGGCCAGGGTTCAAGACCCAGGTTGGCCCCACAAGACAGGGTGAGCTCCTGTCCTTAGCCCAGCTCTGCAACGCCAGCTGGATCCAATTGTATTGGCTGTGCCTTTCCATTGGACTAATTCAATGGCGTGGAGAGGGGGGATTTGCTGCTTGGGTAACAGCCTATCCTCTATAACAATCCAACCCAGGCTTTCATGATTCACATGCAGCGTATGCAGTGCCGAGCATGATACCATAGTCTTTCAAGACGGACGGAGGCCTGCTTTAAGTATTAATAACTTATTGGTATTGTTTAATGATCAGCAATGCAAGAAACTTTCTTTAAACAATTTTAGCCATTGCCAAGAAGGAAATCCTATCTAGCCCTCAAGCTCGGCAGAGGAGGTGATGTGGTTCCTTCATAAAGCTCACAGTATACGCATCCCCCACTTATTGGACAGGTTAGGGACCAGAGCGCTGTCCAAAAGTGAAAACCTTTGAAAAGTCGAACCTAATTTTTTAATTTATAAATGTTGCTTCCAATGCTTTCTTTAGCTAGAAAATTGCAAATGCCTCTTTTATCTTACAAATTTCTGCTGCCCCACTTCTGCTGCAAATGGATCCTCATTAAGTTCTTTGGGAATGGGATGAGATCAGGAGCTACAACATGAAGGAGGGCAATTTCAGCCTTTATAGCATCAAGAGGGAGGTTGAAAGAGTGGAACATGCATTGAATGAATGAGTTCTGGGTATAATTGAAAGATGTTGAAAGAGTGGGTTGTCAGAAAATGAACCGTAGGGGATACCTGTCCATGAACCTTGCAGATATAAGGTGCCCAGGTTCAGTCTCCTGGTAGAGCAAAGAAAGCTTGTGACCCTGCAGCAGCCATTCAGCACTAAAATGGGCCAACAAACTGACTCCATCTTAGGCGGCTTTCTATGTTCCTCCCCCTAAATCTGTTTAAAAGGCCAGAGACCCACTTATTTGCTGTGAGTGCAGTTGAAAGGCAGCTGCTTCTTAATGCCACCAAAGCTGTGCTAAATTTAACCCAGCTGTCATCTTTGGCAAATAAATAAAACTGGCTTAGCCAAGCACAGCTGCAGAGACAGCAGCAGAGGAGCTGGTTGGCTTTCCTTCAACATACATTATAATATACGCAAGGCACCACGTTGTTGTGTGTGCGTGTTTCCATACTCTGGTATGACCCAGTGCCCTAAAAAGGCTTGGTCAGCTTTAGGCGAAATTAGTAAGAATAACAAAGTAGGTTATGAAAACATCAGTTTCGTTATTAAAATACAGTTAGTGAACCTTGCTGCTTTGGTTTGGTGATACTTGCACTGCCACCGATTTGCAGCTCATTCCTTGGGCTTAAGACACAAGAGCTCACAGAGCGATATGAGCAGCTCATAGATCTGAAGCTGAACGACAGGCATCTTCCCAGGAAGCTTGACTCCTTCCCTGTCCGTGGCAAGCATTTGTGCCAGCATCTATAGGATACTAAGGCTGCAATCCTAATCTCCAGTAAGGCTGGCGTAAACCCTGGCATAAGTACTGTGCTGATCTGAGGGTATCACAAAAATGCTGTAAATATTTCTGCACAGCTCCTGGGGTAGGGTTAGGCCATTGCGCAGACATGTTTTTGCCTCCCTACATCACAATGGGAATGGGAAGACTGATGACTTTGTGCTAGCCAAGGTTAGGATTGGACCCTTGGGCATATAAAGTTCAATTTATATAGATATAAATTTAATTTTTCATTTCTCGGACTTCCAGCAACATACAATCTCGGTGGCTTAATGCCCAGAGAGGGACCCTTAGAAGATGATTCTTTGAACAATAAAGACCAGGCTATGGACTGAAACTGGAAGGTCAACACCTGATGATGCTGAATCTTATGGAAGCCATTTGTTATTATTACTGTTCTAAGTTGCATTTATAATTTTAGGGTTTTTAATGTTGTGGATCCTCTGTATTAAAATGCTCTTCAGGATGACGCGTTGACGAGATGGATTAATTGAAACCTCTGGGTTATATTTCAGAACAGAATTGTTCTGTATTGTGTCCTTTTCCAAGAATAATTTTCAAATGAGCAAAGTTTGGGCAAAGTTATTTTGAGCAGAGTCCACCGAGTTGCTACACAACCTCCTATAATTCTGAATTTCCTTTCCCATCCCAAAACCTTTAGATCAGCCCCCTTCTCTGCTGGAATCAGCCTGCTCCTTTTCAGCAAGGCTGCAACAGTTGGAGGGAGGTAAAGAGATAAAATTGGACTCTGTATTAATTTTAATACTAATATTTATTGATCAATCAATGCTCTAATTGTAATATCATTTTTGCTTTTTAAATGGAAAAATTGACTTTTGTGTTTAGCAGAACTAAAAGTTTCTTATGTCTAACATAAATATCTTTGTACTTTCTCTTTAAATGAAGGCAAAGGCACATGCCTCTCTAGCGACAAAGACAGGTACCGGTATCTTTGTAGGGTATCCTAGAGATTCCCAAAATTCCCAGGACTGCTTTATCCACACCGACAAGGCCACACCAACAAAGCCAAAAAGGAATTTGGAAGAGGAACATAAAGGCACGGCACGTACCATGGATGAACAAGCGGGTCTATCAGTGGTTCTGAGCAGTGCCTTGGAGAACATTGTGGAGCAACTGGATGTACTTACTCTTGTGAGTAAATTCCCAGCAGCATCATGCCTGCCTAGATATATCTTTTATGCAGATGTGTCTTTGATTTTTTTGTGACCTTGCACATTTGCTTCTACCAAATAAAGCAGGTGTCTGGGCAGGAGAACAAAAAAGTATAGCTATATGGGGGGAAGGTGTCTTCCAAAACTAAGCTGTTTCTGTGTCCCAAGTTGGAAGTTCCAAGTTCAGTCTTGAACTTGCTCAGAGCCCTGGGGCAAGCTTCTCACTCTGCCACAGTGCTTCATCTCTAGGAAGGGGACGGTAATGCGTTCTCCTTTTACAGACTTGTAACAATTGCCAAAAATAGCTGTATATCTAGAGTAGAGCTTTTAACAATGAAGTAAATATATACAATGTTAATATAGAATCTGTTTTGCAATATGGAAGGAAGTCTACAGGTTAATCAAAGGTACAACTCTTTGACAGAAGGAAATGTGATACTTAACAGTAACCATTTTATTCCCTAGATTAAATTCAAGCCAAAATAATTAAGTGTGCTGTGTAGCACTGTGCAGGTAAAAGGGATTATAAGTAGAGGCAGCCTAAAATGGTCATAATTTATAAGTGACTAGCAAAAATGTACCTGTGTTGCGGGAATAAAATTCCCCCATAAGCCATCCCCCCACTGCACATCAACCACTCCATGTGCATCAACCCTCCCCCACTGCGTGTCAACCCCCCCATGCGCAATACCCTCCCATGCGCACCAACCCCCATGCACACCAACACCTCCCACTGTGTATCATGCCCCATGCGCAATACCCCCCATGCATACCCTCCCTTCCCGTGCATCAGCTGGATGTTGATCAGTCAGTTAAATTTCTAGAAATCAGTTCATGGTGGGTGTTCCAATCACAGAAGGAACACCCTCCCCAAATTTTATGCTTCTTGATTTAGCGGTTGGGGCAGAGCATCCCTCAATCAGATTCTTCAATGGAAAGTATAGGGAGGAAAACACATTGCACCCCTTTTCACCCCCTTCCAGTTGGAATTTCCGAAACCAGTTCTTAGTGGGTGCCTCCCATCACAGAAGGAACATCCACTCCAAATTTCATGCTTCTAGGCCCAGCGGTTTTGGCTGGGTGTTGATGAGTCAGTGAGTCACTTTTCATTTTTATATATATAAATTGTGTGCTTTTAGTTGATAGATCTGTTTTTTTAAGTGAGTGACTCTAAATGTCAACCAGTGTGGATCTTAGATTTCCAATAATCATGCTGTTAAATATTTTCATTACCTGGTACATTGCTATTCTATACAAACTTTACTATCCATTGATTTTTCACTTTAACTTTTCCTTGCTTTGTTCCTTGCCTTTTTCATCTCTAAGATTTAACTTGCTCCAAAAATAAATTATTTCCATTGTCGTGTAATGAACGAATGGAACATCCCTGTGCTATAAAACTATCATCTTTTTGTCTTCATCCCTTCATTCTGAATTACCAGGCAGTTGAGCTTTCATCTTGTGCTATATATTTGAAAATGAGATTATGATTGGTGACATTTGTGAATACCATATATATCAGTAGCACAAGCACTAACTATTCAGATTTATAGCTCAGTAAGCAAAGCTTCCTAAAAGCAAGTTTTCAGTAGATTACACTGCCATTTTTAAAAAAATGGTAAGAAATGGCTACAATCCAGAGTAACTATGGGAGCATGTAAGAGACATTACATGCACCCGTAGTTACTGCACCACCTAGTGAAAACCTATGGGAAATTCATATTGCAATCCAGAGTAAATTGTTCTTACTCCAGAGCAAGGACTCCCTGTAGTTACTCTGGATTGCTCCCTATGTCTATTTTGTAACTGTCTTTTTTAAGCATGAAGGTAAAAACAATGCACATTCATGCGTCCCGATGTAATATGTTCTTTTTGTTCTTCTTTGACCCAACAGACTATTTCAATCTTGGAGCAGCGCCTGACTTTGACTGAAGATAAACTTAAAGAGTGCTTGGAGAGCCAAGAGCAAACTTTACTTTCTGTGAACCAATGAAAATGAACAGTACAGAGGCTGGCAAACAACGCAGATTCATAGGCAAACAGTGGCAAGCTAATGCAAAGAAGTGCATCTTATGTATAAGATTTTTTATAAAGATAACTGATATAAATTTTCAATGGGTATTATTTTTGTGCATCTTAATTAAAGTGAATTTTTCCCATAAAAGTTATCTACTTTTCATTTTGAATTTTTGCCCTTGCATAACATGCTGAATGCAGACAGGCCACCATACCTGCGGATTCTTCATCTGCAGTTTTAAATATCTGCAATCATGGGGTATATGTGCATTAACATCATTAAAAAAACTTAGTAGGTGAGGTGTGGTGCCTTGGTTTACAAACATAATTCATTCCAAAAGCATGCTTTTAATCCAAAACGCTTGTGTATCAAAGCAAATTTTTCCATAAGAAATAATTTAAACTAGACGATTTGTTCCACAACCCAAAAAATATTCATATAAAAATGATTACAACACAGGTGTTAAACACAAGGCCTGGGGGCTAAATGTGGACTGCCTTGCCAGTTCATGTGGCTCCTGAGAGCTTCATCCTCCACACTTTTCTGGGAGTTAACCCCATTGACTATAATGGGACTTATTCTGAGTTGACATGCATAGGATTGGACTCTGACCCTCAGGAGACACCATTAATGCTAATTTTGGCCCTCTGTATGAAACGTGTTGAACACCCCTGGATTACAGTATTATAATAAAATACAAAAAAATAAGGAAAATACAAAATACAGTGGTACCTCTCATAACAAGTGCCTCACATAACAAGCATTTCACACAAGTATAAATTTCTAAGAAATCTTGCTTCACATAACAAGTTCCTCTTCACTTAACAAACAAGCATGCTATGGGCATGTGTGTTATGCAGCCCTGACACTCCGTGCGGAGGCTCTTTAAAAGGGCTGGTGGCCAGCGCTGCTGCCTCTAACTGCCCCCAAATTGGGGACAGTTGCCTGGGCATGCCAGAGGCAGCTGCCCCTAACTGCCCCCAAGTGCCCCCCCCCGGCCGCCTTGAACCTCTAGCAGCAGCCCAGGTAAGCCTCCCAGGAAAGTGTCTTTCATTGCAGCCTCCTAACCATGTCTACCCAGAAGTAAGCCCCATGGGGCTTACTTCCAGGAAAGTGTCTTTAGGATTGCAGCCTAAGTAGACTTCATAGGATCATGCACACTGAATGCATGTTTTAAATTCAATTCCAGTGTTTTGTCATCATTTTTACATTTTTACATCCAGTTAATATTTTTATATGAATATTTTTGGAGTTGTGGAACCAATCGTCTGAGTTTCCATTATTTCCTATGGAAAAATCTGCTTCACTTAAAGAGCGTTTCTCTTAAAGAGCATGACTCCAGAACGAATTAAGCTCTTTATGTGAGGCAGCACTGCATATATAACCTGAAGAACTGAGAACTTGCTTTTTGGTTTGAAGCTGAGGCTCCAATCCTAGCCACACTTTCCTGGGCGTAAGCTCCGTTGGCCATAATGGGACTTTCTTCTGAGTAGAAAAGGATAGGGTTGAACTTGGAGGTTCTTTAAATATGCCAATATGCTTTGAGGTTCATGTAGTTTGGCCCTTCTGTGTCGCCACATTTACCAAGAATCCATTTCAGTTTCTAAACATGGTATTGGATACACCCAGGGTCATTAGATGCTGAACCCAAAATTCCCTGCCACGCCCCCCAAAATTCCTACCTCCAAGCCAAAATGCCTACCAACTTTAAAAAATGTAGGACACCCCCAAAATGTAGGACAACTGTAGGACATGTTAAAATACAAGTAAAAATACAAGTTAAAATACTTGTAAAAAGTACGAGTAAAAATACTTGTGTATTGGTTTCCTGTACTTAATTTCCACACTTTAAAATTGAAAACATTTTAACATGCATGATACTGACCCAGACATGTAAGACACACTCAAAACAGATTGCAGCAACACAAGCCATGCCAATGACTTCAGCATACGTGATTCAGACCCAGACATGTTAAGATTCCCTGAAAGCAGTTTGCAGCAACAGAACACATGCCAGTGACTTCAACATCTTCCTCTGGTGATGCAAGTGGTTAAGACGCTGTGCCTGTTAACCAGCAGGCCAGGGTTCGAGACCTGGGTCCCCACAAGACAAGGATCTCCTGCTACAGGCAGGGGGTTGGACTAGATGATCTACTGGGTACCTTCCAACTCTGATTCTATGATTCAGACCCAGACACACGCACACAAGGACACACTCATACACACCACAAGTACACTCATGCATGCATGCACACATACATACCTCTACCTGAAAGTGATCACAACTTTGCAGCTGTTGAAAGGGGGAACCAATTGCCAGGATTGGAGAAAGAAGTGAGTCATCTGTTTCATCCTAGATCTTGCAAAAGGAAAGGTACCTCCAGCTAAGGTTGTCTCAGAGGAAATCCCTCTATCTTTCAGAGAGATAAAACAGAACAAAGGAAAAAACTGGCTGGCGTTGGCCTTCATAGAATTTCTCTTGAAGTTTTTCCAGCCCTTGATGATCAAGCCTAAAAGCCTGATGGTGTTTATGGCTTCACCTGTATTGAATATCAAGGTCTAGGCAGATGAATCATTTTGAAAGCACTGTTGAGCATGTTTGCACCAGACAATACTTTCTGGGAGCAGCAATTGTCTCAGAGAAGAAGAAAAAAGTTCACTGAAGTTCAACCCATTTGTAAGTTGGGGATTTTTTTCTAGCTGAGCCCCCTTGCAAGAGGCCTGCTGCTTCATGTTCCCTTCTATCTCACATCTAGGACAACGAAACATTAAAGTCGCCGATCCTTGAAGGCAAGAGGAAAAAAGCACAAGTAGCTGCAGGTAGAACTTGTTTTCTCCTTGAGAGCATCTGCCAAGCTTGGAGGTGGATTTTTTTTTTTTCTTAAATAGACCTTTTTGGAAATAAGGGGGGGAGGTCTGCATTTTTTTTTTAAAAAGTGAGTTATTTCCTCTCTGTAAACTGATCAGGCTTGGGGATCTACATCTGATTTGGGTGAAAAGAGGTTGTCCCAGCTCTTTAGTGCAAATACCTACACAGATCTCCTTTGATCCTAATTTGAGACATGCAGCAAGATTGGATTTGCAGACTGGCTTATTTATTAAGCAAAGGTCTAACAAATACTTTCTCCATTACAGAAAATACTAATACTACAGAAAATCTAATGCACCATCAAATTTAATGTGCACCTGACATTAAAAGGCTTAAGATAAAAAAAATTTACTGGCGATTGTAAGGCGCAGCTGCAAAGCAGATACAAAATTTAATTTTACTGCATTAAACAATGAGTTATATGCAGTGGTGGGATTCAAATAAATTAACAACAGGTTCTATGTCCTAATAACCTAAATTAACAACAGGTTCTATGTCCCATTAGTAACATTCTCAGAACCAGGCACTCATTAGCAAGGGATTCTATAGAACCTGTGAGAACTCCCTGAAGCCCACCACTGGTACATGACAATAATATTAAGCCAATGGATTTATGTTAAGATTTTTACTTAATTGAACTACTTTATATAATAATGGGTTTTTGTTATATTTTTATTTCAATAAACTGTTAAACTAAATACTGACCTAAACTTATAATCAAAATTCTGCATTTACTAGAATCAAATGTGCCACTGAATCTAATGCACACCCCACTTTTGGAGACTAATTCAGCTGAAAAATGTGAGTGTTCGATTTGAGTAAATATGATATAGCATCATCATCATCCCCAGAATGGTAAATCGGAATGAGACACTCAACAAAATCACTCATCAGAATAACCACAAAGGCTGCAATCCTAAACACACTTTCCTGGGAGTAAGACCCATGGAACACAATGGGGCTTATTTCTGAGTAGACATGCATAGGATTGTGCTCAAAATCAGTTTTCTGTATACCTATAGCAGCAATTGCCACATACTTGAGTTTTTCAACCAGAACCATGGCGTTCCTGACACCTGGAATACACAGGAGGAACTTGTTTGTGTCACATTAATGCCTCTATTACATACAGTATATCAATGTACTTTATTCTTATTGTCCAGTAATCTGATCTCATCTGTATGTCCTTTCCTTTACAAGGTACTTATTTTCACCCTGTGATATTCCAGAGAGATAACAGAAAAGAGACTTTTCTTCTGAAGGAAAGAAAGAGCTGTTTAAGCCGTCACTCATAATTTTTTTCCCCTATATCGTGGGAAGTGCTAAAATGACCTCCTATGTAAATAGCAAGTAGTCACTTGACATTTATCTAAAGAAATTTTCAGAGCATACGGAATGATGAATTTTTTGAAAAGGATCTTTCAGCTTTGGCTCAGCCCACCTAATTTCTACCTAATTATTTTTAAGGCAGTCTCCAGTTCCCATCTGAGCCTAAATGCATTCATATGGATTTAAGTATGAGGAGTCCCATTAACTCCCATCAAATGAATGGAGATCAGGTGGGATCAGTGGTGGAGGCAAGTTGCCCCAAAGTATTCCCCCATTTTTTCATCAGATCAGAGTTTCTCAAACTGTAGGTCAGGACACAGTAGGCGGGTCACCAGCCACTTTCAGGTGGGTCACATAGCAGCTAGTTTAAACGCAGTTGAAAATACAAAGCTGAAATTATGGGGACAGATGTACAGGGCAGGGATAGACTCCTGGTTGGAAAGAGATATGGGGCACTGCCACTTTAACTGGGGGAAACGAGACTGTGCTTTTGGAGATGGAGCCTAGTCTGTCGGAATTTATATACCAGTTAGTATTTATATACCACTTTTTTAAAATTATAGTATTTATATACTGCTTTTCAACTCAAAAGTTCACAAAGCGGTTTACAAAGAAAATGAAAAAATTAATAGCTAATGGGTTCCTGGCCCAAAAGGGCTCACAATCTAAGTCTGTGTCCTGCTTTGACTTCTGAACTGGAATGTTTGAATTCTGAACTATGCAGATTTATTTATTTGTTTTATTTAGCATTTATTTAATGGCAGATTTATTAGCATATGGCAAATTCATGGACTTATGCTAAACTGAATGTTAATGTCCAGTCTACCCAGCCATTTGGGGCAGAGAGATCTATACCGAAAAAAATAATATTTTTGTGGAATGATGGGTGATCGTGCCTAAGGTTTGAAGCCTATATTGTTTATGTAACTTCCAGCAATGATAACACATCCATTTTAATTACATCACTTCCAGAGGATCCTGACTGGAAAAAAAATAAGTCCTGATGCTCCAATATTGGAATACCGTTGCTTCTAAAGCAGGTGCGGTTAGGGCTACCAACATTTGCCGGATCATAGCTTCACATAAGGTAGGGTTGCCATAATTTTCTTCCACCAAATCAGGACAGGACCATCTGTCCCATTTGCCAGTATGTGAACACAATCCCCCAAAATTGAGATTGTCCCTCTTTTTGGGGACATATGCCAACCCTACCTTATATACTTGCTTTTGAGAAAGTTCAGCAAAGGTAGGAAAATAAAAGACACCATCGTTTGCTTCTCAAGATAAACTCTGCATTTATTCCAGCCGGCTGGTACCAGCCCTTAGCGAGATGCAACTTTCAGGCCGAGAGCGGCGGACTTTTCCGGAACAAAACAAAACTTGTTCAGTGGATGTCCCCTGTGGGTCAGCTTTGCCTCCCATTCATTGCCTCGTAGCCACAGTGTCTGGGGCAACAGACACTTAACAATGGTTAATGTTTGAAAGGTACAATATGTTCTGTGTAACCAGGCTGCTCATTTCCTGTTCCTAATAGCTTGATTGCTATTGCAGGAGGCTGAAGATTTTTATTTACCTCATTAGACCACGCGAAACAAGGTTATTAATATTCAAGCTTTGACACATGCAAAAAGCAAAGCCTTGGCAGTCCATTAACCATATATTTTTTTAAAGGTCAATTGACTTGAGTGATGAGAGTACTTCATCCATGATTGCATGCTAATTATGCAAACATATCATGCAATGATTATGTAATTATGCAAACAAATGTATTATTTTACTCTTCCTGAAAGCTCTAGGGTGAGCAACAATAACATTAACCAACAAATGTAAAATATTCCATCTAACTTTAGGTAACATCTACATGATCACCCAAAGATTAGGCTATATAAGTTTCAAAAGATTAATCAAGTAAATCTGTACACATTTGTAGTATGAGAAAAAAATATATAGCTGCTCCTCCAGTATCTCCCGCCCCTGCAGCCCATTATCTTTATATTTATTAAAGGTGTCTACCACAAGTTGAACTGTTAGCTGTGACTGACTGTAAGGTGTGATGCTCATCCCCGTCGTCTGAGGTCAAGGGGCCAACATGACTGATGCATGGAATGCTGTTTTTACCTATTTATCTACTTGCATTTCGATGCATTCAAACTGCTAGGTTGGCAGGAGCTGGGCTAAGGACAGGAATTCACCCCGTCTTGTAGGGCACGGGTCTCGAACTTCAGCCTACCTGTTGACAGGCACAGTGTCTTAACCACTTGCACCACTACAGCCACTTTTTTAAAAGGTCATTAATGTTTTTAATGTCTTTTGAATGTTCATTACCACTGCATAAAATGTCTTTTGGCCAGAGGTATCACCAGGGTTTATATCACTTGGTGCAAAAGTTCATTTCTTCACCCTTCAAAGCTACCTCCTCCTATATTGTTGGGAACCCAGCTTAAATTGCTGGTGTCAGGAATGCACTGGTGTCAGGAATTGCAGGTGTCAGGAATGCACTCGGACTTGTGTTATAAAAAACATGCAGTTTCATGACTCGAGTTCAAGTCACCCAAGTTGGGTGCCCATCTCTGGTATCTAATCACCTTAACTAAACTCAGTAGACCTTTCCTGACTATTGGGTATTGCTG
The DNA here is from genome assembly GCA_030015325.1 of Cryptoblepharus egeriae. Lineage (NCBI taxonomy): Eukaryota > Metazoa > Chordata > Lepidosauria > Squamata > Scincidae > Cryptoblepharus > Cryptoblepharus egeriae. The sequence continues at coordinate 26,693,603 of JAREYC010000008.1, forward strand.
GACGCTTTTAAAAGCACTTCTGTTGTTAAAATCCTTGCCTAAGGCAGGCAAGCAAACTACTCACAGGAGAGCACTGGGAACTCTTCTACTACCCTGTTTTATAATAAAAAGCTTAACATAGCTTTGGATTGCAATTAGTGAATCCCATATCAAATAATTGCCTGTGCGCATCCACAGAGACAGACTAAGAGCTGGTGAAAAGCGAAGACAGCCACAGACACTACAGGTAATTACAGGATTATTTCTGGCTAACCCGATCTAGCAGTAGCTCAGTTGGGGAAACTGGCCTCCTAATGGTTGTTTCTCAACTTCCAATAGCAGGAAGAGACTTGTTGACTTTTTCTGTCCTTACAGGTCCCAAAGAACTGAGGTCAGAGCTCCAGACACCAGGTGTTGGAAACAGGCTTGTCACAGGTTTTGACAAATTGTGAGGCATCAGGCAGTATCTAACACCCCCCCACAACCCCAATTTCCACCTGTCCAGTGTGATGATGATGATGATGATGATGATAGAGCCAATTCCAAACACCTGGCGACTGTGAAATAGTACATCATCATCATCATGTTTGGGTACAAACTGCAAAAAAGGAGATTCCAGTTGGATATCTGGAAAAAATTCCTTACGGTTCAGGCGGTTCGGCAGTGGAACAGACTGCCAAGGGAGGTGGTGGACGCTCCCTCACTGGGGGTCTTCAAGCATAGGCTTGACAAGTACCTGTTGGGAATGATTTAGGAGGATTTCCTGCTGCAGGCAGGGGTTTGGACTAGATGACCTTTTACAGTGATGGGCTTCAAAGAAATTAACAACCGGTTCTCTGCCCATCTGGTAGACACTTTTAAATGGCTATTTTTAAACTTTATATGTCCTATCTCTTGTTAACAACCGGTTCCACAGAGTAGGTGCAAACCTGCTGGAGCCCACCACTGACCTTTTAGGTCCTTTTCAACTCAAGGATTCTATTCTGTTCTATCATCATAATTGTTGCAGGATCAAATCAGAAATATCCGTCGATTTTGAGGAAATTACTAGTATGCTGTTGGTGTGCAAAGTAAGCTAAGAAGCAGCTCCGATGCATCAGAAATTGGACAAGGTGGGAATGTGGAGAAATGGGTGCAATGAAGTTTATACTGAAAGACCTAGGAGACTGTAGCCCTCTACCAGTGGCATAGCTAGAAGGGGGTGGAGCGGGCAGTCTTGAAGGGAGCAATGCAAGGGGAGCCTCCCCATCTGAGCCATTCTTGGAAGGGGGAGCCAAACAGAGCCATACTTTGTGGTTGTGATGGCAGGAGGTGGTGGTACTGAGCAAGCAAGGAAGGAAGGTTTGGCAGGAAAGGATGACTTGCTTAAATTGGACATGCTGCCTTTGAAGTGCTAGGGAGGAAAAAACCAACAACACAGAGATGGCAATTGTTACACTTGATAAGGATCCCGGCAGGAACTTCCCCAATCTGGCCATTGCAGCCTTGGATCGCAATTCTAACCCTGTCTACTCAAAAGTAAGCCCCATTGTGTTCAATGGGTCTTACTCCCAGGAAAATGTCTTTAGGATTGCAGCCTTGGTCAGGCCTGAGGTCCCATATGGTTGCTTTTGACATCAGAACACTTCCCATTTAATTCTCAACTCTAAGTCCTAATGATGGGCTTAATGATGGACCTACAGAACCACTTAGGGCACAGTCCTTACCATGTCTACTCAGAAGTAAGCCCCATTGTGCTCAATAGGTCTTACTCCCAGGAAAGTGTCTTTAGGACTGCAGCCTTAATAATCTTGTTTCTTATGAGCAACCTAAAGAGAATACAACAAAAGACTTTTAAAAAATATCCTCTAAATCAGAACCAATTTTTTAAAAAAATCCTCTAACTAAAAAAATCAGAATTATGTTCTGATTGACTTGGCTATAACAGTGTTTCTCCTTGGAAAGCAAATGACAGTCATGGAGTCCCCTATTCACTGTTGGTAGACTTTGGCCATGAGTTGTTAAGATGTTAACCTCTGTAGCCACTTTATTTTTTGGGTCAGGGTGTGCAAAAATCAGTTCTTTTCTTTCAGTGCCCTTATCAGATTCCAAGGTCAGAGCTCTTCCTAGTGTTTTCACCTCCAACCCTTTAACTGTGAGTGTCTCTTTCCTGTTTACCCTCCATGCCATTTTATTGCCCTGTGGGATGTTTTCCCTTTTTACAGCAGAGAGACGCCCTCCTTGTTTTTTTTTTCTCCCCTGGGATCTGCTGGCGTCTTTAAAAGCAGACCATCCTGTTTTGAGACAAAGTTCCTGTTTTGATGAGAACAATCATTTTGAGATGTTTGGAACAGCTTGTAAATTGAGACTCCAAAAAAATCCAATCATTGTTCCCCTTCCCCGGCCCAATTCTATTACCCATGACATTTTAAAATATTTTTCAAACTTTTAATGAATTGCATTCATTTTTTAATTTATCTACAAGAAGATTTAGAATTCTTAGAATTTATTCTAGTTTTTCCCCCTAAAATTCTTCTTAGAATTTATACAGTTAAAATGCTTAGCAGAGTAATTGCAAGCCTTCTTTTTGGAAAAGTCGTCTTGCTTTGCATAACATCCAGAAATACTGCATTTACTCAAATCTAATGCACTATCAAATCTAATGTGCACCCAGTAGTTAAAATCAAAATACCATTTTTACTCAAATCTAATTAACCATTGAATCTAATGCACACCCTGATTTTGGACTGAATTGGACTGAAAAAGGTGAGCGCTAGATTCGAGTAAATGCATTATAATAGTTACAGTTTTTTGCATCTCCCCACTGCATTGTAAGCTATAGGTCTCATCCTTTTCCTTCTTTGTGGTCCCTTTAAACAAAATAGGAAGAGTGGAAAACACCTGCAGAACTCGCAGCACATCACACATTTCCTGTTTACTTTAAAGGCACGGCAAGAAGGAGAAAAAAAATAATGTCAAAAAATATGGGACATGACAAAATAAAAGGTAAAAAACATTCATATATATATAACTTTCATGTGGTTAATTTTAAACACAATATTACTTGTTATTAAATTTAAAACTATTACATAAATCCTTATTTTTTTTCCTTGGTCTCAAAGCAGGTAGGAGGCAGGCTCACTGCCTTCACTTTCATTTCCACTTGCTTTTAGTGCATGGAAAGTGAACCACAAATTCCACAACGGCTTCACTATGGTGAATGGTGGGAAGGGGACAAAAGACTCGGACCAATGTGCAACCACATCTCTTTGTCACTCCCCATAGCTCAACATGAACAGATGCCACCCACTTGGAATGCTTTTTACAGAAGCCCCATTAAAAAAAATGGCAACTGCAAGTTCCTTTGGTTCCAAGCCAATCATAATTTTACATTGGGAAAACTTAAAGTTTTCATTGGGAAAACTTTGAAGCACATGGTTAACTCTTCTGCTGAACACAAGGAGACTTGAGGGTGCTGAATGTTCATTCAGTTTTGACTAGTTCAAAAATTTTTTGACAGGAAGGCCACATTATCTTTTTGATATTGTGTCAGCAGCCAGAAAGCTAATTTACATAATTTTACATAAATTTATTTACATAAATTTGAATAAATTTACATATCAGAATGTATTAGAGGCTTACCTGAGGGCCGGATAGAAGGATCGCAGTTTGGACACCCCTGGTCTAGCTGAAAGTTTAAAGACACCTGCTACTTAATGGTTGGCTTGGAGTCTCCAGGAATTTGCATCAATCTTTAGGTAGGTGCTGACAATTGATTCAAGTTGATTGATTGATTTTAATAAGAATTTATTGATTTTAATAACAGCTCTTGGCGAACATCCACATCAAGGAGGTGCATATTGCATGCTTTGCTCGGAGAGCGATAAGGATGCCTGGGAGAGGCATGGAAATTATTTTCCTCTTACCTTTCCTCTTAGGCCTCCTGGAGGCTCTGAGTCTCCCCAACCTTGTGCCTATTATATTTATATCTGGCATATATCTAAGGATTGAAAAGGGGAAAAATTGGTTCAAAAAGAGAAGGCAGGATCCTGGTCTCTTGATGGAGATCAGTTTGAGTGTTATCCTGTATGGTTCAATATATTTGTCCCTTGTATCAGTGAGATGTCCATTTTGTTCCATCCTACAGATCTTCCCACAAATATCCTTTTACAGCAAGGTTTTATTTCCATTTAGAGGAAGGAGCTCAACAGGCTGTGATTCAAAGCTCTCCAGACCTTCTCTGCAAATGCTCATCAATCATGGTTCTGAGCCTTGGTAATTAACTTCGCAGAGCCTTTATGGGTCAAAGTTACCCAGTCCCCAGCCTCCCACTTAAATCTTGTCACAGAAAGTCAATACATCCAGCTGAATAAATAATACCAAGCTTGCTACTGCTTCCTGGGTAAGTGATAAAAAGCTGATAGTACCATCATCTTTTAAAAGCATAGCCACCGGGGTGCACGCACATCAGCGGAGACTCAATGCCAGCTGAGAGTCCCTCTCCAAAGCCAAAAGGGTGTGACTTATTTCCCTGTTGACTTTACAACATAAATTAAACAGGCTTTCCTTTTAAAAAATTTCAAACACAAACCTAACCACTCAGCTGATGTCACTGAGCATGCATCGCATTCAGCCCCACTACTTTTACACCCGGTAGGGCTGAACGCCTGCAATTGTAAGATCAACCATCCTAAAACCTAATGGGCTGTTGGCATTTGCTGATGCTCTTTATCAAGCATCCTCTTCCACATCAACATCCTATTTGTGAGATCCCCCCCCCCAAATCTGTCCTTGCAAGTAGTTCTGCACAACATCCAACTTGATACATCATTATGAATCTCTGTCTCCTCGATGGATCTGCCTGAACTTGAAGTCCAATGTCAGTGGCCATGCTCAGATTATGGCCGGCACGTGAGAAGGATTCTCACATAGAAACTCACTGTTTGCAAATGACAGAAGAGAAAAAAAATGCAAATCTTGTTCATAATTAAAGAGATGAGAAAAGCTGGGAGAGCTTAATTATAATGGAGCCAGAGAAATTGCTTCCAGGGACCACATCCAGCCTGTGTGCTTTATGTTTGACACCTCTGGCCTAGCACATAGCATAGCCATGCATCATGCATGATAAGTTCTACATTAAAAATAATTAATTAATTAATTTTTGGCCCTGTAAAGTGTCCAGCAACTCACCCTCTTGGTTCTGCTTATGTTCCAGTCTGATTAAAGTTTCTTGGAAGCTTGAAGGCTTCCTTAAGGCATAAGTCTTGCGTAGATGTTATCAGACCATGTACTCTGACACCTGGTGGAGGGACAATGAGACGCTACCACCAACATGCTCCAAAGTCCAGCCACCATGAGTGTAGCATTTATCTGCAGTTATATTCTTGCCTTGGGGGGAATTCTTGCCATGGTTAGGAATCCTGAGCATCCAACACTCTCAAACATGGGGAAGCTCTTTCCCCAAATACCACACTGGTTATTGGAGTTCAATGCTGCAGCTATGGGTGCTGTCTGGGTGCTTTCCCATCCATTGAACTACATATTTGCTGAAGGTCTTCAGCAGTTTTCAGCAGTGATCGGTTGCGCTAGGAAGCCACAACAGTGAACCAAATATTTAATCTGCCCTTTCATGAGCCACAGCAACTTTCAAGTGACTGATCTGATTGTCTGGACGTTGCAAATTGCAAATATCCCAAATATCTGGACATTGCAAATTGCAAATATTCAGGTGTCAGTGCCCAAGTCCATGTCAACGTGCAGTAGGGTTGCAATAATTCTCTTCCACAAAACCAGGACAGGTCGCCCTGTCAAACTTACCAGTATGTGGATGTAATCCCCCCAAAATGGGACAGTCCTGGTTTTCCAGGACATACTGCAACTCTAACATACAGGAACCTATGGCCTGCTGCCATCAGCTAGCACTTTCCTGTAGGTAAGCCAGACTCCTCAATCATACAGAGGTCAATATTCATATTTGTCTTTCTTTCTGAAACAAAAAGTACAAATTTGCTAGAAAGTCATAAGACATCTTTACCTTCTGTGGTGGAAGCAGGTCGAGGGATTTGCCAACACCAGCCTGTGAAATACCTATAATATCCAATGATGACCTTGTACAGGATTCCCAGTGGTGCAAAACACCTTACTCTGTTCACAGAAAGCCAGATTGTATGTTACCAAAGAAGCTGTGATTTTGTGCACAGGAACTACATGAAAGCAATATACATTTTTTCCATTAAATGCACCATAGATTCATTGCAATGGAAGGCACCTGGAGAGGACGGTGACCCAGCAGGAGTGCTAATGTGCAGAAAGACCAATCTTTTCTTGCACTTTCATGACCTCTTGCTATACTGCTGGAGGCAATGTTCTGAAAACATCCCTATATCATGCTGTATAAGAACAAGGTGACCACGTAGACAACAGCAGCTATTTTTGGAACCTCTGTATGAGGGCCTGTGGGAATTAGGGATCAAACTGGATCATACGAGGTGTGATCAATAAGTATCAGGACTGGTACTATAAAAAGAAAACTACAACACATAACAATTTGGCATTTAATCTCCTTCAAAGTAGTCCCCTTTGGAAACCACACGCTTAATCCAGTGCTGTTTCCATTGATGGAAGCATTCCTGGAACTCGTTTTCTGGGATCATCATCAGCTGCCTCGTTGCATTCACTTGGATTTCCTCAACGTCCTGAAATCTTCTCCTTTCAAGTGGAGTTCAATGATTTGATTTTTGGAAAGAGGAAAAATTTGCATGGGGCAAGATCTGGGGAATTCGGTGGCTATCGGACCTGGGGGATGTTGTGCTTTGCCAAAAATGCTGCACAAGCTGCACTGAATAGGCAGGTGCATTGTCATGGTGCAATTGCCACTCTTTGGACGCATGCAGTTCTGGCCCTTTCCAATGAATAGCATCTTACAAATGCCGCAACACATCACAGAAGTACTACTTGTTTACTGTCTGATCAAATGGAGCATACTCATGATGAACAATCCCCTTGTAGTCAAAGAAAACGGTTAGCAGTGTCTTCATGTTGCTTGACTCATTCATGCTTTCTTCGGTCTCAGAGTGGTTGGGGTCTTCCACTGCGAAGACTGAGCCTTGGTTTTGGTGTCATAGCCATAGACCCACAATTCATCACCCATTATGTCCATTTTCAAAAAGTTTTCATTCTTCTCAACATAATCAGGGAGATCTTGCACAACTAAAACCTGTGTTTCTTTTTGGTCAGCTGAAAGCAGTATTGGCACAAACTTGGCAGAAATGCATCTCATACCCAAATCTTCAGTGAGAATGGATCGAACTGAACTGTAACTAATCTGCAATGTTTTCTCAGTTCTACAGGTTGCGGGTCTCCCAGAACGTTCGTCACTGTTGACATTTTGTCAGCCGTCCTAGAAACGTCTGAACCTCTCGTACACTCATGTGCGGCTCATACACTCCTCTCCATACACTTTCTGCAACTTTGTGTAGGTCTCTGTGCAGGTATCGCCAAGCTTTTGGCAAAATTTGATGCAGATTCTCTGCTCAACTTTCTCTGTCATGGTCAATGCGATGACCACATGCTACTTTCAAGCATGTGCTGTAAAAAGAAGAAGTGAGCTAGGATGTTAAAACTTAGTGTGCATGCACGGTTGGGGTCAAGGTCAATCTGTGCCAAGTGGCTTCACTCTGCTTTTTTTAGCTCCTTTTCGATAGCACCAGTCCTTATACTTATTGATCACACTTTGTATACTGGTTATCCTATATATCATGGATCTGTGGTGGTGAACATTTTGCCTCTCCTCAAAAGACCTGAATACAGTTATAGCACTACACAATGTATACAAGTCATATCAAACTGTTCTGCTTCCAGTACTGCTGTATGTATTTAACGTGACCAAAAGCTAATAAAAAATTTTGTCATGTGTTTCGCCTCTTCAAGAGACTTGAAACCCTTTCCCTGTCAACTGGTTTTTTGTAGCCCACTTTAAAAAGAGTAAACAGGAGCAGAACCAATGCAGTCCTACACACAGGGAATGTGGAATGGGGGGGTCAAACTGTATACAATTGCAAACTAATTATCAACTGATTTTTCACAATTGGTTTTATCAATGTGAATCAGATTAGACTAAATTAAAAAAAACCATCTCATTAGATTTAAAAGTAGCCTTTTAACCATGGTAATGTAGCAGCCAGGCAGTTAATCAACCTCCCTCTCTGGGGCTTAGAAAAATGTTGTTGCAGCTGGAAAGCAGACCTTTCCCTTCCCCCTGGAGCACACAATAAAATGCAAAGCTTTGGGGAAGTGTATGTGGTTCCAATGGATGCATTTTTGCCATGGGTGCATCTGTTTTGGGGGGGGGGGAGGTAGGATAGGATGGGGTTGTTGATAGATGACATCAGTGAATGGAAAGATGCTCACAGAAAACAATGCAGGGTGCAATGTTGTGCATAGGTGAGACTGAAGGTTTCAGTGTTTCTATATGTTCTGGTGTGATTTCAACTTATTCCATTGATAGAGTTGTCTTTCTATAGCCTCTGGTCCCCAAACTGGTCTTTTTGCTCCTCTTTTACAGGTCATGTTAAATGTTGCTATTTACCTCTCCCCCCCCCCCCCCCAAATCAAATCAAAACAAAAAAAAACTTGTTGGGAAAAGCAGAATATCAATCATTTAAATTGATGGATGAGATTTTTTTTTTTAAAGCAGGAAGGTAGTATTTTTTAAAAAATTGAAAGACAGGGAAATTTCCAAGCAATATTAAAGTTATTAATGAAAAAAGAAAAGTTAATGCCTAGTTTATTAGAACCTGAAAAAGAACATCTCATACCAGACCAGAAAGTGCATCCTGAAGGACTTGCCTGTTCTTGCAGAGCAAACCACAGTCTGGCTCATCTCATACATGACCTTTTGACAAACCACAACACCGACACACCGACAAGTCCAAGCAGCCAGCCGGTTAATGCTGTGGCCCATTTATGTTTGGGGAAGAAATTGCTGAACTTTTGGTATGGAAAGCTCTATTAGGTGGATCTGTTCAAAGGAGCAAAAAGGAGAATTATTTTCCCTTATCCTCTATAAGCCAACCACTCTGTAATGTGACTCCTTCGACCCACACCTGCTCTGTAGGGGCTCAATGAAAAAGGGGCAGGGAAGCTTTAAAAAAGATACAGGATCTGGCGCATACTGATGCCACCAGATATAATAATATCCCCTCTCTGCCCAATTTTGGGAGGGGAAAATCCTGTTGCCACCTACCTTCCTCTTGCCCTATAACCACCTCTCCCCAACCCCAGATCCCCATGCTGGTTGAGCTCAGCCAGCACAAATGGTTGGCTTATTGGCACAGCGAGGCCAGCATGTTCATGTGACAATCTAATAATTGCAGTTATTTAGGCAAGAAAGTGCTTTATGCCACTTTCATGATGACGAAAAGGACTTGGGTTGGCCCAACTAAAGGTAGGATTACATACTTAGTTATGCATGAATTCAATTAACCTGGAAAACCTTAGGAATATAAAATAACTTCATTTTTGTTATTGATTGATTGATTTGATTTGATTTGGACTCCCCCTTTCTCCCAAAAGGGCATCCAAGGTGGATGATACATCTCTGCTACTTCACAAATAATTTTCCTTCTTTGGAGTAAGTGGAGTCTAGTATGCTGCAATAATATATTAGATTTACCCTACAATCCAGAGTAACTACAGGAGCACATAAGAGACTTGCCCTACAATCCAGAGTAACTACGGGTGCACGTAAGAGACATTACGTGTACCCGTAGTTACTGCACCACTAGTGAAAACCTATGGGAAATTCATTTTGCAATCCAGAGCAAATTGTTCTTACACTGGAGCAAGGACTTCCCATAGTTACTCTGGACTGCACCCATTACGTGCACCCATAGTTACTGCACCATTTAGTGCAAACCTATGGGAAATTCATATTGCAATCCAGAGGAAGTTGTTCTTACACTGGAGCAAGGACTAGTTACTCTGGATTGCACCCTCAGACAAAATCTTCCCAAAACTAATCTCTGATTTTTAGATGCTTGGGTAGTTTTAATGTGTGTTAATTAACTCTCTAGAAATTGTTCATTTTGGAAGGGAACTCTGTTAAGCTACCACAAATGTCAAAAGTTCTTCACTATCCTGATACTTATATAATTGTTCTATACAAACACCCACACACCGGAATAGACCTAAACCACCCAAAACTGCATATGTGAGTCATGGCACATTTTTTATTATGCAGAATTCTGTCCAGAATTTTATTCCCAGAAAGGCTTTATAATATCAAATTTAAGTTGTGGGTGTTGCTTTCTAAGGGATTGTGATTTTAAAAACAAACTGCTGAGTCTTATATGGGCTACTTGCCTTCAAGAGCTCATGCACGTTCACTTCTGCAACCACATAGAGCTCATCGGACCCATGAACGAGCATGAGGAGGCCAGGGGGAGTGGGGATTTCTTCCCAGGCACCTGGCAAAAATAAGCAAGCCATAACAAGCTCACATCAAACAATCAAGGCAATGTGTTGTTCTGTACCCAAGATGTCCTTTGCCATCAAAGAAAAATCATCCATAATTATGACACATCAGATTGTTTGTGATGGTGTGTAATTTTGTACCTGTGTCTCTTTTCTGCCATGATATATCCCATCTGAGCAGTGGAAGTTGTATAGTTTTGAAGAGCCCATAATGTTTCAGCTCACAGATTTCCCATAGGTTTAAAGTGCAGTGGTTGCAAGCTCTTGCATGCTGAGTAGTGAAAATCCCCCACCTGCCATTTCCTCTATTCAGGGCGAAATCCAGAGTAACTAGGGGGAGTCCTTGTTGTAAGAACAAGTTCCTCTGGATTGCAATATGAATTTCCCATAGGTTTTCACTAGGTGGTGCAGTAACTACGGGTGCAGTGCACGTAATGTCCCTTACGTGCTCACGTAGTTACTTTGGAGTTGGCTGGCAGTTCCATATTGGAGCCATTGGAGGGCCTAGAAGCCTCTTCTGGGTCTTGATGGGCCAACAACCCACTCTTCGGGCCTCCATGGGTTCAGAATGGCCTGGAAGCATCTGGAAGCTTCCAGTTTGAATGGAAGTCACCATTTAATCTAGGTGACACTGAGACACATTCAAAAAAACCTTTTGCGTGGGCAGGACATGTGTGTGCATTTTCATGTGCACATGCAGAAGAACCATGGAAGTCCAGCAAATAATTTTTACATAAGACCATGCCATGGCATGATCCCAGCACCAATCCTAATATTGCATTCCATTATGGATGTTATTATATTTGACTTTTTTATCATTAGCTGTCCAGCACTGCAGCTACACTGAATAAGAGATATAAATGCATGAACTAAATATATAATGCACATGAAAAAGGAAGGCTGGAAAGCTTTTTTTAAAAATTGTTTTTCAGCTGAGATATCCGTATTACCCATGAAACATAACATCGATCTTTATGTAGTCCTAGTGGCACTTTGCCACTGCTTTAAAGTAAGCAGAGAAAAATAAATGATTTTACAAGCACCGAGGTACACAGTAGCCTTCTTAATGGTGATTGGAAGTCTTGCTACTTGTCATAAAATGTGGCTGGCTACATGGCCCATTAAATCGAAGCATAACATGCATCTTATAAACTCATGAACATTTGTTCTTTCCAATAAACTAGTGAGCCATAAACTCCAGTTTGTCACCCAAATAGGGATTTGTATTTTTTACCGTACCCAGTGGCATAGCTGGGGGGGACGGGAGTACATACGCCTGGGTACCACACCATGAGAGGAGGTAAAAAAACACACTTTGTTGCCAGAGCACAATACCTTCTGCTCCCAGACCCCCCCCCCCCAAAAGCGCAGTCATACGTACAGAGTGGTGTGCAACAGCTCTGAATGCCCATAGCATGGAAATAATTGGCAGTACTACCATTACATCACCAGGTTAGCTACTCTCAGGGGTTGGGGTGTGACATCAAGAGTCATAGCCATAGATGCCAGAGGGGCCAGCTGCACCACTGGCCTGACCTAACAGCATCTCAGAGATAGTGCAATCCTATCCCCTGGTTAGTGCAAAAACTAGATCCAGAATCACATCCTAACTGCCCCTCCTTTGGAACTGGGGTGTGCATTTGTTAGAATGCACATGTCTCCACAAAGCACATACCCTGAACAAGAGAACTAAGGTTTCTAGCTGTCTTCCTGTCCATGCATGAATCTGTCTTCTAGTTCCATGCATGAATCATTGCTCTTCAAACCAACAAGTTGTTTACACTTTTCAGAGGATTAAACAACCTTCTGGGTCCTCAAGGGACCCAATTCCCCAGGGGTCACTCACGGCAGCTACCTTGAGAAAGGTTTGGGACAAGAGGAACCTGGAAACCCAGAAGAAAACAAATCATGCGCAGAGAGAGCACTTAATTGTTTTCAGTGTTTAGTCAGGAGATGTCAAAGTGTCCTGTGGGGTTGCATTGCTTTGGGGAGATCAGGGATGGCTTAGTGTGTCACAGAGGACAAAATAAGAGGATATTATGGCAATACCTGCGACTGTCACAATTCAGGCCTGTGCATTCTTAAGCAGCACAGATGTATCCTTTTTGGAAGAAGGGGATGAAAGAACGAACGAACGAACGGGTGGGTGGGTGAGTGGGATGAATAGGGGGCAAGCAACATCTAGAAATAGTTCAATCATCTCAGACACCCATTCTCAGACACCCATTCTCACCCTTTCACATGCTCACATGTGGTGCGCCTTTCACCTGCTCACAGCTCAAACCTATGCCGCTCCCCTTGAGGCCATGCAGTGGTGCCAAATCAGTAACCTGTGGGGGTGTTTTTGCATATTAAGGCTTCCTTGACATAAAAGAAAATCTGTACACCGCCACAGCAGACACCAACTTGGACCTATGCCAGCAATAATACTGGTGTAAGTCCGAGTTGACCTGTGAAGATGGATCCGATCTAGGAAAGGGGTTAGGATTCATCTGACATCAGCCCCAGTGAAAACAATGAAACTTAATTCTGAGTCATGGTGACCATATGTCCTGTTTTTCCAGGACATGTCCTCTATTTTAGCCACATGTCCTGGAAAAAATTTCCTGATTTTGGAGACTGAATTGGGCTGGAAAAGGTGAGCGTTAGATTTGAGTAAATACAGTATTTCTCCTCCAGAAAACTGATATACAAGTGTCCACACCTCGAAAATAAAGTTTGTACCCTTTTTCTCTGCAGCCAGAGAAAAGGGTGTCTCTGTGTTACCAAGTTTCATGGTACGGTCCTAGCAGGCAACACTGATTGTGTGCTCACTGTGGGCCTTGTAGCACAACAGGAGAGCACCGCAGGTCTCACTGACATCAGATTTCAGTAATACAAATGCTGCCTTTTGCACCTGCAGAGGTTCCTTTATGAAAACCTGACCAAACCGGAAAGAACAGCACCGCGAGCTTAGCAGAGGCACAAAGACTGTTGTGAAAGGTCAACTCCGCACATGCTCTGCCATGCGCGATGTCCACAAGAAAGGCTCAGAAGGACGGAGAATTATGATTCAAACATCTGCGGCTCTCAGGGTGGTCACTGGTTCTGCGCATTTGATGTTGCATCACCACCACAGTTGGGGACCAGCCTGAAGGAATGCGAGAGGATGTGGTGTGTCACAATCTGTAGACTTTGTGAATCATTCACAAGATCGGCTTGCCCCCTTGCATGCCTTTCAAAACAAGTCAAGCTGCACTGAATGCAACACAAATGACTCCTACCAATTAGACTTAAGAGTTAGTTGATAGTATGATTTGGCATACAATTTATTCCAAGCTGTTCTGGGTGTTCTACAAGGCTCTCCCTTCACATTTTAATTCCCACAACGACCCTGCGAAGTGTTAAACAGACAGGTTGTGGCTGCAATTCTAACTCCTGGTTATGCTACCTCAAGTCCTGGCACAAGTGCTGTAGTTGCAGTGGTGTTGGAAATTTGGATAAGCACCTTTGGGCACTTATGGGGTCCTTAGTCACTTATGGGTGCCCCCACACCAGGTGGTGTCTTCAACAATGCAGGTGCACTGCATGAAAGGGACTGAGGCTGCATGCTTTCCACATGTCAAGACTCGGAGCTGGAATGATGCCAAGGTCTGTGCTTTCCTGAGATACATCCTATATAAACGAACATGCTCAGCACATTGCTGGGATTTGCAGATGCTCTGACGGTTTCTTTTTATCAGTGGCAGCCCTTATTTTGGAAGTTCCTGTGTGCCTTCAGATAGAGAAGACTGCCTGCTGCCTGCTGAGTCGGGCTACTAAACCAGCTCAGTATTGTCCACATCATCCGACATCAGTTCCCAAAGGTTTCAGGCAGGGATTTATTTTTTTTAAAACTATGGTCTCCTCTGAATTTGGGGCAAGCTTTTCAGAAAGCATTTCAGGCATAGCAGTTTTCTTTCCCCTCCTGCGTATAGTACATGCTGCTAAAATGGAATTTAATATTTAATGGCTGCAATCCTAACCACACTTTCCGGGGAGGAAGCAATATTGGATTAACTTCTGAGTAGACATGCTAAATGAAAGCAATCAGATGTCTGTTGAAACATTCAGTTGAAAGATTCTTAGCCTGCAATCCAGTCCAACACACCAGCATATATCAAACTGTGGGTCAGGACCCACTAGGTGGGACATAAGCCACTTTCAGGTGGGTCCCCATTCATTTCAATGTGCATTTTATTTCTATATGTCAGACTTACAGTACAATCCTAAGCCTGTCTACTCAGAAGTAAATCCTATTGTCTTCAATGGGGCCTGCTCCCAGGAAAGTGTGTTAGGCTGCAATCCTAAAGACACTTTCCTGAGAGTAAGATCCATTGAAAAAAATGGGGCTTACTTTTGAGTAGACTTGGTTAGGATTGTGCTCTTAACATACCATGGTACGTTGACTGCATTTGGGGAAATGTTACAGATATTAATTTTAAATTTAAAAGTAAATTTACTTTAACAGGCTACACCATATTCTCTTAACAACAATAGTCAATGGGGCTTATCCCAAAGTGCGGATAGGATCGCAGACTCTGAAATGTTTGGGGATTTTTTTATTCAACAGATCAGTAACTGCTTGAGAAGATTAGAAGGGGTCTTCTTTATTTTAAATTATTTTTTAACTTATTATAAACTTTTAAATTACATTTGATTTGTTCATTTGTTAAAGTTTTTCCTGCATGATGGGGTCACATCTTGCCATGACATCACATCCAGATTAGTGTCATCACTGCTGGTGGATCCAGGACAGATCCTGATTCTAAAAAGTGGGTCCCCGTGTTAAAAACTGTACTGTACACTACTGTACACACACTTGCATGGGAGTGAATCTCGAGCTGAATAAGATCTACTGATGTGTAATCCATGCGTAGGATTGTGCTGTTAACACCACAAGTGTATAATGTACAGAGGGCCAAAATAAGGTCAGGAATGTAAACATTAAGAACCCAAAGACCACAATGATGGCGCTGCTTTCTGGACACACCTTATAGAATAGACCCTGTGAACTCAAGGCGCACCCAGCAGGCAAAGTGAAGCATGTGGCCATATCAAATGTGGGAGGTATCCTCTGGCAGTGACCCATAGCATGCAGAAAGGGCCATGCGCACAGGAATGTCCTTCTTTTCATCTGTGAATGGCTGGAGGAGGTGGACTGACGTTCAAGGAATCACACTTGCATTTAACTTCTATTGCAACAAGAGCTTGCAGTTTGACTTCCACTCACATTGTATATACGTGCTGCCCTTTCTCCAAGAAGCACAGTGACTTCCCCATCCTCACAACAATTCTATAAAGTTCCTATGAGGCCAGTGGCGTAACTGGCAGAGGAGGAGGTTTAAGGACTCTATACTACCAATAAATACATTGTGAGCCCCCTCCTATGTTTCTAAGGATCTGTAGACCTGATCCATTATAATCACTGGGGTTTACTCCCAGCTAAACATGAAAAGGATTGCAGCCACAGGGCCCAATCATATCCAAATTTGCAGTGTGGATACAGCTGTATCGGGGGGATGTGCAGGGTCCCCCCATATGTCCTCTTTTTCCAGGATGTCCTCTTTTTTAGCCTCATGTCCAGGAAAAAAATTTTCACTGTCCTATTTTTCCTTGTGCACAGGTAACATATAGCCTTCTTGTAATTAATAAATTGTAAGTAATAAATTATGCATAATAGTTTAAAATTTAATAATAAGTCAATTTAGTGTTAATTAACCACACAAAAGCAGTGTGGAGGAGCGTTTTTAGCTTTTATATTGTCATATCCTACATTTTTCTTGGGTGCCCAACATTTTGGGAGAGGCTTGTCCTCTTTTGCAGTTATGACATCTGGTCACCCTGGGCATGTCTGTGTCCTGCAGTAGGGGACTGCACACAGAGGTCTCCTCCAGGTAAGAGAACATTATTCCTTTATTAGTGAAATATACCTGCTGTTACAGGAATAAAATTTAAAGAATTTCAAACCCCTGTGCACCATCCTCCCATGCACCATCCCCTGTACCAGCCCACCTCATCCACCCTGTTAACCATCCCCCTTCCCATGCACCATCCCTCCTTGCATAGGCTGAAATCCTAAAGACACTTTCTTGGGAGTAAGACCTATTGAACACAAAAGGGCTTACTTTTTAGTAGACATGGTTAGGATTGTGCTCATAGGTTGCCCCGAGATAGGTGGACCTGGGCTGCCCCAGTTGGGCCAGCCTAGGCAGTTCAGGAGAGGCATGTCAAGGGCATGTTTAGCATTGTCTAGGCAGAGCAGTTACTCTGTATTCAGAGCCTGTTTCCAGGGCAGAAATGCCCTCTTCCAGCTCCTCAGTTATACCACCTCAGGAGCAGGTATAGTAATGAATAGACCCAAAGGGGTCCATGATAAAGAATGGCACCAAGCACCAAATTGGCCAGTCTTCCACGATAAGTATAGGACAAAAACACATTGCACCCCTTTTCAGCCCCTTAAGGATTAAATTTCTCCATTGAGTCCAATGAAAAGGCACAGCCAATACGATTGGATCCAGCTGGCGTTGCAGAGCTGGGCTAGTAAGGACAGGAGCTCACCCTGCCTTGAGGGGTCGACCCGGGTCTAGAACCCTGGCCTGCTGGTTAACAGGCACTATGGTATCATGCTCAGCGCTGCATATGCTGCATGAGAAGCATGAAAGCCTGGGTTGGATTGTTATGGAGGATAGGCTGTTACCCAAGCAGCAAATCCCCCCTCTCCACGCCACTGAATTAGTCCAATGGAAAGGCAGAGCCAATACGATTGGATCCAGCTGGCGTCGCAGAGCTGGGCTAAGGACAGGAGCTCACCCTGTCTTGTGGGGCCGACCCGGGTCTCGAACCCTGGCCTGCTGGTTAACAGACACAGCGTCTTAACTGCTTGTGCCACCCACAGCTAGATAGATAGATAGATCTATATCTATATATATCATTATATACGGTATATGTAATTTCACAGTATCATTTTATATGTGTGTGTTACTGTGACATTGTGTGAATGCATCAGTGCATATATACATGTAAAATGATATAGTGTCTTTGGCTTTTATTTTGACATGTCCTACATTTTTCCAGGGTGTCCTACATTTTGTCCGCTTTTTTGTTCTGACCTCTGATCCCCTTGGCGTAAGGAGGGGGGCTCTTGCACCCCAGAGTGTGTCCCCCCCCCAAAAAAAACTCCTTGCTTGGCCCCCACCCAGCAACGCCTCCCCGTCCAGCAAAGTGAGTCCTTTGACCCTCCATAGCCCTGCAGAGCAGCAGCAGCAGCAGCAGCCCCTCCCTCCCCTCCCGCTGAGCCGCTGTCGCTGCTTGTTTGCGCGCGGCTGATCCGGAGCGGAAATTCCTTTCCGTTTTTGTGAATGACAAACTCATTAACAATTCATCCCCGCAACCTGTTCCAGCCGCCCGTCTCCATGGCGACGGGACGTTCCACGGCCGCTGATTGGCTGAGAGCGCAGAATGTATCCATTGAGGACGTTCCAAGCTGTATCCATTGAGGAACTGGCGAGGGGGAGGGGAGGAGGGGACGATTAAAAGGCATCACATTCAGCACATCCAAGAGAAGCGCTTCGCAGGAAGAGGAGCTGCAGGGGAAGGAAGGGGATGCCCAAGGGGGGTGAGAAGAGCTGCAGCACCACCTCTCCCACCCCACTGCAGCCCCCTCAGCTGGGATTCACTGGGGAAGGGAGGCCCAGGAGGGGGGAAGCCCCTCTTCCACTGGATTGCAGCCCCTCTAGCTAGGATTTCCTGGGCAAGGGGTACTGTTGCAGGGTGGAAGACCCTCTCCCGTTAATTGCATCGCCTTCCAATCGATGCAATAGGATTGCTGCCTCTCCAACAGGGATTTAATGGGGAAGGGGATGTCCAGGCAGTACTGAACTTGTGCAGGGTGAAATCCCTCTTACATTGATTGCATTGCTTTCCAATTCCTGAAATTGGATTGCAGATAGGATTGAAGAGGAGGCTTACTGGGAAAGTGGTCCTGAACTGGTGCACGGTGGAAGCCCCATTCCCACTAGATTGCAGTCCCTCCAACTGGGATTTACTGGGGAAAGGGATGCCCAGGCAGTACTGAGCTGGTGCAGGGTGTCATCCCCTCTTCCATTGACTGCATCTCCTTCCCATTCATGCAATAGGATCGCAGCCTTTCCAGAGGGAGGGATTGAAGGGGATGTCCAGGAGGGGGTGGAGGGAGTAGGCAGGGCTCCTCATCCCCAGTAGGGTGTCATCCCCTTTGCAACCCACTGCACTTCTTGCTCCAGAGGAGTGGGGTGCAGTGAGGGGCTGCTCGACAGGGTGCAGATCGGTGGGTGCAGCCCCTCTTTTCCTTCCCCATGCTGGATACTCTCAGACCCCCCGCCGGGCGGTGGATGGCGCTGGGGAAGCCGGTGTCGTGGCTGAAAGAGCAGCTGGATCGGGGCCACGAGGGGCTGCTGCTGATGGACTGCCGCCCGCAGGAGCTGTACGAGTCTTCGCACATCGAGTCCGCCGTCAGCGTGGCCCTCCCGGGGCTGATGCTGCGCAGGCTGCAGAAGGGCAACCTCCCCCTCCGAGCCCTCTTCGCCCGCGGCCCCGACGACAGCCACAGGGAGGGTTTCGCCAGGCGCTGCCGCACCGACACCCTCGTCCTCTACGACGAGAGCAGCGGAGACCCTCACCCAGGCCAAGACCCCGATCCGCACCCAGACCGACCCCCCGGGGGCACCGGGTCCGTCCTCGCTCTTCTCCTGCAGAGGCTCCAGGACGACGGATGCAGGGCTTTCTACCTGGAAGGTAAGCAATGTGCACCCTCCATCCCCCCTAACACCCAGCCCTGGAAACCTCTGCCCCCACCAGCATCTGCACCCTGAAACCCCCCCCCCGGCATCCAGTCCCCCACAGCACCCAGCCTTGGGAAACTCTGCCACTCCTGGACCCTACCACCCCCCCCCAACTTCTGGACCCTGCATCCTACACCCCCCAGCACCCAGCCCTGGAAACCTCTGCCCCCTCCCCAGCATCCAACCCCTGGAGACTTCACCCCCCCAACTTGCAGCCCCCACCCCAGATCTAGTTCCTGGACCCTCTGTTTCCCCCCCAGCATTCAACCCCATCACCCCCAACTTTTAACCCCCGGACCTTCCACCTCCCAACTTGCAGCCCTCCAAGATCTAGCTCCTGGAACCTTTATTCATACCCCCAACATTCAACCCCCATCACCCCCAATCTAAGATCTTTCTGCTCTCCCCCCACACAGCATCCAGCCCCTGGACCCTCTATCTGTCCCAACTTGCAGCCTTCCTCAAGATCTAGTCCCTGGACCCGTTATACCTCCCAGTATTCAACCCCATCATCCCCTCCCTAGCAGCCAGTCCCCCTCCCAGAAATCAGCCCCAGGAGACCCTGCTTTCCCCTCCAACATCCAGCCCCAGGACCCTCTACCCTCCAACTCGCAGCCCCCCGCCAGGATCCAGCCTTTGAACCCTCTGCTCCCCCCAGCATCCAGTCCCCCTGCCAAAAAACAGCCCTGGGAATCTCTGCCCCCCCCCAGCTTGCAGCCCCACGATCTCCCCCTCCCCCAAGCTTGCAGCGCCCCCCTCCCCAGAATCCAGTCTTGGGACCCTCCACCCTCAACTTGTAGTCCCCCCCAGCATCCAAAACTGGTTCTCTTCTCCAATACCCCCCCAGGCCCTCCACTGTCTGTCCCCCTCTCCAGCATCCACCCAAAGTGCCTTCCTCTCCCCCACCCCCAGAGAGCGTCTAGACTGCAGCCCCCTCTGTCTGGGCACCAGCCGCCCTCCTCCCCCCTATTCTAGGGCACTGAGTGTTGCCAGATGGCTGGAGATCTGGGAAAGGGAAGCCTCTTTGATCCCCCCCAAGGGAGAAGGACACCCCCTGGCCTGACTAGGCTATGCCCCTTGATGGAGCTTGGCAAAGGTTTGCCCTTTCCTGGGGGTGGGGGGGGGGCGGGAATCCAGGCTCCAAATCCAGGTGTCTCTGAGACTGCCATCCTGTACTACACAATTTCCTCAACAGGACTTACTTCTGAGTAGATATATCTAGGATTGTGACCTGACTCCCTAGTAACCTCAGCCCAGATTTCAGAGTCAAGGGGGCAACCCCTGGGGAGGGGTGCTCAGTCTAAGATTAACAGACCCCATTACAGATTAACACTGTTCCTAACAGATTAACTCTCTAAGAGCACAATCCTAACCATGTCTACTCACAAGTAAGCCCCATTGTGTTCAGTGAGTCTTACTCTCAGGAAAGTGTCTTTAGGATTGCAGCCTTATTCCCAGGAAAATGTCTTTAGGATTGCAGCCAAAATCACTGAGGTTGCTGCAGTCCTGTCTTTATTTACTTGAGAGGAAGCCCCAGTGAATCTAATTGGATTTACTTCTGAGTAGACATGAGTAGCCCAGGACTTACTTCTGAGTAGACATATCTTGGATTGTGACCTGACTCCCTGGTAATTTCAGTCCAGATTTCAGGGTCAAGGGGCCAGCCCCTTGGGGGGGATCTGAGTTTAAAGTTACCAGACCCCAAATGGCCAAAATACAGTGAATCTATAAGCTCTAAAAATTTACTTGAGAGTAAGCCCCATTGAATCTAATGGGACTCATTTTTGAGTACACATGGATTGGGCCTTGATTTAAATTTTTCTGACTAAAGGGAAGTTGTTCCAGACCTGGTTACCCTTAAGGGCAGCTGATAATCCTATTACCTCCTGCCTGCTTTGTTTGAAACTCCAGAGCCACTTGTAAAACCTCTTTAAACTATGGATAGGAAATGGAATGGGGGGAGAGGTTGTGGCTATTGAAAACCAGACAGATCAGTGGGACTAGAGGAAGGGGGAAAGGTTTCCACAAATTTAGGGTTGTTTCAAAGAGAATATCGTGCAATAGTTGATAATATTTGCAAAACTCCCATATTGGTATATTGCAGTCAACTGAAAAACAAACAATTTTCTTATCTATAATAGTATTCCAGATGTCTCGGATACCATTTCAGAATGGAGCCATCTTGGCTGGATACTGTAATAAATAAATAAATAAATACAGTAACAAATATTCCAGATGCCATTCCAAATGGCAGCAAAAACATCTGGAACATCTACATCAGGAAGGTGGCCTGCTTTCTAGAGGGACTGACCATGGAGGAAGAAATATTTGCAGGGTTTCCTATTATTTCCGAGTATCTGGGTTCAGTATGTTTTCTCGGAAGTGTTCTTTTATGGATAGGGTTGCCATAATTCTCAAGGGTTGCCACAAAATCTAGACAGGATTCATTCCTGACCCATTTGCTAGTATGTGAACACAATCCCCAAAAATGGGATTGTCCCTATTTTTTTGGACATATGGCAACCCTATTTGCTGGGGTTGCTGAACCCCAAAGGGTAGACAGTGTTGATCCCCAAATTGATTTATGTGACTTTCAAGTTCTGCGCCTTCCAAAGTTAGGATATGGGTAATATGTAATATGATCACTAATCCAAACAATATTTTTTCCCATTCCTTGATTTTCTTTCCAGGTGGTTTCAGCAAGTTCCAGGCAGAATATGCCCTACATTGTGAGACTAATCTTGACAGCTCAAGTAGCAGCTGCTCTCCCCCTTTGCCGGTGCTGGGTTTAGGGGGCCTCCGAATCAGTTCAGACTCCTCTTCAGACATCGAATCAGACATTGACCGTGATCCAAACAGTGCCACCGACTCAGACAGCAGCCCACTCTCCAACAACCAGCCTTCCTTCCCAGTGGAGATCCTACCTTACCTCTACCTGGGATGTGCCAAGGATTCCACAAACCTGGATATTCTAGAAGAGTTTGGCATTAAATACATCTTGAACGTCACCCCCAACCTGCCTAACCTATTTGAAAACGCCGGCGAGTTTAAATACAAGCAGATCCCCATCTCGGATCACTGGAGCCAAAACCTGTCCCAGTTTTTCCCTGAGGCCATCTCTTTTATAGGTGAGATGTTCATTGTGCTTCCCCTCTCCCCCCTCCCTGCCCCCCCAAAATTGCCTAATGTCTTTTATCATTACTAGTGTCCAATTATTATTTGCATTGCATGGGATGCTGTTTTCCACACTCAGAGCTCAGATTCAGAACTAAACAAATTTTTCGTGGATTTAACAAAGTCTTGCTGCTTACTCAATGATTGTCAAGTAAAGTTAATATTTCACTGTTGAATAGTTTCTTTGTCAGGCTATCAGAATGTCTTGTGTGGCCTGTTCAGGCTGACCATACCCATAATCAAAAAAGAGGACATGAGTTCCCCAGAATGTAGGACATCTAGGAAAAAATGTAGGATATAAAAAAAGTTAAAACTCATTCTTATTTATATATATATAAACACACACACACACACACTATATTTACTCAAATCTAATGTGCTATTGAATCTAATGCATACCCTGATTTTGGAGACTGAATTTGGCTGAAAAAGGTGAGCATTAGATCGGAGTAAATACAGTATGCATGTGTGTGTGTATGTGTGTGTGTATGTGTGTGTGTGTGTGTGTGTGTGTGTGTGTGTGTGTGTGTGTGTGTGTATATATATATATATATATATATATATATATATATATATATATATATATATATATATATATATATATATACTGTGCGTACATACACACATACAGTACATATATATACACATACGCACATACTGTATTTACTCAGATCTAATGCTCACCTTTTTCAGCTCTCTCTCATATATATATATTTGAATATCATTAAATTTGACACCATTGCATATAATTTATTTATTGCAAGAAGTCTACATGCTGCCTGCTTACAAGGAAAAGGAGGACAACGAAGTTTTTTTGAAGGCTAAAATCCAGGATATGTCCTGGAAAAATGGGGCATATGTTCATGCTGTGTCTGATGCACTTTGAAAAACAGTAGACTTGTTTCTTTTTTTCTGCAGGGGAGAAGTTTCTCCAAAATACTGGTCCAGGCTTGTGTAGTAATCCAAATTTGACCTGCTTCCTCAACCTAGTTACTGTAAACCTAAGCCTCTTTTGTTGATTCACGGCTTTGGTTTAAACAGTTCAGTGATTGTATAATTTTTTTCAAGTGCCAATCCAATGACATGTTTGCCCCCCTCAAAAAAAAGTGTCACTTAAACAAAGATACCTGCTCATGAGTAAACTTAGAATAGCCCTTGCAGGGTCTCTTTCCCTTTGTGAAATACTTTCTTGTTAGGGAGGGTCACTGAGTTATCTGTCCATGAATCCTGTGCTGTAATCTGATTGAATGATGCTGGTAATAGAGGCAGAATGTAGGTAATCTGAGCTGCAAGAAGGAACTGTGGGCTGGAAGCCACAAAGAAACTAATCTCCAGGCATTATAATGCATTTCCTATTACAAAGGAGCCCATTTTCTAGCAATGTTGACATCCTGTTTCTTCTAATGGGCTGTCCCCTGTGACTTCCCTCTTGCTTTTAAAAGGGCTGAATACAACCATTGTTCTGCTGGGCTGCACAACAGTTGGAGAATAATTTAATGGACTTTTGCAATCTGCCCGTCTCTATAAAATGGTGACATTGTCAAGTTTCCTACATGCAGGGATGAATGTACATTTTTTTTGGGTGGCCAAGTATTTTCCTAAAATGCAATTAAAGTTACTTAAACTTTTGAACAGTGGATTGCAAAAACAAGTCTGCTACCTTAGGCCAAAACAAACAAGTTTCAAAAGTATTATAATGGCTTCTATCCCTCCCCCCGCTGCTGCCGCCGCCTCCATGTTTGTATAGAAAATAACATTTCAAACTCCTCTTGGATTTCCTGTTTTGGAAAATTCCTATATCCCGACCTACAACCAAGTTGCATGTCACTAAGATCTTGCAGCTCTTGCTGGACTATACCACTTAAAACTGCAGGTGTGGGATTGAGTTTCAGTGATCCCCAGTGACTAAAAATACTTGCTGAGCAGAGAAAACTGTTATATCCGGGAAAAGTCTAGGTTGGAACAGTGTGTGCTCATTTTTCAGTGTGCAGGAAATATGAATGTTTATCTTAGACAGGCAGCTTCCTGCAAATATGCACACTTTGGAGAGGATGGCTCTAGGCTGGGCTTCTCCATGACATGCTTTTTTTTGCATTCACGGTTATTTTTATTTTCACTTGAGAGTTTTCAGATGCTACACCTTCTAGTTTGAAATTGTATACAGGTCCAACTTTGTTATACATTGATTTTTTTATACACAGATTTGACTCAACACTGCAAATCAGTCTTAAAAACTGCTTTTCTACTATTGTACAGAGGCAGTCATGCAAGCAATCATCCCAGCTAAGCATAAGCAGAGGGTCCTCTGCATTTCTAATTCCTACGTTCTTCTCTACAACAGTAAGAAAAGCTGTTTTTAAACCATTGTAAATGGAAAGTTCTTTATTTTTTAAAACTGATGTTATGTAACATTTTTTTTGGTATCAGTAGGGAGTCATAGAAACAAACCTCAGCAGATACTGAGGCACAAGGAGTGAGTCTTAACCTACAATCCAGAGTAACTATGGGAGACCACCTAGTGAAAATCTGTGGGAAATTTATACTGCAATCCAGAGTAAATTGTTCTTACACCAGAGCAAGGACTCCCCATTGTTACTCTGGATTGTGCCCTTAATCTAGTTTTACATTATTTTTTATCACTGATTTTTTTTAAATCCATGGGAACCCTAGTGGATAGCAAGGGATACCTGTAGTCCAAAAGACTGTACCACATAATTCTTCTGCTTGACTTGTTTTGTTGATGGAGCTAGTTGGATAGCCCCAAGTGAGGATACGTGCTCAGACTTGCAGGCTAAAAGAAATGCAGCTTTTAAACCACTTATGCAAACTCGTGGAAAACCACCATTCAAATAGTCATAGTATCCTATCCTTTGATATGTGTTTTCTCAAGCTGCTAAGCATGTATACAGGCAACTCCCACTATTGGACAGGTTAGGGACCGGAGCACCATCCTAAAGTGAAAACTGTTGAAAAGTGGAACCCAGTCTTTTTTTGTTTATAAATGTTGCTTCCAATGCTTTTTACCTAGCAAATTGCAAATATCCCTTATATTTTGCAAATTCCTGCAGCCACACAAAGATTTCTGCAGATTGATTCTCATTAATTCCTTTGGGAATGGAATTAGACCAGGAACTGCAACATGGAAGAGGTAGTTTTGGCCTTTAGACCAACAGAGAGATGTTGAAAGAGTGGAACATGAATGAATGAGTTCTGGGTGGAATTGAAAGGTGTTGAAAGAGTGAATCATTTGAAAATGAACCATCAGAAAACAGGGGTTATTTGTAACTTATGGTTTTTTTCTGGTTCTCTCTGCAGATGAAGCTCGTGGGAAAAACTGTGGGGTGCTTGTGCACTGCCTGGCAGGCATCAGTCGCTCGGTGACAGTGACTGTCGCCTACCTCATGCAGAAGCTCAACTTGTCCATGAACGCGGCCTATGACATTGTCAAGATGAAGAAATCCAACATCTCCCCCAACTTCAACTTCATGGGGCAGCTGCTGGACTTTGAGAGGACTCTTGGGTTGAACAGCCCTTGTGACAACCGCCTGCCTGGCCAACAGTTGTATTTCACGACACCTTCGAACCAAAACGTCTTCCAAGTGGACTCTTTGCAGTCCACGTGAGCACCGCCGGCCAACCCCCTGCTCTTCCAAGCTTGGGACGTGTGTGATAATTCCTCAATGGTTCTCTTTGACAAGCAGCAAAGAAACACAGCTCTCTTTTGTGGGTGCTGCAGTTGTGTAGCAGCAGCAGCCTGCGTGGTTGAGAAAAAGGTTACAAAGTGTGGGATTGGCTCTTGCAAAAGGAGGGAACTTTCATAAGTTCTCCTGGAAAAAAAACCACAAAAACTTAAAATATTGCCTGTAGGAAGGCAGCATAACTTTGCTCAAGGCACAAAAAACCCACCTATGCAGTGTCTTGGAAAGGAGGACTTCCAAATACCCTGATGAGAGGGGTTGGGAAGCAAGTGGACACTCTGAGCGCATGTCCTCGGGTGAAACTGGGAGAAATTCAATGTATTACTTGTTGCTTGTAATATAGATTTGGTTGTCTTCCGTGAAGACAAGATGGATCGATAGATTTCAAGAAGCCAAAGAGAGAGAGGTTTCAAATTCAATGCTTGTTGGAATATTTTGTTTGTAATGCTTGGCGCGATCAATGTAAATGTTTAATCTTGAATCAATCGGCAACGCTGCGATAATGATAGGTACACGAGGTCAACCCGAGAGCGCTCATCTTTCTCACTTTCTTGTACTTCTTTCTTCTGAGTGCAAAAAAAAAATTAGTTTCAGCATGCTTAATTTTTCTGTTGAAATGAGGTAAACTTCCTTCCTCGATTAGAAATCAAATATCTATGCTTTGAGGTTTGTTTGTGATTGGATAAAAGACTATCTTTCGTGATATTTTCCTTATTTTTAGTGTGCCATTCATGTGGGTTCTCATTATGACTTTAAAATTTTATTATTATTATTTTTGGGCCTTACCATTGTAAATAGGTTAGCTTTCAGTTGTTTTTTTTCCTTTGGGAAGAGAGTTGGTCTTCAAACGGAAGATTTCTGTTTTGTTCTATGGGAAGAAAGAAAATCTCCGATGTTCAGTGCATTACCTCTGTACAAAACTCTTCAGGGAGCTTCACCTCAAATGCAATACCTTGCATTTATTTTTGTATCAAACTGGAAAGTGTGTGTATGTGTGAGAGCATGAGTGTATATGCGGGAAGACCTTGCACACCTTGTCGATTTTAAGGGAGAGTCTGATTTGCCCGTGTAAAGTTGGGGTTTTATTCTAAAGAATGTAAGATAATAAATTATTAATAAATAACTATTTTTGGCTATTGAGAAACCGGCTGGTTTATTTGCTGTGTGTTTGGCAAGACTTGGAAAGTTTTTGGAGTGGTCTTCAAGGGGGAAATCCCATTAAAAGTTAGTTTATGGCTAACCACAGCCTAGTCGGACTGATAAAAACATTGCATTGGCACATCAGCCAGAGCTAGGCAATGCTCTTCCAAGCCGCAGCATCCTTGACACATGAAAGCAGAATTTGCTCTGAGGGTGTTGCCAAAGGGTGAACCTAGTTCTTCAAGAGATGTACAACTTCATCCTGAACATGATGACAATCCAACAGCTAGCTCATAGGTCTCCTGATTCATCTCTATATGGACAGATGTAAACTTTGCCTCATTCAGCCCAGAAATGCAGATATTTTGGGGAAGTTTCGGGATGGCATAATTGATATCTCGATTATGTCAAGAAATAGTTTCAGGTGCTGCTTTTTGGAACTGGGAAAGATGTTTCCAGGACCAGTTCACACATGCGCACCACTGGATCTCATAACCTACTGTGGATGACACAACTTGAATGCATGAACTTGGGTATGTGCTATCTTTAAAGCAGATTCAAATATTCACATAGAACACAATCCTAACCCTATCTGTTCAAAAATAAGCCCCATAGTGTTTAATGGGTCTTACTCCCTGGAAAGTGTCTTTAGGATTGCAGCCATAGCCATGAAGCTTCCTGGGTAACTTTGGACCAGTTGTTTTTTCTAATTATCGATCTATCTCACAGGCTTATTATGAGGAAAGGAGCCAGGTATACCACCTACAGCTTCTTGAAGGAAAGGCAGTTAAAAATGAACAACAACAAAAAAGAAACTTTCTTCTGGAAAAAGTGATACGGTAGATCTTATTGGATATAAGTGGACATGAACATTCTAGCTTTTGGTATTTATGTTTCACCCATAAAATGGTTATTCACACAGGTTTATTCACAAAATAACTTACTTGCACACTCACTCATCACTTGACACTGCAAGTAAGTAAAGGTGCTTTAAACGCGGATAAATATGCAATTCACATGGCCATTTGGGTCCACTGCCAATGCTTTTCTATGCTCCTGTCCTGAATGCCTTTGAGCAATTCCTTTTCCACGCATGGAAATACATTATGCCATAAATCCTTATGGGATACATTAACCCATAAATCCTGCTCACCTTATCCTCTTGTTCATTTCAGCTGGAGTGTGGCCATCACCTTCAGCCTGGTTCTCCATTCTGTTTCTAATCTAGACAGATTATGACCACCCATTGATGCTGGGGGAAATTTTACATGCGGCAAAGTTGTGAGCGAAGCATTGGCGGTTGGCACCAGGGAGGACAGAGCTGGAGTGGATTGCTCTGAATCCAGTGTCATCCATGAATTTGGTGTCATCTAAACCAGTGCCAAACTGGTCCTGGACAGTGTGGCCAAAAAGTGCAAGCGGCTCCAGCAATTTCCTGTCCATCTGCAGCTCGGGTGATTCTCCCCCCTTAGTTTTTAATATGGTCTGTTGATAATTTTAGGCAGTTTCCTCTTTGTGGATTATTAATCTGCTTTCCTCTTTGGAGCCCATGGAGCTGGGCTCCTACTGTTCTGCCGAAACCAACAGATGGCCTGGCCGCCACTTCCTCTCGTCTCGCTGCGGGTTTGCTGTCATGCCTCTTCTGAAATTAATAACGTTCCCTGGCAGGCTGCCACAGGCCATTACCGCAAAAGGGAAGTCACACATCTGAATCGCAGGAAGCCAGGCAGGGTCACACTGTGAACCGAACCAGCTGAGCAGAACCAAACTGCTCCCTTTCAGCAAGTGGATGGCTTCCTTTCCTTTTTTATTTTTAAGAAGGGGAGATCACGGCCAAACTGACTCATTTCGAGAAGTTTCTGCAAGCTGGACAGCAAAGCTTTGCTGTTGGAGCTGCAACATGTGGGACTTTGTTCTGGGAGCAGAAGACAGGATATGGTAGAAGAATTACCCATTAGCTAGGGTTTGGGTGGCGCAAACAGTTAAGACACTGTGCCTGTTAACCAGCAGGCCAGGGTTCGAGACCTGGGTCCCCATAAGACAGGGTGAGCTCCTGTTCATAGCCCAGCTCTGCGACACAGCTGGAACCAATTGTATCGGCTCTGCCATTTCATTGGACTATTTCAGTGGCATGGAGAGGGGGCATTTGCTGCTTGGGTAACAGCATATCCTCCCTATTAATCTACCTAGGCCTTCGTGCTTTGCGTGCAGCGTCAAGCATGATACAATAATCTTTCAAGACTGATGGATGCCAATGGTGGCGCTAGTGGTTAAGACATGTTAACCAGCAAGCCAGGGTTCGAGACCCGGGTCCCCACAAGACAGGGTGAGCTCCTGTCCAAGCCCAGCTCTGCGACGCCAGCTGGATCCAATCGTATCGGCTCTGCCTTTCCATTGGACTAATTCAGTGGCGTGGAGAGGGAGGATTTGCTGCTTGGGTAACAGCCCATTCACCATATCAGTCTACCCAGGCCTTTGTGCTTCGCATGCAGCATCAAGCACAATACAATAGTCTTTCGAGACTGATGGATGCCAATGCTACCCATTAGCTATTTTTTCATTTTCTTGTAAACCACTTCGTGAACTTTTTAGTTGAAAAGCAGTATATAAATACATGGTGACTCCAAATGAATGGGACAAAAAGCAAACATACCTATGATTGCTGTAACAGGTTTATTTTTGAAATACAAATTTAATGTGAAGCAATAACTATACAAGTTTCTAAAGATGGATCTGAGACCCGATTCTGGTCCAGAAAAGAGGAGGCTGAGGACACTGTTTGAAAACCAGGCCTGAGGGAAAAAACCAGACCTGCAGTGAAAAAAGGTGGGAAAAGCCAGGCCTGAGGAAAAAAGGGGGAAACAAACAAGATCTATTAATTATTACTTTCGATAATAGCTGACGTTCCGTTGTTGCCAGACAAAACTTAAACTGTAGATTTGTACTTACATGCTATATTTTTATTTTCAAATTAAATCTATTGCAGCAATTTAAGGTTGCTAGCCTTTTTGTCCCATTCATTTTGAATCAATGTGAAAGAAAGAAAGAAAGAAAGAAAGAAAGAAAGAAAGAAAGAAAGAAAGAAAGAAAGAAAGAAAGAAAGAAAGAAATATGGAGACTTGGAGGATCAATCAATCAACAGTATTTTTTCATATGACCCTAATAAATAAATGAGACTGTTCCACTTCCAGTTCCGCCTGATTCCAGGATAAGATCCACCCGCCTCCTGTTCCCATCCTCCTTGTTTCCCTTAGCTCTTGTATCTTCACAACGACCCTGTGAGGTTGCAGCATGACCTTAAGTGCTACAGGACAAGTCAGCAAGAAGGGGGGTGTCAGATTATACCAAGAATTCATGTTTGATAGGGAAGTACTAAAGTTGGGTTGGATCCAAGCCATCTCATGAACAGACTTTGAAAGGTTTCCACAACCTCCTATATCCTCCATCCTCAGGCCAGTGCTTTGAACCCTCTCAGTGTGTCACAAGGGTTTCTGTCTTCCTTCCTCTTCAAGAAAAACAGCACAGTACCACCATACTGATTTTGATGCATTACATCCATTTCCAGCAGTAGCAAGTTGTGAGTCAATTATTAATTAACTGCTAGAAGGGGTAGGTTAAAAAAGGTGCCAGTACTGAGTACTGGTGAGTACCCCTAGGAAAAAACCCGTATGTATAAATTATAAATATAGAAAATACAAATATAGAAATATAAAATGTTTGGGGAGATTAGTGGCATTCCTAGGCACCATGTGCTTAAGAGCACACCTCGAGGGGTGCTCTGGAGTCACTGTCCCCCATGCCTGCTACCTTCCCCTGGAGGCATTCTTGGGGTCATAGAGGGGTCACTGCCCTTCTCTGCCTTATGCTGCAATCCTATCCTCCATTTAGGCTGGCGTAAGTCCCAGCATAAGTCCTGTGCTGATCTGGGGGTGTCACAAAAGTGCCATAGGGTGTCACAAAAGTGCCCCACTCCTGGAGGAGTTAGGCCAGTGCACAGGAATATATTAACCTCCCCACACCATCATGGGAAGGTATGGCCGGTAGTTAGGCTAGCCTAAATCAGCACTACACATTAAGAAGGCTTTCTAAGGCCTTCAATGGGCCTTTGGTAGAGATAGTACAATTTGCTCCCTGAAACACTTGCTTCAGTTGGCCTCATCAATGGGCCGGTCCTGTGCGAATGTGTTACTTTCAGTGGTACTGGGTAAGAAGCGTATGCAATGATGTCCACTCCACTCCAAAAGACGGCTGCAAGGGCCATATTGAGTTAAAGACACCATTTTCTCTGGCACAATATATAGTTCTGCCTTCAGCACATTCTCTGCCACTTCCCTTACTTTACTCTGGCTTCACAGATGGCTTTCCTGATCAGCTGTTTCCCAGTAAGGGAATAGAAAGGAAAGCGGCTTATCTCCACTCACCTGTGTTTTTCCTCTCTGAGCTGTAATCCCTGCCAGGCTAGTCAAGAGTTTTATCAACATAGGGTTGATTCTGGTGCGTAGTTATATATAGATTATATATAGATTCTGGTGCGTAGTTATATATAGATTCTGGTGCGTAGTTATGCTTTCTGCACACAATTAATATATACTGTACACATGTTTGTTGCTTGATCATTGCAACATCAAGAGATGACAGAGGCATATGACTCTTGTCATCACAAGTGTAACACTACAGGAATACTACCATCAGGTACATTACAGGAACACTACCATCAAGTACACTACAGGAATACTACTATCAGGAACACTACAGGAATACTACTTTCAGATACACTACAGGAATACTACTATCAAATCACTGCATTTTATCTCAAACACAGTACCTTTCGTTGGAGTTATGCACTGTCATCAGTCATGCACTGTCATCAGTCATGCACAGAGATGCTGTCAGCCAGATACTGACCCCATCAAATCTCTCATCTAAAACGGTAAGATAAGAATCAACTCCGATAGGGTACAAGAAGGGGGAAAAATCAGATATTCATGATCTTCTAATATTTGATGGATAATGCAGAATTTGCACACAGTTGCTTCTAAGTTGGCCACATTAACAGAAGAGCTCAATGGCACACATCAGGGCCTGTTGCATCAGTTGTACAGTTGTCTTTTGCATCTGGACAACTGTAATCTGGTCAGAATACATGAGCCTAATACTGGAAAATTTGTATCAGTTCTTTTTGATGCAAATTTGTGTCCCACTATTTTTTAATTTTAAATGGCAAAGGTAGGATTAGGGCTGGCTTAAGAGGCTTAGGATAGAGGATATACAGGGTGACATAAATTTCCATACATAGGAAAAAGTTTCCATACATAGGAAAAATAAACATGTTTTTTGAAAACCATTTTTATTTATTTTTATTTAACATTTTAACATCCCCATATCTCACCCAACTATCTCACCCCATATCTCACCCCATATCTCACCCAATTTTTAACTTTGGTGGCATTTGAAGGCCATGGTGAATCAGGAAAAGATACAAAACACAAATCATCTCAAGGAATGTATCACCAATGCCATTACAAGCATGACTCCCAGCTGTGCTTATACGTGTTCTTCAGCAGTGGAGGATATGCATCGAAATATGTTTTCAAAACTATGGAAGTCATGTAGAGCATATTATATAAATAAAAATGGTTTTCATTTAAAAAATGTTTATTTTTTTCTATGTATAGAAACTGATGGAACACCCTGTATAACAGGGGTCTGTTGTGCCCAGTTATAGTTTGTTGCCAAGTTGTAGTGGGATGCAAACAAAGCAATACAAAAAGATGTGCAAATGTTCTGGGATGCTGATGAATGAATCAGTTCAAAATGTTCCCCGTCCCCATATTATACCTCAAGTGATATAACATCCAAGTGTGACATGTAGAGATAAAGGAAGAGATAGAAGTTATAAAAGGTTGTAAGCTTCATGCCATCTGATTGGCCTTCCTTTGTGTGGCAAGTTTAGCATCGCACTTATTCTTTTATAATTTAACTAGCGAAAGGCGTACCCGCGTTGCGGGAGTAAAATTCCCCCATATGCCAGTCCCCCATAATCATCAACCCCCCATGGATAACTTTCCCCCAGGCGTAACAACCCCCATGCGCAACTTCCCCCATACACATCAACCCCCCCAAGCGCAACTTCACCCATGCGCATCAACCCAGCATGCACAAGTTACCCCATGCGCAACTTCCCCCCATCCACATCAACCCCCCATGCACAACTTCCCCCATGCGCATCAACCCCCCATGCACAACTTCCCCCATATGCATCAAACCCCATGCACAACTTTCGCCATGCGCAACTTTCCTCCCATGCGCAACTTTCCTCCCATGCGCAACTTTCCCAGGTGCAACTTCCCCCCGTGCGCATCATCCCCATGCACAACTTCCCCATGCACAACTTCCCCCATGCGCAACTTTCCTCCCATGCGCAACTTCCCCCGTGCGCAACTTCCTCCGTGCGCAACTTCCTCCATGTGCATCATCCCCCCGTGCGCAACTTTCCTCCGTGTGCATCATCCCCCGTGCGCAACTTCCCTCCCCTGCGCAACTTTCCCCCATGCGCAACTTTCCCCCGTGCGCAACTTCCTCCGTGTGCATCATCCCCCCATGCGCAACTTTCCTCCATGTGCATCATCCCCCCATGCGCATCATCCCCCCATGCACAACTTCCCACATACGCAACTTTCCTCTCATGTGCAATTTTCCCCATGCGCAACTTCCCCCCATGCATAACTTCCCAGATGCGCAACTTCCCATATGCGCAATTTTCCTCCCGTGCGCAACTTTCCCCCATGCACAACTTTCCTCCATGGGCATCATCCCCATGCGCAACTTTCCCCATGCGCAACTTCCCATATACGCAACTTTCCTCCAATGCGCAACTTTCCTCCCATGCGCAACTTCCTCCGTGCGCAACTTCCTCCGTGCGCAACTTCCTCCGTGTGCATCATCCCCCCATGCGCAACTTTCCTCCGTGTGCATCATCCCCCCATGCGCATCATCCCCCCATGCACAACTTCCCCCATGCGCATCAACCCCCCATGCACAACTTCCCCCATATGCATCAAACCCCATGCACAACTTTCCCCATGCGTAACTTTCCTCCCATGCACAACTTTCCTCCCATGCGCAACTTTCCCCCCATGCGCAACTTCCCCCATGCGCAACTTCCTCCCATGCGCAACTTTCCTACATGCGCAACTTCCTCCCATGTGCAACTTCCCCCCTGCGCAACTTTCCTACATGCGCAACTTCCTCCCATGTGCAACTTCCCCCCTGCGCAACTTTCCTACATGCGCAACTTCCCCCAATGCACAATTTCCCCTCATGCGCAATTTCCCCTCTTGCGCAGCATCCTCGCCAGCGTGACCTCTTCCTCCAAACAATATCCCCCAGTGCACCAGGGTCTGAGCACCATATTGGCTGGATGTTATTCAGTCTCCCACGTTAAGTATAGGACAGAAA
The DNA here is from genome assembly GCA_030015325.1 of Cryptoblepharus egeriae. Classification (NCBI taxonomy): domain Eukaryota; kingdom Metazoa; phylum Chordata; class Lepidosauria; order Squamata; family Scincidae; genus Cryptoblepharus; species Cryptoblepharus egeriae. Next base: position 26,728,344 of record JAREYC010000008.1, read on the forward strand.
CACGTTGCCCCCTTTTCAGCCCCTGAAGTGTTAAATTTCTCCAGATGGTTCTTGGTGGGTGTTCAGGTGACAGAAGGAACTCCCAGAATTCCATGCTTCAGGCCCAGCAGTTGGGGCGGAATGCTGCTGAGTCAGCAATTCTCAATGCAAAGTATAGGGAGGAAAACGCATTGCGCCCCTTTTCACCCCCTTCCTGTTGGAATTTCCGAAAACCGGTTCTTAGTGCACCCCTCCCTCACGGAAGGAACACCCACCCCAAATTTCATGCTTCTAGGCCCACCGGTTTTGGCAGGGCGGTGATGAGTGAGTGAGTCAGTCAGTCAGTGAGTCAGTCAGTGAGTGACTTTTCTCTTTTATATATATAGATAGCTAGAAATTTTCCTATGCGCAAGCGAGGCCAGTTCACCAGGCGTCCTGCGGAGAAGCATTTTTCTCTTCACCACAAAGCAAAGAATGCACCATGGTAGGAGGTTCAAACATCCCATCTGCTTTTGTCCACAGAGGCGCCTGCGCCTGTCCATGTGCTTAACACATGTCCCCATAATTCACAATAATATGTAACAAGAGAATGTTGGGTATGTTTAGGGGGGAAAAAAGAAATCAGAGCAAGGCAGGCCGAATTTCAGATCTATATTTGGGAAGAGAAACCATGCTGATCTGTTTCACAATTGTGTCAGTTCCACAGGAGTAAAAAAAAAAAAAAGGCTTCTCCATCTGGCTGAGTTCCACTAATAAACCTTCCAGCTCACAGATCCTGAATGCACAATGACAAAAAATGATACTATGTGGGAGGTCTGTTTACTTTCAGCTGGAGACAGGGGTGAAGACCTCGCTCAACAAACCAGCATCACGACTTTTAGAGACCTCCAGGCGCATGGCGTCTGCTAAAGCCATCTCTTCTTTGTCCTTCAAGTGTGTGGCTGTGCACATTTTACAATTCTTGCATAGCTACAGGGCAATTCCTGTGACTCCCCTTCAACCTCCACCCCTTTCGAAGTCTGTTAAAGACACTATTTAGATCACTGTTTTAAATTTGCATGTTGTACAGGAAATGGGAGCACCTTCAAGATTCATGCATATTCAAGATAATTTATTGTGTTTTAATTTTAAACAAAGGTGCTACTGCTATTAATCAGACTTATGATCAAAATATCGTATTTACTCAAATCTAATTAATCTTTGAATCGAATGCATGCCCTGATTTTGGAGACGGAACTTGGCTGGAAAAGGTGAGCGTTAGATTCAAGTAAATACAGTATATTCCATGCCAAAGCATGGAATAAAGTATTTTCCAAAGGATATTCCAAAGGATATTCCATGCCCAAGGTGGCTTACAGAGCATTTAACCTTCTGTCCCCACAACAACCCTGTGAGGTAGGTGAGGCTGAGAGTGTGTGATTGGCCAAAGGTAACCTTATGGCTGAGAGGGGATTTGAACGTGGATTTTTCAGGGCTCATTCCAACTTCCCACCCATTGCACCATACTGGCATGTGTATGTGGATCTTCATGGATACACTTGGTTTTTGCGGACTTTTGCCATTAAGGGGACAACCCTTCCCCTAGGGTTGCCATATGTCCCAAAAAACAGGGACAATCCTTATTTGGGGGGATTATGATCACATACTGGCAAATGGGACAGAGGATCCCATCCTGACT